>CM061148.1:8751601-9351601 GCA_030710495.1 Labroides dimidiatus
CCGCTGCCTTCTCTCTGATGAAATGTGCTGATTTCCTCTGTATTCTGCGGAGCGTTTGTGTCCTCAGCCTTTGGCCGCTGCAAGCTTCCAGACAGCTGGAGGTGTCTGCAGCTGTTCTGCCCTCCGCCCTTTGACAGCCCGGCTTCGAGTCACCCCATGTTACATAGTTTTCTTTCGCAGAGGATGAATAGGGAACAGTGTGACACTCACATGACTACGCTGTTCTATTCTGTGCTTCCAAATGATCTTTTGGCTCAGAACATCTGACTGATTCTAGAAATGGGCACTGCCTCATAATGCAGTGTAAGTCAAGATAGATTTGAGTGTTGGTGGTGGAACGGAGCAATTGACCTACGTGTAGAGTATGAGTAAAACCGCCATAATATAAGGATAAGAAGTGACCTATATTAGACAAGTTACGGTAAATTCAAAGTGTCAGTTGGATGATTTTTTGGAGTAAAACTAAACTTTTGACAGCAGACATTAAGTGTAAGAGTAAATAAATAAGTATTAAAAAGTGTTGTGCAAGTTTGCATGAAAAATGAGCTTGCTCAAAAGATGGCAGAGACAAAATGTCACCCAAAATGTTATGGCATGTTTGACGCGCTGAATCAACCTCACTTTTGATCCAGGCAAACCAGGAAAAGAGATTGAGTTGATCCTGGCTTTTAGCTTCCAGGCAAACAGCTACAAGGTCCCCAACTGCCTGTCAACTCTATACCTTTAAATATGCAAATTTATGCGTAACTCCTATCTCTGTAAAAACAAAACAGTTGTGTTATAAAAACCTTCACCCACAGTGTATGAATAAGAAATGAAGTACATACACAAAACTGATTTTAAACATGTTTAATTTTGCAGAAAAATGGGAATTTTAACATACGTCCTAATGTTTTTTTTTTGCTTTCAGTCTACGAGCTTCAAGTGGACACTTGAGGAACTGCGGTATTCACGCATTTCATCAATGACTTTGTTTTTCAACACCCTAGGAAGCCACTGGACCCCAAGAAGCCCCTAGCTTGTAAAAAGTCTCCCATGACATGTAAGGAATTTTTAATTTAAACCTTTATAGCACATTTGTACATTTCCCACATTTCACAAGAAAAATCATTTCAAAATTAAGAAAAGGAGAACGTTTTTTTTTTTTTTTTTCTTTTACTTATGGATAGTTGTTGGGCAGTGCCCTAACACATCTTATCAACAAACCTACCCTGATGACAGAAAATAAACTTCCCTCCTTCAGTAAAAAAAGTTAAAATATCTGAACCAATGAGCAAAATTAAGATGCAAGTTCAAGTATTCTGCACAGTACTGCCCCAAATGAAGCAAAGGTCACCCAAGTATGTCATTATCATATTGAAAACATCAATATTCTCTTGTCCTCAGGCAAAGAAACATCTCCTTTCTAAATACCCTGCTCAAAAAATATTCATTAGGAGAGACTGCCCATGCTATGAGTTTAATGTGGGCTGCATATAAGTGTGTGTAAGAGTTGGAGTGTGGGCTTGTGCTCTTGCCTGTGCAGTTTCAGAAGTTAAGAGGTGGCACAGAGCCAGGCTGCCCTTCGAGCTGCTGTACCTCCTCGTCCTGAACGCTCCACAGACTGGAGCCCAAAGACGTCAGCATGGTGAGTTATAGAACTCCAAATAAATAGGAGCTGCCAATCAGCACAGATTTCCACCACACTGTACCATCCACTGCCTACAGAGCTGGACAACAGTGTGCAAACAGCTTCGGTCTGCCTGTGAATGTGTGCGTTTGTTTGTGTGTGTATATTCCTCAAGATATTTTTTTTTCATGAAGGCAAAAGTAAATATAGATCTGAATTTTTTATTTCTATTTTTTTTTAACCAGATACGTTATGTAATAGTCTCACTTTTTGAAACATATAAGTCTTCTGCTATAATTTCATGATCTCAGACTACTCTAAAATATGAGTTCAGCTGGATACATCTTTTCAGTTTCAAACCTGTGCTTCTATTTCTCTACTCAGAGGCCACACTTAACAAAACTAACAATGAGAGATCTTTTCTTTTCTTTTCTTTTTGACCTACATGACATGACAGGAATATACTGTGGAATACATCTTCAGGTTGTGTTTAACTGGACATTTATTTCTGTTTAGTATATAACCATATTTCATCCATTATTGTAAAAATTTAACCAAATAAAGGGGTTAAATTTTATGTATAAAAATGTAAACAATAAATGTTTGATCTGTTTTCTTTTTCCAAAAGTCCTCTTAGGTGACTTGGTTTTTCTTGAACAGCTAAATTAGGTATTTTTGGTTTCTTTTTGGTTCGTTTTTGGATTGGCCTATTAGTCCCATGGCAGGGGGGTCTGTTCCCATGGTCTCTGGCCATGCTGTTTTGGGGATGCATGTTGGAAAGCTTGGGGTCCCTGGTCTATTATGCCAAAGTAAAGTTGTATGGCTCCTATGATATTAAGTTTTACATACAGGAGAGAATGTATAGTGAACAGGTGGTTTTGCAAATTGGAATCAGGGTCAAACAAGCATATTAAACTGTGTTCATTTGTATTTTAAAGTAAATAGATGAATAGATGTCTCTGGCATTGCTTATGCTGTAAAGAACTGATTACACTGTCAGGGGTTTTGACCAATCAGAATCAAGGATTTATATAACAGCCAGTGGTACATGTGTGTTCAGTCTAACTGCAAATAGTTTTATAAAAGGCAAGAGGCAGTTGAGTAAAAATAGATTTTAAACATGAGTTTCCATGTTTCAACAAGATTTAATGAAGCTTTCTGATATATTTTTTAAAATTTCCAATTTCCAAAGTTTCCAGAAAATCCAATATAAATAATAGCATTAGAAGCCATCCTGTGTCATTTATATGTTTTTAATTATTAACATTTATTTCTAAAATACATTTAAAAGACCAATTGACATTTCTGAAACTCCAACATATCTTTCATGACATAAATGTTTGAAAACATTTTTCTCATAAACACCACATCACAACAAACCATGACCCTGAAATAGGGCGCAGAACAGACTATGAATTTACACCCCTGCTATTTTCAAAGACAGCAACAAACTATCTTTGTTCCAGATATTTTTCAGCACAGAAAAGTGAACTATACACTGCAGGAGGTTTTTGAGAAGTTCCAGGATGTGTTGATACCGTCTACCATTAACGGCAGCTTTCTGTGGGAGGAAACGACCAACATTTACTACTTCCATCCATCTTTCAAGTCAACAGGAGACTATTTGATAGAAGAAAACATAGAGCTTGGGTGGAGAATTGTATCACTTCAAAAAAAAAAAAAAAAAAAAAAAAAAAAAGTCTAGGCTTCTCTGTAGCTGAAATTCCGACTGAGAGATTTCAAGGCTGTGGATTTGTTGCATCACACCACATCTGAAGCCTATTTAAGTCTATAAAAACTTGATAGAACCTGGTGAAGCCAGATGCATCATAGCTGAGCTTAACTCCAGTGTCTATGGTGTTTAAAGTGGCTGAAGGCTGGGAGTCTGCAGTGTAAAACAGAGAGACTGAAACACAGGATTTTCTCTGAAAGAGACTCTTTCATGCAGTTGTTCACATACTAAGTTTTAAATTATAAAAATGCTGGATGTTTAAAAATGTTAGTTTGAATTTGTGCAGTTGGACTCATGCGCCAAAACTTCTACTTAAAGCTGTCTACTGTTTTTCTCATCCGGCTCTCCCTTCCCTCTGCATCATTCGTGCCTCATCTTTGTAAACCAGCCTTCCGCACACTCATCCTTCCTCTCATCCTTCCTCTTTAATTCAGTTCCCTCTCCTCTCCTCTTGGGGGAACCACATTGGCTCAGGTGAAAAATGGAGCCAGTTAGACATTTGGATTTGAATATTCATGTGAATGTGGTGAGGATACGAACGTTTATTTGAAGAGTCTTGCTGTGTTTTGATTGTGACATTTATGAGCTCATGATTCCGAATTAAGTCGCAAAATGGTTTGACACTTTTTAAGGGGATGATCAAAAAAAGGAAAGTAATCCACAGGATTTGTCTGAAGTTTTAATTTTTTAGTGACAGCATGACCTCCTAATTTTTCATTACCACATCAAAGTAGATTATTAAGTAACTAGGCCTTTATGGCTCCTTAAGATGCTTATATTCTTATATAATTCAATAACATGGGAGACCACAGCCTCTAAAATGTATAATTATATTTGCTCCTGTGGTGATGAAATAACAGGAGTGATTTGCACAGGTATGCATGTAAATTGTGTAAACTTGTGCTTGTGTTGCTGAATCTGCTGACTGCCTTCAACAAAATGTGCATCTGTTGCTCCACTTCTGCACTCAGCTTAGATGTATTCAATATATACGCCAGATGATCAGACTACCACAAGACTTTACAGTTATATCACCACCTACATGCCTGGCATTCATACTACAGCATTTTTAGTCCCTCAACATTTGTGTAAACACAGTTTTTTTCTCTGCATTTTTTTTGCATTTTTGAGTGAAACGCTGTTGTGTAATCGGGGCCTAAGAGGCTCAAAGAAGACACATTGTTTAGGAGTTATTAAACCAAGTGAATCAGAGCTGGGTGTGATGTTATTGTGGATGGAGGCTGAAAAAAAAAACACTGTGGTTGTTTCGCCAATTAGAAATGTTCAGCTAGCAGGTCTTGCTCCCATAGTTCCTGGGCATCTTGGAAGTGTGATTTTATTACCCCAGAACTAAATTTAGACCCTAGTTCCTACAGTCAAAAAGCACAAAGTTCCAAGGGAAATAATATGATAAGCATGCATGAGGGATTAGAAAGGCTTCAATACCAGTTTTTAGGAGTGTTGCTCCCCAACCTCCGGTCTGAAAATATGAGACAATGCAGAAGTGCTAAGTCTGCTGTTCCTCGAGTGTCCGCTTGAGGCTGGCTCCGATAGTACCGGAAGTCACATACACACCAAGCAAAAAAAAAGCTGTTTTCACAGCCAAAATAAGCACATTTACAGCCTGGTACAAAGAATGTCTCCCATCTGAATTGCTAATTTTGCTACGGCACGCACTGTACGGGGGGTGTATTTTTTTTAACTCAGCAGATTCGACAATACTAACATTGTCAGTTCATCCAATCAGAGGCACAGCTCAGATCACGTGACTGTGGAGCGTCCTATGGCTGTTACTCTGGAGACTCACAGCCTGCCTCATTTCCAATATGGCTGCACTGGCCCGTTTTGCTTCAAAAGTCCGTTTCAGAAACAGACGGGTAACGTCGTGGAGACTACGTCCATTAATTATACAGTCTGTGGTTGCTCCTTTACTAAGGTGAATCCTAAACAGGGCTCTTCAAATCTTTAACATTCACCTTGAGAGTTACCAGTGTGTGGACTCACATCCAGAAATTATGGATAAAACACTGGTTCATTCTGTCTGTGCTCAGGTATCCAATTAAAGTTCTTAGTTATTTTTAAATGCATATTAAAAGGACAGAAGTATTCATTAAAGGTTAGAGCACACAGGTCGTTGTAAAATGTGTTGTGTGGAAAGAGACGTGTTTAAACTCACATCACGCCGCTCTATAGCAGACTGCATTCAGCAGCAGCAGCCGACAATGCTGTTGTTTCAGAAGATGATTTCCAATTTCCATCAGCCGGGTATGAAATCATTGTGCTGCCAATATCGCCTGCCAAGTCAGAGCGACAGTGAAACACTAAAGCTAAATCTTCTGTTTGTAATACACGGAATGAAACAGTCACCTTCCTGTATAGCTTAATCACAGAGATTAATTTAGAAGTCGATACAGAAACAACGGTGGGTAGAAGAGAGGAGAGGATAGAGAGAGAGAGAGAGAGAGAGAGCACAGTGTGCAGGAGAAACAGGCATCAAAGTCAAAAGTCTTTCAAATCATTTCTCATGCATGAGGAAGGCAATGCAAGGCTGTGCAAAGTAGAACAGCCTGGATTTCTGCTGTTCAAACTCAGAGCAACAAAGGAGGTAAACAGAAGCTGCCACTCTGTTTCAGATATTACACAGTGTTTCTGTGGCGGAAGTTTAAGTTAATAATGTATCCAAAAATTCAGAAACATATAGTGGATGATAGTATTGTAAAGACTGATGCTATAGCTGGATATTTTCTGTAAATAAAGATTTACAGATGACAAGTGAGTTTGGTCACAATGAACCAAGGGGAGCTTGTGTCTTTGTGCAACAGGACAGAACTTACACGCATAATCCTGCACATGAGAAGAAGAAAACGGAGAGGCAGAAAGATGGGAAAGGAAATCGTCAGTCTCGCTGTGTGCAACCTCCTGTTAAGATTTGGCAGCGGACGATTCGACTCATCCACTCCTATCTGGTTACTGTGACACTCCAGCCCATTAAATAGAATAGATTATTGATTTTGCTCTCTTCGTCTGCTCTGAGATTTTCCATCAGGCTCTCTGTGCAGTAAGAGAAACGCTGCAGAAAAGCACAAGTCATTATGTGTGCCACCACACAATTCTGCATCACATATACAAATGGAGAGGGTGGGAAGGGAGGGGGGGTGGGGGGCATGAAAAATGTTGTCGTTGCAGCAGTACTCTTCTCCGAAGGCTGATGGTTGTCATGGTGCGAATGCTGAAAATTAAGTCCAAACCTCTCATGAGGTGTATCGATTTGAATGAGAGCGGGGTTATTTCAAAATGCACATGCTGTTTTTGTATCGATCTCACGTCACAGAAAAAGACAAGGTGAGCCCGTTTGATAATCGACAGAGGAGGCGCTGAGAAAAACTCCCTGCTCATCTTTGGAGTCAGATATTGAGTGATGACATCACATCCCCAGGTGCCCATCATAAAACTGTTCACTTGTTCTGCTCTCCACAAGTGGAGGAATTGATTTATTAGGGTTTTCAGACTGTACTCTCTTTGCCACTGATTCTTTTTTTTCTTTTTTTTTTTCTTACGCTTTGACAAAATGCTAAATAACATGATGAAGTCAGTCATCTCCCATCTTATTTCAGGGTTTTTTCTTGTTTCCCTCTGGAAGATCAAATTGGATGCCATTTTTTTCCCCCCAAAGAAGGACACCTTTCAGAGGCACCCTCTGGAGTGTGAGTGAGAGAGTGTAAAACACTACAGCACTGTGCACTTGGGGCTGACTCCAAAAGCCAAGGAAACCCCATTAGAGACCATTAAAAATTAAAAAAATATGCAGCAGAATTAAAAATGTCTAGCCTGGTGCGAAAAATGATTTTGGTCTCATTTTTAATTCATAAAAACTGCAGCGGGGGTTGATTTTTTAATTTTTTTTTATTTTGTATTTGTGATAACTCATCTGTTTTGGTTTTATCAAGGCTGAGAGATGCATAAAATTACATAATAAGGAGCGTGATGAGTTTATAGATAAGTGGATGTTGTAGCTGTTCGTCAGGAGAACTAAGGCACGCCTCAACTCCATTTCTTTTCCTATTCGACCACCATCGTTTCGCGTCATGGTAAGCTCGGTCGTGTCTTCCAAATGGAAGGTAAGAGGTTCAATCCTGACTCATACAGTCACATGCTGAATTGTCTTTGAGCAAGACATTGAACCTCAAGAAAATGTGCATAAATAACAAGAGTTAATCTGGAAATAAGATGATGCCCTGCTTCTATGGAAGTCTCTGCCATCTGTGATTGAATGTGAAGTGGACGGGTGAAAGAGACTAGCAGTGTGAAGGAGCCTTGAGTGGTCAGAAAGACTAGAAAGAAGCAACCATAAGTGCACAGGTCTTGTAGGTTGAAATCAAAACAGACATGTCATTAATTAATTTATCATGAGAAAACAATCTTTGTCATGTCGAGGTAACGAGATTATAAATCATTATCACGAGATAATGCAGGAAAAAGAAAATCCATGGCAGTTCTCGTCTTTCCGTAACTCGTACGAGCTCTGGTCTATTATAATCCATAACTGTTGCACATATTAGCATAAAAAACTTTTAGTAACTAATGATGTAATAAAATACTTTTTGGAAGACCTGATTTTTTTGTTAGATATGAGAGCAGAGAGAGGGACGCATGGAGGTAAACCTGATTTAAGACCATAACTTTCAGGGTTTCTTTCAGCAGAGGTGAAAATCATGTTTAATTGATCAGGAAGGTGAATCATTAAGATACGGATCAATAGCTGCCCTGATTACTGAAACCTCTGGGATTCAAGAGTGCATCAAGATCATGTTAATTCACCGTTCAAAGAAAAACAGCAAACACATCAAATACGAATCAATTTAAGTTGTAATGTGGGTATCTTCCCAGATCTTCAGTGATTCGCTCCTGAATTCATGATGTTGGACACAGAATGAGTTCTCATGTCTGCTTCTCTGAGATATAGACAGACATGTTCCTGGAACACGTTCTGAATGCACTGCAGCAATAGAGGAAAAAGAAAAGTGTGAAGTTGAAGCGAAACAAAATACATTTAAAATTTCTACATTGTTGAAGCGCAGGCGATGGTGTCAGTGTGGCATTAGCATGCTGAGAACGGGATCCTGAAAGCAGCAGGTGCAGTGCAGCAATCGCAAACAAGGACACAGAGTGTCATTGATGCGAAGCACCTGAAATGTAGCCCAGCAAAAACATACAAGAGCAGAGCCGCAGTGCCAGCAGCTTCACACATGCCCTTGGTGAAAAAAAAAAAAAGACAACCAAGGCTACAAAAGCGAGATGAGCTTAATTCTTTCTTTGGATTGTAAATCATTACAGTTTTAACATGAAGTGTTAAGTGCTGGGGGAGAGCAGGTGACTATTTGTAGAGGAAACTAACACAAGATTTTAATTTATCATACGATAAAATTAAAGCTTAGGGACAAAAGTTAAAGGAAAAACAACTTTTGAGGAGGAACTGTTTCAAAGTTATTTGTCTCTTTATTTTTAGTGATATTGTTTAAAAAAGTTTCTCTCATTTTGAACCATAACAAAAGTAACAATAATTTCCTTTTCAGTTGAGCTTTGATAGAGACATCTTTCTGTTACCTGAAGCTCCAAAATGCTCCATGTGAGCTTGTGTGGAAGTTACAATAACCAAACAGCAGGAAAATCAGCCCCCTGCTAACATGGAAAAGTAAATGAATGGGTCTCTGAGTGAACTACAATGTGTCGCAACGTGACACTCTGCATCTTAACCAAACACTCTCTCCCTTCCTCTCTCTCTCTTTTTCCTCTTTTTATTCTCACAGATGGATACACAAAGGCTTGTTCGGGTGGCCCCGGTTTCGGGGAAACTTTTTTTTTCCCCCCTTTCAAACTAGTTGTAAGAGAATACTTGGAAACTTTCTTGAACTGAGGACACATTTTAAACTTAAGACTAGATTGTTTGAACCAGTCATGAAAAGATGGAGTTGTAGTGTGGGGTTATTCCCGTGCAAGCTGAGCTGGGCTACGCAAATGAGAAGTGCACAGTATATGCACTGTTAGATGAGCATTAAGCGATAAACTGTGCAAAATAAGGAATATTTTAGGCTCGTTGCTTGTCACACCGCAAAACGAGACTACACGTCTTCATCATAATCTGTCAGCCTGATATATATTTCAAGGTATCTCCATTAGGATGAATCATCGTGAAACATGAAGGCTGTGATATAGATAAAAATGCACCACAAGCTTGCATCAGACTTTTATCGCATCAGTTTTGGCCAAAATGCGGACACTCTTCTCCACATCACTCAAAAAATGGTAATTTTGGTGTCATGTTGACCACTGTGCTCTTATCTGTTGCTTTGCAGGATTGGGTGACAGCTGCAGACACACTCAGAGAATTTGGTGTTTTTTTTATGTAATTGGAGCAATTTAGAACAGTTTTGCACCGTTTTGGGTTGACAACCAAAGATTTCAACATTTTTTTTGCGTGTCCAAGCTTTTGTTTGACACAAGCCACAGTTGCAAAAGGAAAAACACTCTTTCTTCAATGTATCAGTACACTCAATACAGACGATTGATTTAAAATGTAATGAATTACAATAAAAGTGCCGAACGGAAATATTCTTTTTTTTTTTTTTTTTTTTAAAGGGTAGAGCTTTTTACTGTTATTTTTTTTTCCACTCAGAACAAAAATTTTGCCAGCACTCAGGCCTTTTAGAGAATTCAACAGATGAGAGAAGTGCATAATTGATCACTGCCATTCATTAACCTGGCCGGTTTTAATCGGCTCACTCGAGGCGCCCACCGAGCAGGTTGGAGCTGACAGCTGCGGTTCGTGGGTGGTTCTGCTCGTGTTCCATTGACGGAGACGACTGCTGTGTTGATTACCCATAATTAAAAAAAACAGGATTCAAATTAACAACATCGTCACTGACAGGCTGATTCCTGCTCCCTCAAATTGGAATGCATTTTATTGATATTTTGTGGTGATTGGTGGGCCAGATCAAAGGAAAGGTAATATAATCAGATTCACAGGGCGCCTCATTCTGGGGGGCTTTCGTAACTCCTCAAACATTTTGAGCGTGACCCAGATCACAGTGTTGAATATGATACTAAATTCTTACTGATCACAGTCATCGCTCTCTATCCCTCGCTCAGCAACACACTCGCAGCAGACTAACTGAAAATGACTGGTAGAGAAAGCATACATTAAGGCATTCAAGAAGAGACAGAAAAAACACAATTTAGCAAAAGTTCCAAAAGTAAAACAATGATAAGGAGTCCGATTTGCGAGATACATTTACTTGAAGAAAATAATTCTAAAAAGCACTTCCTGTCACTAGATGGCAGCACCTGCAGCCAATCAACTATAACTAAACTACACTCATCAACCTGAAGCACTTTGTCACGCTTTGGGTGCCGTCACAATGGCCAACAAACCATGTCATTCTCAAGCATGATCCCCCCACAGCGCAGCTCCTTCGCTGGTTAGCATGGCCCATGATCACACAACTCCAATATCAACCAGACTTTAGTGCTCATGCATGGCCGCCTACGTCACCATGAAGCGTCTGTTTACATGGAGAGTGTTCTCATCAGAGTCAGCACAATGACAGAGAGAACAGGATTATAACTTTAATGACTTTTTGGCTCATGTTAAGTTGTTTTGGTCCGACACAGCCTTCTAACCCCGTTATTGCATAAAGTGACCGCAGAGAGGAGCGATCTCAGTGATCAAGTCCATGTGTTCCGTGCCGAGGCACACCTCTCCAAAGTGTGCCAGAGAGGAGAAGTTAACCGTGCTCAAGCAGGGTATACTTGCGGTCACACCGGCCAAGTGGCCCGAAGTGGACGAAGTGGACTTTAAGGCTGAAGCGTGCTTGGGCACAGTATGAATGGCCAGCATGATCGCACCCTTACTTAGGTTTTCCCCTCCAGTCTAAATTTCTAAAATCTTGCTTGTGTTTTACGTTGCCTTAGATAAAAGTATCTTCTAAACAAAATTGTAGACTCTTACTCAGAGGTCCGCAAACTTTTTCCTGTGAGGGCCACATAACTTTTCCCTTCTCTGATAGAGAGCCGGGGTCAGTTTATAACAGAAAAAGTGTGACGATAGCAAGGGTTTCTAAACGTAAACATTTATTGTTTTCCAGAAAGCAACACATAACCAAATATTAATAACCCTCTCTTGGTTCTTCACAGACAAAAGTCAGGAAATAAATAATAACACTATTTCTGAAATAAATTTACACTGATGGGGCACAAACTGCAGAAGGGTGGAATTGAATGTCACGTTCTATGCGTGTATTAGTCTCGATCGCGTGGCCAGACTGAAAAAAAAAAAAAATCCTACTGCATCTCTGGTATTTTTCAGGGGGCTGGGCCAAATGTGGAGGCGGGCCGTATCGAGCCCGCGGGCCATAGTTCGGGGACCACTGCTCTTACTGGTCAGTACATGGAAGAGTGCTTCCATCGCTGCAGCAGCAGCTGCCCCTCTCTCAGTCTGCTTTCCTGCAGGAGCTACGGAAGCATTATAACAGTGCATAAAATATAGAAACAGCTAGCATTAATATGCTAATATGCTAATATCACTTGTTATTCATGTCACACAACCAAGACATTAATCATATTGCAGACAGTATATCCCAAAAGTATTCATAAGAACGCTGATATCTGACATGTCAACACCATATAAGCAGCTAAACTTACAGATTATTCTTTTCAAAGCTAAAACAAAGTGGGGGATTGGTTGTGAGACACTTGTTTTGAATGTGTGTGGCTGATTTAAAGCCTACTAACTGTGGAAATGCCTGAGTTGCACATGAACGCGGACAGTAGATGGCACTACACTGAATGATGACTTTCTGCATCTATGTGATATATAGGAGAATGTTATTTATATCTGGTGTGCCTTTTATTATTAATAATAATATTTATAATATTTATTCATTTTTTTAAATGTATTTGTTCATTTATTCATTTATTTATTGATTGGGGGATCTCCCTGTGCTTATAGCACCAGGGCAACACAATTTTCATGCAGCCATCATCTATCTGCGTACGGCAATCAGAACCCTTCAGTAAAGAAATAAAGGCAAGTCTGTTCACTCACTCAATGCCACAAACACTCCAACAATCACATATTGATGCTGCGGCCTCTTCTTAAGGTGAGTTTTTGTTTTCACATCCATATGTATCGATTTGTTCACTAAAACCAGAGAGGATGGAAGGAGTGGTTAAACATGCAAAAGGCCCAAGGTAGAACGCATTGATGATGATGAAACATGAAAGGCAAAATAAATAATGTTTTTATAGTTCTGTTATGCAAGGACTTTGCAAAGAGAGTAAAAATTTAAGAAAATAAAAGAAAAGTCTTTCATATGTGTATAAAACTGGGCGTAATTTATGCTGAGTGGTTCACATTTCTTATCACACAGTTGTGCAGAAATTGCTTGTGATCAGGAAACTGTGCATTGCATAATGATTCTGATTTCCCTTCCCTCTCCTGCTTCTGACTTTTCTCCCTCACATCTGTCTTGAATTGTCTCTGTGCCATTGTGACCCGCCTCCTGTTCATTACCTTTCACTTTTCCCTCCCTTCAGCCCTGTGTCGGCTGACTTCTCTCCCTTCACTGACTTGTCTGATAGGATTTCACCTGCTCTATGCCAATGCAATCTGGGCAGCTCAGCGGCTGCGGCTTTTGGGGCGTCTCATGGCGATACAGTACACGCCCTCCTCTCTCACCTCCTCCCACCTTCCTCAGCGGACATACAGCAACCAGTCAGCATCCTGTTTGCCGATATTGCAGCTGTCATTTTAAAAGATGTACAGAATTAAAGTGGGGGACTGCGCTGCCTACCAAATGTCAACAACTGCAGCTCTGTCAACAGTCTTTATCAGCTTTGGAGGAAATTTAAGCTCAAGAGAATTTCAGAAATAATATTAGGAAGGAGCAGCAGTGTTTTTGCACTGACATTGAAAATAAATATGGCTTTGGTGCAGCTTTCATGAGTGGAGTATATTTATCAGAGAAACTGAAGGGAGAGAGGGAGCAAGACTAAAGTAGAAAAAGAGAGGGGATCATTATGCAAGCTGCAGTTTCCTGACCACAAGCAATTTCTGCACAACTGTATGACATGCAGTGCGAGGTGAGATTTTCCATGGCACCATTTCACTTTTTCTTCTCTGTTCTGCTTCCACTTGCAGAGGTTGCAAACCTGCCTGACTCATGTTTTCCCCAATGCAAATCCCCCCCACCCCAAGGAAAGCCTGTGGTCTGCCTCTGGCTTATGGTGAAATGCCACCAGTAGTGAGTGCTGTAGCATCACATTCAGCTTGCGGGCATTACAGCCACAAAGCCCAGCAAAGCATCCCAGAGGCTCAGGATTGAGGAAATGTTAGCTTCTCATACGCTCCACTGCTACAGGTGAAACTTGCAGGTCACATTTATGGGTTAGTAACACTGGAGTACTTTTTTTTTTTTTTTTTGCTCTCTCTCTCTCTCTCTCTCTCTCCAAATGCTTCATGTTCATACAAATCGTGAAGTCTGTTTCTGTGTTGTGCAGGCAGTTGCCTTTTTGGGAAATAGAAAATGTTTATCCTATTCATAACACTGAGTGTCCCTTGCTGATTAAATGTCACAGAATTAATGTGGCATTATTATGTTCATTCAGATTGTGGGGAAATGGAGGAGAAAAACAGTAATAGCCACTTGCATATTCAGTTCAGCAGTAATTGCGTTAGAATATAAATCAGTGCTACATTTAATGCAATCAATGAACACTCTTATGGCTCGAGGCATCTGCTGCCGAACATACAGTTCAATCATTTCTAATGGCAAATCAGAGATTTCAGATAATCACGCTGCATATATTTCATTGTTTTTATGCAGGCCATGTTAATAATTATTTATATATATATATTTAAAAAATCTTTTCTAGAAATGGTTGATAAATTCTAGATATAATTAATTTTTTTTGGTATGTTTAAAAACATGTCGTGTGATTATTTTCCATCTGATTGCAGTGCTGGCTCATGTAGGTTTGCGTCCTCCACATTATGCATATTACAACAGCGCTCGCTGTGTCCTGACAGGTTGACAAATGTCTGAGAAACACGCTGATTTAATGATGTGTTTTCTATCTAATTATTGCTGAGTGTCAAGAATGAGTTTAAAGGCTCTTCCTGATCATTTGTCAGACACATAAGCCCTTTACAGGCGCCAAGATAACATAGATTTATTAATAAGGCTCAGAGAAATCACTTTTCAAATATTAACTATTCATACTGAATAAATAGAACTCTTGATCTCAGAGCTGAAGAGTCAGGGGCGTCGCTTTGAATGTAACATTTGTCAGTCACAGAGTTGTTAATAGAAAGGCTCTTTTGAAGAACCACGAGAGAGCACGTAATAGAGTAAAAGCAAAGTGTGAAAGCAAAATATGTTGCCTTTTCTTCCCTCATTCGCTAACAGAGCGAGTGCCACTCCTGGGAGGCAGCGCAAAAACAGCCACCATGTTCCTCAGGTTAGGTCAGATAGTTAGAGATGATGAATGACTGGAACAGTTCAATTAATGAAAAGATACGAGGAAGCTGGAATAACACATATATAGAAAGGAGACCTCACTCACACCAAGATGTTTTTACAGCAGCACTACACCTCACTGTTAAAGGATTCAACTGTAAAAGGCTCTGGGAAAAAAAACATGAAATGTTGCACAATGCACACTTTTTAATTCTGCCGTGCTATGTCTGGCAGGTTTGTAATGCTTACTTAGACTCACTTTAACGCTTGAAGTTATAGTAGTCATTGTACTGACAAGTTAATTATATAGTTATTAATAAATTAATATTGTTGGCATTACTAATTTAACTCTACATTATGTGTTACAGCTGTCCATCTGTTTGTCTCTTTCATCCAGTGACTGCATTAAATCTGGTTCCACGTGAGGTTTTGGCCTGTGTTTTTAAAAAAATTTTTTTGTCAAGTATATTTCATGTAGAAGGTGAAAACGTAGTGAACTGGTGGTAACATAAAACTGAATCTCGACAAGGATGCGAGGCCCCTGACAAGGTGCAGTGTAGGGGTCTTGTATTCCTTGTCAGGATTCTAATTTGCATAACCACCCATTCAGTACGTCACCTCATATATCATACTGCCTACATTTTAAATGAAATTATTATTATTATTATTATTATTATTATTATTATTATTATTATTATTATCATTATTATTATCATTATTATTATTATATTTTTTATATATTTTTATATTTTTTTATATTTTTTGTTAATTTAACTAATTGTTAATTAATTAATTAATTAATTAATTAATTTTATTTTATTGTTGTATTGTCAGGATCTTTTTTATTTCTTCACTTTAATGATACAACAGCTGAAAAGGAAATGTAGGAAGCAACAATTGGCAGCCCCTCAAGAACATACATACATACATATATACATCCATACATACATACATACATACATACATAGACATGTATGAAAGTTAAAAAGAAAAGATTGATTTGTAATTTTGTTTTTAAAAAAAACCCCAAACCAATAAAAAGAACCCAGATAGTTTAATATAATTATAACATAAAGATTGCTTAAAATTTGTATTTCAGATTCTACAGCCCTTCACAACCCTGGATTAGCCTGATTTCATCCATTCTAAAGTGCTACTATCTATAATTCTACAAGTGATTTCACATTTTCTCATGATTGTTTGGGACCACATTTTCAGTGGTTTAAAATTAGATGGCCATTTAATGAGGAATCTCCTGTTATAGTATCAACTCTTTCAAATGTGACGCCTGTTAATGCAGATATGGACATATGGTGCTCTAAATAATCATGAAGCAGCGCCAAGGTGAATGTTTTCTAATCATTTCCAGACCTGTACTACAACATGAGACAGCAGCCAGCCACTCTGCTGCTGTGTGTTTCATGCACACTGTTGAAGCTAATATATGCAAATACAACCCAGAACAGGCTCCCAGCTCTGTCTCTGGGGGAAATCTTTTTCCTCGTGACCTTGATGAGGTCACCAACGCCTGTGTGGCTTTCAACCCCTTTCCCTGCATATGTGATAATAAAATCCTCTACAGTTACTCTAATAGCAAAAAAGTGTTTACATTGACCACTGAAAGATGGCTCCTGACCAAGACTCTGGCCATTAATGCGTAATGAAGAAAAGGTATTTAGTGGCATTTCTGGGACAGTCACAGGGTTATTAACAGGAACGACAGGTGGCATATGCATTTCTAACTTTAGCTGTTTAATATATAGTCATTTTTTTATATTGATAAGCATTATGCTAAATATATGATTAATTCATGCTAATAACTATTGGCTCTGTCTGCAGATATTTCCCTTTTTGAGACCAGAATCCTTTTAGGTACTCCTCATCGTGCAAGCTTGGCGGCTCTGCTTGCTTATCAAACAATTATGCAGAGGTGCTTTATGAGGTGTACACTGGCAAGAATCCATGGAATAGGAGTGTTGGAATTACGTGACATCCATTGCTACACTGTGTCGTAACAGTAGACAATGCAAGTTAGCATCAGTGACAAAATCAGTCAGGTGACACATCTTCTTATTCATTTCCTGTTCCGTTTCCTAACTGCCCGAGAGCAACACAGTGTAAAGCAATGCGATGTGATGTAATGTGCCTTGGGTAAGCATGGATGGGGAGCTGTTAATTAATGAAGTTCAGATGAGTAACCTGTGCTCATTGTTTCACTACAGTAAAGCTGGATATGGCTGGAGGGAGATTACTAAAGCGATCGGAGCGTCCAGTATTCATTTAAGAGCTTGTTAGCTTGTTTTACAAAGCAGAGGATGGAGTGTTTTAGTAATCTCTGTGACTATGATTAAAGTGTTGTGACTTAACTTGTTAACTCTGATGGTGCTTAAATGAATAAATAAATAAATATTAAATTAATATAATTAAAATATTTTTTACAAATACAAAGAATGTTCTTGCACAAGAAGCTCTCTTGTGCAAACATAACAAAACTACCCCCAAAAAAACTCATTTCTTTCCGAGTGGCAGATTCTTTAGGATTTCATGTTGTGCTTTTTGCAGAAAGATACTACCAACTATCCTCTGACTGACCATAGTAAACACTGTTTTTATGCACAACAGGAACATTCATATTTTTATATTTTGCATAAATTCCATATGTAGCAGCAGAATAATTTGCTCTTCTGGTTGGTCCAGATTCCCTCTCATCACTGTCCCCCTCCTTCCCTCCTGTCTTCTCATTGACAGTCAAGTCACATTTGAAACAATCCTCAGGCAATAATTGCCATAAACAAAAAAAAAGGGAAAAAAAAATGTTTATCTGGTCACAACAGCAGTCCAAATGAATACATGCTACCGAGAGTGTGTGTGGGAGGATAGGAAAGAATGAGGCCTTGATATTCATACAAAAGAATGAAGTCAGTTTGAACAAAATACACATCTCCCTTTTCTGTCAGTCCGTTTAGCTTCTTTGATGCTTTGGGTCAAAAATAATGGTTTCTGCGCCCCCTTTTTTTTTTTTGAGTACACAGTAGCACTCCCTGTCTGGTTGATAATTATAGATTAGCTTGGCAGTGGCGTTATCAGTACCTGACTAAGCTGTTTTCCTAATTATGTTACGGGAGATAGAAACCTGGTCTTGCACCTGTTTTACATACACAACAGAAATGTTGTTAACACAGTAAGTGAGGCCTCTGATAGTCCACAACGTGCCAATCTTCAACTTGGGGGTACTAATTTGTTAATAAAGGTAGTATTTAGCTAAGGCTAGTCAACTAGCTTACAACTAGCTACTTCAAATCAGTAAGAACTGCTCTCCACAGTGTTGGATAAATGAGATGACATGTCTGTAAAAAAGAAGATGAATGTTGGAGCCTGGCTCCAAAATAGCTTGAAGAACACAGATGAAGCGCAGGATGGTGATAACAGGTTTTCTTTTATTCTTAATTAACTGCAAAGATTTAGAGTGTAACACTAGTGATTTAATGATACTGTCTGCATAACTATGACAACAAGAAAATGAGTGCTAGCCTAGCTTAACACTTAAAGGTTAAAGGCCAGCTCGTTGTTAAGCTAACAACCTGAGTGTGAATGACCCAGGTATGAGTCATTTGGCATCAAGGGGGCAAGTTTGTGATGTTCTGTTTCATGGTTATTTTCATTTCTAATGACAAGTTATACTGAACCTAAAAAGAAAAAGTAACGACAAGCTTCCTACAAATGTAGTGGAGTTGAAAGTACAATATTTCTCTTTGAAATGAAGTGGAGTGAAAGTCATAAGTTTCCAAAAAATAAATACTCAAGCAAAGTACAGATACTTAAAAAACCTACCTTAGTACAGTACTCAAGTAAATGTACTCCGATACTGTCCAATACTGAATATCAGTAAACTCATATACCATTCAGCCATAACACCATCCTAAAACTTTAATTGGAATCAACATATACCATAATGAAAGTAACTATTTTTTTACATGGCAGTCCAAAGCAGCAGTTACTTTCCTTTTCTCAACGGTTTAGTAAAAGCTGCAGCTTTAAAAATGACTTACACTTTCAACAGTCTTTTGAAGTCTTGAAGCATTTTTTTTCATGTCCATATTCATATTTCTTAATTTCTACAAAGGATATTTAGTCACTCTACAAATCAGCCAATTTGGGGAGAGCACTGGTGCACAACTAACAGAGCTGGCTTTTTATTTGAAACCTTTATGGAACTGCACCACTACAAATAACACGCCAGTAGGTATCAGGAGTGAGAGCCAGGAGAGCCCTTTACTTGAGAGGCGAAATTACATTTTTTGTGACATTTATTTCCCTCTCCAGTACAGCACAGGGCTCATTTGGTGGTGCCGTGGGGCTTGTTGGTTTCCGTGGTGGAGATGTTGGGTCCATTAGAAAGACTTTCACTTTACTTGTTGAGAAAAAAGCTGCCTTGTCACAGCCACAGTTGTGAATTGCTTGGTGTTTTAGGGACAAGCCTCTGTGGGTGGCTTCAGAGTGCACTTTATCACCCCAGGGAGTCAGAGGAAATCACTTAGCAGGACGATTGCTTTTTCCTTTTAGAAGAGCACTCATGTACAGAGGTGGTGGTGGAGGAACATGAGATTCCATGACACTGAACACACCAGCCAGGTCATGAGGACTCTGGTCTATCTGATTGTATTTTACACCTTGGACTCCTTTTGATGGAAACATTTGGAACAGGTGACGCAACTGAGACCCCAAGGCAGCAGAGGGGACAAAGTATAATTGAATAATGGGCTGAGTGCAAGCCTTGTACATTATTGGATGCAGGGATTAAGAATTAGGCCGCAGATTTTTTTTTTCCCTGTCCACGAAACGCATTCACAGCACCAAATTAGAGAAGCAGAGTTGCACAGCTGTATTCAAAATGTGAGCCATATTGGTTGAATTTCAAACTGCTGCCAGGCGATGGCACCTCATTTGGTGGCATCATTAGACCGAGCCCCCTGAAGCCCCCATTGAAGAGCGAGAGACACTCGTCGGCTGGACCAGGCCCAGGGTCAGAGCACCGCCGTGGGACCATCTGACTGCAAGACACTGATGAATGTCAGGAGACTGAAGCCCACCAGCCATCTGGCAGGCTGGAGACACTGATGGGAGAGGACCATCGATCTGTGTCATGTCTACAGGCGTGCAAACCTGAGATGTGAAGAATGACAGTCGACGACTTGTGAAATTCTAACAGAGAGGATGGAGGCCTGAGACTGTACTGAGATATTCATATTAAATAAGATACTGAAAACAAAATAACTGCATTAATTTCTATGGATGCTTCAAATATGGATTCTAGAAAATTTGCCTAATTATTACAACATGAAGAATACTAGAATTATTTATAGAGTTATTTTTTTGCACCTTATATGAAATATTCACATCAAACCTAATGCTGTTGGACAAAACAAATCAAGCTTGTGTGAAACAAAAACTTGCAGATTCTGCCTCCAGTGACATTTTGCCACACATGGCTGCCTCTTCTTGACACAGTCAGTCATGTATGCTGCTCTTGAAGTGAGAGCATTCACACACTCATCCTCAAATATCAAAAAGATTTGTGTTAGTTTGAGGCACAAAAGGAGGAAAAATAGCATTCAGCTAAAAGTCTATATTAGATCTGTCGTTTTAATGAAGATGAACATTTTCCATATTGTTTTGTTTTTTATCATTTTCCTTTTGTTTGTGTTCTGCTTGTGCACTTTTAGTGCGATCTTGAAGCAACTTGAGCAAACCAGACACTCTTAAGAAAAAAAAAAAATGCTGCCGCCAGGCTGGTTATTATACCGCTCGCATTCTACAGATAATTATCAAGGTCAAGGGCCCAGTCAACATTTTTTCAGTGCAATTAATGAAGCTGTGTAAAAGACTGCACCCTCTACTTCACAATGCACTTGTCATGCTGTTTGAATCTGAATCTCTCGAGGTAGAAAGGCTTAATACTGAGCCCACACATTATCCTTAGAATTATGTACTTGGAAGTTCAAGAATCTGTGGAAATGTTGTCAAATGCACCGATAAATATGAGGTGAAATGTTTGATTTCTACTGATAACTACAGTGGAAAAAACTGTTTCATGTTAGGACTCAGTGTGGCTGTGTGTGACTCATTATTGCAAAGAGATTGATGAGGGAACCCCTGCTGAACACATGCCTGGTCTCAAGTGTGCTGCCTCTGTAGCCGTCTGATTTCCTGCTGCTAGCCTCCTAGTGGTCACTAACATTAATTAAAGCATTGCATTCCAATATATGCTTTTAATGATCAAACGTGGTCTCAGCATCCCACCGCAGAAAATGCCAGAATTTTAGCACGGCATATTTAACAAAGTCAACTCAGAAAGTATTTCCAAATGATGGTGACATTACAAATCTCCACACGTAGGAGGGTATTAAAGTGCAAATCACAAAAGCTTATTGCAAAATTAGAGTAATGGCTGTTTTTATGAGGAAAAATATGCCTTTTGTTCCTCACACTGGATCTCTGTCATTGTGCTGCTGGCTCATTTTGGGCCCCATAGGGAGAGGAGACTTGGAAAGCAGAGAGGATGACATTAGCCTCCCAGCATGGTTGAGTGGACTGAGAGGGGGATTTCAGAGAGGAAGAAAATGTCTTTGCATGCATATTTTTGTGCTGTGAACATCCGCACAAATCAGGATATTGTTTTCTAGAGCGCTGTGGGTGACTGGATGCTTGTCCCATGTATCGGTATGCAGCACTAACATTACTCGGTGCAACAATCAGGGCATTTACTTAACTGGCTGGTTTTAATATTCTTTCTCTGTTTACTGGATGTTGATTCTGATTCTGATTATTAACATTCAGAAACAGAAACGACACCAAGGAGAATGATCTCCCACATCATAACAAATCAAAATGCAGAGAGAAGTCTGGCACATTTTACCTCTGCCTGTTGACACTGTGGCAAAAATGTTACTTTCTGTTAGCATTCCAAACCGATAAATCCTGTCGAGATGCTAATTTGCAAAACCATTTATCGTATCCTTATGGTGGACAGTAAACAGATATGTCATCATTGCCACCATCTCATCTCTTGTCCCATTATTAGATATGCTCACACAGCAACAAACCTTACAGAAAAAAAAAATATATATATTTTTTGTTTTTCCTAAAACTAATGTTTTAGAAAATCCTCATTTCAGCCTTTGTCTGAAACTCTTTATTGTAGCTACTGTCTCTTTAAAATTCCCTGCTCCATAAACCCCCTTCCCTCTGACTGGCCAGCTCTCTAGAGGCCTGTTAGGGGGAAAACCTATAGGCAGACCTTAGTGTTTGAGGCCTACCCCTCCAACATGTCAGGAACCAATTAGGAGATCCTTATGCTATGACCTCATCATTTCAGGAAGTCTCATTAAGATCTCGTTAAGATCCAATGCTATTTTCAGAATGGATTGTTTTGAGCATTTTACAGACAGATTCTGTGATTTCTACAACATATGAATATATACATTTTGAAAATCTGCACCCGTTTAGTTTGGATAATCACCAATGTTACTTTATATTCCTGTTAAAAATGTGAAAAAGCACAATACTCCCTTCTTTCATTTAACTGAGAGGTAGAGTATAGAACATGTGTTGCATGCTGAAATCAAAATTTTAGTACGAGTCTGAAACGTATTTGTGCCCTCTTTTCTTCTCCCCTGTGTAATTTTCAGAACTGATGCAGCTGAGCGGCTTTGTGTGGCACAGGCATTGTCTTTGGTAAAAGTACTGCATGTGATTAATAAAAAAGTGTTACTTTTTAATGACTGCACAGCATCTGCAAATGTTTCTTTCCTCTTTTTCTTTTTGACCTTTTCTGTTCTAACACCGCACCTCCGTCCACTGATTTGGTACTTCATTTGTATTTCCATCCAGCTCATCTCTCTCTTTCTTGATTTTAGCTGATTATTTCCCACTTGACCTTTGACATTACAAAATTAAACTGACAGGGACAAATCCACTTAGTGTGAAGGGGGTGAAGAGTGTCAGCCTGTACAGTTCGTTTTAGATGCCTACTGTCAGTTTTTGAACTCTAAAACTCTGAATCAAATTGGCTGATCCAACGTCATGAACACCCCCCCACCCACAGTATTTGTTGTAGTCTCATGGCCCTCTTGGTGGGTGGGTCCATCTGGTATTTGCCTGGAATTCCAGATTGCCAATGTGAGTTTGAGTTCTTTAAGTTTTGGACTGTAGATGAGACAAAACAAGATTTTTATGTTAGTTAGTTCAGGGGAGTAAAATGTACATAATCCTTATCAAATTGTTATAAAATGCTAACTTTGTAATCCCTATTTTTGGTTTTATCAATCTGTTGTATGTCCTTAGTTACACATGCAGTGACACTACAAACATTACCCCTGATAACAATATAAACAGTAATCATAGCTCTTTCAATAATTCGCTACCATGGATTACAATTAAAAAAATGCTGTATGTATGACATAGATAAGCGTTTCTACCAAGACAGTCGGGCCTGAACATGTAGTAAATACATTAATAAAACTACACACAGCAGACAGAAACATCTACAGATAAAATAGTAGCCTGAGGTTTAATAATTATAAGTCTACATGTTTCTTTGCCTACAGACACTGATAGAAACTGCTGCAGCCGCTCGTCTCTGAATCATCAGTATCAGTGTTGGCCCACAGCGCATTTGACAGACTACACAAGCAAAACAAAAACATTAGCCAGATAGCTGATGATCAAGGACACCAAGTCAAACCAAACATTGATGAGAGAATTGGTCTCGACATGACAACTTGAGCAAGGCATTTCAAGTTAAGTGCCCCATAGCACTGCTGTCTATTATTGTTCGACAAGTCCGACAAAATTCAAATCGGCACATGTTGCAACTGCATGATGTGCCAATAGCAAAACAAAACCAGTGGTTTATACAACTTCACTATACTACTACTACCACTTAATCAGAATCAGAATTAGAATCATGTTTATTGCCAAGTAAGTTTTCACACATACAAGGAATTTGTTCTGGCGTTCTTGGTGCAAAAAAACAAAAATTTAGTTTAAAATGAGAATAAGAATAAAATTAGGAATTAAAAATGAAAATAAGTTGCATGCATCACTTAGTATAAATATTGAAGTAAAAAAAATATAAAAATATGATCAAAATAAAAAAGATTTTAAGAAAAAGAGACTAAAAATATGATACAGAATGTTATTTACATAATTACAGTCACAGCTCAGCAGAAACAAACATTAACACACAAAACAACGAAAAACACAGCGCACCAAAACGCCATGGCGACCACACTCAGCACCATCTTTGATCTCAAACCTTGACGGCTGCTGGACTTGAAATTGATATTATCCTACTTTGATTAGAGGGTTGTGTCCCCTACAAATTTTGGACTCGGTTAAATACTGACACCAACAGTCTTCATCGTACTGGTTTCAGACTTTCATGGAAAGTCAGGGCAGTTGTAAGTCAGAGAGAAAGTATGACTTTAAAATCTATTCATGAGAATGGGCAAAGCCTCGTATCTTTATTACTAAGATGTGGTTCACTCACATTCAAGCTCCATCAAGTCCTTGATATGCAAATACTAACATCTGCTTCAGTAGTGACAAGTATTACCTTAGAGAAACACGGAGACAGCTTTACCATGGTGCCCTTGCAGCCTGGTAAGCAGCTAAAAGTAGCAGCAAAGCACTTTTCTTTCTTTTAAGAGTCATTACATACAAGGATTAGAGGACAAATTCCAAGAAAAGCATTAGCAATTAGAAGTCCAGCAGCCGTCAAGGTATGTAATTATAGGCAATCTGTGTGATTAGGGTAAGAGGTTCAATAAATTACATTAACATACTTTGAAAATCACAAGGGAGAGTCTACAAGGACCCTAAAAGAGGCAGAAGGCATGCATTGATTTTCCTTCCACCAATGGAAATTTATTTGGTGGCTGCTGAGCAATGAGGGCCATTGCAGTGCTCAATTTCCCGACACAAACCGCTGAAAATCCACTGAGCAGTGGAGTGCGATGCAGGAAATGTGACATGATTTTCGGTTTGTTTGCTTTTAGTAGAGCAAACTTTAAAGCCTCTGGCCATTTCTCATCTGTTATTGCAGCATGTCCCTTAAGAATATTTCCAAATTCTTCACCGAGAAGTCAGAGAAAGATCCACTTTTCAACATCTGCACAATGACAGTAAAGGAAAACAGATGTTTCCCTCCTCGTACTATTATGTTTGTTAAGAATTTGTCGCTACTTTTGCTTTTTTTTTTTTTCCCCTAATTTGAGGACCAGAGGGGACCACAATGCAGAGGAAATAGAATCATCTCCATGCTTGCTGGCTGATTTCACATTTGCAGTGCACTGTGATTCGTCTTCTGCCCATTCTGTCGTCTTAATAAATCTGATGAAGTTTGCTAATAAAGTGAACACAACTTGCTGACAAGAGAACACTAATTGATGGAGTTTAAAGGCTGATGAAGTGAAGTCGGTCTGTATATGGATTCATACAGCTGAACAGACACTTCTTCATGTCAAAGTGTGTGCATGTGTGCGTGTCCATTGCAGGGTTTTGCCTGGCAGAGCCTGAAACGCAGCTGTTGGCTTTAATCGACTTTTCGGATAGGGAAGATTTTCCAGTCCAGGGACACACACCTTCAAATCGGCTCAGAAGCTTGCTGGCAGGGAAGGGAGCCCCATCTCCATGGTCAAATGGAACCTTTCAACCCGTCTGCTGACAGGCTGGCTGGGGGAAGGGGGCTCAGGGTCCAGGGGAAGGGGGCTGGCAGCATCAGCATGCCAGTCTTTTCCGGTGGAAGAACCTAATTGCACAAGGCATCTCCAAACCCCACGGAACTGGCAGCTGTCCACAACTTTCCCTTGAGCTGGCTTAGATGAGTGTGCTGCACTCATAGGAAAATCATGCTGGAAGCACAAAGCAAGGGTTTTTCAAAACTTCACCTGAAGTTTGACTCTGTAAATGCTCTCTTTTTTTTTCTCATGTCCAACTACAGTTTCTTTTGCAAACTTCCTGGGAAAGAAGACACTTAAAGAAATATATTTAAAATCTCTAAAAGCACATAAAAGGAAAAGCTCCTGGTCAGTTATTCCTTTGTTGGCTCTGTTTCTGCATGCTTGAATTCTAGTTTTATGATGGAAATCATTTAACAATGTACCTACAGTTGTGTGACCAGTATTGCATGTTAAAGTAGAAAAATGGGACACCTTTAAGCCAAACTTTGATGTTCTGTATCTATAAAAACACTACAACACAAGCTGACCTTAACTAGGGAAAATAAAGCCTCTCCATTTGCCCTTGGAAATACTTGATTGTGTGTTTAAGCTACGCATTTTTACTCTTCAAGCATATCACCCCCTGCTGTCCATCTTCCAGCTGTCTGGCATGTGGGCCCGGATGCTCCTGTTAACTGCTTGGAATAGCAGTTTAAGTGGAGTGTCAGAGCCCACAGCAAAATGGTTGCCATTCTTCACAAGGAAAAGCATGCAGCACATGGCATCGTTAAGCGGATGAGACCCTCAAGGTGATGTAGGCAGTCTCCATGATACTCCTTACTACCATCAATTCTGCTTATGGAACCACTTACCTCCCAATGGCCCCGTAATCTATTTTTAATATTTGCCAGATAAGTGCACTCACAGACATTCGTCAAGGAAAGGCTGGATTTTTAACATTAGTCATTGGCAAAAAAAAGAAAAAGAGGAGTATGTGTCCTTACAGGGAGTACAGAGGTCCCAGAGAATGAAAGCACCCGAGGCCTCAGTACATCTCTTGTATTTCTGAATGGCTGTTTATGACGCTTTAATTTCCAATATATAGGAAATATGATAACATGGAAGGACTCTGTTTATGGCTGGATAAAGAAACCACTCAAATAAACTCAAAACAGAAAGAACTAGTGAGCAGATAAATAAAAAATTATGCAGCGTTTTGTAGCTTTAAATGGGCTGTGAGGACTATCTGTTCGAAGTGGATTGAGAGACATATTTGGACAAAATTGCATTCACACCATCGTGATGACATAAAGGGCTGGTTATGCTTTCCGCACAAACGAGACGCGCAGGAATCTGACGCGTGAGACCCACATGAGAGTTTGCGTGTGGCCTTTATGCTTTTTCACACTCTGCGCAGTGTTCGTTTCCATACTGCAGGGGGCAGTGTATCGCAAACACATCTACCACTGTACTAAATTAGAGAAGAAGAAGTTGTTCACACAGTTTACTAAATTTTTTCACAAATTACTTTTCTCTACCAAGTTTGGCTGCAATTTCACACCAGGAATTGTTTATCTCGCGGTTATCACAGTGATCTCCGTGTGATGAATCATGTAAATACCAGCATTGTACTTAGGACACGAGGAGCCCCTGCTCGTCCTCACATTTCTACGCGCAAGTTAGAAATTTTCAGAGGTGCGCGGAAATTTTCTTTGTGAAAAGGAGTGTGGGAGGGAGCGAGGCTTTTAAAATGACGTCATTTGTCTGCACTAAGCTGCGCAGACCTCACGGATGCATCTAGCATAAATTAGGCTTTACTCTTCAACAAATTGTGTTTGTTTTGAAGCATTTGAATGGAGATCAGATCTTCTTTTTAGCACTACTTTTCTTTGCTCAAGGCATCTTTTTACTGGATACAAAGCAGTGAGGTAAGGTATTTGTCAACAGCTACGAGGAGCTATCCTTTGAAACATAATCTTTGGGATACAGTTTGTAGTTTTCTCTGAATAGAATCATGTCAAATCACACTGAATGACATAGAGTCATTGTATGTATGACAATGAGTTGTAGTCAGTCTACTTCCATAAACCAAGCTAACATATTAGCCAGTGTTTTATTGTATTATTGTATACAGCTAATAGAAATATCAGCACAAGTTAACCTGTGATCAGCACAGTGATCACCAAATGAAGCAAATGATACGATGAAGTTCCTAAACACATCGCTGCTCACCATTATCTACTGCTTTTTGCCTCTCTCCTTCTAATCAGCGCTCTTGACTGAGTGCAGATGTCATAATTATTAATCTGTTCAGACAAGCCCCTGATGATTGATGAGAGGCACAGCCTAATCAATGGCGAATGCATGATGAGTGTTTACTGGGAAGATTATGGCAGCAGCACCTTAGGTGGAGAGGCTTTTTTTTCCCTTCATTATACCACTAAGACAGCGCCAGCAAATAACTCGCTAACACTTAGACCTGATCTTTAATCAGGGATTATCTGGCACTTGACATTATTTTCAAGAATGTGCAATTCTGCCATGTTCTCCTTTGAGCCTCAGACAGGAAAACAAATGAGTTACTCTCCCCACTTACAGGCTTTAACGGAAATATTTCATGATATACAAGTATACTGGATGCCTGTGAGACAAAATTTTTCCAAGTTAGGCTGTTATAAATGCAGTTTCACCATTTTGGTCCAAATTTTCATTAAGACTTTGTGCAATTTGGTTTTGAACTGACTGATAACAGAACCCGCTGTTTCGTTTTCATGTCAAGTCCATTGTTTCATGTTCATTGAATCTTGGATTCATAAAACATTGGTGTAGTGAAAGAAGAAATAGCAAAACAAAGTCTCCGCAAATCTCAGCAACAGCTTTCGAAGTCTGACACTCCTAACTGAGGGCTCAGTGCACAGGCTCACAAAGCACAAGGGAAGTCGGGCGCAGAATGCAAATACTTTTGGTAGAAACCAGCACTCAAGCTTGTTTGGAGCTGCTCAAGACTCTCCAGGGATAAATGAGAAAGAGGTGGATTTTGGGGGGAGATTGTCTCGGTAAAGCCTCCGTCAATCACTCCCCTGAGACAATGGTTGGACAGCGAGTGAGGGAATAAACGGCCGCGGCTTTCAGTGCACATCCTGGCACATGGGCCAGCTCTTTGTTTCAGCCGTGACTGCAATGCCAGGAGGACAAAGCCTCGTCGTATCCACCAAACCGACTGTCATAATTAAGCTGCACAGCGGCCAACAGCAGATCCCCTTGCTACAGTGTAAGTTGTTACAGAGGTATCCACAGGGTGCACTGCTTACAGCGACTTCAATACAAACAGCTAAAGGCTGATTCCTTAATCCCAAATTTAAGTCCTACACTCATCTGAATCGCTGTAGCTCTTTACGACTTAATCTGAAACCAATCTTTCTGTTGTTGATTGATTCCATCCCATATATTGTTTTTAAGCTGAGCAAAAATTTAAAGAAAAGACGGATCATGTCTGGCTGCCTGTAACACAATGGAAGCCGATTACAGACAATCCTTAGATGGCAGTATTCAACCATAGCAGAGCAACAGGGAAGTGCTGTAGAGAGGGAGGAAGTGTAAGCCTCTCAAAGGTTACTTTTTGCCACTTTAAAACCCAAAAAACGCTTCTTAAAAATGAACAATATATACAGGGGGGAAAGAAGTCCTGATATGCATAGACAGACAGCTTGACAGGATTTAAAGGAGTTAAGTCTGAGATAGAGGAGAGAGAACTTTTGCACTGAATGTTTGAAGCATGACATAATGATCTGCAGCTAAATGTGAACCATTGGATAAAGTGGTGTCAACTGTAACAACCTATCAAAGAGATTAACGCCTTAATCACTTTCTCAATTAACCACAACCAAGAATAAAAGTGCTGAAGTTTAACAGAATGAGGTTTCAATAAGCTGTGGTATTATTCAAGCATTACATGTGCGATTAGCCTCATTGCAAAGTCAAATAATAACCACATTAAAGAAACATGAACATCATCAAAATGTTATTGGGGGTTCTTTTCATTCACCCAAAAATGAAAACGCCAAGATCAGACGCCGTAAAGAGATGAGACATTCCCACTGTGCTTAAACACCGCCCAGCTCCGTTCCACAAATATGAAACCGTGACCGAGCAGCCTTCAGCAAACTCTAGAAATCAAATAAAAATCAGTTAACGAATGTAAAATCTCTGGTATGATCCTTAAACAGTGACATGTTAACTACTTCCATTCAGCTCAAAATGGCAGAACTGTCGCAAGCCATGACTAACAGTGATGTGATAGTAGTGTATCGCAGTGTGGCTGAGAGGACTGAGGCGCCGTGTCTCTGCTGTATAGTTCAGACTGCTTTAAGCTGGAGTCTAAGGCTCCCTTTGCACAAAGTCTGAGTGAGTTTAAAAAGAAAAAACTAGTTAAATAAATAGTTTTAATAGAAAGTTTATAATTATTTTCTTCTATCAGTTTTATACCCAAAATATCTCAGATCAGCTGCATATATAAATGTGGCATATTGGAAACTGTGGTTTTATTTACTGTCTTCTAACCAGTGCAGGAAATGGGCCATAACTCACCGGTACTGCGTACCTGCACCTCTTATTTTTATTCACAAGTGTTCCCTTACTTCTTATTTTGTACTGCCACCTCCTGGTGAGTCAATGGTATATTACAATCATTGGATGATAATCTGCCCGGTTAGCCAATCATAAAGAGGGCACACCACTTCTGTCTCTTCGCCTAGCTAGCTTCTGCCGTCACTGCTGAGCTAGCTGCGGAGCTAATGAGAATGTCAGTGCTATCAACGCTGCTGAGAACACGACAACATCCCGATGGCTGTCAGTTTTTGTGAGAATAAAGCTTTGCTCCACAGGCTCAGTGCACCTTGCTGCTGGTTATGAGGTCTGTTGATCCACTTTGTTCAAAACTGAAATATGAAACTCCACTACGGGCACTTCTTCTATTAGTTTTATGACCAAGTTTTAAAAGCTTTTGATAGTGAGTTTCAGCTGAAGGATTACCTTGTTGCAATTTTTGTTTTATATTTTATGTGCATGTTATGACCACATACAAATGTCTCATTTGCTATGAGCAAGTGTTATTTAAGGAAATATTTGTGACTAAGATTCAATAAGATTCAATCTAATCAGTCTAAAGACTCAAATAGAGTAAATAAAGCTCAATAAGGGTTCCTGCACCTTTTTTGGTCCAATTCAGGCACTGCTCCTTACCTCTTATCCTAACACCAAGAGATGAGGTATCACTATGCTAAATGGTATTTCAGGTGACTTTCGCTAAATAAGTAATCTGCACCATGTCTCACGTTATTTTGTGTGTGTGTGTTTGATGGCTGAACCATCTTTCAGGAGACGATGTTGGGATTTTCCCAATCACAAAAGTCCAGTGAAGATGGAAAGTTTTCTGAATAATAAGTATGAATGAGTATTGAGTTTAAAAAATGTGTTAAAATTTAACCCCAATAAAACCCCAAACAATTCATTCAAAAAGTGTTGTATTCACAAATCACTAACAAAACACAAATAAAATATTCACAAATATTTTTTTTTTTATTCTTGTCTGTTCTTTTTCTGTTTAAGGGAAGGAAAGAAAATTCAGTTCATTTTTTTCAGTTTCTGTTCAGTAAAAAAAAAAAAAAAAAAAAAAAAAAAAAAAGATCAAGAGATTTATTTCAGTCCAGTTAAAGAAAATCAAGAGATTCAGTTCAGTCCAAAAAAAATAAAAAGTTTCAGTTCAGTTAAAAAAATTCTGTTTGATGCTCCTGGATGAGGAGATTCAGTTCTGTTCAATCAGTTCAATTGAAAAAAAAAGCAGTTCAAATTTAATCCAAAACAAAGAAAGAAAGGAAAACTACTCACAAATGAGAGCAGTGTCTTTATCAGTCAATCAGTGTCAGTGAGTCAGTCCGTCACGTCATACAGTCATGTCATTCCAGCCTCCAGGAAATGATTTGACGTAAGATCGTATGAACAAAGTGTCTGATTCTTAAGGTTTTTGATGTTTTAGACGAGAGACTATGCTACCCCGACTACACGCATATAATGATCAGTTTGATTCTCTGTCTTGCGCACCTTCCCAGGACTCATTCAAAATCTGCCAGCTCTGTTACGACTGAGGTCGTAATGTTTTTTTTTTTCTTCGTCTCATTTCTTTTGTTCAATAAAAGTGTTCAGTTCATGTTTTGGAGTAGTGTTGTGGTGTGTGTGTGTGTGTGTGTGTGTGTGTGTGTGTGTAGGTGAATGCAGGTGTGAGTGCTTTCAGTTACTCCACCTTAACCACAATTGGTGGTTGGTTTCCTGCGCTCTGCAGCTGATTGGCTGCGTCGGAGGCTGAGGGCGCTACATAAAGAAGATCGTGACGTCAGCGCATCGCAGGGGGAATGCCATCTTACCCATCTCCCAACCGGCCACGCCAAGTGCTTCTTTATTTCAAAAGTTGGGTTACTTTAGGTTATTTTTAGAGTATTCTTTCTTGGTTAATGTAGGGGTGTAGTCTCAGTTAGATTAATCTTATTTTGGAGTGGTTCTGGTTAAGTTAAATGACAAATGATTCCTTTGTTTCCTTTAGATTACTTTCTTTGCTTAATTAGATTATGGTCGACTTAATTCAGCTGAATCCTGAGTTTCACCCCGAGGTATTTTCAGTTTGGCTTCGGTTGTTGTGAATTTATTTTATGTAACTATATCGCAGTTATTTTCACTGAAGCTTTTTGTTTGTCTCTGGCTGCTGGGGACTTGGGAGAAGTGTGTATTTTTATCATGTTGTGTCATGGTCCCCTAGACGGGGCGCCGCCGAGGTCCCAGCACACCAACCTCGGCCAATCAACAACGACAGGGGAGGGGCCGACTGAATCCGCCCGTCACAATAGGATATAATAAAACTGGATTTAGATAGTGATTGCTGCAGCCAATTGGAGCAGTTCAGTGAGTGACATAACACAGTGGCAGATAATGTAAACAGGCAGTGGCATACATTTCAAAATACATTGTCCTTTTTCTTAAATGGCTGAATAAGCCAGTTCAACAGACCTCACAGAACCTCCTGTCTTTGTTTTTTTTTAAAGAAAAGGCTGAAGCTGTGCCTCATTTCTAAATAAAGAACCGGATTGGTCTGCGGTATTTGTCGTCTGCATCTCAGTATGCATTGGACAGACATAACATTGACTTGTGGTTTGATATTCTAGAAGCCATGAGAGGCAGAGTCATACCAGTGTGGGATTATATTTAACCGGACAGCGCCACAACACAACAAACAGAATCCCAGCAGGAAGCATAAATAACTCATTTGTCTTGATGCATCTACCAGGCAATTCCACAATCTTTGCTCTCTGATGGTGATTGTTTCCGAGTCTTGGCAGAGGTACGGGAGTCACAATAATTAGAACAGAGCAGCACATGCGTCATGGACTTCACAGATGTCCAGTATTCATGAGGGGCTATTTTGTTTTTTGTTTTGTTGTTTTTTCTTGTCCAGGAGCTGTTTAGCTCCTGTCTCATTCAGCTGACTGGTCCAGGATTCTGATTGGTACAGATTCAGTCCTGATATTTCATTAAAAGAAGACTTTATGGACAGGAGTTTTTTTTAAATGTTGTTACATTTGAGCAGAATGTACCCGTCTGACTGTCAGGATGTGCTTCCAGCCAACAAGAGCACAACATGGCTGACAAGACTGCTCTCCCTTGCTGATGAGAAATTGAAATCCATTACAAAAATGGCAAACTTGAGCTGATGCCGAGTCTAAGTTTCATCATTCTGGCAGTCACAATCTTGCACGGAATTTTGCTGTAACTGAGAGGAGCATTAAAGCATTATAGGTTAAAAATGAGTATTTTTTGAAAATAGTTTTGGTAAATGGAAATAATTTGGTGCAGCTAGCTGTGTTTGCTTTGAATGTTTTAACATACCAGAACACAGAATCCGGCTCATTTCTTTCCACGGTGTCTTATATTTACAAAGAAAAATCAATAAAACATTAAAAATGAACAGCTGCACAACCTGGGGAGGTATAGTGCACTCATTATTTTAAAGTAGACATGTTATACAAAGTGGTTAGAACAGGATTCTCTGTATATTGTTCCTTTCTTTGCCTCAAACCAGAATGAATCTTCTTAATAATTGAAAACCTTTCCCACCTAAAGCAACATCTCCCTCAACACATATCTGAACATCATCCAAAGCTCTGTAATATAAAATGTTGTAAGTTATAGACTGATGGGATGCTGGTATTCGCACAAGCTTCCTCGTTGGCAGAGAATAAAGACAAACGTAATCCTGTTGATGTCCCCATCCGGATGAAAGTGTCCCATAAATCATGCAGCATCACCTCTGGCTTGTTCAAACCGCTCTATAACGGAGGATTCCTTGCAAAGCCCAATTAAAAGAACCCACACAGCTCAGATGGAGAGTTTGATATGTGCATTATTAAACAGTGTAAGAATATAAATCATGAGCATATTCTGTATTTCTCTCAGACTCTGGGAGGATTCCAGAGTGCAGAATTAGAAAAGCATAATGATAGAATTTAACTTGTGATTTTGTTTGTCACGGCTGGTAGATACTTGCAAATGTGGCAGTTGAAAATGATCACACTTTATCAACTCACTAAAAGGTCAGCTGTGTAAAGAATGATACAAAAAAAAAAAATACAAGCACACTGAGCAGGGGAAGAGCAGAACATTTCCTTTCAAAGCTGATTTGGACCAAAAACTGAGAAAAAACAAATGTCATATTTTAACAGGTTCAACAAACTATCTTTAAGTTTTTTAATTTAATTGATTTTGACCAAGTAACCTGACTGAAAAAGAAGAAGTCTATTAGATTTGCTAAGAAGAAGCACTGGGACTGTTGACCCCAAGTGAGTTCTTGAAAACAGACAACAAGAACATACCACCAGACTTTGCTAGACCCATGGCATTGAATATTGGAATGTTTTTTCGGACAAACAAATGTAAAAGTATATGCCAAACAAACTATCAGCTCTGTTGATTTTGATGTTGTTGTTTACAAAGTTTTGCTCAACTGTCAGTATAGAATGTTCAGGTCAGAGGGACTGTGAGGACCCTCCAAGTGAGCTTTAAAAAGTCTCACTTCTGGATATATACCTGATAATAATCCACAGTTTAAAATGAGACTATCAGCGCCAGTAAAGGTTATTTCTAAATGCTAATTCTTAGCTTCTTGATTGGGTCGGACAGGACTTGATTGATTTACAGCACGATGAAGTCTCTATGACATCACCACGCCAGCTGATGACGCTTAGTAGAGAGAAGAGAGATCTGTGTTTTTCGCTGCTGAAAACTATCTCTGGGATTAATTTTGTAGTGATGGAGCCGAACTGTCTGACGGAAAAAGTACATCAGAGCAGAAGAAAGCTAAACAGGAGAATGATAGCACAGGCTAAAGGCTAAAACATGAGCTAAAGGCTAAAACACAGTCTAAACTGTTTGTGATAATGTTTATTCCAACATGCAGCAGTTATACTGCAGTGATCTGATCAAACTTGAGGTTATATGAGCTTTTCTTGGGAGATGAGCAGAACATAAGGATTCACTTATGTTACACGTTAGCTTACGAACACTCCTCAGACAACGGGTTGCTAGTGGCACTAAAATAGCTGGCTACTAAATTACAGTACAAATTGACAAAATTGTTTGTTGTTACCTTACCTCGTCACGTTGTATCCAGTAAAATGGTTGATCTGAGATCCATTCATTTGACATATAATAATAATAATAATAATAATAATAATAATAATAATAATAATAATAATAATAATAATAATAATAATTCAGTTATGCTTTTCTGTTGTTGTAAGAGTTAACCAAAGAAAATATTTTTACATACCGCTTAAAAAAATTATACAACTAGAATATTCCACTTTTTGTGAATCCAATGTTTTGTTTTTAGTTTTCTTTTTTTTCTTTCTTTTTTTTTAACAGGATTTAGGTGCTATCAAAACAAAAAAAATTGCCCATGCTACATACAAAAGCAAAGAATTTCATAGCTGACTAGTATTTAAATAAATAACAGATTCATTTCTATGATATGAAAATACTCAAATATGTGGTCACATCTTTCTCACAGAGAAAATTGAAGCTGACAGCATCTCGGAGCACCTATATTCCACTGCAGAGTTTTTTCCATTACACAAGCACATTTATTTCACTTAAGTGACTTTAAAGACATATTTTGATAACAGTTATAGTCACAAACTGTAGGGGAAAAAAAAGGACATCAAATGTTATTGAGCTTACATTCACCTCTGTGGTATAAATAACACAAACAGCCCCTTTAATCTCACACACAATGATACAGCAGAGTGTCTGAGTGCAGAAATATGGAGAATTTCGGAAGTGATCCTTATCATTATCTGTGAGGAAGGAGGTGCTGAGCGCGGCAAGGTCACCAGCATGACAGCATAAGGTCATCAGCACCATGCCAGTCCGCCTGCTGCTCCTCAAGCCTGACCTTGTCAAAGTCAAGTGTGAGTTGCTAATGCCCTCTTCACTCTGCGTGTGCGGCACTACGCAAGCCCTCTCTGACGCTGTATGGCTAGACATAGCCAGCGGCATTACTGATGAAGCTAACACTCCTAATTGCCTCTGCGTGATTTCCAGGTTTGACCCAAACTTGGCCATCACTTCATCTCACTCTCGTCTGTCTCTCTCCTTTTTTTTTTTTTTCTTTCTTTTTTTTTTTTTCGCCAGAGCTGCACCCGTAGCGGGACAGCTGGCCCTCATCCAGGAGCATCAAAACATTGTCAGGACCTCTCTCTGTGCTCCCCGCTCCCCTCCTCTCCAAATTAACCTTTAAATCAAAGATGGAGTCCTCTCCTCTCCTCCTCCTGCCTCTCCCTCATCTTGTCCTCTGGGTGAATTAATAAAACCCTAATTTCCTCATTAGCCCTGTCAATTCATGCAGGGAGTAATAGGCACTACTCTGGGAAGTGCTCTCTTACATACAAAAAATGTACCGTTGACAATTAGCTTCCTGGGAGCTTTCAGAGGGGAGGGAGGTCTTTGCTCTTAGAGGGGCTTCATTTGTGTGTTGGATTGTGTCTCTCTGTGTGTGAGGATTGTTTTAAAGGGGAGTACAGGCAGTCAATGGCCTCGCTGATTATTTTCTGAAGGACTTGCTATGTTTTATAACTACTATGATAGAAACTTTCACAACAGGATGTTTTGACACTTGAACTCAGACAGCAGGACAAAAGGAATAGGCTCTTTATTTCAACTAACGTTTTCTCTCTGCCTGCACATTGGAACAGCCCACAATCAGACTGCTGAAGTCCTGCCCTCTGCCCTTTCTCTGGTAAATTTGACTGCTTTTAAACCCAACAACCAACAGGCTGGTGAGAAATCTGCGTGAAGCGGGGTACACACATAAGGATTTTATAAATCTAAAGCGGTTTTTTATCTGTTAGAGAGCCCACACATGAAGATCAAAAATCAGGCATTGACCAGTTTTGATCGTACTGTGTGTGCTGTGCTCAGATAATCTCAACAGCTCACCACACACATAACGATTCTGTCCCACCACCGATCTAGAATCTAGTCCTCCAAGACAGAAAAGTCACATAACCAAACATGATCTAACAAAAATATAGAAGAAGAAACAGCAACAGATAGCAACAACCGAAAGCACAAAACTCTACATGGAAGAAGACATAGAAGAAAGAATGATGGCGGTTTGAGGTGGTTTTTTAAAATTCCTGAACCAAAAAAAAAAAAAAAAGAAAAGAAAAGACTGTGGAAAAAAATCCTGGAGACACCAGGAACATGGGCTTTCCTCCTGAACTTTCTGTGCCAGGTCAGCCATGCTTGTTTTTGTTTACGTCTGCTTCCTCGTTCCTCAGACAGCTTGCTCCCTGATTGACTACATTCCATTCCATGTCACAACTCACAGAGTCATGACTCAGGAGTCGTCAGCTTTCCCACACACATGAAGATTTTTGGTCGTAATTATTGAACAAGTTTAATATTTACGATTGTCGGCCCTGACCCATTTTGAAGCCAATTATCAGTACAATTTCACCCTTAAAAAACCTCAGATCACAGGATAATCTGATAGAAGATAATCGGGTGTTTGCCATCTTTGCTCAGGAAGGAGGAAAGTTGGGACAAAAACAGCTCAATAGTCTTTATGTGTGTATCCTGCTTAAGAGTCTGCAGCCATGCTGTCAATACTGTGTAGCTTTGCTTACAGTCTTTACTTTCAGCTTTACCTTAATTTCTGTCATAAACTACATCCTCAAGGGTCAAACAGAAAAAAAATACTCTGCATCTTATGGTCGCTGAAATAGTTCCCTGACCTTATTTACTTAGACTCACTAAAGAATAATTGGCTGCATTTACAAGGTTGTGTTCCATAATGTCCTGTTCTTAATGACCTATTCTTAATATTTACAGTTCACACAGTTTCCTGTTCTCCCTTAAATTATAGCAACTACATATTCCGAATGTGCTTAAATGTGAAATTTATGTGTACACGTGCACTACAAAAACAACCTTGGTGAACTGGCCGCTCTCCTCTGACATGCACAGAGACCCTCATAAACCCTGCAGGCTCAGTGTCTGACAGTGGTCCGCCCAGCTCCCTCTAAACCTCTCTGACAGGTCACATGGTGACTCATCGTAACACTGAGTCACATTTGAAGAGGGAATAAAACAATAAAGGAGAGAACGACTGGAGCTTTTTCATGCAGAGGTCAGTAGTTAGACGTCTAAGTAAAGGTCACAGATATTTTATTTCAGAAAATATACTGACACAAAAGCAGCAAGGTGTTACTGTTTACTTTGAGAACCCAAGGTTGGTGTTATGTAACACACACCGTAATGCTTCCATTTGTTATGGCCTGCAGTGCAAAGAGGTACAGGTTTCCAGCTGAGTGAAAGGTTGCTGTGGAGAGATGTTGTAGATTTAGAGGAGATGCATGCATGTAATAAAAGTGCAAGGAAATCTGAAAAAGTAGCTGCTTCTAAAGGTGAATCTGCCCTGCGCTCCACTGATAGTATCTGTCAATTGCTTTGGCAACTTTTTGCTTGTTTTAAGATAAGTTTTCCTTATCAGGACATTTCCTCGGCTCCATTGAGCTGGTTTTTTACTTTGACTCTAACCTCAAGAAAAGTACATTTGTAATAGTTGTTACAGATATGACCAGATTTGACTTTCAAACCACATCCAATCTAAAAGCCTTGAATGTTTAATGAAGAAAAATTATATCATTTCGCAGGGAGTCACTTTTGATGTGCTGGAGATCAGAAAAGCCAATCTGATATTAAAATCTGACGTTTAAAGTCATCATGTGATGCCTTTCAACGTAGCAAAGCATTCCTGATTAGCGAGACCCAGCAGAACTCTGTCAGAGTCGTTTTTCCAGATAAATATGTGATGTGACGGTTGACGTTTGTGATTTCATATGACTTGGGGACTCGCTTGTGTGGCTGACGTTCAAAGCTGGCACACACAGGGGTTGGAGGATGACAGGGGGTGGGGAAGCAGAGGATGGGCTGAGGGAGGGTGGCTGGTGGTGTTCTTTGTTGGAGGCTGTTTTCTAAGTCTCAGCGCAGCTAGGCGTGGCAGGCTTGCACCATTAATATGCCTTTAATGTGGCAAGTTTTTTAGAAGAAACATCAAAAGCCTTCTACCCATGGAGTTTAATTTTTATTATGTTTGGAAATCAACAGCATCTGCTCTATATTTTGAAAGCTATCTGGATAAGTAGTTTCATTTTACAGTTTAAAGTCAAGCTGTCAGGATGAGATGTCAACATTTTTTAATACACTGATCAAAACCACAAGAAAAAAAAAATCATCTATATCATATACAGATGCATATGTTGGACAAATATTAATGGTTGAAATTGCATAATGGGAAATGCAGAAAAAAAATCTTAAAGTGATGAAAAGTGTGAATAATAAATTAGTAATTTTCAATATATTGTAAGTGAAATGTCGCTGTCCATGGTCCTGTAGCTCATTTGTTTTGATTTAGAAAATAAAACTATACATTACTGCATTTTCCCATTGGGGTTACTCGGGTTCACACTAGTGGTGTGCGATACTGCAAATTAGGTATCGATCCAATTTTTGTATAAATTGTTTAAGAATAACAAACAACCACTAAAACTTTTTTTTTTTTCATGAATGAAGGTTAAAAAACTCAATTGTCAATCAGAAAACAGGAATGTGCTTCAATGTTTTTCTGCTTTGTTGTAAAACAGTACATTTTAATATCTGTGGATAGCAACAATAATTATATTTTAGCATTAAATATATAATATTGATAAAAGAGCTTGCACATACTGCTGAATTAACCATCACTGTGACAAAAAAAAATAGTAAACCAGCTGCATACTGATAATTTAAGGCAGTAGTATTTTGGTATTCAGCTGTAAAATAACTCCAAACGATGGTCCTCTTTGTCATTACGCAGCAAGCAGTGCACATCTGAGTGACGTGACAGAGTAGCTACGCTCACAGTTGAGCAGAGAAGGAGGAGGAGGAAGGGTGAACTGCACATGAGCAAAGTGAGAAAGAGGAGCACACATAGAGAAAAGAAACTTAAAGTTAAATATCCTGCAAGTTTTGATCAATACTGATACCAACATTGGTATAGATATATTACTATTTCGGATCAATTCACCCGCCACTAGTTCACACTGCATGAGGGTAAAACAGCATACACTATTGCAGAGCTGTCCTTACATCACTGCCTACTATTTTAACTACCCAGATTAACACGCCACGCATTTTGGTTCCATTATTCATTGTGAGAAGGTTTCTGATGCTGCCATGTCTGAACTTTAGCTAACGTAATATTTTGTTTTGCAATATTTTATCTGTCAGATTCACCCATTTGTGGTTTCTCCAGATTTCTTCTGAAAAAGTTACTTGAAATTGCAGACAATAAAAAAAAAAAAAAAAAAAAAAAAATCTGTGTTTTCCGAAATGTTGAAGTTTTGTTTTTAAGTTATGATATTTAAATGATATATTATGATATATGTTACATTCAGTACAGGATAAGCAGTATAGAAGATAGATGGATGGACGGATATTACATTCAGTTCGTAGGATAAAGAAGATAAAATCTGCAAGCAGAAGTTTTTGGGTTTTTTTTTCTGTTCCCAAATCATTTTCAAGCTGAAAGGCTGCTTTTGTCTGCCTCTGTCTAAAATAATGAGTTCTTGCCAATATTACAATGCCTAACCATCTGCTACCATTCTTATTGCAAATGCCATTAACAAATAAGGGTCAAGTACGTTAAATGAGGTTAATTTGTACAGCTTTAAGTATTGCTCTACTTGTCCTACTTAATGAAAAGTCATCACTACTGTGTCTGCTCTCTTACGTTTGCTGTGCCCACATTTCTATTCGCAGCTTGCACAGCTTGTACTGAAAGTTCCAAACACAAACTTGTACTTTTTTTCAAATCCTTAAGTTTGTTTCCTTGAAGTCAGTTGTTACCGCTTCCTCACTTAATCCCACTCACTTGGAAAGAAAAAAATGAAAATACAAAATGTTTTAAAGGCAAAACGCTTTGAAACTGTTTAGCACAGGAGCACCTTTTGAGGTACAGGAGTTGAGTGCATATTCACCTTCTCCCTCTCCCTCTCCCTCTCTCCTCTCACTGTTTCAAAGTTGCGATAAGATGTGACAATCTATCAAACCTCAGTGAGGGTTTTATACCATCCACGCTGCACTGCTCAGTTATCTTGGTGGCATTTTGCTGGCGATATAACAGAGAATCAATTATGAGAACACAGATATGCGAAAGGTTTCGTTGGCAAAAGATGCTTCTTGACAGTTTGATGATATGATGGTGGTAAATAAGCTCTGTACCGTTTTTTTTTTTTTTTTTTTTTTTTTTCAGAGCTAAAAATACTATCCCCTTAAGCAGACGGCTGCATGTTCAGATAAAGAGAGGAGAGCAGACTGCACAAAGACACAGAATGTAGAATTAGCACCATGGAAAGGCGAACAGTAAGGACTCTGGTATAAAGTGGATACGGCTTATGTTTGGATTATTCTAGATATTATTTCCAAAAAAAAATTGTATATATCATTAAAAATACTCCTGATAGCTGTGCCAATCTGGATCTAACAATGTTAGAGAGCATTTATTAAACGTCAGATTAGTTTTACAGTAATTCTTATATGTTAATCCAACCAAACAGTTGCACAGAGGTGATAAATCTGTTGAGGAAAAATGATACATGTGAAAAAAAACTCTCCTCTCTTCAATAAATTAATATCTGTCTTCTGTCTAACATCTCTCAACACACTTACACAGATTAACAATTCCAGCTTTTCTTATCCAGATTAAACCTTTAAAAAAATCTAGCCCTTATCATAAAGAATCTAGCCCTTATCCTAAAGTAACAAATGAATATAACTGAACTACAATATTCTTCTTCAGATGTGTTAAAGTTAGGACTCGACAAACACTACTGAGATTCTTTAAAATGTTATGAGGAGCATCCAAGGGAAGATTAAATGTAATTAATAATGTAAGATTATAACTAGCTTTTAAATAGTTTGTGAGAAAAAATTGACTTTGATATCAAAAAATGAGTATAATTTCTTCTAAAGGTAAATAAAATATAAAGTGAGAGGAGGCTGTAGCTTGGGTATGATATTTAATATCCTAGATACATTCAGTGCTGAGACAAAATGTTTGAGAGGTGCTTTGAAATCAAATATGCAGGGAGAGGAAATGAGGCTTCAGGTTCTTTGGGCTCCTCATTCTCTCTTAATCAAGAGGCAGCGAGTGAATCAAAAGATTTCAGGAAGGAGTGACACACCTTTTAGGATTCTAAGAGAAAAGGCCTCAAAGGCTTCACAGCTGCAGTTGATACAGTTCCACTGAGCGGCACACACTTCAAACGACTCCAGGAGAAGCATGCAGGAACTTCCAAAAGGCTTTCTAATCAAATGTTACAAGACCTTCATGGAAACAGAGAAGCAACTCAGCCCATGGCAATGACAGGGAAATGGCAAAAAAGCATCACATCAAGAGGACTGTTTGTTTTTAAACCTCCTGACCTTGTTGGCAGTGACCAGATGCCTCTTCAGCTGACATTGAGATGGATTCTTAGTTTGGCTGTGTTCAGTTTTTATACATAGTTGAACAATAATAGAGTATTGATCCAGCAAACTCACAATGGAGTGTTTTACTTTCAGCTTCCAATGTCGGGATCAAATAAATTAAGGAACATGTCAAATTTATCAAAGAACTGAGTGTTTCTAATGGATTATGAAGGACTCAGTTAAGGTCAATGTTTCTCTGACCACAGAAAGCAACCAAGAGTTATATTTAAAGCCAGTCCTGATTGCTGTTTGGTCAGCGTCCAAGTTCCAGAATACAGACTGTAAGAGCGATGCAGAATCTTCAGAGCTCCACCTAGTGTCCAGCAGCAGTACTGGTCTGAAATCTGCATCCTCTATTATGACAGATAAAACATGGGTCAAATTGGACTCTTTTTCATACACACACACACACGGCTCTGTTTCAGGAGCTCCCTGCTCTTCTGCATGTATCCTCAGGTTATGCCATAACCCAAAGTGGGGAGAGCACCAGTCCCAGAACAGAGTCAGGCCCAGTGATAATACATAAACTGTACTGTTAAAATCAGAAACAGCCTCAAATGAAGGAGCTGGGTGGCTGAGCAGTTTGCAGAGGGAGCAGGTAGCATAGGCAGGCCAAAGCAGTTTAAATATGAGAAATACTAGAGACATGCATGAAGTAACCAGCTGAGCTGTCAGCTGAAATCATCTGGTGTCAAGATCTTCTGTTGTTTTTATTCTGTTAGTTTTTAGCATTCTCATTATTGAGCGCACATATTCATTTTTTGGGAGACATCTAATTTCAGTTAGCTTTTCAGGGTAGTTTTAGCTTTTCAGGCAAATGTGGTTTTCTGCAACATTCTTTATTGGATTAAACTGAGGATGAATCACAACAGACAACAAAACAAACACTAATACATAAGTCATGAACCTTTCCATAACTGTCTGCTTTAAAGGCACTGTGAGGGCTTTAAAAGTGATCCTGAGAAAGTCTCACTTCTAGATATCTACCTTTTTCCTGATGACCCATAGTTCATAGCGGTTGCCAGTTTTGCTCTTACGTAACGTTCTGTTTACGTTGCCATGGAGACCACAAAGCTGATGATGTTAGCCTAGCTGTCATACTCACTCTAATAACCAGCTTTTAAAAGCAAGAAAGTGACAAACTGAACAAAAATCAGAGGTGAAGTCATAGTGCGGATGTTTTAAGGAGTTTACACTGAGCCCTATCTAGCATTAATGATTTCACACAAGTTGTTTTGAGCTAGCTTGCCGGCAGCGGCAACTGGAAGTTGATAACTGTCGGCGGAAGTCAACACCCATAAGCTTCTGAAGAAACAGCTGGATACGTGTGTGCATGATCTACAACTTAAAATGAGATATACACCAGTATACATTAGGTTCTTCTTCAAAGGACAGAAGAGAAGAAGAAAGCTAAACGGGAGAGGGATAGCATGGGCTAAAGGCTAAACCACAAGCTAAAGGCTAAAACACGAGCTAAAACGTTTGTGATAATGTTCATTCCAACCCACATGCAGCAGTTATACTGCAGTGATCTGTTCAAACTTGAGAGTCTGTCAATAAAATGAAGAGTGAGGTTACGTTAGCTCTGCTTGGTAGATGAGCAGGAAATGAGGATTCGCTAGCATTACGTCTCAGTACACTGGGCTTTGAGAGGCACTTAAATAGCCGGCTACTAAACCACCCTTTAAATAACAGTGCTGTGTAACTGTTGATAAATACCTTACCTCGTTGCGTTGCATCCGGTAAAAACTTGTTTTGAACAAAGAAAAGTAGTGTTAACAAGAAGATCTGATCTCCATTCATTTCTCAAACACACACCTTGTTAAGAATCATGTCATCACAACAGTGTGCGTGCGATTCCGGTCAAAAGCTGTCGCTGTGATCCACTTCAAACAGATGCTCCTACAGATGCTATATTTATAATAAAAATATTGACTTTCATTGTTTTGTTTGACAGTTAAAACACAGCAAGGCATTTTTTTACACATTCTACTATATATGTATTGGACAGAATTCATAAAGGAATCCGTAAAGGTGGCACAAAATCAACACAATAAAAAGTTGAGCAAAGTTGTTTTAAGGCTTTAGAAAAAAAAAAAAAAAAAACTAATCAACATTTTTCCCGCCTTTAGGCACTTAGAAAATGTCAACTAAGACAACACAAGGGCTATGGTTATGGATTATCCTGAACTGTGAATAAAGGTATAATGTGCTTTGTCATGAGAAGAGCCTTTTTCCTACAAATGCACCGCTGTCCCTGTGGACGTATTGATCGTGCAGGGTCATCTGCAGTCTTCGCAGCCAGCACAGCACTGCTTCAGACGTGGACAGAGAGGATTCTGACTGAGTAAAGACAGCTGCTTTGTTTCACTTTACTTTTTTTTCCTATCTGGGTTTGATGTGCAGATTGCTCAGGTGGAAGGACACACAGCGACGGCGTCTTTTGGCTCTGTTTTGGAGTTGCTGTTGAAATTTATAGACATTCGTCTCGTCCTCATCTACGGGCGGAGAGGACAGAAGTACACCCGTTATGCCACACTTGTACGGTCCTCCAGTTGCGAACATGCCAGTGATGACAAATGGGAAAGGACACACATTAGCCCTGTGCGTACCTGACGCAGCTTCCCACCGGGTAATGGATTCACCTCTGTGCTATCATCACCTTCTATTAGGCCCAGGACGGAATCAATAGTTTTCTAAATGCAGCTGAATCATTCATCATAAGAGGGTGGTGCTGTGTCCACCTCATCTACCGCCTGCTACCTCTCCAACCTGCTTCACCCACTTCCCATCTCCAGGCGGAGAATTTAGTATCCATTTGTGAAAACCCTCAAAAGAGGAAGGCTTGATCTTGCTGTGAAAATGTGTCATCAATTTCACAGATTTGGACGTCCTACTGAAATCAAGTGCAGACATGTCTGAGGCTTCATAAAAGCAGATAATCCAAAGTGACATGAGGAGTTCTTTTATGGAACCCAGGAGATTTTAATTCTAAACACAGAAACTCTGACAACATCATGTGACCCCAGAGACACACGTCTGGAGGAGAGGCTGGGAAGAAGAAGCAGCAAAACTTTAACGTTAAAGTTGAATTTTTACAAGCTTCAGGGGGGTCATTTTAGAGTTTTGAAAGTGATGTTTCCACTCAATTCTATAATTACAAAAGAGTACAAAGGTTTGGAAAATCAAATATAGATACCTTTCATCTTAAGAAAGAAGAGTCTATTGGGGAAACTGCAACTCAAACTCTATGGGGTGCATTGGGACAAAACCATGTTTTTATTTGTTTTATCACTCACAGACATAGATATAGTGTTTTGTTTTACAGATGAGTTACTAAATATACTCTATATTTAAAACTGCATGTTCTTCCTTGGAGAATATTCAGCGTGATAAACAATTTTGAGCAGGAAATGGAACGGTGATTGCTTTTATTTGGTGCTAAATACGGTAGTCATGTCTGGGGTTTATTTTTGAACACTAGCTTGATGGATTAAGGAGTGTAAATAATCAAACAGCTATCAGTGTAACTGAAGAGGTCAGTGTAATCCCTCAAACTGGCTCTCCCCTCACCCTGGGATCTTTGTGAAGTAGGCTGCGGGCAGCGCCGGCCGCGCCTGGCCTTTTATTCTGCCAGCATTCTTCTGGGAGGCCGGGCACTGGCTGCTCAGACATGATTAATTGCTGCAATAAAGCTCATTATGGAGATTAAGTAGGAGTTACAGGAGCATTATTGATCACTGTCCTTTAAATAACCTTAAAGTTGCTTGTTTGTGCATGTTTGTATGATGCTGGTCAATGCAGAGGGCAGAACGGAAGGAAAGAGCTCAATGTGATGTTGCTTTGAGTCATTAATGTATGACACAAAATCAGTCTTGGACGGTGATGTGAAACATGTTTGCGTGTAGCAGTGACAAAGGGGGCGATGCACTTTACATTACCTGATGACTGTTGTTGGGCAGTCTCACAACAATAGGTGCAAAAGATCGAGCTTGAACAGAAACAAAGCAATAACTGCTGCTAACTTAAACACTCAACACTAAAGGTCGCGTTGACAGATTATTCTCCATCTTTGACCAAATTTTTTGAGCAATGATGGAAAAATCTGAAGGTTGCCCATCATTTTGACCAATTAGAAACCCCGACAGCTATCCAGTCCACTTTCATTGTCACACAACCATTCATTAATCACATATCGCCCCTGCAGCAGACCCCCTGACCCCCTGGCGGTAAGCGTGCATAATTAATGAGGTATTGTGTTGACCTGTTTATGATCTGACATAATGGCTTGCTTTATCCTCTTAAATGTTGGCATCGATTGACACTGGCACCATTCACACCAGACTGAGTCTGCATCTTTCGTACATCAGGACCGCATGTTCCTGAATTCCTCCCCGGTGAAGTGGGTTCTGGTAGGATTGGGAAACCAGTCTTTTAACGAGTCGTGCTGACTGCTCATCACTTCACTGGGTGAAATGTTTCTAGACTTTAAAACGCTTGCTGAAGTATCTAGTGTAGCAGAATGGGGCTTCAGCCTCCAGGATAAAATCAAAACAGTCACGAGAAGTCGGCTGTCTGAGGCAAAGACTTGAGAGCAGTTCTGTGTTGTTTTGTGATGACATGCTAAAATATATCATCAGTTAATCAAAAGGTATTAATTATTAGGTCACATTATAATTTTTTTTAATCGTGGAATCATTATTCCTCCCTCTCATGGGTCTGGCCTTGACGTGGCGAGGGGGATTGTGTGTTCCATTGACCCTGGAGAGCGATACCGTCTGGAGCGTAAGCTCCTGGTAGGGCCACCCTTGGCGGGCCGGTTTCTGGGGTATGCTCCAGACGAACATATACCCCAGCGTGTTGGTAAGCTGTGAGGTGGCAGCCCCACCAACCGACCATCCTGCGGGAGGCTTAGAACCCAGCAAGGAGAAACCCTTTTGTTACGAAATTGACTAGAAAAAGAAGAAGCCGGACTGCCCAACACAGTAATGGACCCCCGCCTGCCCCCTACCAACGAGTACGGATCAAGGCTGCTGGATGGCAACGACCGCGAGGCAAGCCCCGCACCCACTGGCTATACATCATTGCGGGTGACCTCCTACAACACAGAGTTACTGTGGAGGATGCAGAGCGGCTGCCACAAGACCGCCAAAGCTGGAAAGAACTGTGTCGTCTGGTCAGCTCTACGCACAGGGAGGGGTCACCCCTACCCTTTGCAAGATTATTCCTAATGACAGAATTTTCACAACCTTGTCCATCAAAATGACGGACAAGTAAAACATCTGGTGCAACATCTGCTTCACATCCTCACCATCATCTTTGTTTAAAAAATGACGCTGCATTTTTCTCCTGCATCTTTTTTCACTGAAATTCTAGAGTCAGAGTTGAGGTTAATAACAGGATTAGTACTTCGACCTCAGGATCAAAGCATGATTTAAATTAAAGAAATTCAACCAAGAACATTTAAAGCCATTGCTCTGCATCCATCCCAAAAAACTGAAATGCGTTTTCAAAGGAACTCCTGTTTTGATATTCTTTAATAAATCACGGTTTCCAAAACGAGAGTAATTTTGCCTCTACCTCTCTGATGGTTTTGTTTGGCTTTTACAGCCAGCTCGAGTTCTTTTTCCCATTTCTCCACTTTGCCATGGCAACATTATGCAAAATAATGTCTGCTTCTGCTCTCAGGTTCTATTTATTTACCTTAAAATGTCCAAAAACTGGAGCACATCCGGCAATTCTACCAATATCACACGGTGATGTCATGCAAAAAGCTGTTTGGAAGCATATTCCTTCAATCTCACAGGTATTATTAACTGTATAAAAAGGAATTGTAATACATTGATTCTGCTATTCTTTCCCCATCTTTTGTTACCTAAATCCTCTTTCTAAATCCTCTTATCCCATTCCAGCTTCTGGAAGAAACCCCTCACATTGACAATAAACCTCTCGCTTCTCTCAGCGCAATAAATGAGACAGCTTTTGTATTCCCTGAATATTGATCTGATGTAAACTCCTCTATTATGAAAAGACAATCGGTGACGCCACTCAGACTTCATCATCGTCATCATTAACAGCCAAATTTTGACTCTACGTTACACAAATATACAACAGTGTATGGGAGAGAAATCACAATGGGTTTTTATGGAGGTCAGAACTTGGTGCGGTGGCTCATGCATTCATTACAGCTGGGAATAAATAACCTGAGGTGTCTGCTAAAAAGGGTTCAGAGAGCACACATGACAATGAAAGGTTCAGATACAAACTGAATCTCTTGAATACAAACAAACCTAAAAGCTTGCCTTTCCATTGTAAATTCTACGTCAGCATTTATTTATCATAAGTGTGGTCAAGGACACGTTGAGTTATCTTCACCTTCAGTGTACTGCTGCTCCACACAGACAGAGAACAAATGGTTTAATTATGTCTCAAGGAAACGGCAGAAAAAGGCTTAAAAAGCTTAGTTCTGTTTTGATTTTAATCTAATCTCTTTTTATAGATTCTGCCGTGCAGACAGTTCAGTACTGACCAGTGTGTGTGTGTTGTTGTTATTTTTCTCCCTTGTTCTGTCAGGGCGTGGTTCTCTCTCTCAAAGCCCGGCTGTCAATCTACCCCACACCCAAGATCCATCCACAAATGAAGCTCCTGTGGTATATAAAACCCGGCTTCACAACCAGTCTTTGCCAGTGTTCAGTACTTCATGAGTAACTTAACAGTGGTCAAGAGATTTTTTGCCTCAAGCCTGGTTGGATTTTTTTGTGCTCAAACTTGTTGTTAACTCTCAGTTTTCATTCTCTGTCTCAGGATCACAGCTCAACCTTGGATTTCCTGTTGCCCTGCTCCACCATAACCTTTTTTGGGGGTTCAGGCATTACCTAACCTGACACAGTCATGTGTCAGGAAGCTTTGTGAATTCAGGAAAGGCAGTCCACATGGGAAACAAAATCAGGCACACGCAGTCCACAGCAATGATGTAAAGACTCTCTCTCACCCAGCTCCAGTTGGCAGTAATCTAATGGCCAGTCTATCCCTATAAGCAGAAATCGTCATTCAAGAGTTGCTCACAATCTGTTTTAGATCAAAAACTTCAACTTGAGCAATATTTGCTTAGCTTTGAAGCATCAGATTTCACAACTTTGAAGGATGCATCGGAAATAAATCAAGTGGACTACTTTTACTTCTGAGGACCAACCTGAACAAATCTGCATGATTTTGTTATTTGATCAAACGTGAGACCCAAAAATCACTTGAAAACAGTTGTTTTGAGGTGATCGTGAGGGGTTGATTTTTTTTCTTTTTTAAATCAGATCAACTGCAACCTATATGGCTCTTGGTGTTAATGCATTATTTTATCTTAAATTGCTCTTAGAACCCTACTACTCCTCTAGAACACTCCACTCCTAGAGTTGCAACCCTGGCTCAGGGGAAGCAACATAGTAAAAATAAGAAAGTTAGACAACTATTTATTACAAACAATATTTGCACCGGAGCAAAAAAGAATCACTAGTGCTGCTGTTTTGCTGCTGATCCTGGCTGGAGTGGGAGGAGCCAAGTACTGGCTTTTGTCGTCAGCCCACAGGTGCCTGAAATCAGGAGCTAAGCAGGTATGGAGAGCAAGGGCGGCCTCGGGATCAAAAGGGAAACAAGAAATTAGGGTGGCACATAACAAACATAAAGTTTCGAAAAACAGTATGGAAGGTGGAGCCTTCAGTTATCAGACCTCTCCTTTAGAATCATCTATTGATCAAGGCCCGAGATGCAGAAAGGGGTTGGCTTCAGACTTTACATGTTTCAAAATCTAAGAGTGGTAAATTGTTATGCAAGGCTCTACAATATTTGAATTTATGCAAATATGATTTGAAAATTAGCGATTTTTGCACATGGAAACATAAATTCACATTGTGTGTTAATGGATGTATGCCATTTCACTTGTTTGGAGGTTTGCATTGTGGTTGCAGATGATAAATAAGTATACCAACAGCCCCATCCCTAAACCTTTGAGGTAAAAGATGAATAAATATATTCTGAGGTTTTCTAGTGTGTATTTGGCCACATCAGGAGCAATCAGTCCGAGTCAAGCTCCAGCACTCTCCATCAGCAACATAAGTTGTCAAATGAGACAGGTCAGGAGATCAGCACCTGCTCCTGCTGCGTGCTTGACGGGTGTTAACCTGTCACTCACCCTCCAATTTACCCTGCTACTCACCATTGGCCTCACGTTTTCCAGCCAGATCTGCCTCAGCACGCAGTTCGTCTGGGAGAACGGGAAAAGCAAAATTCATTTAGGCTGATGACGACAGTGGCTCAGTGTTTGCGAGCATTTACTATGTTCGTCACGTCCGTGAATAAAAAGGACCTGTTCCTATCTCACTAATAATGCAGGGCTGCACATGTCACGCTCAGTGCTGGCATGGGGGCGTTTTGAGCATGTCAGCCAGATAAGAGAATAGCAGGGTGCATGTTCACATGCCTTATCGGACCATGCCAGGAGAGGTTTTTTTTTGCCTGTTTTCTCCCCCTTTTTTTCTCCTTTTTACAATGGTACAACCTCGAAGACACAAACGCAGTGTGTGCAAGAGAGGCAGGTGGGCAAGAAAGGAGAGACATGTTGTGGTATGTTAAAAATAGATCATTATGGTTTAGAATTAAACAGAATTTAATACCTTACGGACGTGTAAGATACAGTCTATTGTTGAGAGGTATCTGAAGGCTGATTTGTACCTGCATGATGTGATCAACTCCAAAAGTCTTTCCATGTAAGTCAAGAGTAGCAATAGTGAAAAATTAACAGGGTAGTTTCCGGGACCACTAGGATACAGATCTATAATCATTAGACCAAGGGGCTGGGTTGGCCCGATGACATGTCTGACATTTTTCACCCTGTCTGAGTTGCATGCCTATGTAAAGTAGACATTGGCATTTCTAGCTAAAATACAGTTTGACAGTCACTGGCATCTAGTCGGTGATTGGTCAACTACTCTCCTCAACATTTACACAACTGTCTCTGCAAGCATCTCCATTTTTGGGTCTTAAAGCACTGCCCCCATACATCATATTTTGCTATTTGAAGCATTCAGCATCCTTCTTCTCTTGTTATGTAACGCGGTTAGCAAACAGCTTTAGCACATGCTACAGCTATCATCTGGCAGGAATAAAGTATCACTACAATGCACCAGTAAAACCAAATAAAAGAAATGAAATTTATAATGAGATAATTACTGTAATAATGATTTATTTTTTTTATTACAGTAATGGATATTGGAAGCTTTAAAAATTATGACCCATTACTTAAAAAATTAAGTATCGATCCGATACCAAGAAAATACAGGGCCAGTATCGCAGATATCGATATTGATACTTTTAACATTGAAAAGCAGTTGGTCAAAATTATTCAAGAATAACAAACAACCACTAAAACTTTTGTTTCTATTTATGAATGAAAGTGCAAAACTAAATTTTTCATCTGAAAATAGAAAAATGCTTTAATGTTTTTTCCTGCTGTTTTAAAACAGTGCATTTGAATATTCACGTACAGTAAAAAAATATAATATTTTAGCATTAAATATATAACTTTAATAAAATAGCTTGCACATACTGGTGAATTAACTAAACAATAACGATAAACAATAAGTCCAAACGATGATCCTCTCTGTCTTTACACAGCTGTCTGAGTAACATGACAGAGTGGCTACACTCACAGTTGAGCAGGGAAGGAGGGGGAGGGGCGGACTGTGCATGAGCAAAGTGAGAAAAAGGAGCACACATAGAGAAGAGAAACTAAAACTTATGAGTAAATATTATCATACAAGTATTGCTCAAAACTGATACCAACATTTGTATCAATATTTTGGATCAATCCGCCCACCACTATCAGAAAGAACAGGAGGCTCAAAAAAAAACAACTGAACATGTACTTAAATAAAGTAAATATGCCACTCGAAGCATTCTTTTGCAATAAATTGTCTTTATTCAAAGTCCCACTTTACCTCTCCAACAAACAAATAATACAGTACTTTGTTTTGGGGGGATCCATGCCACCCTTGGCCACCCCTATGTAACACCTCTGCTTGGGCCAGCATTGGCTCCCATACATTCCCCTCTGGTATTTTCTCCTAACTAGCATTGCTCTCTGGGATGTAATGAAGTCCAAAAAAACGATTCCCGTAAGTCAAAGAAAGCAAAGAAGCAGTAAATTTAAACACTCACAGGGGAAAAATACATTCAGTTCTGCAGAAGAGTCAAGGGCAAATAGTTGAGCACAGGCCTTATTTAGAGCAACTGCAAACTCTCCAGTACACTATCAGTAATCTACAGGTGAGTAAGCATGAGCTGGTGGACTGGAGTTTGGCAGACAGAGATAAGCAGATTCATTGACATGGGACACTCTGGCATCATTTCATTCCCAGGCCTATTACACCTTATTGATCTCTGCTCCAGCTACATTTAAAAAATCCCACAACTCAAATACAGCAGCTGCTTTGACTCAGAAAATCTCTGAATTCCTGTCTCAAAACACTGCCAGACACTCTTCCAGCAGCATGAGCCCAAACATCATTTGAAAGTATTTTAGGTAAGTAATTAAACTCCCCCTTGTGCTGTATCCCTATTAGCTCAACGTTTGATCACGCGGTGGCTTGATGCGAAGAGTGGGTGCTTTCAGAACACATGCAAATGTGAGTCTTGTCTCCGGTCCATGGATGAAACATTGCAAAACATCAAATAGTCTGATTTATTTTAGCTCTGCAAGCTATCCTCATCTGGGGGTAGTGTTCACATCAATGAGGAAAAAGACAGAAAATTTAAAGTCAATATTTGATTGATAAAAATGTTTACTTAAACGTAAATCCTGCCATCACCTCCAGCCCTGAAAATCTGAATGTCTTTCACTTTTGAATACACTTTTGATTTAACCAAAACAGCAAAACTACTTCTTGCATGAAATTAAAACAATGGGGCCTGCACAGCTGAATAAACGGTAAATGGAGGGAAGAAAAAAAAAAAGGTAATAGCTGCCTCACAGGCCTGTTGTCATCACAAGGAAATGGAGGAGAAATGAAGAGAAAAACAGAAGAGCAATCCAATCTGACAAAGTGTGTCATGCACACTTCAGAGATGTGAAGATTTTACAGGGAAAACAAGTGGATACTGTTGGACCCCTGAGTAAGCCCACAGGGAAGATTCAAGAGGTGTACAGCAAAGACGCAGTGCTTATTTTTTCCAAAGTATATGTTGCAGAGAGCAATATCGTGAGTGGAAAACATTACCGACAACTATCTGGATGTAAATCAGACAGTAAATAAGACGTGTTTTTACTTATGAGATCATCATATCACATAGTTTCTCTTTTCCTGCTTTTGTCCTCTGCCCCAGAACTCATCGTCTGGCCTAAAATGATACAAGAGCTATGATCTGCCATCTAAATATAAATTTGCTTTCATCTTTTTCATATTACATGACACATTTCTGCGCTGACGTACTTGTAAACAGATGTCACCATATGTTCATACACCTACTGCCTGCTTGCATGCTAGCATCTGATCAGAGGCAGACCTAGTTAGATGCTATGCTGTCAAAAACTGTGCCGCTACCAGAAATATAGGAGGTTTGATACAGTTTGATGACAACAGGGGAGAATCTGGGTTTTTATGTCAGGGAAACAGTTCTACTTCTCTAAACCTCTTCATTATGCTTAGGTGGTGTACCAGAGGTGTGATTAGGGATGATCATTGCTGTTCAACCAAGACTGAGCAGGAGCTACCGCAGGATACACTACTGCAGATAGATATTCTGTTAACCCATTCATTTTCTCTTAGTCACTTTATTCATGTCGTCTGACTTTTTTCTGTTTATTTTATAATTACTATGGCTGCCAGATGGTTTTGTCCCAGGAATATAAAACAACATAACCTATAGGCACTTAGTGAGGCAAATAATGCTACCGTCCTCCTAAGGTGGACAGTATTTCTAGGTCCATAACTTTAACAGCCTGGTGTTAAGTTCTCCAGAGAATGTGAGGGCAGTTATACAGGGACATACAACACAGACTACTAAGGGACAGAGAGCCAAGACATAAACAAATATATTAAAATATATTTTTAAGCTAACCTTTTCTGATATATAACTAAAGACAAGCAGATTAGTATTTAAAGGGACTGTGAGGACTTTCTAAGTGATCTTGAAAAGTCTCACTTCTAGATATGCCTGATCGTAATCCAATGAGAAAATGAGATTATCGCGAATAAATAAGGATTTATTAAAAAAAAAAAAAAAAAAAAAAAAAAAAATCAGGCAAATCTATGCACTTCAAATATCTTCTGTTACAGACTGAGAAACAACATTATTAAATATTCTTTGTTGCAGGTTTATCTCTTTCTTTCTGCTTTAATGTTAATAAGGATATAATGTAATGAAGAGGTGTACATATAAGAATTTAAGAATTTTTAGACAAATGATACAATTTATAGTCGCGGTGGAGAGTGGGGGGGGGGGGGGGGGTGTTTTCTTCTCCTAAGGGGGGCATAACAGAAAATAATTGAGAATTACTGGCCTACGGATACATCTTGGACCAGCCGGCTACTAAATTACGTTACAAACTGACAAAGTTTGCTCTTGTCAAACTTCTGTCCCCCAAAAATACTTGTTCTCAACAGTGTATCTAACTTGGTGTTTTCCTGTTTAAGCAAAAAAAAGGTACCACAAGGAACTGAAAGTCAATTCAGAGTGCAGTAGATGAATTGCAGCTCTTCAATATCTTCTGCTGAAACAAAATTTAATGGAGAAAGCCTTACCGTGAGGGGTTTAGAGTGGTGAGGCAGGCAAGGGTCAAAACAATCCAAACAGCCAACAATCTTGATAAGGAGCAGGCAAGAACTAAAAGTCCAACAAGTCAGCGAGATCCACAGAAACAATACGGAGATCCAAATACGCAAGGAGTAAACACAAGTAAGTGGTGAAAAGGTTGAAAAAGAAGTACAGATTCGAACTGGCATGGGTGAGGGGCAAACACACAGTTGCAGAGAAACAGTCTGGCACAGGTGATTGAATCACACAATCAGGAAGTGGAGTGATGTGTGAGGAGAGGTGACTGGCAGTAAGGAATGAGAAAGCTAAATACTGAAAAAGATGACACAAAAAAGTGAAAGAAACAGGACAAGAAGCAAGAGGTAAGCTAATATTTGACTGGTATGACCTAAAAGTCGAGCAAACCCGTACAGCTTGTTTAACTAAGCCTCTCTGCTTTGACTTCCACTCAGGTACTACAAAGCTAGAGCAGAGTGTGGGCAGTGTCAGTGAATCACAGCAGGCCACATTCTCTGTGTGGAGACTTTACATTTAGAAAGGGTCACAGTTTTTGGACAGCAGAGAAACAGTGCTAAAAATGTCAATATTTTGTCAACAAATAATTGCTCCAGTGTTGACAGTAGTGTCACAAAATTTTATGGGTCACGGATTCTGGTGTAACACCAGATGTCCATTCATATAAAAGCAGGGTTGTACTGACTTTTTAGGATGCTTTACTGATGTTTGTTAGGCTGTATCCAATGCACCTCTTTAAAATAATGGGCTATTTCAGCTACCAGTGCCCTCTGCTCTATTTTGTTCTTCTGTGGTGCTGCTGCCATGGCTATAACAGCTTTTACCCAGCAGGGTAGTTGGCTAATAGTATGACTGTATTGCTTCAGAACAGCTTTGTATTAAAAAAAAATTAAAATAAAAAAATGGAAATTTAACCAAGATTCCTCCCATATTTGTCACCGAACAATAACCTAGGTTACTTCTTTATTTTTCTTTACACAGTTTTGGGCCTAACTAAAGAAAAAAATCATCCAACACAACGACGAGGAGCCAAAGTTTGCTGTGGACACTAAAGGATTTCTCCAAAGATAAGAATTTTTTTTTTGTTTCTTGATATCTTTACTGTGTTTTGGCTGTTTGTTTTCTTTGCCGCTGCTGCTTTTTTTGTCTGCCACTTGTGTTTTGGCTAATGTTAGCTAACTGCTGTGGACATTTTTGTGTTAGCCTTTTTATCACAGTAAGCCTGAAATACTAGTCGTATGTTGTGACTGAGCTGAAGTACAGCCACCTGCCGCTTTCTAAACATGTAGCTTTGGTTAGCAGCTACTGGACTCTGACAGTTTTTAAGTATTTTAATCTTTTAAATGGAGATAAAGTTGTTTGCTGTGACTGGTTAAACTGACTTAAAACCTGGCTAATGTTAGCCACAGTGGGCAAACCAATACGACTTTATTTACCTGTAGACTGTGAGCTATGTTAAATTAACTGTTCGCTTGTTTTTCTGGATGTTTTTCAAACCTTTGTTAGGCAACCTTAGCGGTTAGTTCGTCTGAATTTATCTGTTTCAGTGACATTAGGAAATTAGCTGCTTCAAAATGTTACTCGTCCTGATGCTGTTCAATAGAACACATGCTGTATTTTAAATTGGGATTATACAGTATTGTTTCATGTTTGAGTTGGGTTAATTTCAGGGTCAACTTTCCCTCCTGTGTGCTACTAATGTGAGTTTTCAGTTAAACATTTGTAGATGATTCAGTTTGATTAACAGGCCAACTTCATGGTAGAAGGAAATACTGTGGAATCAGTGTGGATACACTTTGTTTATTTTTCTCTTTTTCTCTCTCTCTTGAGTTGAAATTGTATCTGTACTGCCCAGTAGCCATGTTTAAGAATTGTTTCCCACTTCTGATACTTTCCTAGTGGTTGTACTGTTGTTGCCTCTGAGCTTGATGTGATTTTCTCTACTGTACAGAGTATTACTGTGAACTGACTATTGATTTCGATCTTCTGCCTCCTTTGTCCTTTAAATTTGCTTCCTGCTTTAGGCTTTAAATGTTCTCCATATGAATGCATTACCATGTTTTTTTCCTCTTGAACTGTGATAAATTCTCCAAAATGCTGCCTTTGAATGTGATTTTAAGCTTCACCTTTTGAGCTGCTATTTTCATCGCTGTCACAGATCTGCTTGAAAATGATGGTTGCTACTTTTACTGTTGCTAGTGCTGTCATCTGTCTTATGGATTGCTGACTTGTGGTTGATAAGCTAAGTCTGTTTTGCTTGCAGTTTGTCTTTGCATCATGTCATGTAGATGCTTTACTGTAGGTGCTTTGTCTTGTTTTCCTGCAAGATACGCATTATTTAACATTAAAATGTAATCATTCTATGCTCTTTGATGGAGTATGACTAATAAATATGGCAGAGTAGAGAGAGTGTTCAAGCCAGGTCAATTCTGGGCTTAGTTTGACGCCTTGGGTGCTACAGTTGGTTGTTTAATTTGGTTGGAATCAAATATTTTCCCAACTGTTCCTGTTGTTTCTTATTTTCTAAATGAAAATCTCAGTTTCTGGAGAAGTGCAATATAGCACAGTGCCTTTATGGATGTAATTATGCTGATCATCTTGCACACAATTCTCATGATTTTCAGTGAAGGTAAGTTGACATTTGCCATCTGCTGTATCCACATGAGCAAAGAGATTTCCATTTAGGACTAAAACAGCTCTTCCTCCAGGTTTTTTTTTTTTTTGATGATGCTTTCATTGCTTTCAACACATTTATACTTTGATTGTTATGCTATCCTTTCAGTTGCTATTGTGCTGTTCACTTTTTTGTTTCTTTGATGATAAAGTTGTCTCAGCGCTGATCTTCTTGTAACTAATGGTTGTTTATTTCTGCTGATGCTGGTGCTGCCATCTGTCTTTATTTGCAGTAGATTGCTATTTTGTAGTTGCTGAGCCCATTCTTTGTTTCGTTGTTTTGTTGGCTGCATTATGATCTTACATGTGATGGAATGTGGATACTTGTATGTGCGTTTTGTGTTGTGGGCTGAGTTGATTTTGATGCGTATTTCCCTCTTGGGTTTTGCAATGCAAATCCATCTCTTGTTGAGGATGTGTCCTTTTGCTGTAAGTGCTGAAGTGCTGAGGCTTGCATTTTCATATGATTGTTACTCGTATAGACTTGTCTTAAGTTCATACATACATACATATATACATACATACATATATACATACATACATTCATTCATACTGATTAAGCAAAATCAAATGCCTGAGTAATTATAATCAACATTCAATAAGAGTCCAAAAGGATGACCCTCGACTTGGTAAAGAGCATATACCATATGTGATACCGTTTTTTTTTTTTTTTTTTTTTTTTTTTTTTAATGGTGTGTGTGGGGGGTGCTTAGTTGGTTATGGAAAATAAATTGCAGAAGTAGTTTTTTTTATGCTGTAAAAATCTGTCAAGATTTGCTGTCAAATCTTTGGAGGGAGCGATTCGACCTCTGGTCAGTTGTCTGGATAGGCCCAGTACATTGATTTCATCAATGTATGATATGTCTGAAATCTAGATACTGGGAGGGCAAGATGAAGTATTTTACATTTTAATGTTTTCATACTTCTTCCTGTTATTATTTCTCTTATGTAATCACATATTCCTTACATATTGGGCACTTTTGTAAGACTTTACAATACTGCTTTTTTCCCCCCAAAACTACAACAAAATAAAATTTCGGACAATTGCTCAAATGCTAATTTCTATCAACATTCCATAAGTTTCATAAAGTGGAGAAAAGATTATCCAAATTTCTGGGAAAGATAAAAAATAATAATAATAATAATGCAAGTGCAGTTTCATTAGTACATAATATTAAGTCATTTCCTCTGTCTTTATATCAGTCACTTGGTTTGGCAGTTAGGCTCTTGGGCATTGTCCATCAGCCGAGCTTTTACAGATCATCATTTTCACACACTTTTAGTTGAATTAAAAAAAAAAAAAAAAAAAAAAAAAAGAGGTCCAAGCCACTTAAAAGGTGCCCAGTCTTACTCAGACTATTTAGTTCATGGCAGGACTGTTTTTGTTTTCAATCATGCCTCTGATAAACAGACGATGCAACCGATCAATGTTCAGAGGGGCGCTCCATGACTGATGAGCAGCCATAATCACATTTAGGCCACTGTGTTATCTGCCTGTTTTTCCACTTGTTCCTCTTCACTCGCACTCCTCTCCACAAGCCGTTATCAGTCACAGGCCTGACAGCGGCTCTCTGTTTCCAGGCCGCGTACGTGTCTTTGTCAGTCCACATCTCAGCATTCGGACAACGTGCTATCAGACAGGAGGATATGTGTATGTGTGTGTGTTTGTGTGTAGGGGGGGGTGCTCCTTAGCCATTACTTCCACCTGTGTGACAACATGTGGTCTTATCTGCTCCGGTGATGTGAGCCCTGCTGAGATGCTGATTAAAAGACATGGGGTCACTTCACCTCCTTTTACCATCTCTTTCTCTCTCTCCCTCCATCTCCCTCTCTCTGTTTTTTTCTCTCTCCCTCTCTCCCTGGTCTCATTCACCCTCTTTGTCACACTGGGTGAATGAGATTAGAGCAGGCAAGTTTAAACAGACACAAAGAGATGAGTATAACAAATCCAGGTCATTTGGAGGTGATAAACATTAAGCGTGGATAAATGTTTTTAAAAGTACTCTCTCTCTCCCCTGGGAACACACACCCACACTCATACACACACAAACACTCTCCCTGTGTTTTTAATTAAAAGCCTGAGTGACAACGTGGCCTATTTCTTCCGTGGCTGTTTCAAATTGAGCGAGAGATAAGACTTATATTTAGGAGGTCTTATCAAACTCATCTATTTACTGCTGGGTAATTTTCCTTTTCTCGGCTAACATAAAAATGCAGAACAAAAAAAAAGAAAAAGTCTATCCTTAAGGTTTCAAATCTCCAAAGTGAACTATTTCGCCTCTCTCCTCAAAGCCCCTTTGGTGCTTGGTTTATGATAGCAGAGATGAAACAATGGATTCCTCTTGTGTCCTAACACGCTTTGCATCGAAGCTGTTACACTGAGGCTGATGAATGATTTACAGGGCTTTTTTTTTTTTTTTTTTCTCCAGCATGTTCTGGTTCACCACAGTAGGCCCAGGCGGTTTTTTGAACATCATCATGTCTGAGTTCAGATCTACACAGGATGCATAATGAGAAACCAACATTAAAGCCTCCAAAACACCAAAGAATCTGCTCCTCCTTGGTCTATTCCTGCACATCAGAAAGAAGTCACTAAATCCTACCTCCTTCCTGACACTTCGTCCACTGGATACAATTTTGTGTCTGCCTGTAAGATTCACTTTGAAGCAAAATGGACACACATGTTACTGCAGGAACCAACAGGAGACATACGACGGGCTTTGAAACATTAATGTTCAGCTTTGATTTGTTTGGCCTGGTTTGTGTTCGGTTCTTCTCGAGGCAAAGCTTGATCAAGAGAGATGTACAAGCCATATTGTTCTGGAATATTTTATGGGATGCTGATGATACGGTGGGCTACATGGCTGAAGTGCATCTGTAAGCAAATGAGTGGAATTGTTTGTGGTTTTGACTTTGAGAAGGGCACGCTGTGATAATAAAGCTCTTGTCAGAAAGCCAGCCCCTCTGTGAGAGGCTTTGTCCAGTTAATGTGAGATGTGTGCGTCGTCACCATGAACGCTCCGTCTTCATTAATGCTCGACGGATCTCAGATAGACTCAGATGATGTCGGAGGAAATGCAGGTAGCAGGATTCTAGCAGGATGAAAGTAAATTTAAATAAAGGAGAACTTTTACGATTTCACCCCCTTATTGCTTTATACATTAGTTTTTAACCCCCAAATAGTTTCTTTTTCTTTTTTTTTCCATGTGTTTGGCAAAGAAAAAAAAAAGATCTATTATCAACAAGTTACTGATCTATAGAATTGTGCATGACAATAAAAATCAGCCTTTGATGTTTATTTCTTACTGGAGCTTAGCAAAATGGATTTTACGATGGCCCTAAAGTAACAAAATAAGACAACAACAACAAAAAAAGGGGAAAAAAAGAACTAAAGGGAGAGAAAGAGCTTAAGATGGCATAAAGAGAAAATTGAAGGGTGACAGGAAATGGATGAATGCTTAAAATTGTCTGTGTTGTTTATGTTTCATTTATGTTTTTTTTTTTTTTTTTTTTTTTTTTTACGTGTTCTTATTTTTGATGTTGTGTTGACTTTCTTCTGTTGGCGAGCACCCTGTTCCACTTGAGTGTCTTGAAGCGTAGCATAGCGAGGCACAGCATCACGTGAAATCACCATGGGACTATTAAAATTCACTGCTAATGATAATGTAAATAGCAATATTTTTTTTGTCTCAGTTTTGCATGCATCTAATGTTTTATGTTCTAATTTGTTTGGCTGTCACCAGACGGACTGTGGGAAGAAGCCTGAGTACCTAGAGTGAACACACACATGCACTGAGAAAACATGTAAACTGCACACAGAAAGGCCCAATTTGCCAGAACTGGGATTTGAACTGGTGACCTTTTTACTGTGAGGCAGCAGCGCTGACCACTGCATCACCATGTAGCCCCAAATGGAAATTTAGCTAAAATTCCCATTGTGATTGACATGGATCACGGATACTTGTCTGTTTTAGTACTTGCTAACCATATATCTATATCTTACTTTTATGGGTGTGGGCTTAGTCAGAAGTCGACTTGGCACATGGCTTTAGTGGACGCTTTTAGGTCAGAGGTGAGATGTCACAGTGCTCTGATGTGGTTGTGACTCTGTCAAGCACTGACCAGAGTGGGGACAGATTAGTTTAGGGAACGTGGCACTCCTATGGATCACATAGGATATCAGGAAAATGTTATTTGCTTGTGTCTGTTTCACAACTTGAATGAAAGTGATTCTACTAACAGACCTCATGTTAGTGTCTGTCTGACCATTCATCATTTCATGATAACATTTCTTTTCAAAATCTTTTATTCTCCTCACTTGTATTTTTTAAACTTTGAAAGTATTGTCAGCTATTGTGAGACACGGTTGCTCTGTGTGAAAGCGTTTTATATTTGATTCTGGTCTCTGCAAGCTGCTGTCCTTACTCAGCCAAGCAAAATGAAACCTGTCTCTGCAACATCACTCCACAGCTACAAGTGGACTCTGTGGTTTTAGAAATGTCAGCAGTGAAGAAAATCATTCTCAAAGTAAAAAACGGCATCATACTTTGAGAATCTCCTTCCTCCTGCAAACATTATTTTATGATGTTAGATATGTCTTTCTAGCTTTAAATTATTAACCTGTACTTTTTAAAGCATAAAGATTATGAGAATAAAATATGCTAAATCAGTGTGGCTACAACATTTTTGTAATTTCAGATAAATTCAATCAGCTTTTCATATCATCTGCAGCTCATATTTTTTTTATGTTGATGCTACCGGTTGTGAACGTTAATTAAGTTGCCACTCAAAGCTCAACAGAGGCAGTACAGGTGACAGATTATGTGAGTTTTATCTCGATGATGTTGAAAGTTGAAGTTAAGTAGCATTGATAAGAGATAGAAAACAAATTGAACTAATAAAAAAGAGAGGACACAAGCCAAGATTTTGTGAATATACTGTGCCTTCATCATCTTATTTTCCTGTTAATTTTTTAGCACCACTACACCAAGTCAAATTCCTTGTATGTGTAAAAACCCAACTCTGATTCTGATCCTGATACAATTAATTGATTAATAACAAATATTGCGATTGCAATTATCTTCTGCATTATTCACTAAACACAAGCAATAAATCATTCTATAGTATGACCAACACGACAAAGGATACTGTCCACATATGAACAGTTCTTTCCTTGATGGTTGGGGTTTGGGGATGGTCAGGGGTGTTTCCCCCTGTGTAGCTATGGTAACCAGGCATGATTTGCACAAAATTCTACGCTGTGCTGCATCTTCTTTCCTACATCCAGAATAGGTTGAGACAACCGATGTGCGATTCCTCTTTGACGCCAAAGTTGCCTCTTCTGTGTTCTTCTTTGGAGTCTTTCGGGCGTTTGCAAACCAGCTGAAAGGTGCATTGTCGCCACCTACTGCATGCTTGTCACGTAAAGTTGCGCCTGTGTACATGAATTTTTTTTTTTTTTTTTAATCACAGCCTTTGTGATTTCAAAAATTGCATTCTATTACGTTGCGATGTCAGCTTAAATTGTTAAAACTCAAAAAATTTATTTAAGCAAAATCTAGATGTGTTTTAAATTATAAAGCATTAAAAATAATCTATTATTCGCTTATGGTTCCTTACATGTCTTACTGTATATAACTGTGGGAATCTACGTATAAAACAAAAATAAATTCAATAGTTGTTCTACAAAAAAGAGCCAGACGTGTCATCAAAAAAACGATTTTTATGCTCACACTGATCCTTTGTTTTTGAATTCACACATGAAAAGAAAGAGGAGTTGTGTTTCTGTTGTTGGGGTTGAGCTATTGAATGATGCAAATATATAGTTAAAAACCTGTAATTTATGTTATATCTTCAAAAAAAAAAGTTATTTGTGAAAGTTATAAGTGTTGATAATGTAATGATGTTGTTGATTTTTTTTTTTACAATTTTTTTGGTTCTGGTAGCTTAATTTTGTTAAATATGTTGGCTAGGCTCAGATAAGCATTTGCTTCTGCCCATACCTTTTCAGTCACTAATAAAATAATTTCAGTTTGTTTAAAATGTCTGTTTTGTGACAAATATTGCACAATCTATCTATCTTTCTGATAGATATTGTTATCCTCACTGCCATTGCTCAGTTTACATCACATCAGATGAACTTTCCTGCACTTCATTTTGTCCAAGTCTCCCCTCTTGTGAATTCGACTTCTTTGCTCATTGTCTTGCTATATACTGTAGCTTTGTGTCCTTGAGGTTCTATCCATTTCTCCTCCCTCGCTGCCTTTCCCCTGCTCTGTCACCCATTCCTCCCCCCTCACAGTGGGAAGATTTTCTAATATCCATTACTTCCACCAGGGTCAGTGCAATCCCACTGGGTCCGCCAAAGACTTGGCAGGTGCCGATAAGGGCCTTGCTCCAGACACTGTAATAACTTAACAAATCCCTCCATGACCCAGAATCCCCTTCACCAGCGTGCCATCCCACTATTTTCCATAAAGCCATTAAACTCTACCTGGTGTCATATTGGGAGAGGCGGAATCAGAGGTTGCAGTGCTTGCCATGCCATGCACATCCCAAAGCTTCATCCCAACAGTAAACCATAAATGTAGGAAGGCGACATTACCATTCAACACCTGCTGCCAGCATGTTGTTGGGGCAGCATCGGTTCATGGACTCTGGATTGGGCGTCAGTGTATGTCTAATTTGACCAGGCATGGTGGGTATGTGATTTGCTCTGTCATACATTAATTTCTCTCCATTTATTCCTCCGCTCACACAGTGGGTCATTTCAGCTGGACCTCCTGCAGCTCTTATCTGATAATGATACCCGCTTCACTGGGTATCAGACTGCAGCTCCACCCATTCCACCCCCCACCCCACCCCCCTTCCTTCTGACACCCAGCTTTCAAACTGCCAATCATGCTTTAGCCGCATTCAAGTGGCAATAGTGTTAATGATTCATTTCCCTTGTAATCCCCGCTCAGGCTGATAAGCTCATGACGGCTGCCGTTATTTGCGGCTGTTTTCCATTGTTTGCAGTGTTAAATTAAGCCTCAATGATCCATCCGTTGAGCCTCTGTGAGCAGGAGAAAAAACCCCATAGGAATGAGCTGCTCTAATAGATTAACTGGCTATAGTGCACAAAGAAGGTGAGAACATCTGTGTCTGATATCAGTGCTTTTCCCAGATTTTTGTCTCGTCAGAGTTGAAGGCAGAAGAGTTTCGGTACTTATGGCTCAGGGCTTTAAAAAGTCTCCAAACAAAGACTGTCAAAGAATAAAATCTTGATGTTCTTGTGAGTTTCGATTCATAGACTTTGTCTTATTTTTCCATCGCAAACTGAGCATAGGGTAGTTCAGGGCGGACACAGAGTCAAGCCCCAGTACAGCAGCTCATCTTTACACCAGACCATATCAGCTGAAAGCTCATCTGATGACCTTCTGTGCATCCAATTGTCAAATGTCAGAATGAATGTTCTATTTAAAATGCTATAGCCTGTCTATGCTTTCTCAGTAAACCGTTTTTCGATCTCTCTCCACCCCAGCTCTTCTATGTTGTGTCTGATTTTATGAGACAAGTACCCCAGAAGCCTTTGCTGCTAGCCAGTGCTCTTCCTGCACGGGATGGGAGGAGTTCTCTCCCTGCTTCAGGATTTTGCCTTCCACATAGGCACATGTAAGGGTAGGGAGCTCCTAGAACAGAGCCAGACCACCAAAAATAATATATGCAAATATTTGTTTTCTTCTCCATGTAATAATACCACATTTCTACAGAGCTGTGTAGAAGCAGTGTATCACCATCCAGGTAACAAGGGAAAAAATGTGATAGTATTTGTGGAATTTTCCTCTCTTGGTGGAGACATGCCAAAGTCTAACAAAAATAAAAATAAAAAAAAAATCCCACACTTCACATTTTTGTGAGGTATGAAAAATGCATGACTTCCAAGGCAACATCTTTCATTCCTCAATGATAACCTTCAGAGATTCAGTGATGAGATGCTGCTTGATCCTGATTGGTCCAAAATGAGCTCTGACTAGTTACAAAAGCATGCTGGATAAAAATGGATGAATCAGCATAAAATATCAAAATCATTCCATTCGTAAAAAAAAAAAAAATCTCACCTAACTGTTGCTACAGTTCATAGAGATGAATTCAAACCTGCGTCGAGTTGAATTCCATCTCCTCCAAATCTTAAATGCCTCAGACAGACCTGCACTCATCTGACTTGAGAGGTGAGTCAAATTGAGTCAGTGGTATTCTAATCATCACACGGCGTCTGTCAGGGAAAGGTGAACAATGGCCCCCTCATAAAGACATCAGGCTAAACATCAGTGGAGCGCACCGTGGGTAATAACAAGTTTCATGAAGCCATAAATCTGCCTAATCTAATGATTTGGCTCACCTGCTGCTCCACTTTGATGTGTCATGGTGCCTACTTGTCATTTCAAGGGGATGTGTCTGCAATGATGTCTTTCAATTGGACAGATTTATTTTTGTATACAAGTGTCCGGTTGATTGAATGTCCCTTGCATTACATTGAGCTTTGAACACTTTCAGTAAACCTGTTTGTATCCTTGTTGGAAATGAGCGAACGTGAACTACATCCATTTTCTTAAAACATCATGACAGTCTGTGAGTTGGTAGATCCATTCAGCACTACAAGTTTTATTTGACATTATGGAATGTCACTCTTTCCAGGAAATGCCTTTAACTTTGGTTTAGGACACAATTGCTCCCATACAAAATTATTTCCTGAAATATGAACCTATTGAGAATTTAGAGGGCAAGAACTGACCCTGGATCCTGATGTGCTACTTTGTTCCAGCTCCTTTCACAAGACTTCGAGCATTTCCCCTTAATTGAAAGGACGCTGTCACAAGTTTCAAATAAATGCCCGCAGTATGTCCTCAACAATATACCCTAATGGCAGTTTGAACAAACAGTTCCCGCCCAACGTTCGAGGACACATCCCTCATTGGGTCCCCTCCTGCCCTAAGAGCCTCCTTTTAAAGGCAGCTTTTCTTCATCATAAAAGCTTGCAATTATGGGAGGTTGCCAAGTGTTCTGAAAGTCACCTTAGTGTGTTTTTTTTTTTTTTTTTTTTTGCTCCTTGTGAGGTGTGAAAATGTTGACAGAAAATATTCTCAAAGCTTAAATGCTTCTCTGTGACACGCATGGAACAAAAACAAACACTCAGAATTGTTAAAAAATGTAAATGTTGACAGGTTTATGCTCCGCTGTCATTTTCCATTAATTGGTTTGAGGCACAAAGTTAAAGTGGAAATAATTGGTGGTCGGAATTTCAAAAGCCTAGGTGTAATGGAAAAGCTTTTAAACTTATATCTGAACCTTTTAACAGGTTCACAAAACAGTGCAGTTTTTACCTCTCTCTAAGTTACCTCTCATTACTGGTCCTCATGAGTTGTTTTGATGTAAATGCAAAGCAACTGAACTATTCTCTGAACACATCACACTTTGGCAAAAATTTAATTGAAAAATAAATGTGATTCTTCTGTCAATAAATCAAGGATTCCGTTTAGTACATAAAGGACTATTACATTGTCATTATTAAGCAGGTGAGGTTTTATGGCAGCGATTTTCTGTGAGGCATGTTTTCATAAATAAACAGCAGCAGTGTGGGGTTTTAAAATTACCCGTATATAGCTTCAGCATTAATAAATAAATAAATAAATAAATAAATAAATAAATAAATAAATAAATAAATAAAATAAAGTGCAATATTAATACAACTAACCATAATCCATGATCAGTGGGAGCTCTGAGTTTGTTTTTCTGTAACAACAAATTCCCCACCTATTGGTGATGGGAGAAAAGTGACACCCAAAGATTGTTCCTTATGTCCAGAAAGTCCAGTCCAGGGTTATTTTAAGTAGTACTGCTGGTATTTTCTATAAAATGCAGCTTTCTGTTTTTGGAAGTGTACAGCTCCTCTGGTGTTACATCATTGGGTCTTTTCTCCTTGTAAATAAGCACTCCAGAGATGTTTTATTCCCCTACTACTATCCCCTATTTTAGCTAGCTTGTGGGCAAAAGATACGGGGCTCTGAACTCATATGTACCAAGTCTTGATAATCAAGACACACAGGCAGATCTGATGGGAAGAGAATTTGGTCATTTTTTTTAAATAATGTACCCTGTAGACTTATAGTCCAAAATGGCTAATTTAATATATCCTTTTTTAATGCTGTGTGACTGTGCAAATCTCCAGATTTTTTGGTGTTAACCTAGTTGTAACAACTTCATAAGGCCGTACCTTTTATATCATTGTTTATTTTGCAACATGTGTTCCTACTTTCTTGTGACAGAGTGTCACCAGAAACTTGTATCACTTCATGCGGCACCTACCACTTGTCAGTGGTTTCAAACATTGAGGATTTACTTTATAGAAATAATCAGTCTTGTAATGGACGGTCCTGTTGCTTTTGTAAGTCATAAAAGAAGGCATCAGATTCAATTTGGGACTGTTTCTTTACCAATAAACTCCTCATGGGAGCTTTAAGTGACATTACTCGGGTATCTCAATTTTAAATACAGATGTGTTAAAATTACCTCAATACAAACTTCCTGCTTCTTGCTCCTATCGATCCGAGCAGGTGCTGTCTTTTAGGTAAGTGTTCAGGTCTTTGGATTGTGTGGAGACAGATGGAGGTTTTCTTTCATTAGGGGAGTCTATAACAAATTTTAAGGATGGAATTTAGAATGCATGGGCATAACTTAACAGCTGGTGCACTGTCATGCTCAGTTATGTACCAAAGGTATGGCCACATTTTCTAGAACGTAGCAAAAAACAACTTGTATTAAACAGCTGTTTAAAAAAAGAAAGAAAAATCATTTTTGTGCACCAAATCTACCAATACCACAAAACACAATACAAAAAAAAATACCCTTGAAAATGAAATCCTAATCTAGCAAACTGACCCTCAAATACATTTTTCTCTCCAGCCTCACTTCAAAGATGGCTCGACCTCCTCCATTCAATGAAACTTCTCATATTTTAAGGTCCAAGTTTGAGGACTTTGTCTTACCACTGTGTGACTGTGTTGTGTTCGGTAATGTACCCCCGGGGAGATGTTTAAATTAGAATGCTCCAACAGCGACCCATATTACCTTTGATTCAGACTAAAGCCTGGAGGGTGTTCTCCTGTTAGCCTCACCATGTTTTTATGTCACATCAACGTGGTTGGCATGTAGCTCTCCAAGTTTTAAGGCCATTTCTGCTCAAGGGCTTAGCAGCGTTATCCTTGGAGGAATGGTTCACTGGAAGTTCACTTTTTTTAATACATGGGAATGATTATGCCGAAAGCACAGAAGGACAGTTTGCCTGGACTTCTTCATCAGTCTACATCTCTCAAACAGCAGCCTCTAAACCTCCTTTCCTTTCTCCTATATCTAAATTGAGGCATAAATAGTCTAATTATCCATTTTGGCTATTGTACAGGGCTATGGTTTTGACCAGTGACTGCATGAAATCCCCTGGATGCCCATTTTCTAGCTCTTGCTTCATACTTGCAGTTGAGGCTACCATATTAAGATTCTTTCACCCTAAATAAAAAATATAAGAATTTATACTGGTCTCAATGAACGGCAATAGAGGGCATATTTAGTGGCTTTTGACTCTTGGAATTTTAACATTTTCAGTTTTGCTTTATATTATTATTATTAATAATAATAATAATAATAATAATAATAATAATAATAATAATAATAATAATAATAATAATAATAATAATAATAAGAAGAAGAATAGTAATAATAGTAATAATAATAGTAATAATAATAGTAATAATAGTAATAATAGTAATAATAATTGAAAATAATAGTTGTCCCAAGATTGAGTCCTGGAGCACTCCGTTTGTGATTCTGAATGATTTTGAGGTGATTCCTTCAGCTTGCACAACAATTTAGAAAACAACAGACAAAATGTTTTACATCTACATTGTTTTGTCATGTTATATGACAGTTAATAATTTTATGACATTAATGAGCTATTAATCAGTGAACTACCTCACCACTGCATCCTCCACTCAAACAAAGGAATTCATATCAGCAATATAAAACAAATACTGTTGCTACGCCGCCAAATCTTTCTCATTTAACTCGTGTGAATATTTGCGTTGTAAATAGTCATTCCTTATGCATGAGCATTTATCTTTTGCTTATTTCTTCAGCTCGGGGATTAATGTTGAATGGGTAGATTTTTTTTGACACAACAGGCAGAGGATTCACCTGGTCAGCTCTTAACATCTCGAAACATATGGCTCTCCTCTAAATCTCCAAACAAAACAGAATGACTTGCATTGGCTGACCAAACAATAAAGCTCAACCATTGTCCACACAGCTTTACACACAGACTGGATGAACATTGACCAGGTGCCAGCCTTCTGTGTTTTGCTTCTTTTTTTTTTTTCTTCTGTGGTGGCCATCTTGTGCAGTACTTCATATTTTACAACAAACCATCCTTAGTCACACAGTCCAGGTTATGATGACGCTCCTAATCCTCCTGAAGCAGATGGTGCTGATAAAGTGATAGCTCTATCATTTAGAGAGAGCAGTGTCACAACAGGAATATGGGACTAATAACCACCGCACAGCCTCAGTGAGTGCCATTCTGCTTTTTCTTCTTCTCTGTTTCTCATTTGATTTTCCCTCTCTCTCTCTTTTCAACACCCTGTTTTCCTTTGCTTCCTTTTCTCCTGTACCTATTTCTCCTCTGTTGCACCTCTTTGTCTCTTTTCTACCTCCTCTGCCAGGCTTCACTTCTCCCCCTGCCTTAACCCCTGAGGATAGCGACTCCAGTGGAGGTGTAGGACCTGGAGGACACTGATAAGGCCTTTTCCTTTAAACCTCAGCTCCGCGGGCTGAGTGCGCCAAGAGAGGAATGAAATCAGACTGCCACACTGCTGCAGCACAGGCGCATGGTCACATCAGAAATCATGATGCACAGCCAGGAATGTGGCCTTTTTTGTCTTTTGTTAGAGCCACATGGGGAGCCCTGAGTGCAGGGTGGAGAATTAAACACAAGAACAGGCTCGTGTAAAATTAAATTGAGTGACATGTTCATTGCGGCATAACCTGGGCGGCTGGCTAAATGCTCAGGCAGACACACGGCCTCTGATTAGAGAAAAATGAGAAACCCATTTAGTTAACAATCTTTCTATCAATTTAGCCCAGACAAAATCAGATAACTGCAGGAAAAAATGAAATGAGGCAGTGTTCTTAAGCCGTCAGCCATCACACAGGTAATTTATTTTATCTCAGCCATCTCTTTGCAGGTACTTCTGTAAGCTGTAAGCCGTTCACCACAACAGCTGTCATGGCTGTAATCTCCATGGCTGGAGATGGACAGATATCATCTCTAAACTAGCTTTTCATCCCCCTCAGTATACCTCCAAGGCAGGCTGCAGCAGATTCTGCCTGATTTCCGAGTAAATGTGGAGAAATGAGTCACCCAGAAACTAGTCGTGATGTTTTCTTTCTGTTTTTTTTAATGGGTTGGATGAAGACATTAAAAAATACAATAACTTTCAAAAACTTCCACACAATCTGTCGCAAAATATGTTACTTTTTCAGCCTAAATGAACCTTAATATGTTCTTCAGACTTAATACTAATATTGTTTTCATAACACAGATTCTCTGCCTTGCAAACAGAACATCATTGCTGCCTCACATTACAGTGCTGGCGGAATAAGCACTCGACTTTACCTCCCTGTGGTATAATTATTATTATTACAAAAACTTGTGCAGCAAATTATAATAAAATGCAGAGCTTTTATTTGTCGTTTCTCCTTTATGGCTGAGTATAATGATATTCTGTCAGATAGCGTGAAAAATTAACAGTTTATTACTCCGCTGAGCTTAAGTGCACAGTGCAAACACCCCACTAATGCCTGCAGTAATGGATATAAAAAAAAAAGAAAAAGACAAAAAAAAACACAACATACAGCAGGGAGAGAAAACATACATTTGTGAACAGCATGACTTGCTGAGAGGCATCTTGCTGAAGACAAAAAAAAAAAAAAGATAACTGTATAAAATTTTAATGCTGGTGGGTAGAATGACCTTTTTTGTGCTTGGAGTGAAGACAAACATTGGTTCAACATCTGGCAGAAATCTTAAACCAACAGTGAGCATTCAGATTTTGTGCTTAATTATCATTTCCTATTCCTTAAAAGGACACAAATTATTAATATAATTATTTTTTTAAGAATGTGACACACCTGAAGAAAATATGGTAGATATAATATTTGTAAGCTTCCTCTCTCAATCATTACATCCACAGACTGTGTAATGGATGGACATAGCCTCAGTGACATCACTCCTTGGTTTCTGACACAGAGTTTTATATCCTTTTGTTGGTGGACACCATCATAGAAAAGTGGACTCAACCTACAGTAACTCACAGTTCGAAACAAGATGTGTAGTGTAGGAGTTTAGTGTGGCTTCAACCTCTTTGCTAACAGCTACAGTGTGCCTGCCTCTCAGTTGCGTCACTTAGCCTCTAGTTATGCAAAACTCATAAATTTGATTTTTTAAATAAATAATCCCCCTCTGCAATGTGTACAGTAAGGAACAGATATTTCGGTCAAAACCTTTTTTTCCCTTGCTGTAAACATCAATTTGTCAGAATGGGTGTGTATGTGGCATCTGATGCCGGAGCCAGCCCCAAGTGGACACTCAAGGGACTGCACCCTTTAGCACTTTTGCTTATTTTGCAAGTTGCCACTTGAATACATCTCAAATATGGTTTGTTTATTTATTCATTTATCTGAAATGAATTTGTCAAATCATTTAAAATGAATTTGACAATGAAACTCACATTATAACTTTTCAATGAAAATTTATTCATAAGGATAAGAATGGACTATTCATTGACTGGTCCCTTCATGAGAAGCCCCTCCAGCAACAACCTATCGAATAAAACATTTATAGAATAGAATAGAATAGAATAGCCTTTATTGTCATTGTAGCAGACGATACAACGAGATTGAATGGCATCTCCCTTGTGCAAGCAGCTGTTTACACAATGTATAAGATAGAAATATAAATAAAGATACAATTAAAAAAAATAGGTAAATGGTATAATGTACAATTAAAAAAATACTATGTGGCTTAAGCTCATGAATGGTAAGTTTTGTTGGCAAATGTTGGAGAGGGGAACTTGAGCTGGTTATCATAATATGTTCTCAGCCAGGCCTGCTGACAGGGATTTGGGTTTTGTGAAGAAGTACCAAATTTCTGAAAAAGTTTTCAGTTCTTTTAAAAGTACATGTCAGTCTCCCCCATTATGAGCTGTGGTCTTCCTTTGTGTTAATGCTTAGCTGGAGCACACACTCAAAGTGCTTCAAATATTGTGCTCCCACAGTGCACTTGAATGACTGGGATGAACATGGGTCTATTATATGCCCTTAATGGACGACTGTACTCCTTGTCTGCATTTGGAAAACCAAGTCTCCATCCTTTCATGCTTGTTGTTTTGCCAGTCTTTCCACAGATGCCAGAGTTGTCCTCCCTTCTGTCCATTTCCTTACATTTTCAGCATCTTTATTTAATGTTTGGAACTGGCAATTCTTAGCAGTCACAAGCTGTTTTGTCATAAACATCCCAAGGCGCTGTCTTTCTTATGTGATTGACAAGTTTGCTGTTCAGCAACTTCTGCAGGATGGCAACTTAGCCTACAGCTTTTCTGAAATCTTAGACATCCTTTGACTCTGCCCTACATTTCCCAGAAGGCATAAAGAGCAGTACATTAAATTCAAAAACATTTGGTCTGTTTTTGATCTTAAAATTCCCGTTATAGTGCAACAAAATCTTAGAAATGGCAATGCAGACTTATACATTCTTAGAATATTTCACCTTTGTCCAGCAAAGGTTAAGAAGAACATACATTAATGTTAATATTTTAAAGTTTAAATCATCTAATCAATCAAACACATACTTTTAAAGATAAAATATTATGTTGTCTTTAAAAATCTAAAGGTAAAGTGCACTTTCAGTAATTTATTCAGTAAAAATGAGTGGTCAAACATCTCATACAGCTCTTCAGAACAAGAATCACCGAGTTAAACAGTAAAAATCAAGCTCAAAAAGTTGCTGCAATGACATATTCCATAATTGAAGGTCTAACCAGGTGGTGGATTTTAATCAGTGGAGAATCTGTTGAATGTTAATGTAATTTACTTTTCTCAGAATCAAGTATAAATCAAGACATTTATGCTAAACAGAGAGGTCTGATGGCACCTCATTTTAATCAGACATAATGTCAGCGAGTATCTAAAAATTCAAGACTTCCTTCCAGCTTTTTAAGTGTTCTCACAATAAATTTCAGATCTATATGTTACTGCGGGCTTAAATTGCATTTTTATTGAAAATCCGATATCAAACAGTCATATAATCGACTGCTGCATGAGGTCTCCTCTCGGATGAAGTGAGTAAATATGCTTTAGCTTATGATATTAGAAACTCAGGGTGAAGCCTCAGACAAGGGGCTGCAGAGGCTCCTATGTGTTAAAGTAGAGGGACGTTTGTCTGATGTATATTAGCTCGAATTAGCAGGGCTTACTGGAAATAGCTGGATTGCTGCCCCTCCTGACGTTGCATTTACTACTCACTCTGATTTGTGCAAGGTTGCTCGTTGCTTACTTTTTGCACTGCAAGACAGGAACTCCTTTGGTATGCATTTAAAATAAGCATACATTTGGCTCTGAGAATCCAGATATTCATGTTTGAATAATAGAAATATTGCACATAAATGTTAAACTAGGTGTTACTTTGAGTAATTATTGTAACGTGATGGTTTGAGAGCTGTTTCCTATAGGATTTTGTTATTTGAGCATGGGTGATATCCTAAGCAGTTCCTTATAAAGAGCTGATGGAGTGCAGAGAAAAGCAATGTTCCTTTTACTTCACTGGCTTATCAACAGTGTTCTGGTCATGTGTCCCTGATTTAACCAATCAGAGTCCAGGATAACTGTCTTAAAAGAGAGACTCAACAGACAGGTTTAGGGATGCTGAAATTTTAGGGACTGGATCATATTTGTTTCCATGAATACATTTTATACACATGCATGTTTTCAACATACTTTTAAACAAGAGAAACCTTCATTTCAGGATTTATTAACTTTTTTTTCCCAAAATCAATATTTTTTTTCCTCAAGAAAAGTTATGCAACTCAGTGATTCTGAAGTATGCCCTCTTCCCTACCAGCAATGTCAGAGGTCAAAAGTCAGCATCAGCAAGCCTGGAGCCAGCAGGAATTCAGACATTGGAGGACAAAGGGCATGGTCCTGGGTCACAGAGCTGAAAGACATTCAGTTTTGTCTCTGCCTCCATACTGTCTTACCATAGCACTGGGAGTAAAACTGATCACAAAGAATTTCAAATATGTGGTTTTTACTAATTCAAATGTAAAATCCAATTGCTGTGCTATATGATGTTCCAATCCTATTTTAGTAATGATATGATTAATAGTGTCCTTGTATATATCTCAATGTAAAGAGAACATTATCATATTTACATTTATTCACCAATCTTCCTTTGTTTTATCAAAACAGGTCCTGTCGGTTTTAAGTTATCCTTAAACAAATAAAATATTCTTATTTTTTGTTACCCTTACAAGTCAAATTTCTGGCTTTCTTACAAGAGACGCTGTCTGTTCTGAGGTACCTGTGCCCAGGTGTTAAAAGAGAGGGATGTCTTACATGTGTAATGCATTTAAGCTTGAGGTAGCAGTGCTTACAGGCTACATTTCTGACTGAGAGAACTTGAGTTTTATGGTGCTTTTACAAGTCACTTTTCTCACTTTTTGACATGAAAGTGAGAAAAGTCTGTTTGAAGGTACCCAGGACCAGTTTTGTTGGTAGTCACTAGCACAAATTTGAATGTAGCATCTCCTCCGTTTAGCCTCCACCCTTCTACACTTGGAGCTCCTCCAAAACAACGCGCCATCTCACATGCACCAGCGCCACTCCTATGATCATTGCTGTTCATATGATCATGACTGATTCAAAACTAGACTCAAAACCGGTCCTCAGCACATTAGGTTTTTTTTGTTTGCACTACATTACCAGTAATCAGGGTGTAGGAAGTTTTTTTCTCCAGCGTACTTGGATCCCTCTTAGTTATGTGCATTGAATTGGGGCTAGTGTATACTGGTGAAATTTACAAGCAGGAAGTGGGCAGAATGGTACGATGGGATTTGATTGGTTTGAAAACTGGATGCTTAACACTAGGATTGGCTGGTGTTTTCCCAGGTTTACTCCTGTTGTAGACAACACACATTTTTCACTCTACTTCAAGAACACATCATGCACTGATTGCCATGGGGGACATAAAGATCATTTTAACTAGGATAACAAAAAATGTTTCTAAATCTGATTACCAACACTATCTTTAACTACCTCGTATATATTTTTAGGGTACACCTGGTTTCTTTTTTGTCTCATTACATGTGGTTAAGACTGTTTCGAGTTACCCTTTGATGTCTGTATAAGAATATCCATTTACTGCCATCTATTTTTAGGTACCCTTTAATGTTAATTTTCTTACCTTCCAACATGTTGTCACGCCTCTTTTAAGGTACCCTTCATGGAATGTTTTTGTCCTTTCTAACAAATTTGGGGTTTGATTATGGTACAGTTAAGTGTCTGTTTCAAGGTACCCTTTGGGTCTGTGTTCTTTAACCTTTGTATTAGGTGGTATTTATTAGGATGGACAATGATGAGTAATAAACACATGCTGGGAACAGTTACTAGGAGGAATATTTTGTTAATCTTACAGTAATAAGTAACATTTTTAAACCTCTTGACTTCAAAAACCAAACATTTCTTCACACACCCATAAGGATGTAAGGATGTAATGATACATTGCAAGACAGTGGTCAATGGGTACACATAAGAGATCATTGAAACTGATCTGATTATCATAAAGGAAGCATTTACATGAGGATGTCTTAAAGTAAAACTAAGTCAGGATGCTATTTGTATTGATTTTCCGTTTCCGACACGAGCAATTCTTACAACGTTGAAACAAAAAAAAAGAACCAGAAGCCAGTGCTGAACAACAATGTACTTTTATATGACAATGTAGGTCGCTGTGATTAAGTTTCCAACTAACAACTGTCAAAAGGGTAAATCAATAGGTAATTTTGGGGCCAGACAAGAGTGGTCAGAGTCAATATCCTGAATCAAGCAACCCACTGGAAAGCCCTGAGGGAGCCTGGTAAAAGGATTACCCTCTGCTACCCTTAACTTCTCACTCCATAATTGTCTTTGAGTAGTGATGAACATCACAGGCACGACCACGTCTTCAGCTCACACTTTCACCCAACAGGAGAAAGAAAATCAATACATATATCCAAGCTAACCCCCCTGTCACATGGCTACATTACTTCCCCATTGTTGCATTACACACAGACACATATTCAAAATGCCTAAAATCCTTGAAATGATTTTGCAAATGTACCAAGGTTAATAGTGCCATTCGTATTAGAGGACTAATCCCTGTGATGTGAATAGAGGATAATCACGGGGGCTAATCAGGGCCTTTCCTATAAGCTTTCTGTTTGGTGATCTATGCTCTGCGTTTGCTCCCAGTAGAAAGGATTCCATCGGAGCGGAGTGTAATGCACACACAGATGTATTCACAGTGTTTCACAGGGCGCTATGAATAGAGACAGTGAATTAATCAAAGCCTGATGTGAGCATTATCCTTCAGACATTTGTGCTTATTGGTCTATTGCTTGTCGGTGGAGCCTGAGTGGTGGATGACATGTTTAATGTCCACTTTTATTGTCTCACTAATGATCCCAGTTCAAACTTATGAGCTCGAAATGTGAGAACTGCATTAATATTAAATGAATTGCACCCAGATAGCCAAAAGAATCAAGCGATAATTGAATAATAGCTTCTTCTTTTTCTTCTTTTTTTGTACGTCCTGCAAACTTGATTCTTCTCATCCAGTAACACAGAAAGCAATATCTTGAAACAACTATCCAGATCTCACAATGCCTCAGCATCATTGTAAATAATCCTCTTTGACACAATGAACTGCACTATCTTTGTAAAGGATTTATTCTCTTTTGTGTTTTTGTGAAACAGCAACGCCAGGGTCTGTGACTTTTTGAAAGGAGAAAAGCCGCGGAGGAAATTCGAGGTATAGATTGAAGGAGAGCCACTTGAAATGGGGTTGACTGACCCAGGATGGCAGTACACAAGCAGGCCTCGGATGAAAGAAATGAAAAGAAAGAGAAAAGCTTATTGGATGTATTGAATCATTTTACTTTGCAGCCAGCCGAGGGGATTGGATGAGGTGCGTGATCGGACTCAGTGCCAGGCCAAAAATGTGTTAACAGAAACTCACTTGACTGCAGACAACTTGAAACACTTGTGGCTCAAAACTGTAATGCTCTGTGAAAACTGCAGGGAAAGTTTGTCGGTTTCACATGGAGTCTTTTAAAAGAGGGTAACAAAGGACTTATAATACAATGCCTTTTGAGGTGATATCCTTTTATCCTGTTACGTTTTATATATGACATTTAAATCTGGATGCATCTGAAATTCTGATCAACGCTGCAAAAAGTTCTTTCTATCTTTCCCACACCACTGATTAAAAACTAGATTCTAACATAACTCTGACTTATTTTGTCCGTAATGGCCCTGTGTAGAATGTAAACATATTAGAGAGTGACGTAATGTCTTGTATTTTGACTCTCCTAGCCTTGAAGCTCACACAAAAAGCCTGTATTTCAAACTAGCAGCAGTGTTCTCCTGGTTCACAGCGTTGCACTACAGCAGCCTTTGACTTGTGTAGCCTTTTGAGGACAACCTGTTGAAATAGTTTTTTTTCTCCTTTTTAAACTCTCTGGCAACATGGCCTCTATTAATCCCCTAAGGTCTGTTTCATAGCCACCCACCTTCCATGTTAGCTCTGAAAACACTTAAGCGTCCCTTCAAGGTCTTGACTAAATGTGAGGGTAAACGGCTTCACACCCTCTCAGTCCACCTTTTCTGTTCGACACAGCAGCTGCTGAGTTACGCCGCATTTAATTACTCCGTTTTTTTTTTTTTCAACCTGCTCAGTTTACTTTTCCCATATGTTTCACTCACTCTTTTTGCCACCTGTTCCATGTATCTTTTTTTCAGACAAATAATTACAAAGCAATTAACTGTTACCAGTTTTTAATTAAAATAGATGGAATTTATTTAAGTTTTTCTTTTCTTCCTATCAGTTACACTTAGTTCAAAATAGGCTACAATTCAGGATATTGAATTTTCAGTACCACTTTTCAAAGATTTCTTTCCTTCTGGGTTTCAGTGATCCAGTTTATGTTCAAGCTTCAGAGAAGAGATTGCCTCATTGAAGTCATATTAACTTTTAGTTCTACCTCAAGCTGAGGTTACTCTATTTCCTGTTTTGATAAAAAGCAAGCTTTTATTTTTACAGGACACAACAGATACTCATACTAGCTTAAAAAGTTACAGGAGTCGATGAAAACAGAAAAATCAGAGCTAATTAATATATTTATGTGCTTTTTGAAGAGACTCTTATTTGGCTGTTCTATTTCCTACAACAGGGCAGTGCAGTATCGACTCGTGACGCCAACTTGAGTTATTTATTTATAAGTTTATTTGACAGGGACCATGCAAACCAAACAAACTGTCAAGCCAGAGTTAGCGATAAAGCTAGTTTTCATCTGTGGTCCCTGGGCAGGAAGATGTTAAAAATATACAATACAAATATTAAAACTAACATACTAGTATTTAAAACAATACATACTCAGCAACAGTGCATTGCTACCCCAACACATTTAAAATCAGATTTCATTGTCTCCAGTTTGATGCACTCAGAAGATTAAATCAGTGATCACATGACTGTTTTTCCTTGAGCTACAATTTAAGTTTTCTTTTAAAAACATTGAGGCTTGTACAGTCTCTAATGAAGGTAGGAACTGAGTTCCATTTTCCTGCCGAAAATGCAGACTGTCCAAACGCAGTTTTCCTAAGTTTAGCTGAACAGTCTCCTCTTGCTGATGTCCTGGTCTCCCTGAGATTGTTCCTGTAGAGTAACACACATTGTTTAAGTGGTGGTTGGGTCTGATCATGAATTAGTTTATACATCAGACACAAAGAAGGACAAAGAAAACTATCAAAGGTCAGTAAGTTACATGTCTCGATGTTACAGCAGTGGTATGTCCTCGGTTTTTTATCAATGCAGAGAGAGGTTTTGCACTGGTTTGTTGAGAGAGTAGAAACACTGGCAGGGCATCCTTAAAAATGTTAACCTGTTGCCTTAGTGTCAGGGTGAAAATGCGTACTGTCTGCCACCAAAACGTGACTGAAATACTGATTCTCTGTATTTATCTTCCAGGAAAGCAAGAGTAATTAAACACTTACCAAAGTGACTGTATGAGCGAAACCGGAATTCTATGCATGCAAATAAATCACTGACTGTCGAAGATTTGCAAGTTACTCGTTGTTTCTGAAATGCTGCATCGCATCTGTTGTGTTTGTCAGCTAGGAATTAATTAGTGTAACCACCTGTAGTCTGCTATAACATCATCTGTGTAAATTCTGGCACTAACACATTTAATTCAGTGTGTTAGAGCGTGCAAAAGTGTTAAACGCACACATCATTCAGCAGGCAGTGTCATGCAGTATGCCGTAAGGTTAAAGGCAGGGTTGGTAGTCACAGAAAAGTGGCATGAATTTGAATGTAGCATCTCATCAGGACTCAGTTTAGCTCCCGTCCTCCCACACTCAGAGCTCCTCCAAAACATTGCCTCCGCTCACATTCACAAGTGCCACTGATTTGTGATCATACGATCGTGACTGATTCAAAACCACAGATTCAAAACCAGTCCTCAGCACATCGTTTTTGTTTTCATGTTACCAGTAATAGGGGTATAGGTAGTTTTTCTCCCATTCTCCAGCATACTTGGATCTCTTTTGGTTACGTGCATTTAATTGGAGCTAGTGCACGCCGGCGAAAATGTATGCGAAGGAGGCGGGCAGAATGGCAGGACAGGATTTAATTGGTTTAACAAATTGGATACCAAATGCTAGGATTGGCTGGTGTTTTCCCAGCTTTATTCCTGCTGTAGACAGGAGATATTTTTCACTCTTTTTTTAAGAACACATCATGTATTGATTGCCATCGGGACATAAAGATCATTTTAACTAGGATAACAAAAAGTCTATCTAAATCTGATTACCAGCACTACCTTTAAGCGGATGTGCTTCTCTTTCTTCATTTCCAGAAAAAGGATGGAGTAAAAGAAAGCAGCAACCTCCAGTATGAAAAAATGAAACAACGCGGAAGTGCTTAAATCTGCAGTTCATCCAGTGTCCACCTGAGGCTGGCCCCAGAAGTACCGGAAGTCACATACACACCAAGCCAAAAAAAAAAAAACATTTTTACAGCTAAAATAAGCAAATTTACAACCTGGTACAAAGAATGTCTCCCATCTGAATCATTAATTTTGCTAACAACACGCACTGTACGGGGGGTGAATTTTGTACTAACTCAGCAGTTTCAACAATATTGAAATCGCCAGTTTATCCAATCATAAGCACAGCTCAGCTCACGTGATTGCCGGGCACCCTATGGCTGTTACTGTGGAGACTCAAAACCCACCTCATTTTCATTATGGCCGCACCAGCCGTTTTGCTTCAAAAATCTGTTTCAGAAACAGACGGGTGACGTTGCAGAGGCTACATCCATTAAGTCTACAGTCTATGAATAAAAGCTATGATACAAACTGGAAATTGCCTTATTGTGTCCAAGTGTGCAACTAATAAGATGCATGTCAGGCTGTTTCCAGATATTTATGGACAGAAATACTTAAACTTAGAAGAATAGTGAACTACAGTATGTTTATCAGCTTTGTGTTCTGGTCTGATGGGCTCATGATGGATAGACAAAGTGACCTTTTACTGCAATGGAGTTTTTGCCTGTGTGATTTTTGATCATAACAGCACAATGGAACTTTTAGGTGTTGTAAAATGTCAGTTTGATGTTCATGCTTACAGAATGTTGCATGTGTAATCACACCAGAATCATGTCGATATAAGGTCATGCTTTGTGCTCTTAATTAGTTATTTGTGGTAAAATATGTAACCGTAATCAATGAAAAGGGCACAGAAAGGTGAGGTAGATTGCCAATTATCAAGACGGACCTCAGGGTGGGTCTTTTCTGTAATCAATTACCTCTGAAGACTGCATTTTAATGATACACTGTTAGGTTTCACTACATCTAGATTCATACACAGACAGGCAAGTGACTCACAGCCACATCCACTTCTCTCTGCTCCCTTAAAATAACAACCTGCTGACGAATTAGACGATCTGCACAGATGGTGGTATAGCGTGCGAGCCACACGGGACAATTAGTATGTGAATTGATGATGATGCAGGCTCAACACTAATTGGAGGCTGGTAAATGAATGTGGTTTCTCCGCCTGTCTCAGTGGGCAGCAACATCAGGTAGCACTGTTATAAGTTTATTTCCATAACCAGGCCTGGCAGCGCGTAATGGCTCGATGATATGCGACGTGCAGCCAGTCTGCAACCAGGGCCACCAGCGCTAATCACACGCGCAGATTGCATTAACGTTGCGTTTGGATCTTGTTTTGGAATAATTGAGCTGCATCAGCGTCTCAATTTGCTGGCAGTGAAGCTTAAGATTTAGTGGGATGATTTGAAGAGCGGGTTTACTCTGAAGAGACCTTCATGTTTTGCATTTCTCCTGCGAGCTTATTACAATCCCCTGCTCCCCATACAAAGTCTGGACTGTGGTTTGGATAAACACTCGTTCACAGTACAGATAGAAAAGGTTAGCAGGTTAGAGACAATTTGAGGCAAAGCAAACACACACACACATAGAAATCACATTCATGCCTTTGTCGGTCACAGTTTTTGATCTCCGGGGTGAAGACTTGTGCTTTTAATGTGCAAGGATGAAAAATGTTTGCATGTGTTAATGTTTATCTCCCATTATTAAACAAAAGTCAAAGCCAGGAATGACTTGAATCTTAAGATCCCACAGAGCAGACATGGCTGCAGCAAAATTTGTCATTTCAGTGTCATTTCTATCCCTCTTCTCTGCTCTGGATGCATTCACTCCTACCACGCTCAGATTGCTGTTGGATCTTCAGATGGAGACAAAGTCATTGTCCGATTAGATCACACTTCTGCAGCCTGAAAGGCTGTGGCTCACTGGCTCACCTCACAGCAGTAAAGTCCTGTCTGGAGTGAAGTCTGTGGAGTGTTTCCACGCTTTTTTTCCTTCGCTCCACCTCCAGTCATGAATGTTAGGTGTTGGGAATAAGCCAGATGTAGAACTGGACTTGGTCCCTAAGCACTGCACTGTGGTGGACACTGCTATTAAAAAGTGTGATCAGTTCAAATGCAAAAGCCAAATTTCAACAGAGAGAAAAAAAATGACTGGAAAAACTTAAATATTTTTTTTTAAAGTTGAAACTTCATCTTCTGTTGCACACTTACCTGCTTTAAATAATCTAAACTTTTTAAGGGTTCTGAGGTGTGATTTGAAAGGTGTACTGATAGGTAATGTCAAGTATGCGCACCAATCCAGGTTAAAACTAAGAGAACGTTTCTAACCTGGGTTTTTTTTATCTGCACACACGTTCCATTAAAGTCATTACTCTTGTACTCTTAGCTGATCAGTTGTTCAATCCCTGGCAATGCCAAATCATGGCATCAATGGCAGTTGAGTCTATGGGAGGCTTGGTCATAGGAACCTTCCTTTTGATGAAACACACAGTGCCCCCCCACCCCCTTTTTTTTTTTTTTTTTTTTTTAAAAGAGATTGCCGTCCCCTCCAGGAAACCAGCAGCACGAAGCAGTAAATCAATAGCTACGCAGTGTGGGCAAATGACAACCCGTTTAGTTTGGCGGCCTACTTCGTTTCACAACATGTGGCCTGGCCTTCTAAACTGAAGGCAGGGTCTCAGGGAGAAAATATTTCCCTGCACTAAATCAGATTTGGCAGCAGGTGGTCCGTGGAGTGGTGAGTGAGCTGCCTCTACACCTGCCAAGGACTGCAGAGCCAGAAGAAAACACTCTATTTCTCTCCACCCAGGTGACTCTGCTGCACCTCCCACTGCTTCAATTCATCAGGGGTATCAGGTCGGTTGTGATGTGTCTTCCTTTGGAAGCCAAACAACATCAAGTAAAGAAGCGTAGATGGAGGCTAGCCTTTTAGCTAACTGGAGCTTTCTATTGATTTAGATGTTAGTTAAAGGCAGAATTAAAGTTTAATGATTGCAATGGTTGCTCAAGAGTCACAGTAACAGATATATAGAATCCTTTGATTGATTGTCAATGCTGTTTGCATTTCAATGACAGGTAAAGGATGATGTATAATGAATGGGTTGCAATGCAATTTAGAATCCTGACAGCTCGAGAAATTTCTCTTTGCTCTGTCAGGGTCTTGCCAACCAGACATAAAAAAATCTATTGCAGGTGTGTGTGTATATATATATATATATATATATATATATATATATATATTGTGGCATCACGAGGGGGCAGGTCGTGGATGGCTGCTACATAACCTGGGAGCAACAGCAACCAGACAAAATGGCCGCTGGGGTATGGACTCAAACTCCCAGGATGCACCATTCCCAAGACAGCTGCAGGTGCTTAAGTCTGCTGATTGAGACAGGACAAAGAGGCTGCTGGAAACTGGAGGAGAGAAGAGGATCACATGCTTGGAGGAGAGATCCCAGGACTGGGCCAAGTTGAACTGAAACCCTTTGTGAGGAAAAAGAATTTTGTTACCTTGACTGGACTTTGTTTTGATTACTTTGGAAAGAGACTGTTCTGCTCCTGTTGGAAGTTTTAAGTTGAAATCCTTTGATTAATCTCTTATTTTGGTGAATTGGTGGAGAAAATAAAACCCACTCTTTTGTTTGAACCTGGACCTCGAGCCTTTTTTGGTCATTTTCACACTGTCCCACGTCTTACCTGCACTGGAAAGCCTCTCATGACATTACAGATGGTGGAGGATGCGGGCACTGGGACCTGAGTGTGGATGAGCGGGAGAGAAGATATCGACCAGTTGTCGCAGCGATTTTCAGAACTTCTTACATACGACCCCATGGAGCAACTTATGCAGGTGCTGCTAGAGACCCAGAGGGCCCAGCAGGAAACGAATGCAGCTCTCTTGCAGCAACAGATCAGGGCCAACGACCTCAAAGAACAGGAGCTTCTACAGTTAAGGGGGGCCAGGCCCAAGGCTGGGGAAGTTATACCGAAACTTGGAGCTTCCGATGATGTGGAAGCCTACCTTCATGCCTTTGAAGCAACAGCTGCCAGAGAAGGCTGGCCAAAGGCACAATGGGTGGGTATCCTGGCGCCCTTTCTGTCAGGAGAGTCCCTGAAAGCATTCCAAGATGTTGAGGCCAGTGTGGCCCAGGACTATGACCTGCTTAAGGGAGAGATCCTTAGCCGGAGTGGCCTGACCAAGTTCGGCATGGCCCAAAGGTTCCACAATTGGACCTTTCAAAGTGGGATAACCCCCCGTACCCAAATGCATGAGCTGATTAGGGTAACCAAGAAATGGTTAGAACCCGACAAGAACAGTGCACCAGCCATTATAGAGACTCTAGTAATGGACAGGTATCTCAGAGCATTGCCATATGAGGCAAAAAAAATCATCAGCCATCAGAAGCTAACAACCGCTAATGAGTTAGTTGAGGCTGTAGAGCAGTATCAGGCCGCTGCCAACATGCTACGCCCCAGTCAAAAAGAGTCTGTGACTATAGGGCCCCCACGACCAATAGGACCTCGCCAAAAGGGACAGAAGCCCCTCAGTTCCCCCCCTAGCCCACCTAAAAAGGTTTTTAGTCAACCGGCACCATTGCGAGGCCCCCGGAACCCAGGAACCCGCCAGTGTTTCCGCTGTGGTGAGCTGGGGCACATTTCATGGCAGTGTGAGAAACCAGATGAGCCCATGCCTACAGAGGACTCAGCCAGCAGCCCCCATGTCCACTTTGCAGCCCTCATGGGGGAAAATGGCAGTTGCAGACGAACCTGCCCTGTAAAAATAAACCAGCGTGATGTAGAAGCCTTGTTAGATTCGGGGAGTGCCCGTACTTTGATAAATGAATCTGTGCTGGAGTCCTCTCTACGGCCTCAGGGAAAAGCAGTTCCTGTGGTGTGTGTACATGGTGACACCCGGGATTACCCCACAACCACGGTAAAGCTAAGAACAACCAAAGGGTCTTTTGAGGTAGAGGTAGGAGTCCTTAAAACTCTTCCTGTTCCTGTTCTGATTGGCCTGGACTGTCCGGCATTTGAAATGCTGTGGAACGATGCCCAAAAGAAGAAGAGGCGAGAACCCAGAAAAAGTAAGTCGCAGAATCATAACAGGAGTGTGTCATGGACTAATCAGGCCAAAGAAAGCCCCACCTCATCAAGTTTGGTCCCAGTTTTCGTTGCAGATTCTAGTGGCACAGAATCTGCCCCAGAGGAGTCTCAGGAGTCTGAGCTTCCTTCCTGGCCCAGTGACGACGACGCTGCAAACCCAAAGGAAACTGCCCCTTTAAAAGGTCAGTACGGAACTGCCCAGCTGCAGGACCCAACCTTGGTTAATGCCTTGAGAAATGCTCAGGTATTAGAGGGAACCTTAGTGGTCCCAAGGGTAGCTCCCACATTCCCTCATTTTGCAGTTAAGAATGGCCTCCTGTATCAAGTGATAAAAAGCAGTGAAAAAGTTATAGAGCAGCTCCTAGTTCCCCAACCGCATCGGCCTACAGTATTACAGCTAGCCCATACTCATCTACTAGGAGCCCATCTGGGGGTAGAGAAAACCAAAGAGAGGGTATTGCAGAGGTTCTTTTGGCCAGGGATACACAAGGACGTGGAGAACTACTGCCGCAGCTGTCCAGAATGCCAGCTAACAGCCCCAAAGCCTCCTTACAGGAATCCATTGGTCCCTTTGCCAATCCTAGAAATCCCTTTTGAAAGGATAGGGATGGATGTGGTAGGCCCCTTACCAAAGAGTGCTCGTGGGTACCAGTATATATTAGTCATCGTAGACTATGCCACCCGGTATCCAGAAGCTGTTCCCCTGAGAAAGGCCAATGCTAAACAAATAGCCAAGGAACTGTTCCTATTCAGCAGCCGGGTGGGATTGCCAAAAGAAATCCTGACAGACCAAGGGACCCCTTTTATGTCTAGGGTACTCAGAGAATTGTGTGCCCTGTTGCATGTGAATCAGGTGAGAACATCTGTCTACCACCCCCAGACAGACGGGCTGGTGGAGAGATTCAACAAAACACTCAAATCAATGCTGAGAAAGGCCATCGACAAGGATGGCCGAAACTGGGACCAGCTTCTCCCGTATCTTCTGTTTGCGGTAAGAGAAGTTCCACAAGCATCCACTGGCTTCTCACCTTTTGAACTTTTGTATGCCCACAAGCCCCGAGGCTTGCTAGATGTTGCAAAGGAGACTTGGGAGGAGCAGCCCTGCCCTCACCGGACCATGATTGAACATGTAGCAGCAATGCGAGACCGGATAACGGCAGTAGTTCCCATTGTGAAGGAGCACATGGAGAAGGCCCAGCGGGACCAGAGTGCGGTCTATAACAGAGCCTGTCAGCCCCGGGAATTCAAGGTTGGAGACAGAGTACTAGTGCTGGTGCCTACGGTGGAGTGCAAGTTCTTAGCAACATGGCAAGGGCCCTTCGAAATAATTGAAAAAGTGGGAGAAGTTAACTATAAAGTACGTCAACCAGGAAGGAGAAGAGGTGAGCAAATATATCATGTTAACCTCCTAAAGAAATGGCATGCTAGAGAAGCTTTGTTTAGTTCTCTCCCCAACAGAGAGGTGAAGGAACCAGCACGAGAGGAAGTGCAGATTGGACCAGATCTCTCCCCCCACCAACTCCAGCAGGTACGGGAGCTGGTGGATCACAATCGGGATGTCTTCTCATCCCTCCCAGGCTACACACATCTGATTGAACATGAAATCCGCACTCTGCCAGGAAAAACGGTACACCAAAAACCATATCGGGTGCCTGAGGCCCGGAAGAAAGTGATCGATGAGGAGGTAAGAAAGATGCTGGAGCTAAACGTAATCGAACCCTCGAAAAGTGCATGGTCTAGCCCCATCGTCCTGACAGATAAGCCTGACAACACAGTACGGTTCTGCAATGATTTCAGAAGGGTAAATGAAGTGTCTGAGTTTGATGCATATCCCATGCCTCGAGTGGATGAACTAATTGAAAGTCTAGGCAATGCCCGGTTCATAACCACCCTTGATCTCACAAAAGGTTACTGGCAGGTCCCCTTGTCTGCAAAGTCGAAGGAGAAAACGGCCTTTGCAACTCCTGGAGGCCTCTGGCAGTACCGCATGATGCCCTTTGGACTGTTTGGAGCCCCTGCCACCTTCCAGCGACTAATGGACCAGGTACTGAAACCACATCAATCTTATGCAGCTGCATATCTAGATGATGTTGTCATCCACAGCCCAGACTGGGAAAGTCATTTACTCCGGGTGCAGAGAGTCCTTGATTCCCTACGGCAGGCCGGCTTGACGGCGAATCCAAGGAAGTGCAAAGTGGGGTTCAGTGAGACAAATTACTTGGGGTACACCATTGGTCGGGGCCTGGTCAAACCTCAAATGGCGAAACTGGAGGCCATCCAGAGCTGGCCAAAACCCCTGACCAAGAAGCAGGTGAGATCATTTTTGGGCCTGGCTAACTACTACCGGCGTTTCATCCCCAACTTTGCTATGGTAGCTGGCCCTCTCACAGAGCTAACAACAAAGAAACACTCAAGAATGGTGAAATGGAATGAGGCAGCCGAAGAGGCATTCGGCAACCTGAAAGCTGCCCTGTGTTCGAAACCCATCCTAATGGCCCCTGACTTCAACAAAGAATTTGTGGTCCAGGTGGATGCCTCAGAGGTGGGTCTGGGGGCGGTGCTGGCCCAGGTAATAGAAGGTGAGGAACATCCAGTCCTTTATCTGAGTCGCAAACTGTTGCCAAGAGAAAAGAACTATGCCACAGTAGAGAAGGAATGCCTGGCCATAAAATGGGCGCTGGAGGCTCTCAAATATTACCTACTGGGGAGAAGATTCACCCTAGTAACTGATCATTCCCCCTTACAGTGGATGGCAAAAAACAAGGAGACAAACAGCAGGATTACCAGATGGTTTTTGAGTCTCCAGCCTTTTAATTTCTCTGTGGTTCACAGGCCTGGACGGCGCCATGGAAATGCAGATGCACTGTCCCGCCGTGATGCCTTCTGGGCCTCAGATACCCTGACGAGGACGTCAGGCCCGGGGAGAGGGATGTGTGGCATCACGAGGGGGCAGGTCGTGGATGGCTGCTACATAACCTGGGAGCAACAGCAACCAGACAAAATGGCCGCTGGGGTATGGACTCAAACTCCCAGGATGCACCATTCCCAAGACAGCTGCAGGTGCTTAAGTCTGCTGATTGAGACAGGACAAAGAGGCTGCTGGAAACTGGAGGAGAGAAGAGGATCACATGCTTGGAGGAGAGATCCCAGGACTGGGCCAAGTTGAACTGAAACCCTTTGTGAGGAAAAAGAATTTTGTTACCTTGACTGGACTTTGTTTTGATTACTTTGGAAAGAGACTGTTCTGCTCCTGTTGGAAGTTTTAAGTTGAAATCCTTTGATTAATCTCTTATTTTGGTGAATTGGTGGAGAAAATAAAACCCACTCTTTTGTTTGAACCTGGACCTCGAGCCTTTTTTGGTCATTTTCACACTGTCCCACGTCTTACCTGCACTGGAAAGCCTCTCATGACATTACAATATATATATATATATATATATATATATATATATATATATATATATATATATATATATATATATATACTCAGATTCAGTGGCTTGTGAACATGCCTACACTTCACATTTCAATTCACACATTTAATTCACATCAAACTGTACAATTTGATTGAAGGTAACATTAGAAAAGGTGAATGCAGCATTTATTAGAATAACAATCAGTGCTGAAATAATGCAAAAAAAAAAGAAGCTAATTTTGTTACCCTACCTTTAATATTTTTTTAATCATTCAGTCTCAGAGATTAAGGCTGATTGAATTTGATTCATTTTCCTGGTGCTCCATTAAAGGTTGCTTTTTGAAATAATACATTTCTGACCCCGTTCCTTGTCAGGAATAATCAAGTGTGCCACGTGAAGCGTTGATGCAATCTGGATTCAAAGGCAGGATGAAAGACTGATATGTGCACAGAAATCCAACTCTGTGGCTTTCATGAGGCTGCTCTAATCTCCCTCTGGGCTCAAACCTGTAGGAGGGTTGACAGAAGGAAAATTAATTCTCATCATGTTCTTAAATCCACAACAATTTGTCCTAAGCAGCAAAGTCACTCTGTGGAAAGAAAAAAAAAGTTATAAAGCTAAATGTTAGATGAATTATGCATGTGAGGTGCAAAACTCGATTATACCGTTATTTATCTGATTGACTGGGGCTATGGCAGCGCGGTTCAATTTCCGCTCCTTCGCTCACACTTCATAGCCTCTTACTCTCCGACGATCTCTTATCTTAACATTTGAAAAAAAAAAAAAAAAAAAAAAAAAAGGTACAGTGTCTGTTTTTTTACTCTCACCCTTTTTTCTCTGGGCAAGCCACTTCTACACCTAAGTGTTTCTTTAAAAGACACTTATGAAACATAAAGATCCTTTAAAGTATTATTGTGTTACCCATAAACTCTGGGTGTGTACATTTACATTTATGCAGAGAAGGCGAGGGATGCTTTCCTAGATCTAGACAGATTAAAAGATCAGTGTGTTTCTCAGTATAAAGAAGTAAAAGCTAGTAAAACAGGAAAACCAAGATTACAATAAGCATATTATTATAGCATTTCTATCGTGCACAGTTTTCTTACACTCAACAAAAGACCAAAACAGACAACAACAAAAAAATTCTTAGTCACAAAAGCCCCTGTGTATCCAAAGCAATAGACCTGAATTATTGTCTGAAACTCACTTCTCAGAACACCAGTAGGCACACTGTTACATTTGATGCCTTTTGTCATGATAAACACTGAAGCTTTAGTTTACTTTGGGTCAAAGCTACAATAATTGCCCTGATTAAGAATCACAATCACTCAGGATCCACCACTGACATTAAGCAACAAAAAAAAAAAAAAAAAAAAAAAAAAAGTTTTCTCTATTCAAGTAAAAGCTTGCAGCAAACCCAGCTGTCGTGGCTACTGGTGTTCTTGATGAGATAGATTTATGTTCAGAGTGAGGACAAATCTAGTTGCAGATGAGAGCAAGTGACAGATACATAGGTGAAGTAAACATCAAGGTAATAATGGAGATAATCCAAGGTTAGTCAGACATTTAAAACAACTTTTGGACTACAAGAAAATATCAAATGTACTGTACCATATTAAACTATACCATACCATACCATACCATACCATACCATACCATACCATACCATACCATACGATGCCATACCATACCATAATATACCATACCATACTAAACTCTACCATACTATTGCATACTATACCATACTATACCATACCATATCATACCATACCATACCAAACCATACCATACCATACTGTACCAACCATACCATACTATACCGTAGTATATCATACTATACTTAACTGCACCTTACTATACCGTACCGTACTATACCGTACTATACTATGCCATACCATATCATACCATACCATATCAAACTATATCAGACCATACTTGGCCCTACCATACCATACCATACCATACCATACCATACCATACCATACCATACCATACCATATTATATCAGATAACACCACTCTACACAATATTAGGCCATGCCATGCCATTTCATGCCAGGCAAGGCCCTTTATAAGTATGAGCAAAGATCCAGTCTGAGATCCTCTAGAAGTGCTCTACTGGCTGTCCCAAGATCCAGACTGAAGACAATTTGTGACAGGGCTGTTGCTGTTACAGCCCCTACAATGTTGTTTATTTCCTTACTTATTTTAACAGAAAAGCTTTTGTTCTCTCAACATCTAATTTCAACTTTGGTTTTATTGGTTTGCTTTGATGTATGGTTATAGATTCATTTCATTGCTCAGCTGTTTGTTTTATTTGATTTTGCCCTGTTTACTACTCATTTTATCTGCTTTTATTGCCCACTGTGAAGCCCTTTGTTCACTCTATTGGTAAGTGGTATATAATTAGTATATTATCATTATACAATACCATACCATACCAAAAATACCTAATTTTCCTTTTTGGCCTTTCAAATCTGAGGATTGTTTTGTGTGATGACTGCACAAACAAGACAAAATAAGCTCTTTCAAGAGAGATAATTTGTTGTTATTTTTACAAACAACCATGCTGAAAATCAAAAATGCTTTCATTCACATGCTAAGAAGACTTCTCCAGTCATGCGGGAAATAATACACTGACATCTAATGAAGTAAATCCCAGCATGCAGGTTAAAAGAACAACAGAGCCTCACATGACTTTGACTCTGACATTGCACAGTACAGAACAGCTGGCAGTTATTAGTCATTTTATTTTTCTGTATGTGAGGATCTCAAGTAGGCTCGTCCTCTTACTTTGGCGTCCTCCACTGACACTGAGGGGACTTTCCACACTTATTAGAGTGTGGAAGCATTGTCAAATTGCTTTTAAGAGCCTATGGATGCCTGAACTATTGCTCTCCAGCCTTCGCCAGATTATTCAATCTCACAGTCCTATTGCCAGCTCAAGATAAGATGGAGAATCCATGCAGGCGAGGCTTATCTGAACTTAGCACACACTCTCAGGAGTATGGGATTTCACTACAAATTCCTTCAGCGCATTTCAGGTATGACCCAATTAATGTGACATTTTGCTGCCTTCCCCTTTCACCTTCCTGCCACATCAATAAATGAGAAGGGTCTGGATTCAGGAAGTGGACTAACTTGTCACTGAAATTAGTCTTTTAAATCTGAAATGTTTTCTCTGCATATTTTAAGCCAGAATTTATTCAAGGCAATGATTGTGCAGAGGTGTGAATCTCGCTGCATACAAACGCAGGTTGAGACAAAGAGAAAACATAAACAGTAAACGGTAAAAAACAGTATACATCCATGGTCTGGACATTGATATGGTGGAGACTTACAGATTTCTTGGTGTTCACCTTAACACCCAATACAGACGTCCTGTACTTTGGTACCTTTTCACATGTTTGTGTGTAGAGGTGATGGTGTGTTCAAACCTGTGAAACAATCATGAATAACTTCCCATTTGTCAGTTTTTTTCTGCTTTGTTGAGTTTACCAGAGCTCTCAGACCCACTGTTGCTGCTCTCTCTCTTCTTCTCATTTGTTCACGGCAGCTTCTGGTGGAAATTTTGAGTGTAGATCTGTTGTTTCCTTGTTTTTTTTCGACAGTTTCAAAGAGAGGAGAATTTTGACTCTCTAAGGCTGTGGCGTGTTGGATACTGAAGTTTCATCTCTCATCTACTAAAGTAGAAAAGGCAGGTTAATTCAGGCATAACTGTCGACATCTTTAATGGTGGTTGGACAAGTGTTAAACATAGTATAACAAGATAATGCTGCTCGGCTCACTGCACAGAGTTGGATTTACTGTATATCCACTCGCTCAGAAGATCCCAGTCAATTGTTTTCTCTAATTATGGATTTTCCCCCTCCTCAGAGACATGTTAAACAAAGTGGTACTAAAGACTTGGCTGGGCCATCTTGGATGTTTTTCTGCACAGTGTGATCATTATTGACATTAGTGCTAATCTAGGGGCAAATGCCTGCACAGCTGTCTGCGGAAAAAAAAGGGGGGAAGGATTACTGGCACTAAAAGAGTCCCAGAGCTAAGACAAAAACGCCATGACTGATGGTCAGAGTCTGAAACAGACCCAACACTCTCTAATTAGCTCAAATACATACTCTTTTGGTCCAAAACTGAATCACTGACAGCAACTGTATCCTGGTGACACAATGCACTTGGCTGAAATTCACCATGGTGAAGTCATAACCAACAGAGTTGGCTGGCAAAGAGTGGATTTGGTTCATAGTACAGCCTGCAAGCTGCTCACCTTTAATTAAAGCACTGATAATGAGATGGAAGCCGTTCACCTTCAGTTGTGTTTTAGTGTCTTACAAGCCAGTTAAGATTCAGGGCCTTGAAGACTGGAGCAGATCCCATTGTGAACTTGGCTGAAACCAGAAAACAAATAGTTTGCACCTTCACGACTAATGTAGAAGACTTTTTAAGGCTTTTTCTCAATATCTTTGGGCCATTTTTTCCCCCCATCAAATTCTGAATGTCACATGGAAAGCATCAAATCTGGGGCCAAACTGGATATTTGATTTCATCTTTAGATGAAGTCACTTGAAGTGACTTTGTAATCCCATCCTGATAATAGGCATGTGTGTTTGCGCCAGTGGATGGAAGTTAGCCTGGATGCACCTTGTATCTAGACTAACAATCAATGCCAAGCAGAGGAGAAGTGCACAAAAGAATTAGACAGGCAAAGGAAATGAACCAAATTCAATTTCAGCCGGGCTGCTCAAGCTGTCTGCCACATAAAGCCAGGACTTATTATGAGATGGGCACCAGTGTCATCATTATTCAGACCTGATGAGGCGCCCTCTATTTAATGGAACCTTTCAATTTAGTTCACCTAACAACAATTCCTGCATTATGAAGCTGCTTTGCCTCAGTATTCTGATCACCCACTCTTTGAAATGAGCGGCGGTTGCATAAATTGAGAATTCAGTGATCTTGTAGGCTGCGTGCAGATGGTGGTTATTGATTTATTTAGATAAGAAATATTGCTTATTTCAAAGGGCCCTATGTGTCACTTGTATGCTAAGGAGCCTGAATAGTAAAGTGATGAGTCACTTGGCTGCCATAGATTCAGGAAATTGGTTTGTCGTAGTGTAACAAAAGGCTTGTCTGCAGCTCATAATTGCTTTAGACCTGCAACTTTCACTACACACTCACACACACACAGAGGAAGTGTGTGTCACAGGCTTAAGGCCTTAACAGGGATGTTTGGCGAGTTGAAAGCCCGTGTACTTCAGAGCTTTTCTGATAAAGTGATGAGAGGATGTGGGAGGTGATTTGATGGAACGAGAATCTTTTCTTGCTACGGTCCGATAAGATTTCAAACACATCGTCAACAAAGCCTCACATGAACACCTCATCTTCCTAAAACCAGTGATTTTAATCAGGTAGCATCCAATTAGAAACACACATCAAGTCAACATCTACACAACAGCTGCTAAAATAGTGTGGGAGGTTTGATAAGGTAAATTGCTTTTATTGTGGATCATTAGTCTCTACATATATGCTGACAAAAAAGAAAACCACACAGCCCCAATCAGATGGCAGAATCATAGTTGATCTCCTGTTGTGCAATTATTTGAAACTTTCCCAGTCCTGTCGAGGTTTCATCAAGTTCTGAGGAAGTCAATCAGCTCACTAAGTCAGCAGACTCAGTCCACGTGCATCTGTCTTTCTTTCTGTTCCGCTTCGTAGCATTTCAATTCTCCAACAGAATCCTGCAGCTGTCTCTCGTTCTATAAACACCAATATTCCTTTGTGTAATTTCAGTTGTTGTTAGGTTTCTGATTGGCTCAGGAGTATTTAGCACTCCATATCTGGTTTAAAAAGTTGCTGAAACAGTTGCTGAAGAAGAGCAGGCAGTAATGTGCTCATTTTGGTATTTTTGACAAAGAGTCCTTTGGTGGACATATTGGGAGTAATGCAGTTGGCTTCTGAAATTGTGTTTTACGTGGTTGTGAGAAATTAAACAAAAAGCGTATGTCCATGTTTACTGTTCGGTAGAGGGATCAAAGCATGTGGCCTGTAATCTAAGCAGGATTTGACATAATGATCCTAGGTTTTGTTTTTTACTTTTAAAAGTAAGTAAGTAATTAAGTAATTAAGTAAGTAAGTAAGTAAGTAAATTAAAAAAAAAATAAGAAAGGAAATAATTAAAAAAAAAAAAATAAGAAAGGAAATAAATAAAAAAAATAAGAAAGGAAATAAATTTTAAAAAATAAATAAATAAAATTGAATAAATAAAAATAAAAATACACAAATAAAATGAAAATAAATACATAAAAGTAAAAGTAAATAAATAAATATAAATAAATAAAAGTAAATAGATAAAAAATAATAAAAATTAATTAATTCAATTAAATAAATTAAATCAATTAATTAAATAAATTAAATAAATGGTTTACATGACAGATTTCCAAAAGTGAAGCTAATCCAATTACTAAATGGTTATAGTATGAGTCACAAACATGGACTCTGTATTGCATGGACATACTCTCTGTGACATCAAAATCCCATTTTTCAGCTTATCGCCAGCAGGAGCCATATTGAAAAAAGTTTGACTTCACCTAGCTCAGTTAGGAAGCCATGGTAAGTGTTTGGTGTTTGGCACCACAGGGGTTTGACAACATACAGTAAAAAAAAAAAAAATTCCATGGAGTTATCATAACCTCTTGTCCGACCATGCCATGTTACTACTCTGTGCAATTTTTGTTCTGTTAAGGCTGGTGAACTCAGAACTTTTAGGATTTATAGAATAGACCTTATCGCACAAGGCTCATATCTCTGGTATCAAAGTCCTTCATTCTAAACATTCAACAAGAGCTCTTTCCCTCTCCAGAGATTGTACCTCAAAAGTTCTTGTGAAGATACAAAAAGTCTTCAATATTTAATTATTTCATTTTAAACAAATACTGCCTGCTACTAGTATTATGTAAGAGTGCCATTTCTGACTTAGCCTGTGCATTCCCTTCCTCTCTCCCTACAATAACTAGTAGTGAGCAGAATATGAGGACTTAATTAAGTATCCAAGCCTTTGGCTATTCGGGGTAAAGTGTCAAAACCCCTTATTCACTTATGCATGTTTGATGCTTAATGCACTTTGTCACGCCAAGAACTTCTGAAAAGAAACCCTGCTGGAGGAACTTCCTGGAGGGACAAGACAGTTTAACTGAGCTTCATGCCCGTCTGCATAACGGTCATGACAAGGCCACCGCCCCACGCTGCAACAATCAGATGGGCAAAGTGGAAGTCACAGCTCCTAGTTCATCATCTGAGGGCGTAAGAGGTCAGGACTCGGCTAAAGGCTTTTGTTTACGGAAAGAAGCCGATATTGTCTGCATGACACCCTGGCCTCAATGCTTTGCAGCTTATTGTTCTTCTTGATGATCTTCGTTTAAGTGCATTACTTTTTTTTTTTTCATTTGACGAAACACAGCAGTTTCATACCAACAGATGAGATGAAAACTCATTTCACCTTGGCCAAGGTGAATTTTGACCTTTGAAATAAATTACAGGATTATTTAAATAATTTAAAAGCCAAATTGTAGAAAGAGGAAAGAAAGCTGAGTAATATTTTGAACAACCTGGAAATGCATTTCATTTAAGCTCCATGATGTTTTATAAAAAAAATATATATATAAAAAATACATAAATATAAAAGGTTTCAGAAAATACATTGAGGAAAGAACATCAATGGATGTCAGCCAAAGCACCCAGTCTGGAGGCAGACTCGTTTTTCATTAAGATTAACTGTGTAGTGGGGGCGGCCTATCTTTCTATGCCTCCAGCTGACACTTGTCCCCCTCCTACAGCAGTGCTGCATGTGTGTGTTTGTGACTGGGCGCACGTGCACATCCCTATGTGTCTAGGGTGTGTGTGTTTGTGTGTGTTCAAATGCTATCAAACAATGAGAGTCTTATCAGACATTGCCAAAGGCATACGGAGGAATCAGCGGGGAATATAGACTCAAAATCAGCATGTACCCGAGGGAACAAGGAGTTTTTCCTGTGAGCCAGAACACAGGGAAGGAATCTTGTTCACTTGACCCGTTTTCACCGATGAAACGGTATCATTTCTGAAACCTCGTGATACATTTGCACAGAAACGTTGCCATATTAAAGGTTTAATGTGAAGAATTAAGTGGTATTAAGCCGAACAGACTTTACTGAAATGTAATCAGTAAGTTTAGTTATTTGAATATAATTTTAACCACATCAGCTGGTTTTCCATTTGCCCTTTAACTAAGACATTAACTTCGGTAACAGCTAATCTGACTTGGCAGCTATGATTTGGAGGATTACAGTAAACACATTGATTATTGCAGGGTCAACAAATGATGTTAGGAAGACGGGGTTTGAATTCTAGCCTGCCCTCAGGACCCTGGACAGCTGAAATACCTCAACAGTATTGTCTCTGTAAAATGTTATTCGCTATAGCCAGTAGCTGTATATAAAGGTAATTTATGAGGTAAGATGATTTGTTCTACATCGACCAGATCAACGTGGAGAACTTCCTTTACCATTTTATTTTAGGTTTGTTTTCGCTCCCTGTTTTATACTTGTCAGGGTTTCCCTCGGGGAGCTATCAGCTGAAGGAGCAAAGAAATTGCAGAAGTTCAGCACATTGTTAAAAGGAGTGTTTTTCCTCACAACCCTTCCTCTAAAGTCATTATAGGTCTGAGCTGTTTGCGCACTGCCTGTCTGAGCAAAAAGGAGCCACAGGCTGAACACAAACTCCAACTTTAACACTCTCGGACTACACATCGGGCACTGTATTAGATGGATATCCCAATTATTTTGAAAGAACTGTCTGACATAAAAATATTTCCTCAAACCACTCTCAACTTCTCTATTCTTCTTTGATATTTTCTCTCATTTTGAACCTTTCAACCATTCGACGGGGATGATATTAGGAAGATGATTGTAGTTCTTGGAAAAGGAAACTTTAGGGTCTGATTTAGGCATAAGCTGTGAGAAAACAAAGACCTGACCTGAATTTGTAAGCCCACAAAGGAAAACCAGGCATCTAAATGCAGTCTTATAATTTTCAGACTACTCATTCGTCATTCCTTCCTCATCAAAAAGGACTCATTTTCTTTGAAGTGACTTCTGAAAATATCTAACAGATGGTTGCTTATGCAGTTGTTTACAGACGTTAGCACCTTTTGGTGCGGATTGTCTCACATTCTCTTGTGACCATATGTTAAACATTAACACAAGACCTGACAGATTTTTGTTTTTGCTGGCTCCATGAGGCATCTCTTACATCTCTGCATGAAACTGAGATTTCATCAAGCAGTTCCTTCTGCCTTTATGCGTACAGGGCAGGCATTAAAAGGTGTTGAGCCTGTGTGCATATGTAGCTTTCTATGCACTCTCTTGGTAACTGGCTCAGTGACTCAAATGACTCAAACAACTCAGTTAACTTTGGTGAGTGACTCATTTAAACTGGATTCTGTAGAAACAATCGAGTTTACCACATAGTCTGTATAATTAATGGCTGTAGTCTCCAGGACAACACCCATCTGTTTCTGAAACTGACTTTTGAAGCAAAACGGCTGGCGCAGCCATATTGGAAATGAGGCTGGCTGTGAGTCCACAGTAACAACCATCAGACGCTCTACAGTCACGTGACCTGAGCCATGCCCCTGATTGGACGAACTGGCGAGCTTAATACTGTGGAAACTGCAGAATTAGAAAAGAATTCACCCCCCCTACAGTGCGTGCCGTTAGTGAAATTAACGATTCAGACGGGAGACATTCTTTGTACCAGGCTGTAAGTGTGCTTATTTTGGCTGTGAAAATGGCTTTTTTTTGGCTTGGTGTGTACGGAGGCTTCCGGAGCAAGCCTCAAGCGGACACTAGAGGAACAGCAGACTTTAGCATTGCCTCATATTTTCAGACTGGAGGTTGCCGCTTGGTTTACCATCATTAGACTAAAATGATGTCTTCATTGAAATGTTGGAAAACTAAATTTATGTATGTCGGTGATGGACCGGATCCACCTCTTCTGCGGCTTGAAAATGACATAGTCGAGCCTGTCAAGAGCTTTGTGTATCTGGGATCCACAGTGACAGACAATGGGGATCTAAAACCGAAGATTACTTACAGAAGAGCCCTGGCAGCATCAGCCCTGCAGTCCCTCTTGAAACCCCTCTGGCGGCATTAGACCATCTCTCGCAAGATGAAGCTCCGGATCTACAACTCGGCAATACTGTCCATCCTATTTTATGGGTCAGAAACATGACCCTTGAATAAGACTCTGGCTTCAAGTATTGATGGCTTTGACGGTAGGGCTCTCAGGACCATCGAGAGCATCAGGTGGCCCCAGCGAGTGTCCAACGAAGTGCTTAGAGCCTGCACGCACCAGCCCAGAGCATCTTCCCTGGCTGCGCAACGTCGCACCATCTGGCTTGGCCATGTCCTCCGCCTTCCCCCTGACCAGCCAACTACAGCCATCCTCCAATTCGACCCCAAGGCTGCTGGATGGAAATGACCATGAGGCAAGCCCCGCACCCGCTGGCTATACATCATCGCGGGTGACCTCCTTCAACACAGAGTTACTATGGAGGATGCAGAGCAGTTGGCACAAGACCGCCAAAGTTGGAAGGAACTGTGTCGTCTGGTCAGCTCTACGCACAGGGAGGGGACACTCCGATATTTGCAAGAGAACTGATGATGATGTTGATCATTGAAATGTCCCTTTAAAGCACATCCAGTTTGAAAATAGTGATGTTCTCCTCTACATAAAGAAGACAAATGTCGATTCCCTCATGGTTTTATGTACTTAGCTTCAACTATAAAAGTGATAAGAGTTCTGAGCTCAAGCTAAAGTAATTCTGCTTTAAGCTTTTATTGTACTGAACAAATAAGAGTGTAGCAGCACCATTTAAAGAGAGGATTGTTATTGCTTTATCTATTCGGAGATATTTAAATAAATCTTGCTGTCCTTAATTTAAGAACTTTTTATTTGTTGGTTTAAATCTTGTTTAATTACAGGGATGTTATACGCTAGAAGGAGTTGGCAAAAGAATATCCGGCTTTTTAAATAAGCACAAGAATTATTTGAGGATATTTCCTGAAAAGCGTCTTTTAACAACCTTACAGTGGCACTTCCTGGAACAAAGAATAAGTGTCTCCATTTGCAACATCACAGAGGCTTAGTGGAAGCTGAAACTTGTGCCAGGAATACACAAAAAAATGGTCTTTGAAAAGGAAACAGAAGTAGTCACAGCAAGACAAGAAGACACCCTGTTTTGCCACCTCAGTGCTGTGAAAGACATGAACAGTCAGTGTTAACTACAAATCCTTGGCTCAAATTAAGGGAAAATAAACCTTCCTTAATAATATTTAGCATTTTTTCAAGCATTTCTCACAGCCACAGTGGGAGGGTGTTGACAGTAGAATTGTCAGTTGTAAAGGCTGAAAGCAGAGTTCAAACTCAGCAGGCCCCTGGACCTCTTATAGCTTGTAAAAGTAAGAATGATTAAAAAAAGGATGTTATTTGGTACTCTGAAAAAAAATATAAAGTTGAATCCTGGTGCAAGTCAGCAAATAGTATTAATCTTACATTTTGCTGTATCTGTAAATCTAATGGTTTTTGAATGGTCAAGGTTTTTTGCCGATTTCTAATTTCCTACTATTTATGTCAATGTTTCTCAAATTATTTCAGACCAAGGACCACTTGTCCCCCCAAAAAAACCTCATGGACTACCAAGCTGAATAGCCCTGGAACAACAGCCCAGATAGTAAACTGATGTCATATAAACTGGCATCATACATGTACCGGCTACTAGTAGTGTCACTAACGTTAGCTTCCACGGTATCCACACTTCTCACTACAGCTGAATCATCTTGCTGTTGCACCTTCTCCTGGCCAGTGTTGGAGGTTTCCTCTTCTTGATTTTCTTTTTACTGATCCCGTCTTAAACCACCGATAAATGAACCTGTAGGCTTGTTATTGGAGTAACGCCAGCTTGACTGTTTTCTCTAGGGAGGAGTTTAAGGAAAATTTTGAGTCCTGACAAACCTGCCTTTTTTTATGTTTCTTTAAAAAAAAAAATACTTACTGTCAAGGTGGACCACTAAGGAGGTGCTGGGGGACCACTAGTGGTCCGCGGACCACAATTTGAGAAACACTGATTTATGGAGTGTGTAAATATAGCAATAAATGAGATACATTCTTTCCCATTCACTAAAGAAGTCAGTAACTTGTGATTAATGCATCCCTTAATGACGCAATTTGTCATTTTCCCATGTTGCACACATGCTCCTACAAACGCCATCAGCGTTGTGAATGAACCCACCAAAATGAACATGTTCATTGAACAGCCAACAACTGCATGCATTCTGGGAGGATCTGAAAGGTATTGGGAGTTTCCAAGTGTTGTGTTTAAAAGTAGCTGAAGTTGGATTTTTCAGCACCTGATGGGCAGTGGGTGTGGCTTATACTGTTGGTGCTGATGGAGCTTTTACTTAGTGGTGCTGGTGGAGCCGCATCATTTGAACATGTGCAGTTTTATTAACAGAACAAGACAGATTCCAGCCGGTTAAAGAAAAAGTATGGTGTAAGAGGGGTGAAACTTTCTGAGAATGAGGAATAATTTACTTTTTGCGTTGTTTCTTTACCCGTAGCCATTTTCCATGCTTCAATACTCATTAAAATAGCACTAAACTTCAAAGCACATTGTTGTTCAACACTTGTGTTTTGTACTATTGCACTTATAAACCAGACCGACCAATGCCTGAAATGTTGGATGGGGTGACTCCACCAACATTATATCAACTTGTTAGGCATTTCATAACTGAAAGTTCTCTGACCCAGCTCTTTGTTGACACAGCTGGCCTCTTTCCTTGCAGGGTAATGTAGTGGAAAACAGGAACCAGCATTTGGAACGCCCTGATGCGTCGGGTTTGAGAATAAGAGGGACTCAATGAAAGGTTAATGGCTGCCATTTCTCCACAGTGTTTGTTCATTATTCAAATGCCAAACAAGCAAACTTTAATCAACGCTCAGCACCTCGCAGACGAGTGACGTCTGAAACCGATCCTTAGACTTCTCATGTATTATTAAAGTAATCAGACCACCGTGTCCTCACATTCATGTGGTAAGTGGCTGCTTTGATTCATAAACAAGAGAGAGAGGTAAAGTTTTGTTAATCCTGCCTCTGAGGATGCCTCTTTTTTTCTTGATAATGTCATCCAGAGTACAGAAGTTAGAGAGCCATCCATTCAGATGGAGAATTTCAATCCCAGCTCTAGCTAAGAAGTTTTTCTCCTTATTTCTTTATCCTGTGTTGCTTTTTTTGGGTTAACATCAAGGAGGAGAGAAGTGCAGAATAGACCACAGAGTAACACTTTGATAGGCGTCTATAATAAGTGGCTCCTGAATCACATTTGAATAATGCATTGACTCAGCCTAGTAACACATTTTACACATATTTATGAAGAACAGAGGGAGTGTTTCACTGGTGCTCACATTGTACAGGTGTAAAACGTATCAGTCAGGGTTATTGTCACTCACTTTAAATAACAAGTGCATTTTTTTCTTATATATTCTCTCTATCTATTGTTAAACATACATTTTTATATCCCATATTCGCCTTTTTGAGAGCTGTGAATCCCCTAAGTCCCTGATTACTGCTTTCTTACTGTTTGGGAGTCAAAGATTTCTAATGTGAAGCTACTTCACTACGTGTTCATGCTACTTTAATTAACTTTGTTTGCTGTGAACACACGAACACCCCCTGTAATAACTCATCTCGTGCTCAGGAGTGAACAATGGTGTTACTAAGAATAAATGCAACAGGCTATCCAATCAGCTTTCTCCCTCAGCAGGGAAAGCACATGTATAAAAAAAAAGTCCATCAAGCTGCTTCACTTTCAGTGTGCTACCACTGTGTGTGCTGGCTCACTGCCACAGAGTTCATAGCTTACTGGTGCACTTGAATAGAGCACAGCTGTCTGCAATGATATTAATAACAACCATGCTTTTCCTAGTTTGACAAGTCAGACTGTGCTATGAAGGGAATTCTGGTTAATGGCTCATTGCATTCGCCAAAAAAGCTTTAACATTAAGTTTTCTGCTTGACACAGCACTTCACCTGAGAAAATGACTGTAGAGTGTGATGTTATTTTATTACCTGGCTTTCTTACTCATTATCAAGCTGTGTTAAATGTTTGATTCTAATTGGTCAGATTTCCTTTATAATAATTAAATATAGCTAAAGTGACACAAAGGACTCGTTTGAAATCTGTTGAGGCACATCCACTTTTCACCTCCCTTTGTTAACAATAACAATATATTACTTTATGATACAAATGAAGTATACGTAGGTTCATGCAGGACACTGAAGTCATACGCCCAGCTGTTACCAGCTGACAGGCTGATGTTCGAATCACTTCCAACCTCGCTCAACCAGTCACAGCTCGTGTAAAGCGATACGGTGGTGTATTTAAACACGTCTCCACTCTCACCTATACCTGCTACTCCTATGCTAACAACACATTGCTGCTGTCTTGATGTATCACCTCCTCCACCCCAGCCTCAGCCTAAGCAGGCTGCTTGGCTAACCCAGGGAATACTCTGAAAGCAAAGCGTATAACACCAACTATAACTGTATTTCCATTTGGCGATACATGGTTAAAATGTATGGCGAGTGTTCCTGATTGAATTGAAGCAACTGTCATTTTTACTCCAAATTTATAGATCCCTTTACACTCTTTGTCACCATAAAGATGCGCATGCATTTTTGACTGCAGAAGCGGCATTTAGCTCCATTCATTCAGACAAGTTAGCGTTCTTTAAACACCAAATTCAAACTGTAAGCAGCATAAAAATGTCTGGTTGTTCTGTGGTCAGAAGTTGACTCCATGGTATAGTATCGTCTGTGACAACTATGGAGTTCTGACCATTACAGAGCAACTGGTGTTTTGGAGTTAAGAGTGACCATGCTAACTGGTGACTCTCAGCCGAACATGTCAGTGATTAACAGCTGAGAGTCACCTGTTAACAGGGTCGCACTTTACACTGAAACGCCATTGATGTATGCAGCTGTGTTATTAAATATATCTTCTTTATCCAACCTCAGTTAACCAGGTTGGACTGAAAATAAGACTTATTTACTGACAATGTTATAAATCCAGCTTTTATTTTACTTATTAAATGAAAAAGTTGGTTTTAGGCCAACACTATTGACTCACTATGGAGAGTAAGTGAACATATAAATTGTCTAAGCATCTACTTCTGACAGTTAGAATGTCTAATATTTATTAATAATAATAATAATAATAATAATAATAATAATAATTATTATTATTATTATTATTATTATTATTATTATTATTATTATTATTATTATTATTATTGTTGTTGTTGTTGTTGTTGTTGTTGTTGTTGTTGTTGTTGTTGTTGTTGTTATTGTTATTATTATTATTATTATTATTATTATTATTATATCATACTGTACGTTGGTAATGTTTTATGTCATTAGGTGTTTTTGTTATATATATATTTTTCATCTATTTTAATATTTTAGCTTAGTAGTTATTCATTGATCCATTCTTATAAGAAAGAGCACTGTTCAGAGGGAAAAAAAATAAAATCCATGTCAAAACTGACAGATAACATTGGAGTGCTTTAATGTCCCAATAATAAAGATAAGCCAACTCGTTTTTCTAATATTTTTTGAAGCCCTCTACAAACAGTGAAATCACACTCAGGATTTAGGAAAATCAAAACATTACCCTGGTAACTTGATAGGATCTTTTCTTATCCTGTCTTTATTCTACTTGACATAACCACTGGCTAACTACATTATTTTCACCTGTCATTAACACACTGCCTAATGAAAAAACATTTGGAATATACTATACATATGAGGTAAGTCAAGATAGCCTGTAGAACAAATTCAGTATTTCTCATCCACATGGTGTGACTCAGTTTGAAGGATTACATGCACCTCAACAAGCTGAGAAAACTCTGCGACCTTTTGCCCAAATAACCCTTTTAGAACCCTTTTCAAAGACTCGAAAGTTTAAAATGGTCGAGCCGAAAAAGGTTGACATCTTAGTTTTTGAAAGCAGGTCATGTTTTCCAATAACTACAGAAAGATGCCGTTTTTTTTTTTTCCTGACAAAAAAAGGTAAATAAGTGTGAGGAAAAATGTCTGCAAGGCCTGAGCTGCTGGTGTATTCAGAGAAAAATGACAAATTAAAATTGGCCCTGCTTCTGTATGTCAGTGGAACTTTGACTTTAGCTGTTAAGTAGATGGGAGTAAAAAAATTCTGCAGCTCTGTGATGACAAATACATGCGAAGTGCTGCATGATGTGGCCTACACAGAAAAAAGGCGATTTTTTTTTTTTTTTCTTTCTACCTGCTGTATATCAGGCACTACGAGCATAGACTGGAGGGAGAGAAGGCGTGCCATAGGAAAAAGTAAATCTGAAGTCAGTAATAGAATGAAGGGGTATGTGTCCCACCTTGTGAAATCTCTACAGACGTCTCTTTAGATGCACTAAAATTTAATCAACATATTGAATGAGGTGTTATTGCATTCAGGCAGCTGCACATTCCACCGAACATGGTTTACACACTGGGGAGTTAATAAAGCATGAGGCATTAGCATTAAAATGAAAGTTAAAGGCAAACTCCAGCAGAATATAAATCTGGGGCACGAATGTATCTACTGACGGAATCCATCTTTTGTAATTAGGAAAGAAAGTGTGCAAAATGTGCGAGGAGGGGGAGGAGGACGGCGAGCTGGAAGTAAAAAACCTGCTCAGAAAGATGAATGCTATTATGGAGCGCGAGTGGGATGGCTGGTGTGGAATAATAACTTCCTCTGCCACATTATGTTAGCGCACTTCTGATAAGATCATTGGAAAATGGCAGCTGTTGGAAATAATGCAATTCATTTCGTGTTGCTGCGGGACACTACAGGGCCCTAAATGAAGCATGTCTTCTATTAGACCCCTAAAGAAACAAACTAATAGCCCTGCAAAGACTTGCCATTTATAATATGACTATAATTCGTATGATTCATTAAGCAGGAACAGAAAACGATAGTATACTCTGATTAGAACAGTCCTCAGGGGAAATACTTATGTTAATTTATTCTGAACTCTCTCATTGACTAAGCAACTTGTCGTGTTATTGTGTAGATTAACTCCCCAGGTCACATTGTATTGTAGTCTCATATTGTGTCTGCAGTATGCAGAGTAGATTAATGTTGTTTACATGTGTTTCGAAGTCGGACCATTTCTGGCATCAAAAAATGTAACCCTTGACTGACCTCAAACCTCTTTCCAGCTCTGATAGAGAAGTCTGTTCACATAGACTCTTTGGGGTACACTACACTTTACAAACACAGTGACGAAGAACAATGAACGACAAGACTGAGCTCAATAGGCAAAGATAATTTTGATCAAAGTTAAGTTTCCATCAACCTCATACAAGGCAAAGAGGTGAGGGGCCTTTAGTCTCCTGGCTAATAGCTACACTGGCTTTCATTCATTTAGTACAAGGCAGTAAACATGTTTATGTCTACTGTAAGAACAGACTTCTGAGTGTCAGAACACATTCAACAAAAAAACCTGGTCCTTGCCCTGTGCCCACTGCATGTTCATGCAGAGTCTATGGATAGAGATTAGTTGAGCTAATGCCAGAAGTGTTCTTTTTTTTTTTCTTAAGATCAATTTACAAGCTTTAAACTCAACAGCCCCCAATGCTACAGTGAATTTTAATAAGTATTTTGTAACATGTCCTCACCAAACATCAAGTAATTGCACACATTATATCACATCAGGTATCTCTTTAGAAAAGGTAGCAAGAACTAGATATATAAAACTGCAATGGGCTCATAATTCACTTGAAGTAGAGTGTGAAAGCGTGACCTTGTGTATTATGGTTATTTCAAGTTGATGATACTGATCATGGTTTAGGTTCTACACACTAAAATTACTGGCTTAAAAAAACAAGGTCAGTGTGTAAAACGGCAACAAAGAGATAGATAGATAGATAGATAGATAGATGGATGGATGGATGGATGGATGGATGGATGGATGGATGGATGGATGGATGGATGGATGGATGGATGGATGGATGGATGGATGGATGGATGGATGGATGGATGGATGGATGGATAGATAGATAGATAGATGGATAGATAGATAACCGGTGGATAGTAACTTTCTTTATAGCACAAATGACTGTTTAGCAAACAGATGGAAATGTATGATCTCCATGTTTTATTAACAAGAGCACAATAAAAAAGGATTTACCAGGACATGCCAGAAGGGATCTACTTTCTCTTCACGTGTTCTGACTTTGGGGACCTGTCTTTCGAGATACTAACTAGCTGAAAATAACATCTGTGTTAATGAAAAAGGAAAAAAAAAAAAAAAAAGAGAGAGAAAGAAGAAGAGGAAGAACTGGAAACATTGATGGCAGCATTTTCTGTACTGCTTTTGGGTGTTTAGATTTTGATCCCAACTATTTATTTATTTATTTATTTATTATTTATTCTTAGCATTTTTTTTAAACTGCAGCATCAAAAATCTTCTGTTCCCTTCAGTTCCTTTAAAATGTCCCTCTCTGCCCAAATGTTTAAAAGCAATTTTGCTTCCCTCCTACCACAAAGCGACTCTCTCTCTCTGCTTTGGGCTTTTTTTTTTTTTTCAGAAGTGGAAAATGACTTCCCTCTGGTGTGTCAATGTCATGTGTGCTTTGGAGCTGCCAGTTGTTGGTTGTCCATCAGAGTTCAGGGAAACGATGCAGGAATGAACCGAAAATATGAAATTTAATGCTGGAAAAAAAATTATTATTTCATCTTACTGCCTCTCTGCTGTAGAAAGGATTGAGAGTGTTTTATATGGACTTCTCTCCATAAAGACAGCCATTAACACTTTAAAACAATGTAAAGTGTAACCACATCACCACGTGAAAGTGCTGATAAGCCACTGTTTTTGTCTTTCTTACCTGACTGACTGATATATTTTTCATGTCATGTTTGATCTCTCTGCCATCAGGCACACGGTCATGGTGGATAGATCAGCCTTTGAAGCTGCTGCTGCAGTCACATGGATGTTGAAGAGTTGTTAAGCAGTACCTGCTATCCTCAGCGACTGTGTGCTCAGTGTAGTATGTATTTGTTTCTGGAGCGATTACTATCATTGTGCAGATTAGCAGATTATCAACACATCCTGATTAGAAAAACTTTCTTTCTGTCTTCATATTAAGATAAAATGTATTTCTGAGAAGTAGTATTATTTTTCATTTAACTGATAACTTGCTGCTTTTAACATTTCTCTGTGGTTACTTAATGCACACCAGACATCACAGCTATATAATTTCTGCAGTTGATAAGAAAAAAAATAGACAAACCTGATTCTTTTTAAAGCATTGCTTTCTGCGCTTGCATTTTATTTACGATAGCTATGATGCAATATGAGGTTGGGACAAGAAAACCCATAATAATTTTGTTTAATAATTCTTGGAGCAACCAGATCAGTGAAAATGAAAAGGAAAGAAAAAAGCAGACAATTTGGAGTAAGACTGTTTTTGATAAATAACATGAATCATTTCTGACCTTCTTTAATATGAAATACATGTTTTAAAAAAGTTTGTATTATACCCCTAATATTGTTCATGTATTAGTTAATTAAAAAAAAAAAATATTCAACTTCTCATGCAATTAACAGCTTCTTATTTAAGATGTCATCAGCAAGAACTTTTTATTTCTATTCAAGCAGAATATTGTTCAATGTCTTTTTTTGAAATTACATTCTTGCACTGCACAGCTCCAAATAACTTTTAATTGCTTTATCCTGGTCTCTTGAAGTATTACATGATTCACAGCTAAAAGAAAATCTCAGTTTTCTCATACAGGTGTTTTGAAAATCCCTTATTTCAGCCCCTGTCTGAAAAGCTTTGTTTCATACTTCCAAAAATTACTAATGTAGGTTTAGATTCGTGTCCGTATGTTGTTAAAGAGTGGATGAATGATGCTACTGTATGGCCTGATGTGTCATTCCTTGACATCTTCTTCTACCTGGTAGAATCACCTGGTAAGAGACAAAATCATGTTTGATGATGAATTAAACCTCACAGAATTTCAGTGTCTGACAAGGAAATTAGCACATTTTAGTGAATTTGTGCACCACACAATGTCTGTTACTGCTCAACAGCCCTCATGAGCTGCTTATTGATGACCCGATATATCACACAGGGACTTACACACACAGCAACCTAAATAATTATCGGTCCCTGGAGGCACATAACTTTTTAACAAGTGGTTTTGTTGGAGTTGTGCTTCATCACAAAATACCTGCCTCAAATACCTACCTGTTCAGGTGAGATGCTCTTAAAACAAGCATCTGAACATTCGTGTGAAATACAAAACAACCTAATATTGATTGAATAAGATGAAGACACTGTTATTGTATCCGTGATGAAGTGGTTTGGTTAAACATAAAACTTGAGATCAGGGTTTTGTTTTGTTTTGTTTTGTTTTAAATCTTATTTGTGGTACAAAAGGGCACACAACAGCTCCTCCACATTGTGGAAAGTGGTTTGTTTTCCCCCTCAGTGTGAACCATATATGACGTTTTGTGGGTGGTCCTCTTTATGCCGACTGTATCTACGGACACTCCTTGGTGCTTGAAGCCTGCCCTTTGAATGTTTTATGAAGCAATTATGTATATCCTTATGCAATGACCTCATCATTTCAGCAAATCTCGTGAAGATCTCGGGCAGTTTTAAGAACTTACTGTTTGAGCAGTTTACAGAGAGATTCTTGGATTTCTATAACATATGATGATGATGTAGGGATTTAAAAAATCTGCGCACATTTAGTATGGAAATCCATTATTTTTGCTTTATATACAAAGCAGTTTTATTCCAGCGTGTTGAATTCATAAACTGTATAATTAATGGACGTAGTCTCCGCGACATCACCCGTCTGTTTCTGGAACAGATTTTTGAAGCAAAACGGCTGGTGCGGCCATATTGGAAATGAGGCGGGCTTCGAGTCTCCACAGTAACAGCCATAGGATGCCCCACAGTCACTTGAGCTAAGCTGTGCCTCTGATTGGACGAACTGGCGATCTTAATATTGTACAATCTGCCAAGTTAGAAAAAAAATCACCCCCATACAGTGCGTGCCGTTAGTAAAATTAGTGATTCAGACGGGAGACATTATTTGTACAAGACTGTAAATGTGCTTATTTTGGCTGTGAAAGCGGCTTTTTTTTTTTTGGCTTGGTGTGTACGTGACTTCTGGTACTTCCAGAGCCAGCCTCAAGCAGACCTTAGCACTTCTGCATTGTCTCATATTTTCAGACTGGAGGTTGACGCTTGGTTGAATTACAACAGAGACGCACCTCTGTACTTTAAGAGGTCTGATTGGTGATCAGCTGGCTAGCTATCAAGCAAAGTCCAATATGAAAGAGTGGTGTAGAGCCAAAATGCATGAAAGCCTTTACAAGAAGAAAGTGTTCTTTTCACCAAACATCGATTTCTGAACTCTCCTCTAGTTTAAACATTGGCATTTATTTGTATAAAAATGTATACAAACTTTTTTTTTCTTTTCAACACTCTGCGTCTCAAAGATGTTGCATCATGAGATTGTCTAAGTCGGTTTATATTTTCTACAATTAAAAAGTGAATATTTTATTGCACAGTCTTAATTTTCAAATGAGCACATGCCGGCTGACATCTCAACCCAATCTTTTAAACATTGTGCTGATAAGTGTTTCTTTAAAGTGGACAAGAACAGAAACAGAGAGGTGGAGAGGAGTAGGCCAGTTGTCTGCATCCAACACCAGCAGGGTTTCAAACCCTCGGCAGAGAAAATGATCAAGCTTCCCACATCCAGTCATCTGTCTGGAGGATAATTGGTCTCTTCTTTGCCATGTTTCACCTTGCAGCTGTGTACACTCTCCTCTGAGGATGATGTGTGTGTGTGCGTGTGTATTTGTGAGAGAGTGTCTCTGCGTTCTTACGCATGTGTGAGCTCACAGGGCTGTGGGTGGAGGGGTAGCGGTGGGTCCACCTGCTTGGTCCAAGTCAAAGTCCATTCATCTAACTCCATTAAGCGGCATCCCTGTGAGCAGCTTAGCTGTGGGGCTCCATGAAAGTGATGCAGCCCCATCAAGGCCGTGCTTTGTTAGCCAAAACATCGTTTGTTAATTACCTTGCAAGTCTTGACTAGCTGACTCATACATCATCACTTCCCTGCTGTAAACACCATAAGGCATGCCGCTGTGAAAGATCAAACCTTGCCTATGTTGTACAAGGACAAAAAATCTAGTTTGGGTTTTATTCTCCATGTATGCAGTTCAAAGGCAGTCCACTTAGAATGGTTAAATGAGCTAAACAAACCTAAACAGGCAGTGAAAGTACACAGGACATCTTATAAACATAATCAGTGGCGAAAATTAAATTGATTTTGATAGAATAACCTTAAAATGCATAAGCAAGGTTAATACTAATTAAATCAATCACAAACAGAAAATGTGAATGCAGAATCCACCAAATGGACAAAGTAAGCCAGCACCAAAGGGTGTTTCTGAGGCTATACAGCACACGGCTTGAAGTTGAACACAGACCGAATAACGGAGCTCAAATGGACTTTCTCTCAGAGTAACTACAGTGAATTGAGGTGAGGAGTTTTCATTCGGTGCGCAGAAGGTGATGTTCAGCCTATGATGGGGGATTGGGAGCGACTCTGCAATTCTGACTGGTCTGAAGTGGGAAGTTCAATCAAGTGGGGTGAGGAGTGAAGACCAGGGGGAGTGATACCACGGTAGAGCAGAGAGAGGAGTGCTACACAGGCAGTGCAGCGGCATGTGGAGCTGTAAAAAGGCCTGAATGGTACATGAATGGTGTGGATCTCTTGCACAAATCGTTTGGACCTGAAGAGAGCATTGAGTGTGTATTCCTGGTTCTCTTTTCAGTCCCTCCAGGATTTTGTGGACTTTTTTAGGGATTGTTGTGGGACAAAATTGCTGATTTTGCAGCAGCTTTTTAAAAAAATTGAAATGTTTTTAGTTTTTTTTTGCAATAAAATTGTGGCAATTAGCAAAAAATGCAAAACTAGTTGAAATTTTACTTCAATAAATACACAATTTATTTAGAATCAAAGACAACTTGATCCAGTGAGAATAAACAGCATTGAGAGTTGCATGCAGCTTCTGTCACTGGGATCTGTCTTGTATGCTGTCAGCATGCTACGGTCATTCTCCTTTTTATGTTTTGTGGAAAATAAAAAAGTTTTTGATTTTGATTCTCATCTGCGTTTCACCACAATGATGCAAAACAGTTTTGTGCAGAGCATTATTGCCTTGCAAGGCCCTTAGCTGCAGTATTTGTTGGTAAATCAGAGGAATTTCCGTTGGATATGTCTGCAACTTTGTGATGAAAGTAGCAGATTTCAAGGGGGACTGACTGCTATGATTGGAGAAACTTAAGGGGGTGGATGAAACTTTAATGATCGGTCAAATTTCAAATAAGATGCAGTGATTGGACAAAACTGCAAGGTCGCCCAGAATTCAAGGGATTTATTGAATCTGCATTAATTTTTGCGATCGCAACTTCCTGGAGGGACTGTTTTATTGAAAACAAACCACTGAATCAACCCCTTAACTTTATCCTCATTCTGTGTCTAAGTTATCTCGCTGCCTCTTATTTTCATTTCTTTCTCAAGGACTTGCCCCGAGCAGCAACAACTAACTAACCAAATATATAAATAAAAGAAGCTTTTTTCAAATCCATCCTTGGTACTTTGTGGATCAATCGTAGAAATGCCGTGCCATCCTGAAGACTTTCTGTGACAGGGCTGTCTGAGAGTTGAGCACTTACATAGTCAGGTTACTTCAACCTCTATGTGCCGGAGTAACTGCAGCAACATGACAATAACCGCATGTCATCTGAGGGGACGCCTGCTGAAAAGACAAGTGAAAAAACGCAGACTGACAGCTCTCATATTCACTCTTGCTTCAAGGATCGTCCCTCTTCGTTTCCCCTTTTTTTTCTTCACTGATCTTTCTATAGGATACAAAGAAAGAATATGTTTGCAACTGGCTGAATATATCTTTATTTTCCACTGAATCATTTACACTCTTGAGATTCCTTGCAGCAGATGTAGCTGTGCATCCCATGAAGCATTTCACGAATACACGCAGCCCTACTCTAGAAGTGAACCACATTTCTCCCTTCGCAGTTACCTCCACCACATAAAATCAGATCCCCTCAGAAGCCTTCCCGTTCCATCTCTCCTCATGGCAAGAAATGTGTTGCGACAATGACCGGGGCTTTCACAAACAATGGAGTCCTTATTCCGGGGCCTGGGTAACTCCACCTGACACCTGACAGTGAGCATGAGCTCCCACCGGGAGACTGAAACTCTGGCTGTGAAGTCTGACTGGGCACTGGGGAGGCCTGGAGCAGCGTCAGGAACCGTGGCATCACTTGATGCAAGCCCAGGTAGTAGGGTTGTCCCACTAAGCCGTCCTTGACCGCTACAACAAACCTACAGAGATCAGGTTAAACATAGAACACTGTTTCCACTTCCCTCGTAATGCCCACCTATATACTGTCTTTAAGGGAAACAGAAATGACAGGGGGAGTATGCTGACAGTGCAGATGTCAAAGTCATTCGCTCTCGCTAAGGTGCACTGATAACTGTGTTGTGAGGGGTAACTGTTGAGGAAGCCTAACGGAGTACAGACCCATAAGCATTAGTGGCCTGTGATTTCAAAGCTAATTTAACTTCAACTGCACTACGAACATCCGATAAATGTGCATTCTTGGCTCCAGGGGGCTCCAAACTTTGCAGTATCATTAACCACCAAGGCAGAAGTAATTTGATCAAGGCTAATTTTGTTATTAGCCTGATTGCGTCCTCTATCTGACCCAGGAAAGGCGACAGAGATGAATAGGGAATCCTTTCTCTGTGGTTGCACAGTGCGTGCAGACAACAGCAAATAACTTCAGAGCATTGTCTTGTGTGCTATCTCCCTCATTAGCTCTGAAATCCCACGAGGTTTTTTTATTTCACACTACACCGCATGTCATTTTTTGAGTTAAGTGCAGTGAGGATACTTTAATTAAAATTTGCAGATCATGTAGATTACGGTTGACTGAGATAAGAAAAAAAAAAAGATACATGGACGATAAGAGAATAAAGAGATGTCGAGGACTGAAACCTTTTACCCTACATGAAGATATAAGGAGCACCAAAGTTCTTCTTTTCACTTTTCTGACCTCTCAGTCGTTTTAAGCTTATTTGCAAAACAAACAGAGCTCTTATAAAATGACAGCAATCACACGCTTTGATTGCTCCTCAGTCGCACAGCTGCCTGTGGATCTGAAAGGCTCTAGCACTTCCTCCTGCACAAGTACCTTGATACTAATCAGCCGTTTTGTAATTGAGACTGACAATTCTGCTCCCCTGCATAGGATCCCTCGGTAGCCATGGAAACCACGGAACATTCTTGATCATGAGAAGCCCACATTTTCATGATAACATCTTGTTCCTCCTTGACTGAAACCAATCATCCGAGACACACACAAGAAAAGCTCCAACAGAAAGTAGGGGGTTAGAAAATTGGGTCCATTGCTTGGATGTCTGTTGGAAAACGTGAGACGTGATTGAAAAAGTGACAAGATTTTTGTAAAACATGCCTCTTAACTGCCTCTGGATGCATTTGAAAAAATCAGTCGGATATGCAGATGAAGTTAACTGAAGTCTGAACCTGATAAACTGAGCAATATTCAGTCTAGAAATTGTTAGCCAAATGAGTCATTTGCAGAATTAAGGGGCTACAATGAATACTCCATGATTATGTTTGATTTCAGTGAGCTACATCAAAACATGATGTTTATATGAATTTATACCAATATTTATATTTAAACACCATTCTAACTATTTGATTGCTTCACTTCATCAACTGCTGAATGCTGACTTCATGCAAAGACCAGGGTGCTTCCCTGAAATGCACACAAATCAAACTGGGGGCTTGACTTTTGTTATAGAGTGATAGTGACAGCCTGCTGGCCTCTCAGGGCCAGTTGGAAGGGCAGCATGCTCTCCTGAGCTCTACCCTACTGCTTCTGCCGCAGTCGCACGTACAAAGGCTCCATGAAATGTTTGCAAAGCTTAAAAAAACCTCAAGCCATGCATTTCCCTTTGCCGGCTAACCTAATATGACACATATCCCTACAGCAGTGCAGATTTAATGCTGCATAATCTGGCTTCACTGACGGTAGCAACATGGGAATTTGGTACATTTACCTCCAGAAAGAACACTTTCCTTTTACCAACATCACAATGCTGAAAGAGATTCTTTCCTTTGTAGCTTGTCAATGTCAGTGTTGCTGAGTGAATATCGGAGACCAAACTGCACGACAGGCACTTTTTATTTACCTCTGGTGAGGTGTAACTGCTCCTTTTCTGTGTGGCAAGCAAAAAGAGAGTGGAAGTTTCAAATGCTCAACAGAATGATATGTCAATCTCTTTGTAGTCTTAAAGCAGCTGACCATATTCACTCAGTGGCTGTTTTCCTCTTTCATCATGCTAAAAGTGGAAAACATAAATGCTGTTCACGAAATAAAACTGCTGTGTTCCAGGTTTCTGTTGCTTGAGAGTATTACAAATCATAGTTTTGCTACTTCCCCATTGACCTGCAAATACAATAAACCATGAAACACGGGGAAATCCGGCTGTAGTTTTAGGTGAGAAGACATAACTTAGCATTGGTTATGCAACTGGAAAAAGAGGCATTCAGCAACCTGCTGCTAGTATTACTGTTAGTAATGTAAACAATTTGTACAAGCAAAATATTGTAATTTTAGCTAGTAATTAACCCTCCTGCTAAAGTTACCATATCAAAAAGACAGCTGTAGCATTACATAGTCTGTAAATGGCCTATCAAATATGTTGTTTTAGTTTGGAGTGTGATCTCACCATTGTTTGTCTTCTTATCTGCAGATTATTTGAAAAGCAGCAAAAAGACAAAGACTCTCAGTATCTTACCTTCAAGGCACTGTGAGGAGTTTCCATGTTGCATTGGTTCTGGTGACCCCTGTGGTCAAAATTGGTAGTGGTTTTATTTTATTGTTGTTTTTTTGTTTTGTTTTATTTGTTGTTAAAGCAAATGAATGGAACACAAGTCTTCTTTGCAATGCAATTTACTTTTTGTTCAGACAACTTATTGTTGGCTGCAACTTGTTGAGTTAATGTATGGATTTTTAACTACGTAATATAATCAACTGTTACAGCAACAAAGGCTTTGTAGACACTGATTTGGTGCTGTTTGTGAGTTATTTAGATAACCATATACACCAGATTAATCCCTCGATGCTTGAATTTATTCATAATTGTTTGTCTGTGGCAAATAACTTCTCTAATAATAATAATAAAACATATATAACATAACATAATACTAAACATAAAACACATCTTACGTTATTTTCAACAGTCTCTCCATATTTGCAGCCTCCAAATATTTGTTTTGTTATTCACCATGTGCACAGGTCCCACTCTGACCGATCCTATGAGAAACCAGTGCTTCCAAAAGGTTCCTAGGTACATGTTAGATATACACAAACCTGCATTGGGGGAATGCATACACTATCTCATCTGCAGTCTGGATCATAGACTGTATAAAATATGGACATAGTCTCTGCGACACCACCCATATGTTCCTGATACAGTTAAATGAAGCCAGTCATTGGACAGGGCCATCTTGGATATGACGCTGGCTTTGAGCTTCCTTTCTAACAGTTATAGGGTGCCTGTCAGTCCCGTGAGCTGAGCTGAGTCTCTGATTGGACACATTGGTAATCCAAATATCGTCTAAACTGCTGAGTTAGAAAAAAATTCACTCACTGTACAGTGTGTGCCCATAGTGAAATTAGCATTTCAGACCCAAGCTGTTTTTTGAACCAGACTGTAAATATGCTTTTTAATGTCGTAAAAGTCCTTTTTTTCTGGCTTGATGTGTGACTTCTGGTCTTTCTGCAGCCAGTCTCTAGCGGATTCTCGATGAACAGCAACTTTTAGCACTTTTGCATAGGCTTCATTTTTTCGCTACTGGATGTTGCACCTTGGTCTGGATCAGACCGGAACAATGCAAGTTTGCCCTTAGGTTTATGTTAATGTTAGCCACCTCACCCCCAGATTCATGGTTTGTACTACAGCGTCCCAATAAATGCCTTAATTGAGTTTCTAAAATTAAAAAAATACTGCAAGAGAAAGTGTTTGTCTTTTTGCTAATCCTGCCCCGGTGTCAGGTGTTAGTGCACAATTGTTCCCTTTAGAAAAAGAAAAAACTCTTCCTGGTTCCTATCTTATGTCTCACTGCCAAACTTTAGCAGTACAGTTTCAAGCAAAGATGCATCTGTCTGACAACTGGCCAGAAACCTGCTCAGCCTTTTTTTTCCCCCAGGATATCTGACCTGAGCACACTGACAGTCAGTATAAAGAATTTAGTTATCTTATTGGTGATAATAAATAAAGAGACATCAGTAAGAGTGACACATTTTCAAACAGATTCTCCTGGAATATAGCACTTACAACATGATAAAGAATGAGTTTCCCACCTTGAACATGAGGCAAGAGGAAAATGCAGTCTAGTGACAAACAATGCAAAATCATTCTTTCAGGTTTGATTCTCTAAATCGTCCTCAGGTAGTAAAAAGAATGATTAGTCACATTAAGACCTGCCAATGAAGTTCATCTTGTAGCATAGCATACATCGTCCTCTTCACTTCAAAGCGTGTTGTTAGCCTGCTAAACTCCACCACGCTGTGAGTGCACAGTTCCTTGGTGTCCAGAGTGGAAACATCTGTTTGGGGGCTAAAGATTTATGTCATAAGGTAATCAAAAGCATGATAATCACTGCTCTGAAATCAGATCCCCAGGAAGAAATACATTATCCCAACATCATAAAGCTGCCCGCACTCCTATTTCAGCCACTTCATTACCCCTGATGTCGATTCCTCATATTTGCTGAGACGCGCGCAATTCTCTGGGGCTTGTTGTCTCAAGAAGAGCTGCATCAGCAGTGGCATCTTCTAAAAAAAATCAGCTGGGAGAGGGAAAATACAAGGCAAACACATCCCGTTTCTATTTTGATTTATTGCACTTTGTAATTACAATAACCAAAGGGCTTTGCTCTGATGTGCAGATATTCAAGAACAAGCTGATTTATTTTCTTGCTGCACGGTAAATGTTGTTATAGCCTCGTGTCGTTTGCTTATTGGGGTGTGCGTGCAGAATTTGTATGTGAGAGCATGCAGAGTTTTCATTGTGCAAAAGTGAACACGGTTGGGAAATGAATGCTGATGTGTGCAGGGTTGAATGACCGCAGGAAATGAGTATAAGCCAAAAATGTGTATTTGTGAGACTACCTGAGTTTAGTATTAGGAATACTAAAGGAGATCTCATCTCTTCTGTTTGAGACTGAACTATTCATGAAACAAAGAGTATGAGAAAGGCCAGATCCAAAGGTCGACTTTGAGGCTCTCAGGCCACTGGTCTATGTAAACACATTGTCTTTCCACAGAGAACTCGTCTCATCTCAGAGTATCTTCAAAAACACAGATTAAAAGATTGGTTAATGAGGGAAAGCTGCAAGTTTTTATCTGCATAGTTAAATCTACAACATCCTCTTTACTGCATCATAAAGCAAATACTTTATGTAGTTCAGAGGATCTTAATTTGTCCAAAACAGAAAACAGTTTGGGGTCTAGTTAGTACTTTTCTTCGGAGAAGTACTCAGTTCTGTTCTTCAGTAAATATGTGAAGCAATATTCTCAAACAGGGCCTCTAGTTAGACTTCCTGTTACTTGCTGAATCTGTCTGCCGTCTGTTCAGGGATGCTCTTTGGAGGCTGATGTAAATGGCCTTCTTGATCTTCCTCCAGATGTTCACTGACTCCTGGTCAACTTTGATGCTTTTTTTTTTTTTGGCTTATTTTTGGCTGACTGATGGTACATGACAAATTTGCAAACTCTGTGTGGTGCTGCTGGAAGCTTCTGAAAAATCACACCAAGTGGTTTTTAATGTCTATAATTAACAGTTATATTTAGTTTTATAGAATTTCCTTTTGGTAAATTGTAAAGCAAATATTTAGAGCATCTCTATACCTCCTTAACAGTGTGTACTACTGCAGTTATATCAATATCAGTCACATCTACAACCCTGATTATAAAAGACAGGCTATTTATTTCAATAAGTGTTTAAATCTTGCTGTTAAATTTCATAAAATAGCTAGATGAGATAAGTTATTATACTTTATATATTTTAAAGTCACTAAGTTTTTAAGGCATGTCGAGCTTTCTTTGTTGCTCAGTGCAGCTCGAGTGGGAGCTTGTTGCTGCAGCTCTCTTTGTGCCTTTATTTTTTCCCTCCTTTTTGGTCTTTTAGGTGTTTTTAGTTCTCTTTGTATTTTGAGCCTGTCATTACTTTTTATCTCATTTGTTGGCCATTGACACCCCCGATGTGTTTCCTATGTATAACCATGATCACTTTGTTTACACATGATATTTCAGCTGTTAGCAGCCTGTAGCATGTCGATGCTAACTGGTGTTAGGTCCAATGTTCCCTATGGGCTGAGGAGAAAGAGGTGAGGACAACATGCTGGGGCTGTGGAGTGATTGAGAAGACATTGACCTGTCTTTCCATCCATCATTATGGGGAATGAAAGATCCATCTCCATTAAGCTAGCAGTGCTAACCCAGCACCACAGGGAATGCCAGCAGAGTAGCATCATGCTATTCACAGACATGGCTAACGGAGCTAACAATGGACACAAACACCAAATTGAAGGATTTCCCCTTCATCTAAGTGGACAGGATAATGGAGAGTGAGACTGGAAAGAAAACTTGTGAGGAAGTCCAGCTTAGTCCTGGACCCTGTTGAGGTGGAGGATGACAGGATAACTGACAAGCTTTACGTTTTTCTATTCTATTCTATTCTATTCTATTCTATTCTATTCTATTCTATTCTAAGCTTTGTGTGAGCTATTTACATCAAATTCTCAAGATATATCTGAGATTGTAGACTTTTTAAACTGATGAGGACATTTTTCTCCTAAAAAGTGATGACACCAATTCTAGTTGGCAAACATATTCTGAGGTTACAACTGTCCCCAGTAATTACTGGTATTTGGAATACAGTTTTATCAAGTAGTTCATTAAAGTTTCATTCCTTCTCTAGAAAGCAACTGGTCCTAATATTTGCATTCTGCTTGTGTGCTTTTGGGCCCCACTCTCCGCCTGCTTGGCTCCTCATAATAATGCACCCACCTGGTAATTATCCTTTACTAGAAGCTCTGCAATAACTCTGCCATATGGAAACAGAACATACACAAGTTTAGAGTATCATCATTGTGTGACAGCTGCTTATAATCTCTGAAGTCAACAATCAATTTCATTCAGATGTTTTTCCATATGGCATCGAGAGACTGCAGGTATTATTTTTATTTCAGGTTTTGGTCATGAGCCACACTGGCACTTTTGATCACGACACCTTTCATCTCCAAATGACAGTCATCTAATACAGAAGTGCAAATCACAGGTTTGATTGGTGATTCCATGTTTGGCTTAGATTTGTTAATACAAAAATTCCCTGTTGAGTATTTGGCAGAAGTATTGCTTTATTTGTGATGATGCTGTAAAACTATACTGCAGAGAAATTGAATCCATTCTTTGAAAAAGGCACTGTAGTTACCAGTGTTAAACTGGGTGGTATTTCTAATAGTCTTCAGACTTCAAATCAGTAACTTTGTAACACCCCGCTCTTTTCAAGATCAATCTTCAGAAAAAGACTGATAACCAAATTAACTTTTTTTTTAAAGAAACATTTTTGTTATTGAAATTCTGAGAAAATCATTGAAATAAAAGAGACTGCTTTCATTTTTGGCTATGAATACAATCACTAAGATCTGTTTCAAATGCAACACTGATGAGAGCTCTGGTAATGGGTAAGCCTTTATTACGTTTCTCACACACCCTCCCATCAATCTCTTGAAAATGGTCGCTTTGAGGACCACGATAAGCTTCACTTTTACAGTTAGTATTTTTTAGGCAATCTTTTTGGACACACCATATTCAGACATTACACTCCATAACTCCATATATCTGGCTGTCTGACAGTTGTTTAATGTATCTGCTGCATTGACCATCATTATTTTAAAATTAACATCATAACTTCACCTCAACTGTCTGTTAACATTGTCCTATATTCAGTTCAATACGGTAGTACCTCAAAATTCAGCCTAAAAAAAATCATCAGAACACCTGAATCATAGAACCCCAGTGGCTGAAAGACGGTTGGGTTTCACTGTCAACATTTCCTGTAGATTATGTATAGGTCGTTTTGGAGGGCAGGAACTTTTCCCAAGAACTAGGAACACTGTCAAAAGTATGAGCAAAGGTCCAAATCTAGATGATCTTCCCCTTGAACAGTGCCTGCTCAGGGAGGTAGTATTTTTCAAAGTTCCAGCAGCACTGGCATACAGTGCTTAACGTTTCTGATTGGTACAGTGTCCACAGTGTTATTATCTAATCACTATTTATCATTTGCCTTCTTTGGAGGCCTGACAGCACAAAACGATTCCCTGCCCTGGTTACCGGTGTTGCAGTTTGGAGGTTGACCCTGTAAACTGACGGCCTTCAGCTTAACATGTCGGTGGGTGCTGAGTTTACAACAGCTATTGAAATATGTACGTCCTCAAGAACGAATCCCAGTTTAGTTTTTATTACAATGTCAAAATAAACTTATTAGATAAGTATCTAATGGTAATCTAAAGTCACATGAGAGGGATGCATCCAGCTGAAAGTTGCCAGTCAATCTCTGCCATGGCTTCAAAAACACCTCTTCATAATTTAAGGTGAGCATTTTGGTGTTTTGAATCATCTATGCTGCAGGCGCCGGTCTACTTCCAAGTGTTGAGTCAACCAATCTTTATGCAATGAAATAAAACTAGATGAGAAAACCACAAAGATTCTTTCTCCTCCATGCTAACAGGCTAAATGTGGTGTCATGCATGATAATGCACAGCCCGTCTGTCAACACAACCTTTTTCGTATGGCCTCCATCTCTTTGTCATGGCCTGCTACTGGACTGGCAGAGTAGTGAAATTACTTTTATTACACTGCCCAGATATTCATTATCATCACAGCACTTCAGGCCCCAGGTACCATTTACACATTATAGTTGATATATAAATAAGCTACATAAAGAGATATAATAAGTTCACCCTCTGACCAGTGTATTGTATCATAGTGTATTTGATATTATCCTTGGTATGTGTAGAAAATGGATGAACAGGAATTAGTGGTATACAGAGGTCATTTCAACCATCATGAAAGGGTTAAACACATTATCTGTGGAACACCATGACCCTCCCTTTTTGCTGGATAAAACTCTCTGGATACATGACGGAAAAAAAGGGAACCAGCACGTAATATTTTCCATTTAAAACACTTACAGCGACCGAAATGCTTAAAAGTTTCTGCAATTTCAGCTCAAGTAGAGTGCTATTTGAAAAGTTTGGCTATGAAACACAGCTCTCCTCTTGATAAAGCCTTGATTAATCCATCAATTTAGGTTGAAAAACAAATGTTTTTTTTTCAGAACTAATAAAGACACCTGTGTTAAATAAATAAATAAATAAATACATGCAGGTACCAAAGTTTTAACACTTGGCATCCAGGTAACTTTAAATCCATCTTCTGATTTCCCCTTTAAAATCCACTAATCCTTAAACCTGGCCCTCCATGCTGTTGTGTGTCTCAGCCAGCAGCAGGTAGGTATGCTTCACTTTCCAACCACTTGGCATCTCTCTGAAGCCTCATTACAGGTTCCTGTGTGCGATCCAGCAGCGCCCTGACAGGCTCTACTTTACAGACCTCAAATCAACAGGTCAGTAATATAAGACTGAGATCACACCTTAACATTAATCCCTGCACATAGAGTCCAGCGCAGGGGGCCATGTCAGCATCCACCACTATAACAGATTTCTTTTTTTTAAATCCTTCTGGCTGAGATCAGTGAGCGGGGGGTGGGGGGTGTAATTGGAAGGATGAGATGTGCATATGCAGTGTAGAATGAATAACTCATCTGCTGACAGCTACGTGTTATCTTCGACTGGTAAGAAAGAAGCATCCATACGACAGCGTATATAAGTGGTGGCAATAGCATAATAACACTCTTAGTCACTTGAGGTAGTTTTGGTGTTTTAATGGATTTCTGATCAGTGCTGTTGAGTCTTCTGCTGCCATGAAGACGCAAAGAGGTGAACAGACTTTCGTAAATAACCTGCACACAAAAATCAATTCAAAGACCAGGAACATTTGTGTCAGTCATGCTTCAAAATAGCCTAATTTTGCCATAAGCATTTGGAACAAAGACTATTGGAGTACCTGACTAGCAGTTGCTGTGGTACCTTCGAAAGAAAAAAGAAGTTTTTCACTTCTCAAATTTAAATTCAACCTGTAGATTAAGACCATGAGAAATGTATTATCTGTAATTTTGTTCTGACTGTAATTCTGTTTATTTGGAAGAACTTCAAGAGAGGAACCTGTTTTAACTGTCCCCCTACATGACAACTCATTGCATCGTGTACTATTATTGTTTACAATCCTACTAATTACTATTATGTAGTTAAGCTCTGTCTATGTCAGTTGTCAGCAACTGCTGGCCCACGGGCTAAAACTGGCCCACCGCCAACATTACCTGGCCCACCAGATGATTATTTATACAAAAAATAATAAAGCAGCATCTGCTTGACTTTGGATGCACTTTGGTTTGTGGTGGGAAATTGGGACTGGGAAATTGTGCTGTGCTCCTGAAAGAGAAGAAAAGTAATCTGAAGAGATTACTATTAAAATAAAATCAAGTAACAATATGAATATTAAAAACTTAAAAGGCTACTCACTTAATTGGAAAACTTGCATCTCCCTTCAGTCATAATCTTTTGGATGTCTGGCAACAGGGATGTCACTTTAATCCGCAAGCAGTTCTCCAGATTTTTGTGCATCAGGTGGTTCTTCTTGTACGTCTTGATGGCGTTCATTGAAGAAAAAATTGACACACAAGTATAGGTAGAGGGAAACATCGTCAGCACATAAAAGTCAAGTTTCTTATTCCACCTGTACTCCTCTGAGCATGTGATCCAAAAATCCTCCACAGATTGTGCACAGAGGGCATCACTGACCAGGAAGCTTGTTTGAAAATCAATAAGCTCCAGCTGAAATGCAGCCCCATCCAATGAGGGGTGGTTTTTTTAATCCAGGGAGGAGAAATCCGTGCTTTGGACAGTGAGAGGGTGACCAACAAAAGCGATGATAGCCCTTTCACTTTTCCCCATCCTATGTGATTGTAGTGTAGGGAAGTGCAAGAGCCTTCCTCTTGATATGTCTGACGGGAACAACTCCAGTTTCTAAACAACTCCAGCTTGTTAACCCAGTCAACAGTGGTTTTGCCTCTCCCTTGTAGCTGCAGGTTAAGCTCATTCAGGTAGCCAAAAATATCCATTTAATGATTAATATGTTAGTTAGGCTCCGAAAAGTGTTTATTATTTAAAATGGTCATTATTGAATAGGAAAGCACCAAAATGAAAATTCTTGGCCTAAACGGAAAATTCTTTTGGGGTATTCAGAATATGGTCACCCTATGTAAAATACACATCATTATTAAGATTTACACTTTGTTCTGGCTGGCCTTTCCACTCTATCTCGCCTTATCTCAGTACACTGTCTCCTCCAATTGTCCAATAAGACATCTCCAGAGTTGTTCTCCTGCAGGAAAATCCGCATAAGGCCAAGCTTGTTTTAGGCATTAGCTTGCTCTTGACGCATAAAGCACTAACGAGATAGCGATCAGAGAAGGCCCAACTCCAAAGGCAGCCTGCCTGCCTGGCAGCGCTTGATAATCTCTTCGTTGGTTTCACTCAGCTCCCTTTAATCTGACTTCACATAATCCTTTTTTTTTTTTACCCTCCTGATCAAGTAAACGCTTAATTATGGCTAATGAATTCCATCCAGAGCTTGGGTAAACACGTCTATCAAATGAGATCATGCTGATTTTTAACTGAAGAGAGAAGAGACGGAGGGGAAAAAACAAATATGGGAGAGCAATCAGAAACCGTGAACATTTTTTGTGCCAAAATGACTGCAGTCCCATCGAGGACTTGGAAGAGAGATGGTTCTATAATAGCAGTGAATTACTGCTAAAAGGAGAGAGAAACTGTGCCTTGTAATGCTATTATTTTATGAAACAGAACACCCTTTTGAATTAATTCTCGTTAGAACATCATCTCTTTGCGGTATACAAAAAAAGATCAGTCCCCCAAACTGTTACAGAAATCTTCTGAGATTTGCAGGTCGTTTTTCGATTTTTAGAAAAATATTTGATGTAGATATCATGGCAGGGCACAGTGATGAGTTCAAAATATATCAAAGGGATGAATATCATAACTCAGATGGATGATAACCTAAAAAAAAAGTTTACAAAGTATGGACACATTTCAGTCAAACAAAAAAATATATACAAAAAAAAAAAAAAACAAAAAAGGAATTTTCACTTATTATGTTGCAGAATGATTGTCTTTCTGTGGTGCATTGCAGCAATAAATATGAAATGAGAATGTAGAACATATCATTAAAAAAGAAAATTGAGTTTTCTTATTCTAGAGCTCTTTTTATTTCCTGATTTAATCGTGATAGAAGGATTCCCATAGCTTCTAATACAGATGGTTTTTTTTCTTTGCCCCCTGTGTTCGTGTGAATGTGTGAAAAAAAATCCATACATTGTTGATGAAGGGTCTGCAGATGGTAGGGCCGCAAAATGAAATGAAAAACAGAACAGGCAAGGCACTGTTGTGTCTCTATAAATATGTCAGTCCTGCCTTGTGCTGTTTTAAGATGGAATTATTTTGTTAATGCATGTTGAATCGTAGCTACTTCTTTGAGATTGTGTTTGAAAACAGCATCCTTGAGCCCAGATAAAAGGAGTTAATATATGTTTTTGTGGTTCTTTTGGACAAGATGTTTGGTTAATTAAGAAAATATCTGAAAGGAAGTGTGTGTGTGTGTGTGTGTGTGTGTGTGTGTGTGTGTGTGTGTGTGTGTGTGTGTGTCTTTATGTGAAGAAGCCAGTTGATTGGTCTCCTAGCTGTCTATCCCATGATGCTATTTACTCAGAGGAGCAGACCACACTGAAACGATTCACCATGGTGCAACACAGGTTATTATTATGACACACTCCATCAGTTTAAGAAGCTCATTGCTTATCTTGGCTCTGAGTGCTGTTTACTGGAGGATTTGAGCGATCTACGAGACGCTACTGTTTACTTTGGGTGGCCCATTGTCATTCTCTACCCAGGCTTGACAGTCAGGCTTGGGCAATTTGTGCTTGGCATCCTTGAATAGATTTCCCTCTAATGAGCCTGATAGAATGACCATTCATCCACAGGGGGCTCTTGATGTGCCACAGTTCAAATGTTAATCACCCGAGCTACTTTGGCAAATTGACAGAGCTCCATTCACTGCTCGCTCTGTGGGTGTGTTTCCTCTAAAAGCTGGGCTTGTATGTCTCTTCTCGTCTCTCAATGCGGGATGGGATGCGGGGAGTCCCCGCTGACCCTGTTTTACAGTCCTCAGCTTGCCCCTTGCTCTTTTTTTTTTCATGTTAACGGACAGAACGGTGGCCCCCCTCATCCGCTGTGGTCCTGCCTCTTGGTTGAAGGCGCTGTGGCCCGCTGACAAGGCCCCATCCGGACTCCCTCCATCATCATGTCAGCGTTCACCGGGAGTTGAGTCTGTGGAACAAAAAGGGGCTTGTTTGCTCTTACAACCAAGCTAACCCCTCTTGGCTGCCTTGTTTACAACCGCTTTCAGTTAATGTGGACAATCATACTATCAAGCTCAAGCTGCAATAAATGCAAACAGAATTATCAGGGTGGTTTAAAAGCTACAGCATTTTAAAATAAATGATTCAATGGGACCTTTTAGCATTACGCAGTAAAAATGAGACAGACTGTTAAATAATTGATATTTTAATATGTAGCATTCTTGAGTATAGATTTGTGCTTTACATCAATAAAATTTTAACAACAAAACAACAAAGACGCGTATAGATAAGTCATATTATTAATGACATTATTTAAATTTTGATTAATTTAAAGAACATTAAAAATGACATTGTCATCCCAAATTTTGAGAAATATATACCCAAAGTAAACAGATTTTTAACTGGTGATTTTGAATGTTCTGAAGCAACAAATATCCTGATTTAAGCAAAAAAAACGACATTTGACAAGCGTGATTTATTTAACATGGGATCATAGTCTGCAGGTAAACATGTGAAACTGTTTTGCAGAATGTGGCTAACATTGCAGAGCTATCACCCCCAGTCTCTGATTCTTTAGTTCTATGCTAGTTAACCAGATGCAGTCTACATATAACTTTATAGGTCCCTGTAGTAGGTCAGAATAGTGCCAAACCACAATGATATGCCATCTGTGCTTGTTTACATCTGGGTAGTAGAGCATGATTGCAGTCACCATTGAATGAGAGCCAGAGTCCAGCTAGTGGTGAAGGGCTACACAGCATATGCCATAGGTAGATAGAGCTAATTTCTATATTTGTAATAAAATAATAAATTGCTGACCAGCACGAGTGATTTTCAATTGTTAAGTCAACAAAAAAACATATATATATATATATATATATATATATATATATATATATATATATATATATATATATATATATATATATATATATATAAATACACATTTATTTTTGGGTATTTGTTGGATAAATATGTCATAAAAAACACATCTAAGGCCAATAATAATAATTTAAAAAAAAAAAAAAAAAAAACCTTCAGAGTACACGTGAAGTAGAGTGATTACTAACACAATAAGTAACCAGGACAGGTTAACATCTGCAGGCTTCAGTCTATCCCGTTTATCCCCAACAAACAAAAACCAGCCTTGGTCATACGTTAGCTGAGATCAAAGCCTCCTGGGTCATGGGTATGGATTTTGCCCAGTGAGGGCAGAACAATCTATATTTATATCGCTCTTCAACAGCATGATGTCCACATGATCCAGCGCTGGCTGGTTGGAGGTTCATTGAAGTCGAGGCACTCCATCACAGAGTGCACAACCTGCTCACACAGATCCACACGATTACACTCTAGCAGTTCATGACTACAACTCATCGCCGGGCTGTGGTTAAACCCTCAGTGGTCTTAATGGCCGACAGCAGCGCACCTCCCTTGAAACAGGTGATGAATTACAGCAAGTGTTATATTTCCAGCTGGGGATCTGCTAGTAAATGGGTTTCTTTCTTGTCCGAGGCATTTTTGTGACAACAAATTGAGCCAGATATCAGGGGAACGCTTGTTGTAGGGGATGATGCAGTATCTCCTGTATAAACACATACAGCTGGATTGATATTCTTTACAGAATAATGTGCACCAATGAGCGCTTTCTCCTCCTGTCAGGTTAGTCTGTTGTGACGGGGCTCCTCTGCAGCAGCTCGCTGTGGCAGGAGGGGGGAATCTCAGCATCTGTCTCTGACAGTGATGAAAGAACCATTTAACGCAAGGCGACAACCAACACGTGTAGAATCATCACTTCCTCAAGGTGTGGAAGTGGCTCTGTCATATTCTTAATCATAATATTCATCCCAGCTCTGAGGCCAGATTAAACAGGCCATTACCCCGAATATCATTAAAGCAAGTGCGCACTTTCATAGGTTGGAACCTGTTGTGTTGTGGCATGAACAGGCCTGAATATTACATTTAAAGGGTGACCCAGAAAAATTCAGGATGAAACTTTTTTTGGTTTGTTACATAATAAATTTCTGGTTTTCCTTTCTGGTTCCTTCTGGTTTTTAATTTGTTTTGAGATTTTGTTTTTCCCTCCTGAGCCTTTCTTGTGATCCAAACTCTTGGAGTTTAAAAGTGTCTTTCTGTTAAAGTCATTCGAGTTCCACAAAGTCTTGACATTAATTTGAGAGAGGTCATGCTCCTGTTTGCCATCCAGAATAGTGATGTGTCATTTGTGAACGATTCGTTCAAAATTAAACGAATCATTTGGGTATGCAAACTGAACTGAATCACTTACTGGAAAGATTTGTTTATTTCTCAACTTCAGCCTCGCTCTCCTCTCTCGTTCTTAAGAGTCTCCCAAGTCTCCTTCATGTCAGTGATATGTAATGACTGAAGCAACAGGGCAGAGTCAGTTGGGAGCCCTGTGTCGCTAAAGCCCACCCCTACAGCTCCTTAACATGTCTCCAAAATCAAGGAAGTAGCAGATATTTTATTTAACATTTAAGTGTCTCAAAAATGTGCTTTTTTAAATAACTATTTATGTGCTGTCAGTTTGCAAGTAGTTTATACATACAACTTCATTTTACTTAACACTCGATCATGTTTGAGTCAGTTCAGTGTAGGTGTAGCTGAGGCTGGGGACTCACAGTCTCACACACTCAAGCTCTGAATGAACTGCAGCTCCAACAGAATCCCTCACTGACTATCGTTCATAAAACCAACTGAATAGTTGCTCTGCTACTGAGTCAGAATTCTCAGCTTATTGGCTTATTATTCGCTAACAGCCGTTTTGCAAGTATGATCGTGAGCAGAACTAAATGTTCAGCCTTGTTTCAGCTTGTTAAATTCTGATTCACAGGCAGAGCTGTGGGGTTGTACAGAACGAATCAGTGAACAAATGTTTTGAACGAATCACTTTACTGAACTGATTCTAATGATTCAGTCCACTGAAAAGAATTGTTTGTCCCATCACTAATCCAGAAGATGGCTATGAACCCTATCAGCGCTAGAGATGTGACGGAGCGGAGACGCACCAGACGTGGATCTGGTGAAATTTAGCCATTATTGAAAGGATATAAATTTTACCTTACTTTATTATAAATAAAACTTTAAGACATATCTATGTTTTACAATCCTCGTGTATCAGCGATCAGTTGTTGTTAATTCTTTTATTATTAAACGAAAAGACATTAACTGTTGAGCTGTATCGTTTGACTTTGAAATAGCCCACCAATCCTCCTAAATCAATTCTAACTGGATTTCTCAGCTTCTGCTGATACCCGAGAAGTTGCGGCTGCATATCTGGATTATAAAAGAACACCTGTCCTGACAGAGAGGTTACTGACACATTCCTGAACCCTGATTTTACCGCCTGAGATATTATTCTCCACACACTGAAGGCAGAGTTCTGAGCGTAAACATGGTTAGACCTTGGGAAATAACTAAGATTTATTGCCTGACAGCATGTGTCTTCTTAACCCATCCTCAGATATACAAGTGTCAAAAGGCAGGGTAGATAACACGCTTTAATCACTCTTGTTTACACTACTCCCCACCTCACTGGGATGTTATACTGCTGACATAACAGAGGAGGTTATCAACCAAATTATAAGAGTTCATTCTGTACTTTACGTGGGTGGAATATCCATAGATATCCAGGCGGCACATGTTCAAGTCGAGTCAAGCTGAGTGCAACCGGTGCAGAGGAATATTCAAGTTTGAAATATAAAAGATCTCTTTGGAGGAATGTGGGTTTTTTATTATTAATGTTATTATTTTTAACAAAATGCATATTTTTCCTCAGAGGACTGAATGGAAAAATCAATAAGACAGCTATATTATACTATGATACAGAAGTACTCTCCCACGCAGTTATAAACTCTTGACCCCTGATATGAAAATAAATGAATGTGAGCTTCATGTATTATCTGTACCAATTTACCAATTTACACAACACTTAAACAGTTGACTCAGATTAAGACAAGGTTTAATTGTATTCAAATAGTATAATATTATAAGGATAGTAGTGTTAAATACTCTTTTTACAACGTGTTTGAAAGAGCAGAATTTGAATCCAAACTAGCCCTACAGGCAAAAGTGATACTACATTAACTTATTGCATCATATTTTAATGCTCACGTTTGTCTTATTCCAACACACTAATCTGCATGCAGCAGTCAGGAAAAAAAAAACAGCCTCATGTTTTTAACTACAAAGATAATTTTCTGCTACTGGAAAAGTGCTTTAATGTGTCCATCAGCTGCAGTGTCTCTGCTCTCTGCACAACATCTTACTGTGCAGAGCGGTGTCCGGCTCACTCTATGTCATATTTTTCTGCATCCAATTCTTGCAGCTGCCAACATGATTTTCTGTGTCTTCCTGGAAAGGTTTTTTCAAGTAATGGGGGTAGAAGGTAGGGGAAAAAAACAACATAAAAAAAACTGTCATAGGAAATGAAAATTAGAAAAACAGACTGCAAACCAAACAGCAGAGCTCGAACACTGCATGTTTTTTATTCATATTCCTAATATAGCCAAACATACACAGGCTGATCAGTGGTATAAATGTATTTATCACTAATAGTTTACCTCAATTGAATTTATGTGCTGTTTTTTAATACTTAAAACCAGCAATAGTGTAAATATATTCTTCTTTTATGAGATCAAGAGTGTCTATCATCCAATAAGATATCAGGAGCTTAAGAATTTTGAGAACAAAAGCAATAATATAATATGAGACCAGTATCCCATAAACATTCATCAGTTAGAAGATGTGAAAGATTCAACAGAATTACTTCAGCAAACAAGAGAAGAACTGTTTTGATTCTTCATCTCTGTCAGGCTGCCTGTGGTAGGTTAGTCTGTGAGTGTACCCTCTCAACATGAGTACTACTCAAAAATGTAGCTTCTGTATTAACCTTAATTATGGATCCTCTCAGTTACAGATCTCAAAGGGACTGTAAGGACTTTCTAAGTGATCTTGAAAAAGTCTCACTCCAAGATATCTGCCTGATAGTAATCCACAACTTCAAATGAGATAATCAGCACCAATACAGGTTATTTCTTTCTTTTTTTTTTTTTTTTTTAAAAGTTATTTTTCAGGCTTTTGATGCTTTTAATGTGAGAGGACAGGACAGTGGACGGAGCAGGAAACGTCCAAGGGCTTTTGCCATTTAGACCACTTAGACCACCTGCGCCCTAGTATTTCTTAGCTTCCCAATCAGGTCAGACAGAACCGGATTCATTTACGGCATGTTGAAATCTCAATGACAACATCACACTGGCTGAAGAAGTTTAATAGTAAAAAGCAAGATCTGTGTTTTTCTCTGCTGAAAACGATTTCTTGGATTAATTTAGTTCAATCAAGGAGAGACTCGTACACCAGTTCAAATTTGTGAAAAGATTTAATGCAACAATTTTTAACATTACAGATTTGGCGGTTAGACCCCATCAAGCATAAAATAATGATAGGGGGTACATTGACATGAAAATATGAATAGCCCCCGATGGAGTCTAGACACTGGTGGTGGTAGATGGTCTTTAGTAGGCTGGATCTGGATGACTTGAAGAGGACTGGAAGGTGAAGAACTGCGAACTGAAGCAATGAAGACTGGAGGTGCCTGGGGAGGAGGAGGGTTGTGACCTGAGCCTGAAAGACAGCTGACAAGCAGAAGAGATGGTATTTAAATTTTGACAGCTACGTGATTATTGGTTAGCAAGTGATGTTGAGAAGATGGGATTGGATAGATAGAAAAGTGACACGCCCCTTAATCAGCTGATGAGAGAGAAGCAGGAAAGAGTGAGAGAAGGAACCAAAAGAGTGAGAGCAATGAAACGACTTCCTGATCAGAACCATAAGAGTGAGAGCATTAAGACGGTCTTCCTGATTGAACTTACGCTAAGCTTCATTAGTGATGGTGGTTGATAGTGATTAGTGGTGGACACTGGAGCTGAACTGTCAGTCAGAAAAAGGATGTCAGAGTTGAAGAAAGCTGAACAGGAGAGTGATAGAGTACAGGCTAAAGTGACAAAGTTGCTTATCATGTTTCAACCAACAGCGCTGTGTAACTGTTGATAAACACCTTACCTCGTCGCGTCGTAGCCGGTAAAAAGTTGTCTTAAACAAAGAAAAACAAAAACAAACACGCCTTGTTAAGAGTCATCGCAAAGCCTCACCCGCAAAGCCACAAGAATTGCAGGTGACCCCACCCACCCATCTCACAGTCTCTTTAACCTGCTGCTGTCGGGGGGCTGCAGAGTCTCCAGGCCAAAACCAGCAGGCTCAAAGACAGTCTTTTCCACCAGGCAGTCAGGATTCTCAATTCCCTCCCTGTTCTGCCCCCACTCCCCGACACTGGCCCCCACCATTGATTCTGGACCACAGACTCTGCCCATGCACACACCTATCTCAGGACTGCACACTTCACTTTACCCATGCTTATTTGCACTATTTGCACTATTTGCATTATTACTCCATATACCTCATGCCTGTTCATTTCATTTTACCCATGCTAAAATTTGCACTACTGTTTACCTGGTTACCTCACGTCTGTTTACTCTGTTTATACTTTTTATATTGTTCATTGTTGTAATTAAGGTAGTCTTTATTTAGTTTAGTTTAGTTTAGTTGTTGTAATTTTATTACTCTGTTGCACCGTGGGTCCGAGAGGACTGAAATTTCATTTATGCTGTATGTCAAGCATGTATAGCATATTTGACAATAAAGTTGACTTTGACTTGACGAGAAGTGTGCGCACGATTTCAGCTAAAAGGTGTGGCTGCAATCCACCACAAACAAACAGTCCTCACAGTCCCTTTAATCATGAAAATACTTGTGAATACCAACTTGTATTCACAAAGAAAGAAGTTCTTTGCTTCCATCCATACGCTTTACCATTATTAATAAATAAATAAATAATTTAGGGCAGTGGTGGCAAACATTTGAAACAAACTACCAGTATAGAACTATTTCAGGTTTTACTTGCTTACAGTCTGTCTTTATTATATCTTACATAGGAAAATCTTGCCATTAAAGCATCAGGGAGGTAAAGCACTCCATTGGTAGTATTGCATCACCTGTTCTCCTGCTCGAGGCAAAACTCTCTACGGGGAGCCACACTGTGCCAAAAAAAAAAAAAAAGGGGGCTGCTAAGAGTCGCTCAAGTATGTTTAAAGGCCTCAAGCTAGGCTACATTTATTTTTGTCCATATTTTCCAAAGTTAAATTTTAATATTATCATAAAAAGCAGAGTATGTTTTTATGACAGTTTGACTAAAGCTTAATTATATGATGCTGAATTATTCTGACCCTGATGTCTTGAATTAAGTGGTTACTGTAAACGCCCTCAAATGTTTTACTACTACTTAACAGATGCTTGTTTCTAGGAGAGTCAGTTTCACCAGACGGAACATAGGAGAGCTGAAAGAAGTGGAGGGGAAAATCAGGCGGCTTTCCCAAAGTTTTTACCGTCCCCCTCGGGCTCTGAAACTTTTAAGGCAAATCTGCCAGTGGGAGGAGAGGGAGGCTATGCTCTTCATGCTACAGCTCACCTGGGAAACTGACAAGACCTTGCTTTATGGGTCTGCAATTCCCTTCATGTACAACATTTGAGTTAATAGAAGTCTTCATCCCTGACCAACCTCATCAGGAGCTTACTGCCGAGGAAATTATGGGGCTAAAAATGGCCGTACGGCAGCAGCAGGGTAACTGTGGGGAGGAGGGGAAGGGCTGCGGAGGCAGGGGGAGGGAATATCATTACAAGGTTAGATGAGATACGGATCTCACAAAATCATCATCAGAGCTGGATTCACACACACAGAGCGTAGCAGGGGTGAGACTGTTAGTATTAGCACAGTGTAGTGAAAAATTACTCATACACTGTCGCACAATGACATGACAACCTTTTCTCACAAAACTTCCATTTATACACCACAAATCTGCAACACCTCTGATAAACTTTCAGATCCCTGACTGAAGCTGATTTTTTCACTACTCACTGCATCTCCACAACTTGTTTTGCTATATTTTGATTTTAAGATAATTTCATTGATATCAATAGGGCTAATATCTGCCCTAATACATGTCTGTTTTTTTGGACTTGTATTACTAAGGTAGGCTTCATTTCTTAACCCTAAATCTTGAGTCTACATTTTGTAAATATGACAAGAGAAACATATTTGCTTTGTACAACTGCTAGTATATTTAGACTGACTTACTCCGTGAGTCATTCATGCATGCTATCAAAAGGTTACTGTACTTTTCTGTAGTTAATTTACCTCTCACTTGGATTACATTGTAGAGCCCACTCACTCAGAAGCAAAAAAATAAATCTCAATCAAAATGTTTTGTTTGTTTTTTTTCTTCTCATATCTACGTGTTAAATGCTTAAATAGAATCAATTTGGTTCTGCTGTAATTTGCGGGCAAAGTTAAAAGGTACCAATCAAATATTTGTCGCCTTTTTTTTTTTTTTTTTTAGTAATTTATTCAACATCCGTGATTTTTTCTTTTGTAAACATAGCCCACAAAAAAAGTAAACTTGGATCGGTATATTTTTATTATTATTATTGTTGTTGTTGTTGTTGTTGTTGTTGTTGTTGTTGCTGAGGAAACAGAAGCTTAAAACAAGAGTCAACTGGAACAGCACAAAGAGCTGTTTGTCATTGGCAGAAAAAAGTAAACTTGGATCGGTATATTTTTATTATTATTATTGTTGTTGTTGTTGTTGTTGTTGCTGAGGAAACAGAAGCTTAAAACAAGAGTCAACTGGAACAGCACAAAGAGCTGTTTGTCATTGGCAGAGAAGATTTGGCAAATTTTTCATGGCTGCTCGTCCAACAAATGCATGTTCCTTTAAAATGTGACACAACAATCTGCTCAGATAAGATGGTTTGCGCCTCAGTTAAAAAAAAAAAAAAGACCTGTCATGTATTTCATTTCCTGTAGACCAGAGTGGAGTGACATATCTGTCCAGGATGTGCCACTGCAGCTGGCGTGAAAACAGGAGTGTTGACAAGAGTGGAAACACATGTAGTGTGTGACACGCTGAATGCAGCGTATGTGTTATCTGTGGAAAACACCTCAGGCAATGAAAGTAAAAGTAGAAATGTTAAGCTGCAATTAAAATCAAAACTGGAATTGAAATTTTTATTTATTATTTTAGGTAAATAGCACTTTTTTTCCTTCTTAAAAAAAGCTCATTTTTTAAGATTAGTTTGAAACATGTCTTTAACTAAGCTTATAATACCAGAAACATCTAGTTTCATTTTCACAATTCTCTCAGTACAGTCAGTACATCCCAGCACTGTTCTATCTTTGTCCATAACATGCACCTGGTCAAGTTTCGGGAAACAACTAAATAAATAAAGGCATTGATTTACAGTATTAATTTTGTACTGAACTTTCTTAAATAGAATAATTAGCAATGAAACTGTGATGAAGACTGGACGGAAGTCAAGTGAGGTTGTACGAATGACACCAAAGAGTGATAAAGACTGTAGGATGGGAGCTTTAGAGGGACGAATGGATCAAAGACGCACAGCAGCATGTAGGAACACTAAAACATAAGAGACACATGTTGCAGAATAGCGTATTCTAACGGTAATGGCACTTCTTCTTTTTATTTTAATCAAACACTCCTGTGGGCCCTGTTAAAAAACAGAAACATGTTTTATTTCATGGACTGAGGGACTTAAAATAAATATATTTTAACATTTTTCTTTAAAAAGGGTTTACACACTTGGTCTATTTTACATCCACCAGAATCCTGTGACTGAGGTCATTGTAAGTGTTAATGTGTTTATACAGCACAACAAAGTAACGTAAAACCCCTGAGCAGATAAATTATGTACAGAGTACAAAGTGGATGGAAAGCAGTGATTTAACAACCAAACAAGAGCCTCAGTCCCTTTTTGTGTTTAGTGTCTGGGAAGTGACTGCCTAAATGAGCTTTGTGAATGATGCATTATGGGAAAGACAGGGGTAGTGCCAAAACCATGCCGTCAGTGCCACTTACAAGGGGAAAAGCTCCAGATAAACATATGGTGTATTCAATCTTGCTAAGCCTTGGGGGGCTCCAGCAATGAGCGTTACAGTGAGGAGTTCCATTAAGGACCGGCTGCTTGTATTTGCTCTTTATTATTGCAAATAGGAGCTTTTCTTTCTACTCCTTTGTTTCATGAAGACTCACTATCTCTGCTGATGTCCCTGTGAAAAGGCAGAGGTTGAGCTCCACAGTTGTTGAAACTTGTCTCTTACTGTAGTAAACTACAGGTAGCATTTTAGGTATGATAATGCTACGCCCAGATTTTAAAATACAACACCGTTTCTGATCCTATATTGGAAATTTGATTTAAAGCTGTGATCAGTATTTGTAACAGACCTGTAGGTAGCAATATAACTGTAAAGTCTTTTGGTAGTCTGCCTCCGAAGAAAAGGTGGGCTGATCATCTGGTGTATATATTAAATGCGTCTTATTTGAGTGCAGAAGTGGAGCAACGGATGCACATTTTGTTGAAAGGCAGTCAGCAGATTCAGCAGCACAAGCACAACACGTTGTCCGGTTCGCGCATGGCAATCAAAAGTTCCCACGACACGCGCAAAACAGAACATGACGTCAGCGTTTAAACTTAAAACTTTGGCTTGCTGTTTATACAGCAACAGAGGCTGCAGTATATCAGAAAAATTATACACTGGAGGGTGTTTTAAAAAAGTTGTGTTTTATTTCAGCTGAAATGGCGTTTCCGTATAAACGAGAGAATGAAACGTAATAATACTTTTGCATTTCATCCAAATACTATTCTTGTGTAAACACCACCTTAGCTGGAAGTATCTTATCTGCAGTCCCTGCATTAAACTGACCGGTTTGCCATTGACACTGAATGGTGTCATACCTGGGATGGTCAAGAGGTCAGAAAGAGCCTCTTCCACCCAAGCCCACATTCTGGTAACACCAAGAATTCAGTCTGATTCAGTCTTGGTGTTGAGAGCTCTGTCAGCAGTAGGAGGGTGTCTTACTATGTTGGTTTTTCAAGCAGTCTTGAACCAAGGCCTCCTGCCAAGAGTTTTGATATATGACACAGTCATTCACCCAGTTTACAGACCACACACTTTGCCAAGTTAATGTCCCAGCCCTCTCTAAAGATTGGCAAAAGAGAAAGTAAACCTCACATTCACCCTGACCTGCAGGAAAAGGCATCTTTTCTTTTCTTTTCTTTTTTTTCTGGTGGTTTATAAACTGTCTGGAGAAGGTGTTTAAGTCTCTTTATGATAAAGCCATTTCTCCAGCGAGGCAGCTGCAGTGTCAGTGGATTATAAATGACAGCTGCCATACTCTGTAGAAAATAAGACGTGATAACCTTCAACTATCCCAGATGTTGTTTTGGCTCTGCAGACAAATCATTGGAGTAAAGGGTGAGAACAGAGTTTCTCTGTCAGATGATCACATGATTTTCACTGAAAACATGAATTTTCGATGACATGGAGCTCCAAAATATTGTTCTTAACCATGAAAACACCAAAAACAATACAACCTTTGCACCCAGTGTGTAGAATATCTGTAGTGACATCTAAAATACATTGGCACAAACGAAGGATGGAGACAGCGCTGGCTGTAAGCAGTGTCATTTTTAGCTATGTTCAATGGGAATCAGCTTGGCAGGCCTGACATGTTGCTGTTACTCAATATGTATAACACGCTCTGCAGCCAAATGAAATGTTCCCTCGAAATTGAGGTCATTTCTATTCAAATATTTTTGTTGCCCTGACAATTCAACAGGAGGGGAGAGATGTAACAAGAAGAGCAGTGATGACAAAGGAAACATTCTGCCTAATCGTGACGTTGTTAGACAGCGACTGGTGGAGAAATGTGCGTTTTGTGTTGGTTGGTGCAATTCTTGGTGCATCCAAGAATTTGTCTCTTTTCTTTTAACTGTTTACAATTCGATTTGGACGGGTCAGTCTTTGTTCGTCATCTATCAGATGTGAGCTTTCTTGTGCTTCCCTCGCAGCTCCGACAGTTTCTGGAAAATGAGATCTTGAATGGATGGAAAAGGAAAGCCCTGTGATTTGGAGGATTTGTAACGCAACATAATTTGGCTGAGCGTCGGCTTTAATATTTTACTTGCTTAATCAAACTGCAAGAAAGGGTAATGCACACTGCTAATTGGATTGTGTCGTTTAATTCAATAATGAACACGAGGGAGAAAAATAAACAAATGAGCTATCCTGCTCATTTGTGCAATTCATTCCAGGTCGTATTGTAAGTGTCAGTACACGGGGAGTTGGTAATGTAACAAGCTTGCACTTAAGATTCATGCAGTAGCACAGAACGGTGTAAGTAAGTAGCATTTGAAACCATATCGTTATTGTACAGATACATGGAAAGATGTCCATATGTGTAGGTATAATATATGTCGGACTTCAGTTTGGATCCAAGTCGAGCCAAGTTTAACTTTTTACCGTATTTTCCGGAGTATAAGTCGCTCCAGATTGTTACGACTGTATAAGTGGCACAAGGCAAAAAATGTGCCATGAAGAGAAAAAAAAAACATATATTAGTCGCACTGGACTATAAATTGCATTTATTTGAAATGATTTGGTATGTTTACAGTGTTTCCAGTGAAAACCTCATATCTGAGACCATCATTAAGTTTCAGTTTCTCTTCTCTTCACGTAATCCACTCCCTTCCTTCCCCCCTCTGGATTTCTACTGTGAGTGTTGTCGGTAAGACAGGTGCAGTGTGAGCTTAAATGAGCCTCAACGGAAAAAAACTGCCTCACTCTTAAAAAAGTAACAGGAGTTTTGACACTAATTTGTGACTTAAATCCCAAAAACCTGTCTACAACGGAGAGCAAAGACGTGAGTGAATTTTTATTTCTCTAAATAATGTTAAACACCAGGTGTTGTCAGGTTGTCTAAGACGAAGATGCAGAGTCTCCATCAGCTGCAGAGCCATCAGGGCTGCAGTTATATTTCACCATCAGTGTTCCTAATCTATGAATTCAGTGATTTTTTCCCATAAGTCGCACCTGACTTTAAGTCGCAGCACCAGCTAAGCGATGAAAAAAATGTGACTTATACTCCAGAAAATACGGTAGTTGAATTCATCCAGTTTCAGTGTTTATTCAGCAAAAGATGTGGCATAAATACAGATCTCTGTTATTTAAGTGGTATGATGTCATGATAAATCAGAGATGTCATCCCTAAAAAAAAAAAAAAAAATTAAAATAAATAAATAAATAAAAAACAGGAAGACCATGAAACTTGTTCTCTCTGAAAGTTTTTCATAAACAACATTAATCAGCAGAGAAAATTAAAAATTCTAAGTCAGATTTGAAATCAGAGTCCCTCATCGTCATCCATGTCAGTGGTCCTACATATAGCTGTCGGGCTCATTTTGCCTGAAACTGACAGTGAGCAAGCAGGATGTGGGCAGCCTGAGGCGTCCTCCCCAGGGAAGCCCAGGACATATGGCTGTTTCAATGAAGGGACTTGTTATTCTGCAGGAAAGGAGTCCCAATGGACCAGTTAAGTAGTAATGACAGTATGGAAAGAATTGACGAGAGTCGCTCTTCCACAGGTGCTGCATTAAAGCCTCTCTCATTGCTTTTGACGCTCTTTTACAAGGATACCCCAGCTCATCAAAACATGCCACTCCTTTAACAGAATGAGCTGATATTGGTTTTGAAATCTCTCACATGCTGAAGGCTCCCAACATCAGTGTGGGTTGTTGTTGTTGGTGCTGGAGGCTATTGCTTACCTTCCCAAGGCTAATAAGGCCTGTGATCACATTTCGAGCATCCTGATCTGGTCAACAAGCGTGTTAAAACCAGTGTCTCATTAGATCACGGAACATTGATTAAGATTAAAATTAAAATGTGCAACAGCAGAGTGAAGCCCAAGGACCATGCATAAGAACATCAGCAATGCTTGATGCACCACAGCCCGTGTTTGCTTCATGAAACTTTAAGTTTGCTAACTCACCAAATACTATTTCAAGTCCGTCTTCCTTACTGATGCTTGACTAGCGATGAGAAATAGATTATTTCCTGCACATTACATGACGTATAATGGTGCACCACATTCTCTGTTATGCCCAATAAGAGCCATATTTTCAGCCTTTGTTTACACCTTTTTACAGAGTAATTCAGCCTTTTTTGTAATAGTGGGAGATTATGGAGGCAAGGGGTGTGTTTCTGTAGACATAACCAGAGCGGACATGTAGGGTGAGCTGAGTGCTGCAGAGAGGTGAACGGCTTCTCGACTGTCTCGGGGTCCACTGATTACGATCAGCCGGCGTCAAGCAGCTCCCAGCAGATATCAGCACATTATCTCAGGTTTAGTACAGCCTCTTAATCACACCCGGCACAGAAATCCATTAGTCTCTGTCACTTTCTCCCCAACTCAGGGATCTAGATCCCAATCTGCTATTTGAATGTTATGGCCCCTCTCTCCTTCCATTTTCTCCCAAGATTTTTTCTTTTTCTTTTCTTTTTTTTTTCCCTTTTTCCACTTCCATTCCACAAGACCTTTCCTAACACCCTGCCCACACCCAACCAATACTATTTCTGCATTTCTTGCATGCTTGGTATTTCCATTTATATCTGGGGCAGCAATCTCCCTGTTTATCACCTCACCGTTCTATCAGCTTTATTCCTCCAAAACAAGATTTTCTTGTCAAAAATATATGAAGCATACAAGGCAATATTGCAGTGGTGGAAGTGACACTCTTCTCAGTGTCATGCCGTGAGCATGTGAAGTTGTGATGCACATTCAGATTGCATTTTTGTGTCATGGAGTTTAATATAACCAGATAGAAGAAGGGGGCTGGTAGAGATTCAGGTAATTCATTTCGACCGTCTTCCTGTTTTTTTTTTTTAGGTACTTAATTACAATGAAAATTCCTGTTTGTTCACTTTTTATGTCCTTAAATTGATTTCTTCAAAAATTTAAAGCTTGAGATGGGGCTACATTTTCCTTGAAATTGATATATCCTGCTGGGACGTGCAATTTGATTTCCGCATATAACTTCCTGTTTGTTTGTTTATGTATGTATTGAAAATCCGATTCCTGTATGTACCACGTTCATAGTTCTGTATAGACTTTAGTATATAAAGTTACAATGTCCCATAAACCCAAAACAAAACACATCAATACTGATCCTCTAAAAAAGCACATGGACACAACCAATATTTTTTGTTTATGCCTGTGTGCAGACTATTTTTGCTTATAGAAAAATCAATAGAGCCTGAGTTATCAAATCCAACGTGTGTTGGAAGAGAGTGCCAAAGGGGGAGAGCGAGCGGCAGCAAAATCGATCCTGAGATATTGCCTTATTTAACAGGTGCCATAAATAGCAGCATTATGATGTTAACTATTGCTGAAGTAACAGAGAGGACAAGGAGAGGTCAGACTGTGTTGCACTCACTTTTTTTGCCGACTCAAATGCGCTCAAGGCCTCATCAAAGCACCGTTTCCTTTCTTGCCTAACTTCCCTCCTGTAGGCAGCCGAGTTATCAGAACACCGCAATGTTCCCTTCGTCAAATGCCCAATTTATGTAATGCACCAATTTTATCTGAAAACTGGTGTTCACGCCATGTAATCTTCAAGCCTTTTCTGGAAGGATCTTTTGCCTGTCAACATAAGAGGTCTAACACCATGTGTACCCACATGAATGCGCAGATTAAATAGAGGAAATATTTGTGACAGGATAGTGAGAATTTATGAGTTAGGATGCAAGAAGTTTACAGAAATCTGTCCATCAATAATGGTGATACATCATTTTGAAGTGGCAGGCCTAAGTGGATCCATTAGGTGTGAAAATGTAGATTCAAGGTGATTAATTTACTTGTGAGACACATTAATAGATGCAAATTATAATAACAAGAGGAAATGAGAGAGTTAATGCTTAGAGGGGGGGAAAACGGATATTTTTAACCACACAGCAGCAGATTTATGAATTTCACACATGCTCTCTTTAAAATAACTGCATACATATTTTGAAATCCTGTTTCATTCATTGACTCCACATTGGATTTATATTAATATTGCAGTAAAGCTGCTGCTTTCCTTATAATTAGCCAGGAGCCTTCATATATAATCTGTTACTATGTGGCCATGCTCCAGCAGCATCTGCTCAACCTGTACTGCCACCCTCGGTGTGCCCTACTGCAAGTGAGCCTCAGATATAACCTCTCCCTAATCCTTCCACCACCTCCCTACTTGCCTCTCTGTGTGAGCCATCTTGGCAGAACTACAGAGAAAAAGGGGCTTACCGCAATTTTTATTCATGTTGCCCATCGTCACAGTGAGGCCCACTCACCATTGAAGGATGAATGTTGCTCCTCGAGTCTGATCCTTAAAAGTAATAGGGTGAAAATGTGCGATGGAATCTGTGTGTAGAAACAGCCGAAGAGTTGTGCAGTTCAAACCAGTGAAACTAAAGTAACTTAGTACTTAGAACTTTTATTTTTACAAAATATATCAGAAGACATACCTTACCTGCAATTTTATATGACAGCTATCTTGGTTTTGTGACCTGAGTGTACACGCCTACAATCTTATTTTTGTAAATCCATGATTCAGCCACTATGAACTTTTTTTGTTGTGACTATATTTGAAGCCTTTGTGACCAGAGGTGTGTGGAATCCCTATAAAACAGAGGGGAAAAAAACTAGTGGGAGTTATCAGTGGGGGTGATAGGACCTAGCATTAGTCACTCCTTTCCCTCGGTTTAAAAATACTGCTATCCCTGACATCCTGCAACGACAACTTCATAGCAGTGCAGCGGAAATAGAAGCAAATTGCAGGGTACTGATATATGAAACCACAATTGAATTGATAGCAGTGAAATTAAAACATCACTGTAAAGTGTTTTCTAGTTTTGATCCCATGATTTCAATCCAGCTGCGAAGACACTTTACTCAAAACAATCAACATACCTTTTACCTTATTTTAAACCCACAGTTTTAAATCTTGGTGTAAAAGTCGACAGTGATTTTAAATTGGATCAACAAATAAATTAAGTTAAACTTTTATCATTTCAGGCTTTATCCAAGATTAAATCACTTTTATCTTTTAATGACTTTCAGGGAGTTATTCGTGCTTTTATTTCTACACGGTTGGTTTACTGTAATGCTCTCAGTTAGTTCAAAACCATGCTGCTCGTCTTTTAACAGGTACACAAAAACATGACCACATCACCCTAATCATTGCATCCCTCCACTGGCTTCCTGTTCATTTTAAAATTATATTGTTGGTTGTTAAATCTTTACATGGATCAGCCTCCTGGTACATCTCTGACTTTTTATGTGTCTACACTCCCACGCAGTCCTCGAGGTCTACTGATCAGATTCAACTCGTCATCCCAAAAACCTGATTAAAAACCTGAGGTGATCAAACTTTTTCTGCAGTGGCTCTATAGACTGTACAATTTACGAATGTAGCCTCCACTGCATCACCCGTCTGAATCTGAAACAGAATTTGGAAGTAAAACGGCCGGCACGGCCATGTTGAAAATGAGGCAGGCTTTGAGTCTCCACAGTAACAGCCATAGGGCGCCCGGCAGTCACGTGAGCTGAGCTGTGCATCTGATTGGACGAACTGGCGATCTTAATGTTGTCTAAATGCCGAGTTAGAAAAAAATGCACCCTCTGTACACTGTGTGCCGTTAGCAAAATTAGCGATTATACGGGAGACATTTTTTTGTACTAGGCTGTGAAAATGTTTTTTTTTTTTTGCTTCAGCCTCAAGCCAACACTCAACAAACTGCAGACTTTAGCACTTCCGCATTGTCTCATATTTACAGCTCGCTTGGGTGGCTCCCAAGCTATGGAACAAACTGCCACTCAGAATAAAAACATCCCCCACCCTTCCGACTTTTAAATCACCTCTAAAAAAATATATTTGTTTTTTGGCTTTCAATTCAGCATGAGAGCTGTGCAATCCCTGTCCTTTTATGTCTTTTATGGTCCTAACCGTTGTGTTTTTATAGCTCTTACTTGGGTTTATGTGTTTTTATTTAATTTTAATTATTTTATTGATTTTTCTTTGATTTTACTGTGCAGCACTTTGGTAAACTTGATTGATTTTTAAATGTGCAAGAATAAATAAAGCAGATTGGAAAATGACATTCATGGTATGCTAATGCTGCTTAAAAGAAGCTAATTTTCTGCATTAATTTTTCTTATAACATAATTATCCAGTGTTTTCAGATAATTATAGATAATGATAAATGGCATGTTTATGGGTTATTCTAATCCTCTGACTACTCAGAGAAATGGTTAGAGAAGATGCTGTTATACATTCTCTCTAGTTTACATGAATGAAATACATCCATCCATCTCAATATTTAACCATGTCCCAGGGTGTACACCAGCGCTAATCTACATCTCCACACATTTGTACCCCAATCGCCATGCCTTTGGAAGCAATTTTGTGTTTAGTGTTCTACCAAAGGACATTTTGACATGTTTGCTGCAGTAGCTGGGGATCAAACTGCCAACCCTCTGATTTATAAGCTGATGGAGTATTTTAAAAATTTGAGAAAAAAGAGAAAAAGAAAAAAAGGCGGCAATTGCTCAGTGCAGGGACTTGGCATGAGAACAGCAGGGACTCTAAGCTGCTTCACAGTCCAAGGTGTAGAGTAAGGCTAGTTTCTGAGTTCATTTTTCAGGCACTTCTGCTTAGGGGATTCATCCATGTTCAGCCTCTTCAGACTGACATCTTTCCATCTGTGCATGTCCATAACAACCCTGTCTGTACATGTGTTTCTTGTCTTTTTTTACATGTAGCATATTCAGCAACAGAGTGTTGAACACTGAATATCTCTCTCTAAGATAATTAAAGTTTGTTTACTTCTTACTAGCATTTTACTCCACAGATTGCAATCAAGCAGCAGTCTCCAGCCATGAGTAATGAAAGTCCAGACAGAAATGCTAGAAACTGCAGTTCTTCAAAATAGAACATACACACCAAGCCAAAAGGGTGATTTTAACAGTATCAATAAACATGTTTACAGCCTGGTGGGGGAAAAAAAGTTATTAAAGTTATTAAACTTACGATTTTTTCCCATATAAGGACATTGCTTACTTAACTTGACCTGACTTCACTTGGAAAAAGGTTAAAGCTCCACCTCTTTATTGTTTTTGAGTTGTTTTTAAATTGTATTTATTTATTTGTTCGTTTCGTTGGTTGGTTGGTTGGTTGGTTGGTTGGTTGGTTGGTTGAAATGGCTATTTGAGATCTCTGATGAAAATGGCTTTATAAATAAAACTGATTATTATTATTTACCTAATCCTAACTAGAAGGAAGATAGGTTGAGTTAAGCATTTCCAACGTAGCCTCCATGGATGATTGGATTCAAGAGTCTGAGTCAGAAACAGATGGGTGATGATGGAGACCTATGATTGCAACACACTCAGAAATTAAGGTGCCGCGTGTTGGCAGTCTTGATTTTGAAGTCTTGGTTTCTGCTTTGCATATTCGCCCCAAGTTTTTATTCAACCAGGCAACCCCAGAAAATCCAACATCAGTGCTTTGCCATGATAATGTAAAACCTCCCGATGTTTACTTGTGAAGACCTTGAAGAATTAGGATACACATGGAAGAGTCTCGCAGGCATTCCTCTCTGCAAATATGTGCAAACTTGTATAAGTCTGAAAATCCTGAAGGAAGACAGCATTTGTACTTTTTGGCAGGCGCACAATTTACCCTGGATGTACTCTGACTGTAAGTTCAACCTAGACATTCATAAAACTTGAATTAGAAAATTCCTCAGACACACTCCCTAAGTAGGCTGGCAGACATTTTGTCGCTGGCAAACAGAGTGGCACCTGTTTTTGTGTCTTAGTGTTGCTCTGCCCATGCAGGAATGAACTCTGAGCTAAATCCAGAAGAGGGAGAAAAGGAGAGAAGGGATGAGGGGGGAGACATGCTTTCTGTCTTTGCCTATGTTCCTCTGACAGCTACAGAGGCAGCAGAAGAGTCCTTCAGGTTACAGGTGCCATGCTGCAAATGTCACACAAATAGATGAGCTCACGTTGTCTCCAACAGTGACGAGAGGAAGGGGTCAACCATGCAATGATGATGAAAAGCAATACTATACAACATGGTGGGATGCGTAACAGCTTGACACTGACATGTTTCAAGGCAGGAAACTGAGGATCAGAAGTCATTCATCTGAATTTTGCCTCCAATATCAGAGCGTGAAGGTCGCTTTGGCCTTTACAAGTACCTGGTAACAACACACGGAAAACCAAACGGATCGTCTGATGTGGGGGGCTGTTGTTCTTCTTCATGATGAATTACTGCCAGTGCTGTGGTTTGGAACATGGTTTATCTTTCTTCTGGTACCTCTGCTTACATCCATCAGCAGTGTGGTAGAAAATGACTTAAACGTGTATGTTAAACAACTGACAGCCAGTTAAATCAGCTGTTGTGATGCTCAAAATAAGCCATCATAGATCACATATATCACAATCACAAAAAAAAGGTTTGAAAAAATGGAAAATTCATGTTGTGCATTCAACGGTAGTGTGAAACACTCTTTCGAATTAGACATTGCAGGTAATGAGTTTGTCCTCAAATATATCCATAACATAGAAGTTCAGTTAGCTATAGATGGGATAGAAACTGAGAGAGTTGCCAAAACTAAATTTCACGGAATAACAATAGATGACAAAATACCGTATTTTCCAGACTACAAGTCGCACTTTTTTCATAGTTCGGCTGGTCCTGCGACTTATAGTCAGGAGTGACTTATGTTTCAAATAAATGAGGTGCTGTGTTATTGGATACCTTTATGGGAAAAGATCACTAAATTCATACATGAGGAAAACTAATGAGGAAATATGTCTACATCCCTGATGGAGACTCTGCCTCTCTGTCTTGGACAGCCTGACTGCACCCGGTGTTTAGAGCCTGATAAAATGATTTAGAGAAACAGAAGTTCACTCACGTCTTCTTCACTCTCCATGCAAACACTTTTTTGGGATTCGAGTCACAAACTAGTAACTCCCCTAACTTTTTAAGAGTGAGGCTGTTTATCCCAGTTTGAAAGACACTCACAGGGGGGTAGAGAAGAGAAACTGAAACTTATACCAATTCATTCTAAAAAAAAAAAAAAATGTGACTTATAGTCCAGTGCTACTTTTATGTTTTTTTCTTCTTCTTCATGATGCATTTTTTGACTCATGTGACTTATACTCCAGTGCGACTTATAGTCTGAAAAATACGGTAAGCTGGAAATCTCAGATTACCAAATTATCAAAAAGCATTTTTAATACAGAATAAAGCCAAACAGGTTCTGGATTATAAATCACAAAGCATTCTACACTGTTCACTGGTTTTACCATATTTAAGTTACTGTTCTGAGGTTTGGGGCAACACATTCAAATACAAATTATTTGTCTTGATGTGTGTGTGACTTTCGGTCTTTCTGCAGCCAGCCTTTAGCGGTTTCTCGATGAACAACAACTTTTAGCACTTCTGCATAGGCTTCATTTTTCTCTACTTGATGTTGCCCCTTGGTTATAACATCATAAAGCACCAAGCTTTCTCTGACAGCACACTTTACAGTGATGGTTCAATAGTGTAAAAAATAACAGAGAATTCTCTCAGTGTCTTTGTTGAGAAGGCAACAGTTGCTAGTTGAAAGAAAGAGATTCCGCTGCCTGGTAGAATCCATCACATACACATTTTCCTGACACCATTATGCTTGAACTCTAAAGAACATGTACAAACATAGAGTTTAATGGTGTTACAGCAAAGTGCTTCACCTAAGGTAGCTGGAACTCTGACCTAAGCCTGTTGCCACTTGTAATTTTAAGAGTGAACTGCTGGGACACAAGTGACATGCCATACAGTGCAGGGCTTTAAGCCGAAAACATCCACAGATCTCTCACCAGTGACAGTCGTATTGTAGACTTTTAACTATGTATCTCTGTGTTAAAACATATGACAGTGCACTTGAGCTCTTTCATTGTCAGGTTAATATGGGCTCATCCTGCCATACAACCAGCCTTGTTACATCCCTCCTCTCAGTTATTTTCTGACCCTAAGGTCATGTGGAGTAGAAGTTATTTATCTTTTTTAAAAAAGAAAGATGTGATCTGATTTTAAAGTACTCTGGTTAAAGTTTTAAAGTAAAACTGTTCACAGTCTTCTTCATCAGTTCATTATGCTACTGTTTTGTCTGAGTTTTGTTATTATTAAAACCCACATCCCTTCAGGGGGTGCTACAGAGTTTGTTTACTTGTCTCTGATTGGCTAAAAGTGGAGCTGCATCCTTTGTAGAGCTTGACATGTTTACTGTTTCTCTCTTTTGAGAGGCTCATTCTACCAAAGTATCAGTGGACTAAGTGAAGGGTCCTGGGGGATTTACTTATAATCTTCTCATTCACTGTCACTTCTGTCACCTCCTTAAATCTTCTGCAGCTCTATTAATTAATGGTTCAGAGGGAAGTACTGCTGAATTTTCCATAGTATACTTCTCATTATTTTGGAGCTGTTTGTTCAGTTACAGCAGAGTCACTGGTGGCTCGAGCTTAACAGATGAGGTCTCTCTCTCCGAGCAGCTGTTGCAGGTTATTGATGACCTCATTAGAATGCTGCCTGCGGCACGACGGCTGACTTTGAAGGACTTCCCATATGCAATGGCACAAACCGCCAACGAAGCCTGTGCCGCTCATTTCGTGCCAATCGCCGCTTCCTAACGGTCTTTTAGTCAAAGGCAAGGGATTTCAATGCTTGGGAATCGTTGTGGGGTTCCCAAATCTTCTCAGAACTGGAGGCTTTTGATCACAAAGTACAATTTGAATGCTTGGAGAAGATCCAGTAAGAAGCTTTCCAGTTTCTTTCCCTGAGGTACTAATTTTGTAGCCTCTTCATTAAACACACAGACTATGGCAACAAGTTTAGTGTGTCATTTCATTTAATCAACAGCAAGTATAGATTTCAATTTATATCTCCAAATTAACTGTTGTGAAGTCAGTTACTCACTCAACACACTGCCTCATTTACACTTGGCTACAGGTGCTGTCTCTTTATCATTTATATCTGAGATACACACTAACATTAACAAAGCCTCATTTAACAATACTGCTTCGTAATTAAATATGACTTTTACATGTAGCCTCACTCATAAAGAGGCAACAAGGAGCCACAAAAATAAAACACAATGAGGGACATAAAGTGTTATTTTCAGTGGATACACATTAACATTTGTGTAACTGTGTGGATATTAAAGCAAGTGTAGCACAACGGAAGTTATCTTGCATGAATACCGAAAGAGTGAAATGAGTTTGAATCATGCACATAGCATCTACAGTGTGTGGCTTTAGTTGCTGCTTCACATTTAATGTGTGACATAAGGTGCTGATGGTTAACCGACTGAAACTAGGGAAAACCTTGCAGAGATCCGTCATAGAAGCTAGACTCTTTGAATGGATGTGCATCAGAATATCATCTAAAAATTAAATACTATGATAATTAGTGGTGGGACTTGATTAAAAAAAATAATCGAAATAATTATGCCATTTGTAATTAATTAATCGTAATTAATTGCATTTTAATCGCATCGATATTCAACATGAGAAGCAACACTTTTCAAACAGATTTTGTAGTTTAAACTTCTGTATGTGACTATTCAATGATTTAGTCTTCTAACAAAATCTGTTTATTTTGCTCAAAAGATGTTTTTTTTTGAAAACGTGTCAATCTCTGCAGAGCAGATCGTACCAAACAGGAAAACAGACACAAAAAACGATCAGTTTCCGGTCTTTTCAAAATAAAGCACCATGTTCAGCCTGTCGATTGTAAAATTATGCTCGTATATTAAAACTTCGACACTGGCACAGGGCCAGCAGTCTTCAGCGGGTTAGACCCAGAGGAAATCTGACGCCATGGACGAGGAAAAGTTTATATTGGAGGCGGAAAACCAGATAATTATATACGATACAACACATCCTTTATATAAGGACACAAACAGAAACTAAAAGGGAAGGACTGAATTAATGACTCTCTGGGAGGGCAGGTGAGTTTTACATACTAAATCTCATGAAAGTAGTTGTCATGGGTGTGATTCCTGCAGGAACATGTGGTTCTCCTGTGATCTTGTGTATCCGCGCTGACGGACCCCGGTGACTATTTTTTAAAAGTAATTTTAATCATCCACCGAGCTAAGCAAGGCGCTGTCATCAGTGTTATCCATCACTCAGTGTGTCGCTATAATCCGTCTGCCAGAAACCCGTGCACTGAGAACCGTTCTGTGTGATAAAGACTATAATATAAAATACAATAAAATGTTTTATTTTTTTTAACGCCGTTAATTTTCCCCTGCTTTAATTATCAAATTAACACGATAAAGTCCCACCACTAATAATAATACATGAAAGAATAGTTGTCAAATAATTAGCTATACTGTCATTTAGATGTCCAGACTCTGTTGAAGGTTCAAGATGACACATGTTACGTATGTTATCAAGGAACTATGACTTTGATTCATAAAAAAAGAAAAGAAAGTTGTAAACAAAAAAATTAAAAAATTAATTTGAATTTACTATTCACATATTTTAAGGATTTTTGCAGTTGGACAAAAGTTTCTTGATGCAGCCAAGAGCTCCAAAGCAGCTGTTCTTCTCTTAACCACCACATATTGGATGAAACAAAGCACCCAGCCATCACTTGCAATCCCGCTTGAGGTGCCAAGAGTGCACGCCAAGTCTCTCCAACTGTCACTTCCTTATTTAATATTGATGAGCTTCATACGCTACACTAACCCGTGCCACCACTACCTCTCAAATTGTAAACCAGTTCTGAACAGGACTTTTGTTTTTTGCTTTTATATACATACACTGGATATACATGAAAAACTGTCTTCACCTCTGTACTGGAGAGAGCATTAAAAGGAGGAAGGTTGACGTGGCATTTTTGGACTCCAACTGCCGGCTACTCAAATTGGCCTTCACAGCCCATAAACCCACGTCCTGCCAGCCAGACACCCTCGAGCACCTTCCCTGTGGACAGACCGCATAATGTCCTCTTATAGAAGAGAGTCTGTGGGAGAGAAGCTGTGAGAATTTTTTTTAACAGTCTACCCAGTAGGCAAAGAAAACGGAAGACATGTTTGAATTTAGTTTGAGCTATAATTACGGTAAGGCAAAATTGGCCTCACCCTCTTGTAGTAAAAGAAAACCTCCATTAAACGTATAATAATGATCAAGTCATTATTGTGAATAAGCCAGGAGAGAGTAATTGTACGCCAGTTTTGAAAGTGTACTTTAGAGCAACTGACAGCCGACAGCTGTGCACAGAAGCCTGCAAAAACCCATTCAGATGTAATATTCAAAGTTAATATGAACCATTAAAGGTAAACATTGCCTTTGCACAATCTGTTTTTCTTTTACTCAACTTGACTGCCAGACAGAAATATGAAGTAGAATTGCATGCTGGGAGCATGAGCTGCTTCCCCAAGCTGAAACATAGAAATGTTGGGATGGAGTTTGATAGAGAATAGTAAATCATCTGCGAACTTCTTCCCTCTCTGGAGCTGAGTGAAGTCTGGTCCTGGGCCAACATCAAACAGCCTTGTTGTGGGCTCTAAGAAACCTTGGGATAAAACTCTGACAGTAGCTCCTCAGGTAGAAGCAAGCAAAGAGGTTTGGAGTGCCTGTTTGATGATGAGAAAGAACTGCCTTACACAACAAATCCAAGCCTTAAAAAAAAAAAAGAAAAACATTCACAGTTTGCATTGGATAAAATCTCACCAGAACCACTAAGGCACATCTGACTCTTCTTTAAGATGTAAAACAACTCAAGTTTCAGTCAAGCAAACTAAACTGGACTTGGACAAGAGGTAGCTGTTCATTCACTGGTAGACGTGTATGAAACTGTGCCACCAACAGGAAGGAAAAGGAACAGCAGCTGCACTTCAGTTGTGTAGCTGTGTGCTTAGCTGTTGCACCTCCTCAAGGAAAGGAAAGTTTTATCTACTGTTTTTGTGGATTTTTCCAACTGCCTTCAGCTTTTTGTTTTCATTTACAACTCTTGAGCTGTACGCACATGTTGTTTGAGTGTAACTTCCCATCTATGTCCTACATGAGTACTTTACCTTTGTTTCATGGTGCCTGATGTAAAACAGTCATACAGTCTGTTTCACACACACTTATTGTGGCTGTTTACAGAATTTAGCATTCTCATCAGTATGAAATAGTAGCTGCATTTCCAGCACAGTTTGTCGCAAAATAAAAACGATATTTCTGAAGTTTCAATAAATTACAGTGGTGTCTTGCCAGTGTTTCCATAATGACTAGAATTACTCACAACTTGAGTTAAATGTTGTCCCACAAGATTCAATGTGCGGAAAGCAGAAGAAAGAAGGAAGTATAGTGACCACGGTAACCATGAATATCTCATAAAATACTGTTATGTCCGTCCAGACTGTGCAATGATGACGACCACCGATTCATACACACTTGTGTTTTTATTCACTGGTTGCTGTCAGCCATGACCACGCCAACTCAGAACAGGTACATTGGATTGGAACACTGAATGAAAATCATCTTCATCTCGCCTTCTCTCACTCACACACAAACCTCCACCCCTCCTTCCTGCTGAACTTTGACCACTCACAGCCTTCATGATGCCTTTACTGACTGTCAAAAACACCAACATCTGCACTGAACACATTACTTACAGCAGAGCTGTTACAGTATGAACGCCAGAGTCCTTATGTGTTGCAGTGGCCACATACTAAGGAGTTCTAGGAGAGGACTGTGGCCGAGGAGAGGAGGGAGGTGCATCCGTTATTCACCTCTGGTGACGTATTTTTACAAAAAAGGCGTTTTATCAGTATTTTACGATAAATTTCAATATTTTTTAATTTTACAGGTTTTACGAATTTTTGATGTTTCCATTGTCTTTTTTTTTTTTTGGCGATATTTAGTTTTTTTGCGCAATTCTAGGTGTAATGGAAACACAGCTGCCGAGATGGTGAATTTAAAATAACCCGTAGACCATCACCATCCTGCTTCCTGTAACATCACTTGGAGTCATACTGTTTTAATCACACCGCTGCTCATCAACCTGTAGTCAGTGAGAAGACATGCAGTATTTTCAAACTGCTTATTCACATGTAACCATTGTAGCTTATTCTGTAATATAAAAATGCTTTTTACCCACTGCTGTATTCCTGTCTGTCTGTTTGTCTGTCTGTTGAATGAGCCTTTTCTTTTATGCTTACAGGTGTTTTTACCTACAGCATTGCAGCTGATTGCATAGCTTTTGTCTGCTGCAGATATTCATGGCAAGATACTCGTACAAAACCCTGTAAATCTTTTAAGTGAATGACCTGAAACAGCTGCATCATGTGCATTCTAAAATATATATTTAACAGTGAGTGTGAGCTCTTTGGTATCCTTTGGCATCATTTCCATATGACTCATTTTATAAAAGGGTGAGCGATTTACGTAAATGAAGAGGTGTACATAAATCGAGTTCACCGAGTGCAAAATGTTTAACAGGGGGAGCACTGTACCTGCTTGACAAACAGTAGCCTATGTTAAATGTTCAAAAGTGTTCCTTTATGTACACTGGAGAAAATTGCCTTTCATCCAATTCTATATTTATATTCATGAAAAGCCTCCATTCTAGTCATTATCAGGGTCAAAGACAGAGAACGGGAAGAGCAAGTCACCGAGGCATTTCATGGGCAACATCTCTATCAGGCTATTTCACCTGAAGCCAAATGGATAATTCAATATGATGGTGTGAAGATAAAGCTCTGATACTGGCGGTGTCAGTGATTTGCAATAAAAGAGACAGGGTCTGGAATAAACAATCGTTTCTCTCATTCCGTCGTTTCGCCATATGGTGTCTTCCTGTACAAATGCGACACATGCAATGCCAAGCTCATTACGGAAGGTGGAATATGCATGAGTATCCCCACTGTGCTACCACTTCATCAGAGCATTGCAGTGTGTTTTAATTACACATCCTTTATTTGTTCATTGTTTTAGTGATACTGGGATGGTCAGTGCAATCGACCTCCCTTCAGTGTCTTGATCCAGCTTTGATACATTGCCTACATGTTAAAGTAGAAATATGTCTGTGTCAATACAATATTAACGTTTCACTGAATCATTTAAATACATGTGATGAGTCTAGTTTTTATCCTTTTTTGTGTTATGTTGTGAGATGAGTTCAGCTTAATAGCAGGCTCATAAACACTGAATTGCCACACCAACATCCAGGTTTGGCCATCAAAACCAATTTAGTCAATACTCCTGGGACCCTTTAGCATTCACTATCACTGCCATGAATGCATTTGTTGTGCTTCTCTATTTTGTCAGCATGCTGTTGTTTCATTCCACGTGACAATCTGTTGTGTTCGAAGTTCCCCCAATGCAAGATATATGATCATAAATACTGAACACACCTCCTTCCATACAGGAAAAGGGAAGTAAAATAACTGACATGATAATCTTTGAGAACCATCAAAAATCAGGTTTTGGTTCACTTTTCTTGGAGAGGGAATCGGACATAAAATCGTCCAAATTATCTCTTAGTACCAAACTTTTAGGTCAGGGAAGACTTCTGACAAGGTTGAGGCTAGAGAAAGACTAATCCAGAACTTAAAATGACATTCTCAGCGCCAATAAAGGTTATTTCCAAATGATATTTCTTAGCTTCCTGATCGGGTTGGACAGGACCGGATTAATTTATGGCACATTGAAGTCTCTATGACAACACCACACCGGTTAACAAAGTTTAGTAGTGAGAAGAGAGAGCTGTATTTTTCTCAGCTGAAAATAATTTCTGTTATTTATTTAGTGGTAATGGTGGACACTGGAGCTGAACTGTCAGATAGAAAAAGGACGTCAGAGCATAAGAAAGCTAAACAGGAGAGCTAAATAGCTAAAGGCTAAAACCCAGGCTAAACTGTTTGTGATGATGTTCATTCAAACCCACATGCAGCAGTTATACTGCACTGATCTGATCGAACTTGAGAGTTTGCCAATAAAATGAAGAGTGAGGTTACATTAGCTCTGCTTTTTAGATGAGCAGGACATAAGGATTCGCCAACATTACACATTAGCATATGGATACATCTTGGGGCACCAGGCTGTGAGTTGCATGAAAATAACTCGCTACTAAACTAAAGTACGGACTGACAAAGTTTGCTGGTTGTCACGTTTTAAACTGGCACTGCATAACTGTTGATAAATACCTTATCTTGTCACACTGTACCCAGTAAAAAGTTGCCTAGAACAAAGAAAAGAAGTGTTAAAAAACAAACCGATCTCCACTCATTTCCAAAATAAACACACGCCTTGTCAAGAGTCATGTCATCACTACAGTGCCAAAAGGGAAAAGGGTTCACTGCAGTCTACTTCAAACAGATAGTCCTCACAGCCCCTTTAAGTAAATGTGTCAACTACAAATTGTTTGATGTCAGCTTAACTATTTCATAATGTCTGCAGCATTACATCTTTATGTTTAGCTTGAACTGTAATCTAGACTCGACCGAAGGCTCTGCTGGAATTATTAAACTGGTGTCAGTTTATGCATCAAAGGGTTAAATTTAACATTTATACAGTGATTGAGTGGAGATATCAGAATATATATATATATATATATATATATATATATATATATATATATATATATATATATATATATATATATAGTGTATCGCGATATTGCTTAAAAATATTGAGATATTGATTTTAGGCTATATCGTGCTGCCACTAGTCGAATTTTGTTTCTGATATCTTTGTTAATGTTTATTTATTGAGAAATAAATGTTATTTTTCAAAATATCTCATTATTACACAAATTAACATTTATTACCACATAAACACACACAAAAGTACCGAAAATCTGTACCATTGAGTACTGGTACCGAGCATCGGTACCGTATCGGTTCAAATGTGAAAGGTACCCATCCCTGAATACAAGTGATTTAGCATTAGATGAGCCTCCACTACTCAGTAAAATTCATATTGAGACATAGTAACATGCATCTTTTAGTGTCAAATCTGTACATTTTCAGCATGTTGATAATCTCAATCTGACACAAGACTGAAACGAGGGACCAATAAAGAAGAACACTGCCGCAAACAAGCAAGGACAGATTGTAAATTTAAATCTTTTTTTGAGGAAAAAATATGGCAAAATGGATCATATAAGGAACTGAAACTTGGGTTTTGATGCATCCAAACTGAGCTCCACATGCCATGGCTTGTAAAATCTTTGATAGTTTTGTGCCAGGGTGTTATCCATCTTCATTCCTCCTGAACACTTTTTGTTCAGCTGCATCTTTTACAGCTACATATCCTGTGATTCCTGTAGGGGATTCAGTTTTCTGGGATGGTGACATTGCCTATAATAAGGTTCAGCACACACTGGGCCTCCTATGCAGCCAATCCTCTCGTGCAGCTCAGATGGTTCTCTCACCCAGTGGGTCCACCGAGATGGGCATAGCATGGGTCGGACAGTCATTCACCCCCAAATGGGTCGATGATGCACGGCCACCAGGCCCTAGCACATCGCCCCGGAGTGTCAAGTGGAACATCACACGCTGACATCCCTGTCAAGGTCGTCAAAAAGTGCACTGGTCTGGACGCGTGCCATTGGAGTGAAAGGAGCGGGTCTGCATGATCAACAGAGCGAGGCGGTCTCGTTGATGGGGTAGACGCTGGAAGTTGGGTTTAGGTTGTGCTTTCTGCATGCAGCACTTTACCTCTAGCTAAACATACAGAAGCGAGTCTGAGAACATGAGAATGGGGACTGTAAAGCCACTACAAGTTCCTGACATCAACTAATGCCTCTCCTATTCCTCACAACACAAGGAGCACTATGTAAAACCACTCTAAATAAATAGTTGATGCTTCTATATTAGGCTGCATTAACATTAAATCAAATGTAGACTTTCCCTTATCAAAATAAGGAAAATGAAAACGCCCTTTTTCTCTTAAAAGCCACTCTAACATAATCAAGCATAAAAACCCATTCGATAGCAGTACTTTGTTTTCACAACAGTTAATTTCTTAAAACAGCCTACATTGGTTGACCTACTTCAAGAGATTGTTATCTATGTTACTACATCACGAGTCTAGATTACTGTTCAAGATGAACATAAATCTAATCTTTAAAAAGCCTGTGTGGAAAGCAGCTCCTGGTGTTTAATCGGTGGTCCCCATTGGCTTATTTGCATCTCTTCATCTACTATTATTTTCCCCTTTTATATCTCTATTTGAGCTAATTCCTGCAGTTTTTTACTTCCATATTATTCAAAAACCATGTATCCCCTTTCTCTTCACCATCCCCAGCAAATCCTTCCCTCATTCTGCATCCCTCTCTTCAAATCCCACCCTCTCTGCTCCTGCTTCCTCCATCTCTTTCATGTCCTTTAACATCTCTGTCTCTCCATCTAGCCGCCTCCTGTCCTCCCTCTCTTCCTCTATTTTTTTTTCCTTTTAACATATTACTGATGCGCTCCTACTGGCCCCAGTCTGTCCGACGGGATTAATTGATAGTGAGAGATAATAAATCTTTCCATTAGGCGTGAGGCCCCTGCCCATTGCTCATTATGCGCCTGCTGCTTCTGGACGCCATGGCCTGGGGTTTCCCTTGTTTTTTTTAACATGCACGTCTGCCATTCTTACACCAGCAAGGTCACTCATGACCTATCACAGTGAATTGGCTACAAGCTCACCTCATGACACATATTCGTTCATGCATGAACACCATGCATGACCTCCATGTGAAGCATGTTTTTTTTTTTCCCCTCTCTCCTTTTGTTTTTCTTGGTGTTTACATAAGTAGCTCTTGTATCCTGTCCCAACAAGGTGGGGTTTTTGTTTTTTCCTCAGAAAAAAAAGACAATAAGAAAAGACAAGCTAATAGAACAAAGAGTCATGGCATGTTTTTTTTATTATTATCAGCCCTTAACCTTTATTTTCATTTTGAAATGTAGAGGTGTCACACTCTTTGGCTGCTAACTGACCTGTATACTTGTATCTTGCATACTATTAAAGCAGCTGTTTATCAGTCTTTCCTTATCTAATCCATTGTACCATGAGAAATTCCTATCTCATTGCTGGTGATGACAAAAGGGGGCATCAGAAAGAAAATGGGTTATATAGTGTCAATGGTTTCAATATTTACAATTATAAAAACATTCTGCATTGTAACACAACTTTTACAACCATTACAATCATCTAACAGCTGATAAAGAAATGGTGACTGCAGCATTGCTATTTGTGGACTGTTAGAGTTAACTGAGCGCCAGGTGTCTGCTGATATAGCACATGGTGTGGCCTAAGGTATCAATATTTTTTCTCTCTTTATTGAGAACTTAAGTGCATCCAAGTTTAAATAAAGAAATGTAAAAGTTGCTCCCAGCTGCCTTTTAAATGTATAACAAACATGATTGCTTGACACCTTTGTGATGTCAAAAAAACAGTCCTTACAGAGCTAAGCTAGTACAAAAGTCAGCTATAAGGTTATTAGCCATTAGCTACTGTAGCAAATGAGACATAGAACTGTATTCTTTCTGCTGTTGCTATGTTACAGCCTTACATGGAACCTTTTAACTATGCCAGTTATGAACATGCAGATAAAAAACAACTAATGCTATGCTGATAGCAACAGATTATCCAGTCAAAGAACTTATGCAAGGTGGTTATATAAGTGTAAAGCAGGCCTGCTTTTGTCTGCTTTTAATAACTTTAACTGGCTATGGTTGTTAGGCTAGTTTCCCCTTGTTAGCTGACTAAAGGTTAGCGAAGAGTGGGACCATTGAGGTACCAAACACTCATACTTGGAAAAAAATGACGGACATTTCTGAATTTGTTTTTTTTTTCTTTATCTAAGTACTACTAAACTGCTAAGTGCTAGTATGTTGATGCTCTACCAATGAAAGCATCACATAGCTTACTTAAGCATGCTAACTAAACACTAGCATGGTGAAACAACAATCAGTAGCTCGACAGGAAATATGAATAGGTTGTATTTTTTATTTAAAACTTCATATAACCCATACAGCAAACTGTACAACTGAATTATTCACAATGTGTTAAAAAGAAAATAATTTGATAGCTTTTCTATAACATTTTGTGGAATTTCCCCATGTTTTAGATGTCAGTAATTCTAATGTTCTCATAACACATACAGTTACTAGGAAAACAAAATCTTTTTTTTTTTTCTTTACAAAACCTTACAAAAACTATATTTATAGAAATTCTGCATGTCCACAAAGAAAACCCTGGCTGGCACCAACATATTTCTCGTATTGTTTGAAAGGTTTTCTGCCAAATGAAAGAAGCTGTGCAACTGAAAAGAAAGGTATACATAAAGAAGGCATACCGTTGTGACTCAAATAAACTCATATCACACACTGCTAATGGAACACAGGTTATGTAGCTTACATTTTGCATTATTTTTCTCTCACGTTTCATACAATTTTGTGTAAAATTACATTATTATTCACATTGATTTATAAAAAAGATGTATATATTCCGTAACCAAAACTGACTGAATCAGCCAAATCAGAAACCCTGTTGTAATTCCAACTAATTTTGATTAGGATGAAATTTTCAATTATTTCACATATTACAGAGGTGAAACACACGCAGACTTGTTTCTTTGTTCTCACCTGAATGGAAAGCTACAGTACACTTGAGGGTAACAGTAAGATAGTTTAACCACATGTGGGCTGTGGTTGTGATTTAAACAGGTCCTCATGGGGATTTGAAGGTCCAGTTTTATAAGATAAACACTTTTCCCCTTTTTCTCTGAGGGGTGTCCCCTTGATTCTCAGTGAAGTTCAACATTTCCACTTTCATCTTCACCTTGCACAAATATATTTTCCATCACACTAGATGATGTACACACACTTTCCCATCAATATACCATAAAGCAATGTATTTCTGTTTAATAAATAAACATGGTTTGGGGCTGTAGAATAGCACTAAAGTGAGGAAGTAGGTTAAAGGGACCCCTCTAATGAAATAAATATCATCTATAACATATTAGACTGTGAACAGAATAAATTTATAACTGTATAAATTTAGCAAAATACATTTTCTCCTGCTGATCTTATCTACATACTCTACTTTGCAGAAGGGAATCCATAAACAATTATACAGTGAGTCTCTACCAAACCGATGCTAAATTTTACAGACTGGAAATTTCTTTGAACCTTAGATAGTTCAGATTATTTTGTCACAATGTATCAAGATCACAAACCTCACAGAGGTTTGCCGTTTTCATTACGCTCTCAGGTGACAGAAGGTCAAACACTCCATGAGTCTTCCAATGGCATGACAGTTGCCAGAGACGTACACAAGTCAACATGAACACACAAATCCAGTCTTCCGTATTGTAACCAGACTTTCTTTTTGCATGTCCACACACTACAAGACAGGCTTAAATCTATCCACTTAACATACACAAGAGGGGATGTATCTGTGTTTAAGACCTTCTGGATCTTTTCTGTGCATCCTCGTAACTTTGCAGAGTTTGTACGATCCCCGTATTGCAAGGCCATCCTTTACTGCAAAACAGCCTCTGAAAAATGAAGTAACATTTTTTTTTAAAAAGTGCTTGGGACATTCAGTGGTCCTGTGGTCACACATGGACAAAGTCAGGCATGTATTTTGATGGATATGTCACAATCAAATGCACTCAACTAAATACACTTCAGCTTTAAGGTCCCATTCTCTAAGCTTCTGTTTTTGTGACTGACATTTCCTTTTTGAGATACAAACAAAGAGACCTGACCTGGACTTTCCAAAAGATTTAAGGTCAGGTAAGATTTCATCAAAGTCGAGCAAAAACTTTTAAACTAGTTTGTGTAAATGTGCTGTATGATCATTTTTGAATTTGGAGAGGACAGAGGGCATCTGGAAATCAGTCAGTTCTTTTTTTATACTTCTTTTGTTCAAATGTTTTACATTAAAGTGGTGATAGCAATATTATGGGACGATATGACTCAAAATACCTTCCATGTCAACTCCATGAAAGTGCCAAACACAAGTTACAGCAGGTATGTATTACCGGGTTGGGGGGGATAGTCCTTAAAATCGAGAGTTTGAACAATACACTTTAATTGCTCCCGAATGTTTAACTGAGTAATGGCCTACACTGTTCTGTACCGAGTTCTGCTAAATGGTCAGATCTTTGGTAATTAATTTAACTGCTTTAAATTCAATCACATAGAAAAAAAAGAGACATTTTTTGACCCATAATATTTCTCCCATAAAATAAATCCACACAACCCAATTCTCCAAAGGCATCTCCCCATTCCAGCTTTCCTTTTCATTCACATACTGAACTTCAAACCTTTTCATAATACCCAACAGTTGTGTGTCTTCCTTTGTGTAGACATACTGTGTAATTTTTCGACAAGTAATCCCTTATGTCTCCATAAACCATGCTTTCAGAAGATCCTGTTATGTTTTCATCAGCGTCGGCCTCGACAACATTTTTTGAGGTAACATTATTTTCAGGTGTCAAAGGAGGTTCAAGAGCTTGTGTGAATCAACAGGATATGCTGTAAGTAAGAACTTGATATGATCATTTGAATGTGAAAAAAAAAACATGGAAGTGTCTCTTCTTTGTCCTCCATGTATACCTGTCATTTATTGCCATTCTTAGCAAAGCCTTTTTTCTTGCCTCACTCTGTATCCAATATAAATCGCAGTCTTTCCTCAGGTTGAGGATTCTTGAAAGATGTGTATTTTCTTGTGTTTTTGTGTTGCGCACGTAAACATCAGACTTAAAACTGATAAACTGGGTGTACTGTTTCCTCAGAATTTCCCACGATTGTTCTTTTCATATCTTATGGTTTGGAGGACAGTGGTGAATGTTGTCATACCTGTGTGGCTGATGCTGCCATTTTCAGTTGCCCATGTTTTGTAAGTGTCCCAAAGTCACTGTGGTTAATGGTGAATCTAGTGATCCCGTCTATGCCATTGTCTCTAGTCTCTGGCACGGCCCCTGACACGTTGCTCAGGAGGTTCTTGCCCTGTGGGGAGCACAGTGTCATGGGAACACGGGGGTCATCCCAGTGCTGCAGCTCATGTTGTCCTTTCCCGGGAGTCGTCGGTCGTTGTAGGCGTGCATGTTGATCACTGCATCCGTCTTCACCATGACTGGAGGCTGAGGCTTGTGTTTCACCCGCCTCTCGCAGGTGAACGACAGTCTGATCTCGTCCACCATGGCACTGCACAAAGACCTCTGGGCGAAAAGGGAGGATGCGGGGAGGGGAGCAAAAGGGAGGAGAGGGGAGGAAAAGGGACGGGGGGTAAATGCCTTAGCTTTAAATTGTTCTGACAGCGGAGAGTGTCGACAGTCTAAAGAGCACAAAATGCATTCCAACATAACGTCCATGCTGTGTTGTTGCTGGTGTGTGTGTGTGCACGCGAATCCATGGCTGTCAGCAAAGTCAAATCACACCACCACCACATGGAGCCTGCACACGGTTCATCATTGCTGCTGTGTCAGAAAGAGAGGACAACTATGGTGCATGAGCATGCATGCAACAACTCACTAAGCATGACTCAAATTAGTGATTTAAAGCAGTAAAGAGCTCATGCTATTCTGACATCTCCAATGACTAATAATGGATTAATTCTCTCTGCTCCAATTTGCAATTAAATATGCCTGTTAAATAAAGAAAATGTTGTGGTGTTATGGCCAAGTACTCCTAGGGATTAGCCCAAGGCATGCAAATCCTTTTATAACATGTTTGAACTAAAAGCCATGAATAGAGCACAGCTTTGGTTTCGAGGCGATGTGGAATGAGTATCAAAACAAGAAAGGGCACGGTTAGTAAAGTCTTTGCTAAAATTGAGGGTAAAATATTTGAAATCCGGGAAGAGTGTAATTAAATTAATGTTAGAGTCTTAAAAACAAATGAAGAATCTCTGCGTGTGATTTATGAGGACATATACCTGGTCACGTTCTGCAGTCTTCCTTAGCTTGTAGATGAATTCAGCAATTGCCACAAAAACAGACAGCACTAGGCCAGATGCCAGCACAATGAATATACCACCCAGGTTCTGGATACCCATGGGGCCTGTCTCGCGACGCTCTTCATCCAAACAGCTGCTCCCACTCCACCACTTCTCCTTCAGCATGTGTAGGCGCCCATCCTCCAAGATGCTTAGGATTGCTATGGTGATTTTGTCCCTGTACGGGGAGCCTGGAAGCAGCATAAGGCCTGTTTTACTTTGGAAGGAAAGCCAGCTGGATTCCGCGATAATAAGGTTCATAAACACAATGTGGCATACTGTCTGACAAGTGGCTACACACACAAAAAAAAAACATGTCTTATGCTGATGTGCTGTCTAAAAATCAATCCCTCCTCTTCAGCCTTCAAAAAGAAGCACATAGCTTGATTTTTAATTACTTGGAGGACCGAGTGAATTCTCTCTCTGGTCATTCTTACCGATAGGAGTGCCGATGCCGTAGCCTTTGCTGTCAATGAGCCCCCCCACCTGTGTCAGGTTACAGTTCCTCCTCGTGATGTAATCGATCGTTGAGGACTCCATAATGAGGGCATAGTCAGACTTAAGGACCCTCTGGATCCCATCCTCGATAGACTTCACCAGAGATGTGCTGGGTTTGCTGCTCATGAAAGCCCACATCTTCTCAAAAGTAGAAACCTTAGATTTCTGAAAGGAGCGGAAAGAGTCGGCTTTAAAAAGAAAAGCTTTTGAACGTCTTTTGAACGGGCTCTCCTGCTGCAGGTGGAGGAAAAGTGGTTGAAAAACACACAATACTTTTAGCACTTAAAAAAATTCATCTTGAGCTAAACTTCTTTCAAACATTTTCAAAAGAAGTGAAATCTTAAAATCTTCTCTGTGTAATGATTGAATAAGAATGTATCTATGGAGAATGTTTTGAATGCTTGAAGAGGGACTATCACAGTGTGTTTTGTTCATTTACAGCATCTTAGAAAACATATCTTTTAGCCAGTGACCACACAGATTGATGTGATTACTCCCACAGATCTCCATTGTCATGGGATTAAAGAACGCCAAATTGAAGCTGTGCACACAGCTATTCTCATAAGTGCTGCCCAAGTAGCAATAGTAGAATGCCTCTCCATTAGTCTTGCATCAGGCTATGTGGTATTTCATGCCACTTTATATGAGGTCACATTTATACCATGTCGAATCCTGGATAATTACTGTCTAAAGACTATATGCCATTTCAAACTGTGGAAGATGCTATTATAAGGAGCCCTCCATTATATGAAACTACAGTCAAAGCACAGCCCTGGTTTCTTAAAATTGAGAGATGATAGTCTGATATTAAAACTTGAAAGTGCCAATTAGGATGTACAGTACAACAAGTGCTGCCAAGTTGGCATCTTTATCTGTAGATTTACCAATTTTCTCGCCCCAGATGTGTAGGCAAGGTCAGGATGAATCCAACAGCAGGCAAGTACAGCTGACTTCGATTTGCATTACAGCAACATGTAGTACACAAAGGTCTCATGATAAACACTACTTCCCTATAGATGTCCTATCTCTACTCGTTGTGGAAAAATGGCAAACAAACACATCCAGTAATTTTCTTCAACCTTTTGACAGAAGGTGAAGCTGCTTTTCATGCAAACAGTTAGCTTGCGTACTTGTGCCCTTCAACACTCTTAAAATAGTTTGCGGTTTTTACAAAACAACAGTCTCTAAAGATGGTTTCTGGTTGGTATGAAAACATCCTTGATAATGGTTGCTACAAACCTTGTGTTATACTTCTGATGTGGTGTTTGTTTTTAAAGCATTCGTGACTCCTACAGTTTGAAGGCAATGGCTTCTTGTTAGTAATCAAGAGTACCTGGTCAGCCATGACTACAAATGTTTAGGATCAGAGACTGTCTAACATATAAACCTAGTCTATGTGAAATTTGTTTCTGATATGGAGTTTTGAAGTCCACCATCATCAGCAGGTGCAATATTGGCAATATTATTGCTGAACTCAACCTTGCTTAATTTGAATTTGGATGAGTCAAAGGGGCGGGCCTTTAGCCTGTCAATCAAGTCAGCCATACCCTTAAATAATGAGTACTAAAAAAACTCCACCCCTGTACAGGATGTGTCATTAGATTGATGAGCTTTTCGGACTCGAGCCTTTTTTTCCACCGGCCTGTAAAAAATAAATTTTGGGTGTAGAGCTGTAATTTTTATCCTATTCAGATGGGTTTTATATTGTTTAGACTGGAGGTTGCTGCTTGATTAGGATCTAAATATAGAGGTGTATACTTGGGTACATTTCCGGGTTTATGCTAGTCGAGCGAAACAAATGAAATTCGTCATCATTGTAGGTGGGCACCATAATTACTTGTTGTTCAAGAAATTAAAAAACTTTTTTTTTTTTGTTGTTGTAACCCAAAATGCTGCTCATATATAGTTTCTAAACTGTAGCACAGCCACCCACCACAAGTGGGAGCTGTAGCTCTGGTTTATGTCCGCTGTTATAAAGCTCTAACACTCTAAAACCAACTGTGAAGAAGTAGATCATTGATGAGATGGGCAGTGTGGTGAGATTGGTCAGTATTTAGAAAATTTAAATTAAGTTGTATAAGAGATGTGTGTGTGTGTGTGTGTGTGTGTGTGTGTGTGTGTGTGTGTGTGGTTAAAGTTGTGTACAACCTTAAACATTAAACTCTGGTCCAAAAACATGAGTTAATATGGAAGTGCTAAAAACTGTTTTTGTTGAGTGTTTGCTTTTCTGTAAAAGCACACACTGCAGGGGGTCTGAATTTATTTCAAAAATGCCTGTTCAGAAGATACCGAGTTTAAGATCACAAGTCCAGTCAGTCCAATGCCCAGTCAGAGGCACAGCTTAGCTGACTGACAGGCAGGCAAAAAGCTGTTAGTGCAGAGGCTCAAACTCCGCCCCATTTCCTAGATGGCTCCCATGGACGATTTGCTTCAGAACTCCATTTCAGAAACAAACAGGTGACGTCACGAGAGACTAGGTCGATTTATCATACAATGTATGGTACTACAACTCAACTGGAGAACTGCATGGAGAACTAAAGAATAGTAGCTATGCTAGCATTCGCAATAATTTGACCTCATTTAGCTACTGATGCGGCTATCAGTTTTGACTGCTTTCTAAATGTTTTCCTAACTTTAGACTTGTTAGCTGAAGCTTCATAATCAGTTCTGAACGATTGTCACTGCCCCAGCCGTTTAGGTTTTGTTGTGGTGTGTGTGTGCGCTTTCCTTCCTCCTGCGCTATACTCCTACAGGTGCAGCCCTGGCCTCCACTGCAGTTCCAAGTGATTGGACTCACCTGTAGCTGCTTGACAATCAGGAGGACGAGTATAAGAGCAGGAGGGAGGAAGCAGTTGGGAGCCAGTGGGTCCTTGACTGCGTGTGTGTGTGCGCGCTGCCGACTAAGAAACTTGTGCTACAGCTGAAAGAGTGGTTCAGCCTTTGATTTTGTACCTCCTTTGTTTATCTAACCAATTGCCTTGGCTTCTATTTTCTTAGTGCTTGTTTTTTTCAATAGAAGCTTGTTTCATGTTCATTAACTTTTTTTGTAAATAAATCCTTTCCTTTTACTTTTGCTCAATTCCATCTCCTCTTTCGTTCTCGGTTCAGTTTTTGTTACTCCCTTCCTCATACCCAAAACGCCTTTGGGGTTGCAACAATGATTAAAAAATAAGACACTCCTGAGAATCGCATACGACTACATTGGTCTACACTTTTTTTTTCATAATTGGGGAAATATAAAGGGTCTGTTTCTTCACGTCTCTATCAGTATGCTCTAACTTGTAGCATATTTCAGTCAAAAACCTGTTTAATTTGACACCGTAGCATTAAGTCTTAGCATCATACATCTGCAGAGCCTTTATCTACTCCCCGGCCTCCCCAGTATTTATCATGCTTCTCTGCCTCATTGAGTCGACATCATTAGGCCTTTCTGTAAGAGCAAGAGAGAGCAGAGGGCACTTGAGCCTTGCTACTCTGATGAGGTAATTAAACACCTGTGTGTGCTTCTATTTATGGCGCTACAATCACAGCTCGGATTCATCAAAGCACACAGACTGATCAGGAAATAAGTCATTTACATAGCTTTTTAAAGGAAGTGTTGGTTTGTTTCATTCTAGTCAGTGACTTGAGTTGGCTCTACAGTAGGAGTGCTTATTATGATTACCAGATATTTCATATTCATGGCATGCAGTCTTAGTTTCTTCATTTGAACCTAGAGCCTTTTTCTCTTAACACAATGGGACACCACTATTGTTTTAAATATGCATGGTATTAGCAAAAACTCTGAACCCAATTACATAATCAAAAGGGAATTCAGTAGACACGCCATTCAGCAGATCCAACAATGAGGCATACACTATTTATGAGCTCAACTACAACTACTGGAGCGCATAAAAACTAGGGCAGAAAAATGCCCTGGAAGAATCAATTTTTCTGGTTTCTTGCTATTGAATGTCATAAACTTATGGACAGTCTTCAATAGGTTTGTGCAGCGGTTTCATTTTCCTACCCGGAGAAACTGTAACTCGGTTACATATGTTATTCAGCACCACAGCAGCGGCAGCAGCATCTAAAGCAAAGCTCAAAATAATAAAATAAAGGAAAAGACCCTGCAGGCACGTGCTGAAACTTCGGGATAAAAAAATCATTATGGAGGAACACATCAAACGGTGTAAAGAAGTGGAGAAGCTGAAGAATTTGCCTTTGCTGTGGGAATAAAGATCTGAGTGAAATAAAAATTATATATATATAAACTATACACTGTCTACCTACCATGTAGAACAAAACAAAGTTTTTGAAAAGTTAACAGAAGAATGATTCATCATATTCATATGGACTAATTACATTATTTTTTACAGTAGATGCGGTTGTTGTATCAGATAAATGCACAGCTGTGTCTGACACTTGATTCTGATTGGTCAGTGGCATTCTGGAGCCTGTTGTTTCTCTATAACAGACCTTTAATGTTTAAGAATAGAATACATGTGATTACTCTTTTCTCATGACGATTGGGATGATGATTCATGATAATAAAATAGCATCACCGGACCATAATTTGTTTCTGTTGTGGATACTCTACCTTGAAGAAGGTCATGGTTGCACCATCTCTAACCACACCATACTCGATCTTGGTCTGCTTGGCGATGTCATCGGCTGAGTCAAGTGGCGAGTCCATTCTCTCTATTGTGAGAAATGCTGCAAGATTAGCAGTATACGATGAAATGATGATGAGTGTGAAGAACCACCAGATACCGCCGATGATCCTCGTCGACAGGGCTTTAGGCATCAGTTCCGAGCCTGTAAAAGTAGCAGCACAAGAGGTAATTAATGAGAGAGAACTGCACCTGCCAAGACTGACGATGAGTTAAACAAACGTAGAAACATGATCACTTTCATTTTTTGTTAATTAGTCTGCAAATGTTTTTGGCCGGGGCTACTGCGTGTTGATTAAGGTACTGTCAGTGAGGAAACAAGGAAGTGAAGTCGGTTTGGCAGTAAAGCGTAGTCGCACTCAAAGCTGAGGATTCAGAATTGTGAGACAGAACCAGAAACTCTCTGTTCCTCAGCTTTCTGCATGAGAAATAAAAGGCTCCCAGCAGTTTGGTGTGAATGATTTCGTTTGCTTCCCTCAGTGTGATATTATAGCATGAAAGACATGTTTTTATGTTCGCTGGTTTGCAACTTTTAAAATACTCTATGTAACTGTAATCTGTTCTCAATAATGTAATATTTATTATGACATCTGCTGCTGACCACTTGTCCAGGTCACCCTTGTGAAAGAGGTCTTGATCCCAGTCGGATTTTATCTGGTTAATTAAAAGTTAAAAGAATGAAGGATCAAGAACTGATAAATTGGATCTTGGTCTGTTATTAAGTCTGTTTGAACCAAATCACTACAGTAGTTGATAGAAGAAGGAGAAGGAGGAGGAGAAGAATCACTGAGGATTCTCCATTTTGACATATCACAGGTAGTTCATGAGAGTGATTTAGTCACTTTAGATCAGATTTACCACATAAAAAATCCAAGTATGTACCAAAACAGAATTAGGAAAACTCAAGACTTCATAGCATCCGCTCCGACTGACAGCACAGCTCTACATCAGCCTTGACTTTGAGTGGTCCTCTGCCGTGTGATACTCTGTTTACAATGGCTCTCTGACTGGTGTTAAAGTTACTTTATATCTCATCTCTGACAACCTTTAAAATACCCTTGCGCTCCGTGCACTCTGTTACTTTACTGAGAAGATTTATGAGGGCAATTCTAAAGAGTAACAAGCCCACAGAAAAGGAGCAGAGTGGTCAGCTCTTTAACCTCCTCGACCAAATTTGATTGGATTTGTCCTTTGTGGTTTGACAAAGACTCTACATGGTTACAAACAAAGGCAGACAGTAGCATCTCTTAATTCACTGTGACTTCAGAGAGGGAAGATCCCGATGCAGCCTCTGCTTGTACAAAGAATGATGTGAAGCAACGGGTAACTCAATTGAATTCCACACTATAAAGTGCTGTTGTCAGCAGGGAACAGTATATGGGGCTGCATCAGAACACTCTAATAAATACAAAAAGCAGATCAGTCATACACTGCCAGGGAAATAAAACGGTGTCAATATGCCATACATTTCCTCGAGGAAGGACTCGTATCTTGTAAACCAGGAATAATAGATGTTCTTTCTGAGGGAACGATGGCGATACTATTTCAATCACCAAAACATCACATTTGTCTCACTGGCTGGATGGTGCACTGCTCATACAAATGCTTTAAATAGCTGCTCAAGACTATATGTACTGTTATGAAACACAGAAGGGCTAAAATTGTTCTGGGAGTTGTTTGGACAAAAAATAGAAATTATAATTTGGTGAAGAGTTACAGGATTTTGTGTAGGCTTGTCAAAAACAATGATTACATAATGTAACATTTAAATAATGACTCACCGAAGACAGCACAAGAACATAAAAAAGAAGAATTTAGGTGGAGCTTTAGATGGAAAGTTTTTTTTTATTATTTTTTTATTTTTTTTAACAAGTCGGGCTGTACAAGGCACTTTTCAGTGGAACACACAAGTGTTGTGATGCCAGTGGTCCAAAAAAGAGCAAAAAACAAGTAAGTACAGTCTTACAGTCTCTGTTTTAAAGTAAAACACCAGAAAGAGCATACACCTAGTGTCATTTTTGTTCGGGGAGGAGTTTCTCAAAATTTATTTGCCTGGTAGAGTTTGCTCTGCCTGTAGCGGTTATTAACCTAGCTTCTGTGCTAGCTTATCAACCTTAGTTTTCAGCTGACTGCTCTTGTGGGTAATTTACTTAAAAGTGCCTCATACAAGCTTAAAAAAACAAGCTAACCCTTAATGAGTAAAATGTAAAAAAAGTTTAAACTGACCAACTTTTTCCAGCTGCTAAAAGTAGGTGAATAAACATGTTTCTAGAAAGCTAAAGCAGTTGTGTTATCAATGGAGTAATAAGGCTGACACTATATTTAATTTTGTAAGCAAGCAAAGAAGCAGTAAATGTTCAGCTGTTCAAGCTAATGCGGCTTAGCTAGCGTTGTAAGCATCTGCAGTGTTTCTTAACATTTAGTCTAAACAGCCATGTCATTTATGTATCAGGTTAAACTTGAGACGGAATTGCAAATGAAATTCAGTTTAAGCATTTAAGTCACTGGAAGCTAATGCTAAACCTCACTCTGTACAAACAACACCAGGAGGGATGTATTTAAAGATGCAAAGATAGCAGCACTGTTGTGTTCAACTAAATACGTGCAAGTAAATCTATGATTAAATATTAATCAAATTTTAATTAGCACAATTTCAAATATTCAGTCAATAGCTCAAAAGAGCTTCCGCAAAATTGATGTCAACTATGGGTCCACTCGCTAGCTTCAAAAGCTTCAGAAAGCTCGTTTGTGAATAATTCCATGAAGCAGCCTTCAGTTTTGTGATCCTAAAATTCTCTGAGTTGAAGTCTGAGAAAAAACTGTGGTATTGAATTTTTAACTCAACTCTTAGATTTGCTTTTCATCCACTCTAATGATTTATATATCAAGGGGAGCATGGAGCTATGAAGCTTTCAATGTCTTCTGATTCAACAGTTTCTCTGTAAGGCATTAATATTCTCATTTGACCAGCTCTCAGGGAGACTGACAGTGTTTTTATAATGAGACAATTGTTGATGAGGGTCAAAATTCAAGTGGTTCATTAATTCATTGTTTCATGTGTCATTGTTTTGTAACAGTTTAAATGTGACAGGCACACTGTGTCTATAGCCAGCATCGTTTCTTCAGAGGATCTCCTCAGAAAGTCACGGATACTGATATTCTCTTTTGAATAAATTAGTTTTTTCTAGCTAATGATGCTTTTTGAAATGTCATTCTAGGGGGAAAAACACAGTTCTTGGTGGATTCTGTTATGCATCTATGCACTGGTTTTTCTGAAAGTGTTTCTTCCCACTAGCAATGCCTCACCTTAACATGAGAGAAGTAGGCCTTCCCGTGGGGAGTGATTACCTGCACTTAGCATTCTCCCTGCGGAGCCATTGTGCAAAAACTCTCTTCCTGAGCTGGGGGCTTTACTATTTGTTAATTGCTTTTAAACGCTGATACTTATGAAAGGAAATGTTTATTCCATCACATGTAAATCTCAGTAGGGCAATAGTCACAATTTAAATTTCTTGAGAATGAAAATAATGCGTCACAAAGGATTAATTATTGCAGAAGGACTTTAATAAAAAGGAATTATTTTCATGAACCCACTAGTTAGTATACTGTGTTGATTTTTTGACGGTGACACTTGAAGAACACACCAAGGAGATTTAGACATGCAGTAGTTTGAAGGCATGGGGCTGTCTGCCGAATGGCCTTTAAGCTAGCTAGGGGGTTTGGTGCCTTTCACAAGGGCAGCACCCAAGAGAGCTTTCAATTCACTCTCCACACTGTGTGATCCTTGATGTAACCAGCACATGAACTAAGCTACTGCCGCTCAACAACAACAACAAAAAAAAAAAAGCCTTGTTTCAGATTTAAAACACTGCATCTTGGTTGCAAAGGTAGAAATGTTCTCAGAAAATCAACCAAAAGCACCAGAGATAGTGAAAGAAATGGGAACAAGTGAACTCATAAATCAAATATACTTTGAAAATGATTTTTTATGGGGGGACTAATTTGGAGGGAATGATGCGACATATGTTTGTTGTGAGCAAAAGCCTACCGAGACCCCCAGGAAAGCATTTGAAGCACACGATGTGTCTGCCTTTGCACCTCCTCACATTTTGTGTTCTTTGTGTTGTCTGTGACACCTCCCTCCCACCGACAAGCTGGTGGATTTTTTTTTTTCCCCCTCAAACACGTCCATTTGCATTTTAAACACGTCAAGGAAATGGCTTCCGTCTCAGCTGCTGTCACTGTGTTTGGCAGACAAGCAGGGGATGTCTGTTTATGTGACACCGACAAAATATACCTCGCTGCAGATACCACCGTGCAGCGTGTGCTACAAGGTACTGTAGCACGGATGGGTGTCACGCAAAGCCAGAAACAGTCTGTGTCAAATTTAAACTCTGACAAATGGGATGTTGGAGATCATTTTCAAGATATTTTCTACCATGCTTTTGCTGAAACAGTTATGCAGCACAAACACATACAAATATACAATTCTGATGCAGATATTCTAATGTGAGTATTATAGAATACTGATTAGCTTCAGGAGCTTTATTATTGTAAATATTTCAAACACCGCAGCTTAGGCAATGACTGACAACACTGTGAGCCCCGGTGCAAATTATAATGGGGACTTTTCCCCCGTTTAGAGCAATGATAGAGGCTACTAACTAGCTCATTTTGTTTTGATTCCCTCTCCCCTTTCCCCTCTCCCTCCCGGCTTGCTGCTTGCTACACTCGCAGCCCTCTGCCTGCTCCAACAAATTGGCAGAGCTGCTATGCAGTTTCACAAGAGTGCTGCCGAGCCTCTGTGCTTAATGAATTGCTGAATGTGTTTGCTATCCTTACGGGCAAAAAGATCCACTGCCGAGTCTCACTAAGCCTCCTTGATTTGTCTTGTTACATTGAGGTTAAACATTTTATTACTTGGGTCTTTTTCCTGCACAGTTGACTTCATTATGTTATCGCAGGACCTTCATTTGCTTACCGACGTTTAAGGGACACCTAGCAAGTGAAAGCTGATTTGAATCCCTTTGGTTTGATGCACAAGCTGAATTAAACAACAGTGAAAGGATTAGCATTGCATTTTGGATTCATGTGCTGCAAGAAGAAATTCTTCTTTAGTTCTGGCTGGTTCAAAAATGTAAAATAGAACAAAAATATGTCAAAAATAAGCTGTTAAATGGTTGGCTACTTATGGAATTGTAACATATGGATTTCCTACTGCAGGTCGATGCTGGTGCCAGTTCTTAAAGTACTGAAAGCATCACATAAGCCAGTTCTTGCATGACTGACAGCTGGTATTTGTCAGACATGTTCCTCGACGTACCCTTTACATCCCGACACTCAGAGACACTCTTGTGCAGGGCCAGCGCTTGCCTTATGGGGGAATAAATGCAGCAATGTTTTCCATCCTCAGCTGACAATCCCTGACAAGTGCTTGGCACCTACTCTTCCCTTTTAAAACAGCAGGTAGGTGACAACAGCCTGCCTTTGTCGTGAAAGACCGAGCTTTGCAGTTGTTCTTGACAGGTAAATGTCTTATGAAACAGCCACAGAATGGAAATCATGGAGGTTGTCAGTTGAAGAGGCAGATAGTGGAAGCTAGCGGTGCTCCGGAAAAGAGGGTTGGTGGTGTGATGGTATTGTTTTTGACAAGGAAGAGGAGGAGTGCAATGCCATACCTTGCTGCATTAAGGAGCCAACGCCAAACCAGAAGCTGTTGAGCAGGGTGAAGTTGTTCTCAACTACGTCTGATCCGGGGTTACAAGGGTGAGCGTCGTACCATTCATAAGGGCTGAACCTGGGAACAAAACAAGAGGTTAGAGCGTTGTTTATGAATCCTCATCTGTGTTCAGATGTGAGAAAATGCAGGAATGGTATCATCTTTATCATCTAACACCACTCTAGTCCTTTAATGAGTCCAAAAACTGAACTATATTACTTGAGAGTTATGGTTATGGTTATGGAGAGTCGTGGTTATGGTTTGGAGAAACAAAACTAGTGCAGCAGCAGCACTTTTTGCAGTGGTAAATGAAGCTTTTTTCAGTCACTTGCAGGCAGTAAACAAACTCTTGACGCAACCTTGGCAAGCTTTCTGCAGCAGTAGTAGTTAAAAAAGAAGACAAGAGGAGCATAAGTTGATGGAAACCTTCAATTTGAATGCTTTTAAACCAAAACAAAACACTGAAATCAGATAAAGTTTAAAAAATAAATAAATAAAAGCAGATCTGAGGGATAGTTTTCTATCTACATATTTGGTTCTTTGTAGTGAGAGAATTTAAACTTAAGGAGCCAGAAACAAATTGTTCACATCAAAGCACTGATATTTTGGGTGTTTTAAAGCTATTTATTTCAAATTGTTCGTATAATCGTAAAAAGTCTTCTGAAATCAAGTGATCATGCCTCAGCCTCAGCTTCAGACGGTCCCTCTCATGTGTCTCATACTCTTTGTACTATAAAGTGACTAACAAGGCACATAATCTATAAATTTTATACGGGGTTTTAAATGTCATGTTTGAGAATTTGAAGCACATAGACTCCTCTCAAAGTCACATGAAACCAGAAAGCATGCATTTCTTCATACCCGTGCCATTTAGTTTGACATCCGCTAAAAACGCAGCACACCTTTAATGCTTGAGTCACTCTTTGAGGCAGATGCTGCGATAAAACATGCTAAATGTCACCAGCTTCTCTTTTGAAAAATGTATTTCTGAAATGTGAGGAATGCTTTGTCTGGCTTTTTTCTTGGTGCTCTGCTGAGTGGAATTGGATACTTCAGACCCACGATACAATCTGCCTTGAAATGTGGTGTATCTGTTACTTTGATGAGATACAGTAAAAAGTAAAGACGGAAAGGAAAAACAGATAAGTCTCTATGATGGTCCGTAACACTGAGGAAGACAATGAGGAACCCTCTGGTGTGTATTCTCAGTTCTGAGGATCATAGTGAGATTAATCTATAAAGATTCAATTGGCTAAAATGTGTAAGAGATAGATACACTTCAATGCAATTACATGCTGAAGCAATATGTTCTAGCATGTCAGCAGTCTATTTCAATCAAACACTTAAAAGGACTGATGATTGAAGGACTGATGAAACAGCTTTGTAATGGAGTCGTTTCTAGCCACCATCGAAGTGTCTCTCCTCCTACTTAAGCTATCAGACATCTTTACAGGATGTTTTAGACCACTAAGTTTCTTTTCTTCTACAGTGAAGTTGAATCTGCAAACATTGCCTGTGTTTTCATATCAAAGTGTCTGCTAATATTCCCAAGTCATGTGGCCTCAACAGCATTTGCAGACATCGGAGAGGCCTCAGGCATCTGTTGTACAAATGTGGTGCTTGCCTGCCACTATAATTAATATTTTAGTCTCGTTTTTTTTCCTTTAATGTTAACTTGAAAGCCATGGTCAAGTAATTTGTGATACTGAAAAGGCCTTAAAAATACGAGTCTCCGTGCACATCCAAACTGCAGAAAAAGGAACCCAAAGAACCACAATATGTTCTTGTACTGCATGCTGAATAAACCTGTAGAAAAAATCAGCTGCAGGCATAAAGGAAAAGCTACCAGGGCTACAACAAGCACTTTGAAGCATTATACTTTAAAGTTATCATAATGTAACACAAAAATTAAAGCTGCTCATAGACTTAAAGTGATAAAAAAAAATGCAACCCCAACTTCAATGTAGTTGGGACGTTATGCAAATTGTCAATAAAAACAGAATTCATAATTTGTAAATCCTGTTAACCCATATCCAACTGTTCAGCTTATTGTTCAAACTGATAAACTTTATTGTTTTTGGCAAATATTCACTAATTTTGAATTTGATGCCTGCAACACGTTCCAAAAAAGCTGGGACAGGGTCAACAAAAGACTGAGAAAGTTGAGGAATGCTGTTTGGAACATTCCACAGGTGAACAGGTTAATTTGAAAGAGGTGAGTGTAATGATTTGGTATAAAAGGAGCATCCCCAAAAGGCTCAGTCGTTCACAAGCAAGAATGGGGTGAGGTTCACCACTTTGTGAACAACTGTGTGAGCAAATAGTCCAACAGTTTAAGAACAATGTTTCTCAATGTAAAATTGAAAGGAATTTGGAGATTTCGTCGCCTTCAGTCCATAATATCATCAAAAGATTCAGAGAATCTTAAAAAATCTCTGCACGTAAGCAGCAAGGCCGAAAACCAACATTGAATGCATATGACCTTTGATCCCTCAGGGGGCAATGCATCAAAAACCAACATCATTGTGTACAGGATATTACTACGTGGGCTCAGAAAGACTTCAGAAAACCATTGTCAGTTAACACAGTTCATCACTACATCTACAAGTGCAAGTTCAAACTCTACCATGCAAAGACAAAAACATATATCAACAACACCCAGAAACACCAAGCCACGTCTTTTTCAGGGACGTCCCTGTTTATTTCAGACAATGCCAAGACACATTCTGCATGTGTTACAACAGCGTGGCTTCGTAGTAAAAGAGTGCAGGTATTAGACTGGCCTGCCTGAAGTCCAGACCTGTCTCCCATTGAAAATGTATGGCACATTATGAAGCACAAAATACAACAACAGAGACCCCAGACTGTTGAGCAATTGAAGTTGTTTATCAAGCAAGAGTTGTAAAGAATTCCACCTCCAAAGCTTCAGCAATTAGTGTCCTCAGTTTAAAAACACTTACTGAATGTTGTTCAAAGAAAGGTGATGTAATACAGCAGTAAATATGACCCTGTCCCAGCTTTTTAGGAATGCGTTGCAGGTATCAAATTCAAAATGAGTGAATATTTGCAAAAAATAAAGTTTAACAGTTTGAACAATAAATATCTTGTCTTTGTAGTGCAGTCAATTGTATATAGGTTAAACAGGAATTTTTATATCATTGTATTCTGTTTTTGTTTTACACAATCTCCCAACTTCACTGGAATTTTTTAAGCTGTAATTCAAAGTAAATACAAAGTGACATTTGAGCAATATTAGAAACTCCAGTACAAATACGTATGTGAACAGTTGGTTAATTTTCCATTTCCGTCACCTCTTTTGTGACCCTCACAAAAGCAAATCGGAATGTCAATGTTTCTTTTTTTTATAATTGCTCAATAATGCTACAATGTCAAAGCAAGGTCAAGCAATTAAACTGCAAATACTGCTAGTTGGTGCTTGACTGTGAATCAGATTTGGGGAGGGTGATTTTGAAGCAATAGTTTGAGAGGCTCTTTTGTCAGCTGCTTATCATTAGAATATAAACCTAAAATTAATGCAGTGTTATTTTAATGTTGAAATCTCTCCTGGGGGAATTCACTGAGAAAGAATTGTGACGCTTCATAGTACTGAGAGCCAACTTACAAATGATTTTTCCACATTAATATTCAAGGGTATATCATATGCTTTTGTTTTGTGTCTGATTTAGGAGTTGAGCTGTTAGCATCTTTACTTACTGCTGCACAGAGCCAAGATAATTAGAGTTCAAATATGAACTTTTCACCTCATATTTTAAGCAAACATTCAAAGTTCGAATAAAAAGTAACAGCCCTACAACCCACTGTCCCGTCTGTACATGTGGGCAAGAAACTGGAAGCACCTCGTGTTTGTACCTTATGATCCTAGACTGTTTATAGAATGGACATGGCGACTCAGCCTTTTACTATTGTACAGTTTTGAAGCCAAAAATCTTCCATCACGGGCGCCACCATTGTGCAACCAGAGTCTGTGCAGCAGAGACTATGAGGGACTTAGAGAAAAGCTGTAATAAATCATTTATTTTTTTTTCTTTTGACAATCTAATCTCTTCTTAACTCTCCTTCCTGATGTATTTTACTATTACCGAAAAAAAACAAAAAAACAAGAAGAGTAGCTGTCCATCATCGTTAAACAAGACGTAAAACCCCATTTTTAACACCTAATAACTAATGAAAAAGAAACTTTTCAGAAAACAGAGGAATTGAACACAATGCAGCCTAATAATATCTAAATATCACCACAGCATACAGATGTGAGAAATACTTTTACAAAGTGTATCAATATTTTAAAGTTTGACCACAGCCCATCTGGAATGAATAGAGAGGCAGAGTTTTTGATTACAATAGGGATACATTTTCGTTTCACATTTGCATTTTCCTGCTTCATATCTTGAATCTGTATTCAATAAGAGTAGCATTCTCTCCTTTATAAAAAAAACTCACTATAAGCACTAAGGCGAATGTATGAACAGGTATTTTGGGACTTGTTATGAAAGGCCCATAAGAATAAGAGTGCATTGTATATGCTGCTGGGAAAAAGCTGTGTCTTTGGAAAAAATAAATGTAAAGTAATGCTGCAGCTGGGCTTTTGGAAGCCAAAGTGATCTCTGGATAAGATTGTCGGTAATGCTTCAACAACTCTGTCCAACATTTAAAACTACTAAACCTACTTGTGCTGAAGTCACCCACTTATTGTTCACCGCTGTCTGTTTTCAGCTCACATGATGTGCTTTCAGGGGCCACTGCTTTTTCAGCTACCCAGGTTGGCCTCCAGTTTAAAAAAAAAAAAAAAAAAAACCTGATGCAACAATTTAAGATGATTTTGTGCTTATGTGAAGCCACTCCAGAGTTTGTTTGGTCCCTCCAAAGCGCATGAGCACAGAGCGGTGCAGCTGTGTGCTCTCAAGCCCCAGAACTGCTTTCAGTGCCCGCTTTTCTAGAACTTCCTCAAGCACCACTTTGCATGTGAAGCAGCAGGAAATACTGACAATAATGCTAACAGGATATTCAATATATTCATGATGGAAGAAGACACTTTTCATGCAATCAATCAGATAATCTCCCTCCATAATAATTCCATGCCTAGAATTTCATGTTTTTATGCAAATGCTGATGATTACCTATAAATAGTCTCCTCTATTGCAGATTCACATCAGGTGTGTGTGATTTTTCCTGCTTGTACTGCTCAATATATTAGAGGAGTTATAATTTTCTGCATTACCATCTTTTTCAATGATATATTTAAGGTGCATAATTTATTTAAGGTGCATTACCAATTCCAAAGACCTCACACAAGAAACAAGAAATTGCACACTAATTGTGACTTTTCAACCCCTGTGAAAGGTGTTTTTGATTCCTCCTCCACTGCTGAGCTGTTAAGAGCCTATGCAGTCATGACTGTCTTGCTCACCAGCCAGCAGCTAACACAGTATAAGATACTGGCCTCTTCTCCGCCTGCAGTAATAGCAGAGTAAATTACCATGTCCACTGATGGACCTCACATGGGGAAATGCGAATAACTGTCAGGGCAAAATAGTCTGAAGCACTTACCTTGCAATGACAAAAAGGACACAGCTAACACCCAGGTAGGCCAGCAGGATGTAGACCCAGATGTCAGGAGTCATGGGGTTCAGGAAGGAGAAGAAGCCGCTGTTGGTGGTGTTGGGTTTGCGATAGATAATGCTGATGCCCATGCTCATGAAGGGCTTGGAGAAGTCGATGACCTTTTCACGCATGTAGGTGATGGTGAGGGGAGCCACGGCCAAGTCTGCCCTCTGTGGGAGGAAGGAACAGAAATGTTAGCTAACATTTGTGCTGAATATAATTTTATTGGTCAACAAGTTTGGTCAAGACAGGAATATTTTTGCAACCCTGAAACATGGTTCAGAAGACATTAATGATGCCCATAGGCAGCGTTGTGCCGGCTCACAGAAAAAGTGAGCTAGCTCAAGGTTCAGTTCACACCATCTTTGCTTTAATCCACTCAAGCCAATTTTCGAAAATAAATGAATCCCTGCATGCTATTATAGCCCGCTATAGCTATTATAGCTTATATGCTATTATGTATAACATCCTCCTGTTAGCCTCTGTGTTTATGATCTGTTCATAAAACTCCAGCAAATGTTTAAAGTCACCGCCAGTCTCACATGCACTGCTGCTGCTAACCGTAGTGTATGAACCGTCAGCAGGATGAGCCATGCTGAATGCACGGAGAGTGCACAGTACTCGGCATCCTTGGCCCCTTTCAGCACCTCTAGGGATTGTGAGGGGCCGTTCACTGCCCCAGTAGTGAACTACGCTTACTGACCGGTTCAGTCCAGCGTTCATTAACATATGAACATGTTCAATGAATGCATTCATTTTTACTCGCTCACACACAACACTGCCCATAGGATATTTCATACTGACCTCACCTCTTGTGCAGCTATTAGCTTTACAGATGTGATTTTGAGTAAATATCTAAATAATAGTTTTATGAGCTATGAGTTTGGTTCATACGGCTCATCCTTAGGACAGATTTTGTGAACATTTCTGTGATCTTAACTTTTTATCTTGTAATACAGTCAAACCCATATCCTGGTTTGTTCGCAAAGAATTATCTAAAGGCACAGTCACACTGGTCAAGCGTTCTGTGCCCCAGCACCGGTTAGCCCTAAAGTCCATTTTGTTTGGCCAATGTGACCGTGAGCGTTCAGTGCTTGGGTTCACTTTTTGGCACGCTTCAAAGAGGTGTGCTTCAACATGGTATACTTCATGCACAAGCACACTGACACGATCGCTGCGACCACTCCTCTAAACAGTTATTTTTGGCAAAAATGACGGTGTTAAAGAGCTGTGTCGGACCAAAACAACTTAACATGAGCCAAAAAGTCATTTAAGTTGTAATCCTGATCTCTGTGTCTTATTGTCCTGATTCTGATGAGAACGTGCTGCATGTAAACAGACATTTTATGGTGACGTAGGCAGGCCGTGCATGTGCCTAAAGTGTGGTTCATGTTGGGGTAGTGTGACTGCGGGCCATACTGGCCAGCTGAGGAGAAGCGCTGCAGGGGGGCAGTCGTGCCTGAGTTCAGCACGGAACATTTGGCCGAAGTGATCACGCCCTAAATCAATTTTCACATGTGCTGACTCTCTTTAAGTTGACTGCTAATGAGCAAGCATCCTTGAATGGACTCTGGAGGAAAGCTGTGAAGATTTTAGTCTTTAAATGTTCTTAAAATTTGCGAGGTAACCATTTTTATTTTTATCCAAAGGGACAAAAAATATTAAGCCAAAGAGCTCCACTTTGGAAAAATTAAAAGCATGTATTTGATTTTCTAACATGCCTCAGGCATGCAGAATTTATGGTTATAAACTAGCTTCAAAAAGCCCCTAACTGCAAGAATTTTGAGCATGCTAAGGTTAGCAATAAGGTCACAACAAAGCTGGTGATAATACAGCGTCACATGGGCCTTTGTGTGGCTGTATTGTCTTGTTCATGTTAGATTATTCATACTGGAAATAATACAGAACACAAGTTAATAGTACACTTTCTCTTTGAAATAGCTTTTTTAAACACTGTGATAAAAATCATTGTTAATTTTATTTCTGTTGCTTCCCTGCTGCAGAAACCTTGTTGGAAAGTATCACACATAGCTCAGTCTGCCGTATAAAGCCATTCTTTTAGTGTCACCAGGATCGTGTATAAGCCTTAGTCATCCATTATATGCATCTGACTGCATATTCAGAGGGTTAGTATTTACACTGGCGGCCCACACGTCTCCTCTGCACCATGGCTGGACAGGAGGTTAATGAAACCAGCTGCTTGGTTCACGCTCGGATACCTCTTTCCACCAAGAAGCGATACAACACATAAAGAGAGGCTTTCTTTTCTTCCTCCATGCTGAGCAGCGAGAGAGGAGCGGGCCTTGTTCTTGCAGCGGTTCATGTTACAGCATTTCCACCAAGTAAATGAGATCTCATGTTTGTTTAGTAACTTTCAGCAAAGGCGTCAGACATAACGTGCAAGACTTGAGTCTGCTTTCTCCAGATACCCGTGATGCTATAATAAATATATAAATAAATTGAGCTGAATTGGCTTTTTTTCAAGAATAAATACCCAGTTTCCAGACCCTGAGGCTATTCTTAACATGGATTTAACTTTCCCTGTGGCTAGGACAGCTCTTCTTCCTGACTCCTGTGATAATAGCGGTAAATAAAGGTCAGAAAGAAACAATGACACACTTCTGCAGACAGCCCCATGGTGGCTAAATACAGGGTGGCCGTCGAAGAGATGAGGAGATGAGAAAACCGATGTGTCCTGCAGTGCATCTGCTGTCTTCCTTAAACTATTGAAATTTGTACATCACAAACTGCTCCCTCTGTTCTCAGCTGCCAACTGCAGCTTTGAACCAACCTGCCACTCAGCCGGAAGATCAACCAGCGTGTGATTCCAGACATCCCTACGGTGGGCTAATATACATGCCGCATGTCCTTGTTCTGCTCACTGCCTCGGCACACAAACTGGGCAAGAGCGAGATAACCTGATAGTGCCCCGCTGTGTGCCACATGGCTCAGTGTTATCTGGGTTCGCAGATGGCGGCCTTTGTGGTGTTCTCCCTGCAGACCTCCTCACCTGGTGATGGCCTGGTGGATTTGTAAAATAACTACTTAGAACAAAATAATTTGGGTATGCTATGGGAACCTAAGATCAGAGTGAAACCAGGACATTACTGCAGAGTTTTAATTCAGGATCCCTGAACATGCAATTTACAAATCTACCGTTTTGAGTCTTTGTATCTCATTGAAAATGTGTTGAATGGATCATCTCTACAGCTTCAAATATTTTTTTCTTTGTTTGTGGTTTCTGATCTTGGTGACTGAACAACACAAAAAATGATTTATTTTCTTTTCTTGGATGGAACATAAATGGTAAAATTATTTAGACTTCATATTCCTTGCATTTAAAAAGTGAAAGTTAAAGGGTTAAAAGGAGAGGTAGTTATGGGATAAACACACTATGTTTTTGTTTTGCTTAAAACTCTTGGTATGCATTTTACAGCTTGAATTACAGCACTGGTTAACATGATCATAAGGACCTAGGTCTAGTGATGGGCGGATCGATCCGAGTTATCAATATATAGATACCGATGTTGGTATCGGTATTCATCAAAATTTGCGGGATAATTTCGAAACTTAAGTTTCTGTTTCTCTTCTCTCTGTGTGCTGGACAATGTGGACATCCAGAATTGTTACTTTATATCCATGTTTAAAATATCAGAAATCATAAAATCTTCACTTTATAGAACAAAACAAGCAAGTTTACCATAATAAATATAAATTATACAGAATAGAAAATATGACATGAATGGATTTTTTAACAGCAGCAGACAATTGATCAGGGGTGCTGTAGTGGGGGGAAAAGTGGGACTGACTACCTGGGGCCCAAATGGAGAGGGGGGCCCTTAATGGGCCTGAAATAAAATGTGTTTTCTGCTACACTTTTCTTTTGTTTTGTGTTATAACTGCATTATGATAACTAAAATTGTTTGAATAAATAAATTTCAATTTCAATTTGGACTTGTTTTCTGAAGTGTAGTTGCTTATTTGGACTTGCTTTGCTGCCTGTATGATCCTTGGCTGATTCTCTTCTGGTGCTACAACAATAAACAAGAACATGATAGCAATATGTAGCTTAGATTTGAATCGGTTAGCCAGGAAGTTTTTAAGCATATATTTATGTTAATGCAAATAAACAACTTTCTTCTCCAGAGTTAGATCTTCCTGAGGAAATGTTACATTCACTCTTGTGATTATTTATTTACATTTTTTTAGGGATTTAAAACCAAGTTATAGTTATTTATGTCTTATAGTGGATCGATGGGTTATGCAGGTGTGGTTGTGTCAATTTTGTAGAGTTGGTTGTGATGATGGGGCCCACTGAGATATTTATCCAGGGGGCACAGGTTTCCTGGTTATGCCCCTGCCAGTAATCATTGTTAATGTCATGTCACTGTATTGCTTCCCTGTTGATGAAATTACCTGGCTGTTATCAACCCTGAGACTGATGTCACTTAACCACTAGACAAACCCAGTCTGCCTCTTGGTGTGATCAGAGGAGAGCGTCCATCACTGTCAGTAACTTCAAAAAGAAAGTACTGTGGAGAAGAGCTTTGAAATCAAGATTGTGGGGCTGAAAGTGCCCAAAATGCTGTTAGTGGAGTGCAGGCTATTATTAACATGTAATACAGATTCAAGAGAAAAAAAAATGGTTTCAGTAGATTCTTTTTCTTTAAAAAAAAAAAGCCAAAAAACTGAACACTCTGTGAAACAACACAGGGGTTGAAATAATACAAGTAATTGTTAGAGGGAGGAGGTGAGATGAAAGATGCCTGATTGGTTGCTCGCACATGCATTTGCAAAACCCAAGGAGAGGAATCAATGCACAGTTTGAAACTTCCGAGCACCAGTACAGACGAGCCTGGGCCTGCTTATACAATGCTGTCTCACATCAAATTCACAAAGGCCTAATGATTGAAGCATATGCAATGCAATCAAGAAATAGTTGCTTTGCATAAGCAGAGCATGCAGCGCATGGTGGCCTGGAACACAGTTATTTACTCAGGAGGAGGGGGGCGGGGGGGTGTTGGCAGCCTAGAAAGACTATTCGCTGTTGAGGCAGTTGAACTTTTGCCCCCAAAGCTTTGGGTCAGCCTGTCTCACGAGCAGGTCACCCTGCTCTCCTCAATCAAATCAAAATCACACTTGTCTATCCACTCGCAGTCAAATGCTCTTCTTAATTACACAAAAAACCTGAGGTTAGAAAAAAAAACCTCTTTCTATTTCGACATAAATCTTTGTCTGAATGGAGACGTGAGCTCACTACAACCTTGTGGTGTATCTGCCAGGCAAATATTAATTGCTATGACAGATATAAATGATGTGTTAAGCACGCTATTAACATTTGCATCACAGCGTGATTAAAGTGATCATCTATTGTGACTAAATCAAGTTTAACAAGGCCTGTTGCATCATTTAGCACCTTCCAAACAATGCCCTTTGGCGCTGCAGAGCTTTGTTACTACACAGAGGGAACTAAGAATAATCAATTGTAGCACTTTGCAGTCTTGCAGTTTCTCATTCACACGCATCAGTTACTTGGGAGGTTTGCATGATGGCACCATAGGCGTCAAAAAGTGTCGAAAAAAGAAAGAAAAATAAATAATTAAAAGGATCTCAGAGTGAGTGTTTCACACAACCCTTTTCTTTATGTCAAAAGGGATGAACAGCAGCCATGAATGGCGGCGTACAGCTGATTTAAAAAACCTTCTGTTCTTTCAAAAAGATGTCAGAGAAATGTTTTGTTAACTTTGTTGCACAACCAGTTTATAAGGTTTCAATGACTGAGCTTGTAGAGTAGGTGCACAAAACATTCATCTCACTTTTTCCCCCATCTCAGATCTTATCCAACTCTGACCTTTTTTTTAAAAAAAAGAACAAAAGAGACTCAGTAAATAGTTTTCATATCTTATCCACTGTTTTTAGATACTACAGCAAGTTTTTAAATGGTTAATATATTTTTTTCAGCTTTTAGGACACACAGAAGGGAATATAACCTCTCACAGTCAAAGTTCCAGTAAGAGTTTGGCAGAAATCCAGCCCAAAAGTGTTACCTCAGGGAAGTAAGTGAGGTAGTTTGAGGTTTACTCTCAGGAAATTTGTAGCCATACCGACCTCTCATATCATCCCAGGGTCAGATCTCTTAAGCTTGTCTTAAAGTTTATGTTTCAGGTCTGCTGAATCACGATCTGCTTATCCGTGCCGGCAGAAGTCAGAAAAGCACCAGACCACAAAATAGAGCCGACTAAAAATCCACAAAGAGAAGCCATGCGTCCTTGGTCATGCGATAAGGAGCAGTAAAAGCAATAAGCACAGATTCCAATCTTCACTTCTTCTGCTATTTATAAAAGCACTGGACCTTAAAGGGAAGAAAGGCCAAAATGTAGTCGCACATTCTAAAATAGATGCTTTCTTTAAGGGTATAATTCTGCTGATTTAAAATGTCTCTCTTATAACACACGAGAGAGCTGCTGTGTGTGTATGTGTGTGATCAACAGCTTATATTCATATTCACAGCCAGCTGAGTCTCGAGGTCTCAATCACCAGATGCTACATCTTCACAAAACACATGTAAACCTTATGTCAAAAACAACAACACTCGATTTTTTTCCCCGATTCGGCTGTAAGATAATGAGCAAGACTCTCTGTGGCCACCTGCGCTCTCCCTTTAAACCAAAAGAAGAGACTAATACAAAGAGCGATGTGCTGTTTAATGCAGGAGTCATGCATCCCTATTTCGTGCCAGCATTCCCCGCCTTTAGTAATCCATTTGTTCCCCTCAAGGTTATTGTTATTAACATGGATCTAGCAAAAAGCTTGGATGGAGAAATAAAGTGCTGCAGTGGGAGCCCACCTTTCCCAACCCTTTCAGCACCAAAGCCATTGACTCCTGCCATACGACTCCCTGCACTAAATGCCACTTAAGCTATTACAAGTTTTCAGCTGAGTACAGCGCTGACCCGATGGGGCTGAGGACAAAAGAGAGAGCACTGACAGGGACACTTATGAAATGCCAACAGAGAATTGCCACCATCACTGGGATGGGAGGCTGTTTTTCATGGTGGCTGTGGCTTTAAGTTTGACACAGACAGCTGCGATTACCCAGGACATGCTTCAGCAGGGTGGTTACTTTTTTCTTTTTGCTGCATCCTTGCACTATATTCAGTATAGCAAATCGAATCTCTGTTTTATCCAGCTAAAGGAAGAGGTTTGTCTCCGAGTGACATCAATACACTTGTAACTTTTAGGCAACCTTGGCATAATTGTGTCATAAATGTAACTGACAGCTTTGCGGGCCCTTCCTGACTTGTACTCAATCATAACTCTACCGCTGCCCACGCAGAGGACATAACCTGCAACTCAGTTCAATGGCATGCTTTCTCGGTCTGCCTCGTGATACAAAGCACTTCTGCAGTGTATGAAGCTTCAAATGTGAAGGGTCTCAGAAATAGGTGAGAGAAAGTTTGAGCTTTTTTTTGCATGGAGGTAGATGAAAAGATTGCCACTCTTATGTGAAAACACTAAGTACCGTAACGTTATGTGCACAAGAAACACTTTTAGAATCCTTTTTAGTCGTTTAAAAGTCAGCTGTGTCCCCTATAGTATTTATCCTATCCAGTGTTATCGCACAAGTGTGAAAAATAAGTGGTAAGTAGCAGTTCTCTCTCATAAAGATCTTTGACAGGCAAGTTGTACACAGTTAGTCAGCCCAGCTCTGAACACCTTCCATTGGGAGAAGTTTGTCCTCTTCCCATAGATGGAGATTTAGACCCCCTAGACCAGGGGTTCCCAAACAGCATTAGCTTCTGGCTGGGGACCTCCTTGTGAACCCACAGATTTTTAAAACATTTTTTGGCTTGTGGTTTGAGGCTAAAAACGATACTTTCAGGGCCCGCCCGTCCAAGGTAGCTTGCTGTGTGAAGGCAGCAGATTGCGGACCAAAAGCTCTTCTTTACGTCTTAAGAAGTCTACTGCTTTTTCAGCCTCTGCCGGGTGTTTTTATATCAAGTGACGCTAAAGTTTGAAGGTTTTAAACACTTGTTTAAAAAGGTCTCCAGACATAGGATGCATTTCAGGCAATCATGACCATTTTTCTGTTTGGCTGTAAAGCCATACTTAATGAATGCTGCCTCATATTTTCGAATTTTAGTTGGCCACGAGTTCTTAGGGTTTTTTTGCAGCAGAATCCTCCACGGCAGGGCTGTTGGACTGCTCCTTCGGTCTTTCTCCTGTCAAAAACCTTTCCATTTTGTGCTAGCTAGCAGCTTGATAACAGGTGCAAACCGCCAGTCGACAAAGATGATGACATCATCATGCCCAAGTTGGAACTGTCACACGAGGTCCGGTTAAGTACGATCAGAAACTTGAGAATCTGACGATTGCAGTAATTTATGTGTTGTACGTTTCAGGACAAATAGTTATATAAAAAGAATAACTAACTGGAACGATAAAATAATTTGATTCTATTTTTCCCCTTTCATCTAATTTCCTGCGGCCCCCCTTGTGCTCCCTGGTGGCCCCCACTTTGAAAACCACTCCCCTATCATCTACAACAAAAACCAATTAGTATTATTTTTACTTTATATACAATCAATACATTTATAGAAGACTGTAATCACTCAATCGTCACTTTTCAGTAATCTCAAATTACTTTTTATTTTCTTACTTGAAGGTGCTGTGAGAACTATCTGATTAAAGCTGATTGCATCATACAGTTTTCTTGTAATTGGGATCATCCTAGAGCAACAGGCAGCCAATAACAATAAAGGAAAAGACAAAGTTGGAATATGACCCTGAAAGTCCTTTAAGAAGCTGACTTTTTTTCTTATAAGATAACTGGGAGTTTTGAAATTTAAAGAAATATGCAGGATTTTACAGAATTCATTAAAACCTGTAATAAAAAAAAATATTTTGACCAGGGTGAGTTAACCAGCTGCCAACTCCAGATGGAGTCATTTAATGCCTGCCAAGAATGCACATTATCATATTTTCTCAGATATCATCACACATACTTCTCAAGAAAAATGAAGAAGCACACAAAGGAAACTTACATGTTCAATAAGTTCCCTGATCATGCCATTCCACTGGCCCTTCTCATCCTGAGAGCCATATTTCCCATCAGGCACCAGACGGATCTCATACGTGAAGCCCAGGATGTTGGCCAGCTCTTTGAGCAAGTCGATGCAGAACCCTTCGAAGCGGTCGTTCCCAACCAGCGCCTTGTCAGACTTCTTAAGCATGACATATGGCTCCTCCTGCAAAGACCCAAAAGATCAAATGAAAAGCAATGGTGAGGTCAGCTTTTTCAATTTGTTTCGGCCCGTGCATCTAATTGAGGCAAAGTGATCTGAGCTGATGAGTCGCTGTTGCATTTAACAGGCAGTGACAGCAGAATTCCAGTTCAGTGTGCAGCTACAGAGAGTGTTAAATTATGAGGGAAGGCTGAGGGTTTTCCTACACTGATGTGTCATTGGCAGAGAGCTGTTCTAATTTAAGACTGTTATGTAAAGGAATGTTGTTTTAATCTGAAAGGCTACAGCTATTGTGTACTGTGTTAAAATCATAAATGCCAAATGAGTGTTAAATCTATCAATGAATCTAACAAAGCCCCACATTGCTTTATGTTGACCAATATTCTCTGTCCTGGTCCGTTCATTTTATGGTCAGGTGGCTGACACCTTTTATTGGCCTATAATGTCCTGCCTGGCTGCTCATAATTTGGTCTGTATAAAAGCTTGATTAGGAACAGAATGCTGCAGTGAAATGGAACATGCCCACATCGTTCGTTGCCTTCATCAATTGACACCAACCTCCAAGAGAGAGCAACTGAGCTGACGCCTGCACTGACAGTGACTAACACCAAATAGCTGATAAATGATTTCCTTCATTTAGTGCCCGTTACCATTCCCCTGCCAAATTTACTCATGGATCCTGCTGTGTATTTCAAAACATGTTAGTCCATTTTTGTAGAGGCTATAATACAATTTATTGCTGCCAATAGCCAGATGTATAATTTACAAACTGAGCTTAGAAGCACAGTAATTGATTCTCTAGTGAAGGTGACCTCTTGTTTTGTCTGTGTTTTTTTCTCTCACCACTAAGTAAACAGAAATGGTCAAAGAGTAGAAAATAGGTAGTCGCAGTCTTCTTATCCTTTCAGGAAATTGTTTTTCAAGTGAAAGTGGTGAGGGTGGAAATGGTGACAACCAGAAAAAGGGCACAGCCTGTTTGCTGGCAAAAGAGCAAGCTAAATGAAATTAGCACCACATAGGGGAGGGTTTTCATTGATTGAAATGAATTAGGAGGCAGATGTGGCTAGGAGCTGGAGAGGATCAGATTAGAAAGTTGGCGGTTCAGTCACTGTGCTGAAGTATCCTTGGGTAAGAAACTGCAATGTATGTTGCTTTCAAGGCATTGCACGTAGTGTGTGTGTGTGTGTGTGAGTGAGGGTTTGTGAATGTTTTCAACAACAATGTGCCTTACATAGCACCTTCATTAGTGTACAAATGTGTGTGAAAGCGATATGTGTTAAGTGTTTTGAGTGGTAACATGACATAAATGCAGCATGTTGACTATTTAGCTTTGAAATAACTCAGACAAAATAGTGCAAATAAACATCTTTGTTTGCAGTGTGGAAATGAAGCCACTTTAACATTACAATCACGACGGCCCTTTAAATATATTATAAGTTATGAATACTTGATGACAATGCATTTAGAGAGGAAGTGCTACGCCACAAACTTTGCTCAAGTTGTCCAATTAACTTGATCAAAAAGTTTGCATGTTAAGGGAAAAAGTCATTACCATCTGTTTCTAGCCTCCCAATTCTCTCTATTCCCAAAGGTTTGGACTCAAATCAAAGTGTTTATTCCACTTCTACCCTCACAGTCGCAGCATGGGCGTGTAGAGCAGAAAGAGGAGGGAGGTGGGCTTACGCAGAGACATCGCAGGCAATGGAGTGCAAACAATTAATGTAAGTGGGAAAACACATTAAGTGCCTTAATCTCTTCGACAAAGTTATCACGATAAAGCTGTCAGACGTCTCGTTCATGCATCACTGGAATCAGTTTGATGCAGTGTCATTACACTAAGAGGAGAGATTGATATTAAAGTTGAAATCCTCATCTGCAAACCAAGGAGTGGGCGGTTTTATCATCTCAAACTAATGATTCCAAACGAAACGGCAAATCAAGGAGCGCATCATAAAAAGTCAAACGCACTTTATGGCAAAAAATTAACTTAAGTTTTTTGGAAACTTATAGTGCAACTGAAACACTTGAAGAAGTCGAGAGAAACTCTTCTATATTAACGGCACTCGAACACGAATCAGCAGTGGTTCATCACATCACTTAAATCCTTGTCCATTCCTCCTCTTCAACATTGTATTAACATAGATGGGGCCTGATAGGCATTAATTATGCCCCACCGTGACCCCACTTGTCATAATTACAGCCTTGTTGTCCAATAGGCGTAATGATAGTATTTATCCTTGTTGCTTGTATATCTGTCCTGAAAAGTGCACGAAGGAACATCTATATCAGCACAGAGAGAGGCTGACATCCTGACAGTGTTAAGAACGCTGAGCAGCATTCTACAGATGAATGGGATGTAGAGCTGGGAAAAACATTATCCAGTCCTTTCAATCCATACATGTAATTAAGGCAAACATTAATTGTCTCTTTGCCTGTTATCACTTTTACCTCCATCCATTTCTCTTCACATGGTTGTGATGTGACTTTTATATATCATCCATCACTGATAAATGACTGTTAGCTAACCTCCTGCTTCCCTTGTCGCGGTCGCTGAACTTGTCAAACTCCCTGTGCATAATGTTCATTATGATGGAATTAGCCTTTAGCTGGTACAAGATGAAAACAGTTTTCTTATTCTTAGCTGATGTAAAATTAAAAGAACAATCGTCTCTGGCTTTTTTTCCCCATCAGTAGGTTGCTAGCTAATTAAGCTAACATTCAGTAAGTTTTCTTGAAATTAAGAAACATCCAGCATGGGGGCATCACTTTAATATTTCAGTAGCATTAAAGTAGACATTATAAAAACAAGTGTAGAGAAAAAAAAAACAGTTTGGTTTTAAAAGTTTGCCAATGCTGGAGAGAAAACAAAGACGCTAACTAGCTTTATTAGCTTCCCCAGTCCTAACAGTATGGAAAATATAGACAAAAACATGGCACTGTAATGTTAGCAAAGAAAAATAGCATCTTTAATGGATTCCTAACTCTATTGCTCCCTTATTTTTTGGTTTGGAAAGATTAAAAAACACACACGTACACTACTTTCCAAATTCCTGGAGTGCTTAGCATTAATCTCATGCTTTTATCAAATGAATTCTGTTTTTCACTTTCGCAGTAATCCTCAAATGAAGGTCAAGCTCTTTGTGAGTGGTATCTACTGATGTTTTGATGTTTAATAGATACATTAGCATATTGTAATTTTAGTGAAGTACATCAAAGAAAAATGTGGACCTTACCTCATACATTGTCTTAGCATTTTCAGAATTGCATAGACCCTCTCGGTAGTGAGTTCTCTGATCCATGTACTGTGCTATTGCCAAGCAATTTTCATTGCATATTAATCATTGAACACCACACAATCTTTGTCTCACACAATTCCCCTAACTGTAACTATAACTTTATAAGTGCCATTTGAATGCAGCACCCTTACAGCCTCAGGCACTTCTTTTCAAAGCGCGTGGAAATCTAAAGCTGGTCAAGCCTGTGATTACTTGTTATAGTTGCTAAGCTTTGATGGACAATCTCTGGGTTTCACTGAACAGTTATGTTCTTTTAAAAAAAGTATGTGCCTTGTTCATAATCTTTATTTCTGAGCTGACAGCTGATGTTTTGAGCATAAAACTAAATAGTACAGCTTCAGATTTAAGGAAGGACAACAGAGGTCAAAACATCTTCCTGCCAGGCTACATGTGACGTACCAGGATGGTGGTGATGACGAGGGAGCGGTTCGCCAGTGAGTCAGTGATGTTCATCCCTTTTCGCTTCGGCACCTCTGTGATGTTGAGACCTCCAGATGCACTCCACTTCCCCACCTGCGGAAGATGAAAAGTGTGTCGCTGAGTGCTCTGTGTCTGTTGGTGGGCTGTGACCCCAGCAGAACCAGTCTCTTACATTAGTGCCAGGTTGAACACATCTCCGGAAGCATTAGATGAGTGGAGGATTCACCTTTATATCAGTGAGAAGAGGTGTTTTTTTATTTAGGCTGAGGATAGTTTGGGTGATGTCTTGGGAGAAACCAAATTTGAAGATTAAATCAGAGAAACAGTGGACTTTATCTGATTTTCAAATATAAACATGATGTGAACCTATTGTTTTATCTGCAGTCATCTTCAAACTAAGCTATGCCGAAATACTGAAAACAGATGGAGAACAGTGTTGAAAGAAAGAAAGAAGCTGCAGGGTTAAACCGTGAGACAAAAGTAAACAACATTATGAGAATTTTGCTAGCAAGTTGCATTTCATTTAAATGACGATACAGCATAGAGCTGCTGGTTGGATTACAATGTGAAAGTGATTTTTTCTCTGCAGTCTCAGTGAGATAAGCCCAGAGATTTGAACAAATAAAAGAGTTATACATGCGAGAAGCCTTCAGGCGAAGAGCTCTACATATTGCAGAGACACACTCTGGAACATATCATTAGCACAAATAGTCCTGTGGCTGTCGGTAACAATCTCTGTTTGCAAGACAGGTCTTCCACCAATTCTACCTCCCATCCCTCCTGCTTTCTCTAATACAGCAGACACACATTTTAATATTCACTGAGGTTCCTTCTTGAGGTGGATCCAATTTTGAGATATACTCCCACCCCTCCACCGAGAAAGCATGAAAAACTTCTGTAAATGTCCTCCCTGCGTAATCCAAAGAGAGGCATATGCTCTCATTTGAAAAGCACATTAGTTACAGCTTGTCTCACACAACCAAAGAGGACTCCAGGAGAGAGATTTAAAAATATCTGTGAAAGCTCTCTGCTTAGCAAAATTCTGTCTAATTGTACCCAATCACAATTAGCTCAATTCATTAAACATGATTAGCACAACACTTAATTCAAAAGTTATTTACTCATGCAGCCACACAGAGAGCATCAATTGCATTTCACACTCCTGAGCGTGCCGGCGCTGACTGAAAGTGACACCCTGTGAAACCTGTTATACCATAATTCCAGCACAAGCTCAAACTTAGGCTAATATTCAATTACAATGGATTAGCTGTGGGGGAAGAAAAAGTCCACATCTTAACCAGCTCAAGCAGCTAAAGCCGATTCCACGGATATACAAGGAAAGTAAAAAAAGGGATTCAAAAATCCGCGGCACGCTGAAGGATCAACGTTTACATGCTAAGATTCGTCAGCACCATAATATGAAGAAGGAGCTAATGTGTCATCAGATACCTCTGCAAGATGGCTCTGCTTCAACTTAATTGACCGCACAAAAGACAAGATGCCAGAGAAAAGAAGGAAGCAAATGATTTCAAAGCAGCATGGGAGCTCCATTCTTGAACAGAGAGGTTACATCTGGAAAGCGCCTGCTATTACACAGTGTTGAGCCTTTAGGGAGTACTTGAGGAAGTCATAATGGGACTTATCCCTATTTGATGTATTCATAATGTACGAAAGCCCTCTAGTAGAGAATAGCTGTTATAGTCCAGAGGGTGCTTTGCCTTCCAGTGTAATAAAATAAGTTCTTCATTACAAACCTTTTAGTTTTTTCTCCCTTTTTTTCTAAAACCTGTTTATACAGCTCATTACCACCAAACAGCATTTTGGGCATCACCTCAAATTATCATTAAGAGAGGCTGCAATTAACACCCTAATGTGTACCCTAATCCAATTTGCTTTATGATCCACTAACTTATGCTTATGTTGAAACAGCCAATTTGCTTCCTTGTTAGGAGGTAAATGATACTGTCAAATTTGCATTATCTGCTCTGCATCGAGAGGAAAATCTGAAACTTATTTCTGAAATCAATACTCCATCAAATTCTTTTCACGCTTCAGCCACCGCAGACGATCCGCTGCGATGGCACATGGCAATTCTGCTTTTATCACATCCAAACAAAGTAACAGTGAAACCAAAAGCATTTTACCTTCTCAAGTCCGTCCTCCTTCAGGCTGATGATGTCCAGGTCGAAGTCCGTGCGCAGGCCGGTTGTCTTGTTGAATGACAGTCTGCCTGTGAGACCATCCCAGTGAGACTGAAAGACAATAAACGAATCTGCATATTTACACAGTCGAATACATGTAGGTGACAAGTTTAACCCCTTGATGAAAGTTGTCGCGAATTTGCAACATACTGCGTTATGTCTTGATGCACCTGAGATGACCTTTGTATCCCACTAATTCCTATTGATTCATATCCTGCACATACCAAGGAGTGTATGAATTTATGAAATGTACAATGGCATAATATATTGGTCAGAAGGTGACATATATATATATATATATATATATATATATATATATATATATATATATATATATATATATATATATATATATATATATATATTTATATATATATATGTACACACCATATATATGTATGTGTGTGTGTGTCTATTTATTAATTCATTTATATAAAGGGAAAGAACACATTCATGAACATTTCATTATAGCCATCAGACTAGTTTAATTTATCTGTAGTCCCTGGCAGTTAAGAGCAGAGTTTAAAGGAGAAGATACAAAGTACAGATAGAAAAATGCAGAGAGTATAAAAAAAACATTTTAAGTTAAAATGATGCCATCTTACAAAAGGTGCAAGAAAAAATTCAAAGTACTGGATAGAAGAAATGATAATAAAGTGCTTCTCCAGAAGTTATACCATTCAGAAGTTTGCCTCCAACTGTCTAATGTAACGTGTAATGTTCAAATAACCCATAAAAAAATCCATATCATACAACTAAACATGCACATATACACACCTTATTCAAATATAAAATAGCTTGTGTGTATGGTAATGTGGACTAACACTGCATTTTAGAATCTAATCTAATTTCAACTAATTACAACAAAAATATGCAATAAATAATAAATGATTGCATTTTATTGTTAACAAAATATTCTGTTTATGCACAGATATAAGTGCGTCAGAGAATGTTCTGTGCACATTACAACATGAGCAAACCAGCCTGCACAATAAACATAACAACTGCTGTCAATACAAATGCATGCATACAACCACCACACCTTCAATATTTCACAGTAAAAGAGCAAACAGCAAACTCACACCCACGTGCACTAACGCACAAACGCTCACACCCTCACACACACAAAGACCAGGAGAACAAACACAAACTGTGCCGACTGCATTTCCTTTTTTAAATTACATTTTACATCTCAACACCTCCAACGCATTACCCTCCCCGACTGTGGAGTTAATTAACAACCATCTCCTTCTGCTTGATTCCCCATGAGGGGGGGGAACACATAACTGCCCCTTATTATTATTCCCTGATACTCGCCACATCCTCCACAAGCCTGTTTATTCGAAAACACACGACAGTTTTGACACGCCTGTTCTTCTCACATGTGCATGAATGTAAGTAGTGATTTTTTTTTCTTTCTTCTTGAGTGGAAAGTTTGTCATTTTGTATGTTGATTAAGTGTCTGTGTGGCATTAAGGGCTATGAGGAAGAAATATTTTTCTCGTGCTCCATGCCAAGATGTTTTTATTGTTCAATGACTTTTATACTCAAGATATTTGTATTGCCTATCTTCACCGTTTTCACTTTGTCAAAGTCAGATGCTTTGCTTTGAAAACAACCGAGTAATCCGTCCCTGTGTGTCATTTCGTAGCACCTAGCTAATGTTTCAAACTCAAACTGTGACATCCTCACAGGCTATAGTTTGCATCTGTCTCCCCTGTAGCTTGCCAGAGAAGATCGGAGCTTCAAGGAGAAATGTGTGGCGCTCTCCTTTTCCAAACCCCCTCATACCTCATTCCATCTGGCTCATCGCCACCGAGGTGGGTGGCATGTTCAAACAGCTCTAATTCAGAGAATGACATAAATGCCTGAGCCACATCACATCCAGAGGGCCGATTCGACCTTCACAACATATCAGACGCCTGTCTTGAAGAGAGTGTAAATCAGGCCTGAGTAAGTGTTTGTATATCAGAACACTGGAGAGTGTTTGTAAAAGGACAATGTAATAACATTTCAGTGGCTTTATTTAGTCGTGACTACTACAGGTCGTTGACAAAGCTGAAAATGGTACAGCTTGTTGGATTAGCTAGCAGTGCTCATTGTTTAAACTAATCCCATGTGCTGCACACACAGTAAACATTATTTGCTCTGCATTGTAATAATAAAGGCCCATGTGATACTGTGTTTGTACATTTGGCAGATGAACACAAGTTGTTGCCAGCACTGGAACGCAAACAAAAGAATTTTATAGAAGTTGTGCCAGGGGAGAATGTACAGATTAGAAATATTAGTGTGTGTGTGTGTGGAGTCAGTTTCAGCATACACTTAACACAATATGACTCTTTAAGACCAGATACATATTTTGCTTCCAAAAAGCGCTCACATTACAGATACAGTAAAATGGTTTTATAACCTGGAATATATGCTCATTAAGACAAAAACAGTGGGCCTAAAAATGCAGAAGAAGACCTCCAACAGGGCTGTATGCATTGGGTTTGACCTGTCAGTTTATGCCTGCCTTTGAACATTGAATAAAATAGCCTGGTGCTATATTACAAAATCATGCTTCGCTTTTTGCAGAGATGCTCCCTGCTGGTGGAGTAAACCCTCAGAAGAGCCACAAGCAGTGGCCTTTTCAAACCTCCCACTCACCAAAGCTTTCATTCAAAGTAAATGCTTCAGGGGGGGTGCATAAGATTTCTCCTTCAGAGCCGCATTCTGCCCCTGTTTGGCACTGAACTTGGCTGTAAGTCAGGTCATTAGTTAGCCCACACTTAGCTCCAAACATCCTGGTATGTAAGACTGAAGGGGATTGGCCACTTATACAATGAGTTTGGGGTCACCCTGGAATTTCTCTAATCAACTAGATGGACCTTATGAGAAGTCAAGCACATATGGGCATCCTTCCTCTCTGTACACTTAAGTCAAAGGTGCAGGCCAGTGGACCCACAGTATGTAAAAGAACATGCTTACCCTTTGTTACTTTGCCTCTCTCATTGGAGATAAATGAAAAGTGTTGCAATGGGATTATGTTTTTGTGACATCTGAAGGTTGCCAGCCTGAGATGCAAAGGTGACGTTTTCTAACTTTGACTCTAGAGCTTCAAATTTGTTCAAGTGGTAGCGGAAAAAATCTGCAGTTCTTCAAGTGTCCACTTGAGGCTGGCTCCAATAGGGGGTCCCCATGATCACCCATGCCAATTTCCAGGCATGATAAAAATATCTTTAGCCAGAATAAAATAAATGTTTTGGTTACAAGAAAAGATTTCTGTAATTGATTTGCACAATTATGAGCTGAGCGTTGGCTGCAGAGTTGCTGTTTGCCAGGAGATTAACAGCCCATCTAGGTGTTACCTCTTTGTTAAGATGACCCGAAGTTAGTTGGTGCCAGTATTTCTAATGAGTCAAAAGCCCTTCTCGGAAACAAATGGGTGACATAACTGAGACTTTTTTTGTATTCTTTTTTACTCTTAAAGTCAGTGTTGGTGATTAGATTTAGATGAAATTTTTGTTGTTCTACTTAAAATGACCTTTATGTCCAGATGGCCATCAATGCATGATGTGTTCTTGAAATACAGCCAAAAATATCCGCTGTCTACAGCAGGAGTAAACCTGGGAAAACACCAACCAGTCTTATTGTTTAGGATCCAGTTTGTGAAACCAACCAAATCCCATCCTGCTATTCTGCCCGGCACGTACATTTCGCCAGCGTGCACTACCGATTCAATGAACATAACCAAGAGGGATCCAAGTACGATGGAGAAATGCAAAAAAAAAAAAAAAAAAAAAACGACCTATACCCCAATTACTGGTAACGATTTTGAACCAGTCAGGATTATGTGATTGCAAATCAGTGGCATCGTTTTGGAGGAGCTCCGAGTGTGGGATGGCAGGGACTAAACAGAGTCCTGAGGAGATGCTACATTAAAATTCATGCTAGTTTTCCATGACTGCCAACCATGCCTTTAAGCATCTCAAACATCATAATCGAAAACCACAGTTCAGTCTTGTGTTAGTCAAGAAAAAGTATCACTGATAAAATGACCAAAGCTCATCAAAGCATTAGCTTGAAACTGCTCCCAAATGCTAACACAAAAGTCAAGCATTGATTGGTCAACTAATGAGACAAAGCATAGAGGAAATCTTTGAACAAAGGCATGGGAAGTGAACAGAAGTTGTCATCCATTTTGCTAATGAAAAGTGGTTAAGTAAAGAGGTTTAGTAAGGCCCTTTTATGTGGACAGCCCCCTATTGCCATCATTCAGATTGCTCTGTGGGTATATGCAAATTTATTGGGCAGTTACCACAGAGGAGGGGGCATGGTTAGAGGGCGAAGCTTGTGTGTGTACAGTGTGGTAGTTCCAGGAGGTTAATATTTTCATTTTGAAATAATGGATTATAATTACAGGAGGGAAAATAAATGGAATTCCAGCTATTTTTACATTTCTGAACTGCACCTATTACAAATACAAATTATTTTGTTGTTTGGCTGATACAGAAACAAACAGTAGCATCTCAGCACACCCTTTATCTGCCATTTTGCAAAGGCTGTTTGTGTATCCTGAGATACTGTCAGACTCTCATGTTAGATTAAATAACAGACGATTACACTACTTGTGCTTTCAAAAGGTTACAGTACGTGCTTTTTAGAAAATAGGTTGTGAAAACAGGGAATTTATAAAACTGACAACAATGCTGCTTTGATGTGTCTATCAAGGCTTGGTTTGCTTTGTATGTGGATATGATTGATTTGCTGGGTAAATATCTGGGTCCCACTCGCCCACACAGCCCTCGCTCTACTCCTAATGTTGTTGTTCAGCCACTCAATCAATATGGTCTGATATCAATGACATGTATATCAAATAGCAGCATGCCAAAGGTGCCCCATCACCTCTTTGATGAAGCTCATGAAGCGTCCTCCGAATCTCCAGGGTTTGTGGCGGTGGCACTGCAGCGAGTTCACCGTCATCTGTGGAGCGTGCTGGTATGAGACGGACACAATGTGGACTGCGTCATAGGTCAGAGCTGCATCTGTCTGGAATAAGGGGTGAACATTATTTCAGCTATGCCCGAGGAAAGACAGTATGGTTGCCATCAATCTAATCTTCAAAGTGATGCACCTGAGAGGAATTTTGAAAAAGTAAATCACCTCGTTGGCACTTATATCTTACGTGATCTCCTCCAGACTTATAATTCAAGGCACTTGTAAAGCAGATACTACATTTTATATCATTTTTTTCCACATATATACCAACTTTTTTATTTAAAAGAGCCTGTATAAATAAAAACACATTTTCCTTGTCTATACCCTAAAACTTTATTTATCCCTCGGCCTAGCAACCCTGGGAAGGTGAATTCAAAAAGCCTCTGCATTGTTTCAGTAGCCATCCCACTGGGACAACAGCTTCTACAAAACAAATTCAATTTGCTTCTGTCTTACATAACAACAGGAGTTTTTTCATAGGCAAGCACGCCAAACCACTCCTACTCCTCCCTACTCCTCTCTATTGGAAATTTGCTTCTGTGTTGTAGTCAAGATGTAAAAATTTACAATCAGACACGCCAACTGTTCTATTATTGGTTGCAAAGTGTATATATTTTCAGAAAACAGTGTTTCTGTTTTTTTAACATCAATTTATTTTTGAAACCACTTCACCTCCAACTGCTTTATCAACAAGGACCAACATGTAAAGTTACACATAAAAGGTGTATTGGCGCTGTTTTTCCCAAAGCACTCGCCAAGTTAGTTTTGGTGTTTTTCTACCTCTGCATAAATCTGCAATGGTCTCCACCTTCCCCTCTGCAGAAAACATTTAGGCAGTAAATCTGTGCGGTGCTTCATTATTAGAAACTGAAATGCTGTAAATGCTCCAAAGAAGCTGAATTCAGTATGCTTTGTTTTTCTCAGTTTAATGACTGATAGCATATTTTCTATCTCATCTGTCATCTTTTTTTTTTTGCCTCTAGTAACAGGCACATTAGAGAGCTTGTATTATTGTACACTGATTTACAGAGAATTGAAAATACAGTTAATCAATTTCAGAGTCCAGAAATGTTCATTCTGTGGTGTTAAATTTGTGGTCAACGTTTGAATGACTTATAATTGTAACCGTACATTTTTGTTCTTCAACACATGTGCTGATATAGTAAATAAAACCAGGAGACAAATGTTGGATCAAAAATTGTCATTTGAAATCATCGTTATTGTTTTTGCTCATTAGTGGACATCTGGCATTTACAAAGGACTGAAGTGAATGGGCTTCTCCTTAATTTTGTAAACAGGGTCTGTATTCACAACATGTGTTAGACGCACATCACCAGCTAGCAATTAGTTTTAGTCAGTGTGACATAATGGGATCTATTCCTGGCACCCAGTTTATCATCTATTAACACCTGCACTGTAATGGGCATCATAATTGGACTCAACATCTATTTATTGACCATATGGGCTACACAATCTGTAAAGTTGTGAATTTTTCTGCAAAATGGCCAGAAGGTATTCAGTCAACAATTATGGACCCTTAAGGTTGATTCTTTCTCAAGGATCTAATGTCACAATAAATTGTCAGATTGTTGCTAGGAACACCACGATCTTTATAAATGGGCAATGCTGAGTGTAATATGGAGACTGCATGCATCATTGGAGTAAGCTTGGGTTTCTATCATTTTCACTGAAACATATTGAGACAATGGTGCATTATCCATTATGAAGCACGCTTTGGAACAGACTGGCTGTAAAGGGATGCACCTGGTCAGAAACAATGATTAGGGAGACTCACTCGTTCAAAGAATAATTGGTGTAAAATGGCTTAATGAATGTTTAAGCCATTACATCATCCCCGTCTGTACTGTTGAGAGCATAATGGATCAACTGGGGAAGTGAGCTGTTCTTGCCAATATCTGACCCATCAACCCGGCAGCACTAATTGAGGGCGTCTCCTGTTCACTTATTTGTATTCAGAGATCCCAGCCCGTCAGACCATATGATGGAAGTCAGCTCAATGTTAGACATGTCCTCTCTTAGCTTCTTTATTATCGACACTGTGTAATGTTATTATCTGTTATTATAAATATCTTGGGTGGGGTAAATATGTCAAAATAATCAGGGCAAAAGTTGGCAAAGTCTTAATGTTTTAAGTTTCTAAAGATTATTTTTGTCAGCCTGTATGTTAACATTGATTTTCTACTTTTGATCTGCTCAAAAGACAATAAGGGCTGCACCACCTTGAAATCAAGGACAGTCAAGAACACACCCTATGGATTGGAACATGGGGGAAAAAGGAGCCAATTTGAAAGCATGCTGACTGAATAAGAAAGCACAACAAACAGTCATGGCAATACTAGTAAACATGAAGCATAACGTTAAAGGGATTCTCAGTTTTTTGAGTGGGGTTGTGTGAGTTGCATGTTACTAGTTATTGTTCTAGTCATGCATGCCAGTCAGTGAGACCCCCTTTAATTAGAAACTGCTTGGAAAAACAACCGACAAGCTTGGCTACAATTCTCTGCAGACAGTGGCAGGTCTGCTACATAATTTAGCTAAAATTGACACTCCAAACCCAACACTCATCTCGGTTGGAGTGTGCACTCAACTGTTAGTTTTTTCAGCACTTTACTTTGAAATCTATGTTCATGTTTCAGAGCAAAACTGTTTCATCTGTCATTGTTTGTCATCATGTAAGAGGTCTTTCATGCTTTTGACATCTGATAAGATTTTAAAAATCTCAGTCTCATCAAAGCCTGGCTTTAAGTATCCATGCATGTTGCAAACTAGTTTTTGGTTTTCAAACCTGTTCAATAAATAAACAAGGAGTATACGATCAGATATTACAGTTTAAGATGATACCTCTTACTTTAAATTCCAGAGTCTATGTCAGAAGACTTACTTGATTTAGATTGATAATAATTACAGGGGTTAAACTAAGTTATGGGTAGGTTAAAATCCTGTCATAGGAAAGAAGCGAGGTTAGAGAGATAAGAGACACACATAGATAAATGTGACACTGTGATGCCTGACTTTAAAAGGTCCAACACAGACGTGATAAAACATACCGTCATGATGCCCTCCAGCAGGCCCGAGTCAGGTTTAGGTGGTATCTGTCGCTCCATCGACCATTTCTCCACAATGGATGCGACCTGGGGATTATCCACATTGAGAATGCGGAAGCCGGTCATGTTGACCCCACAGAAGCGATACGGCTCCAGGTTAATGGCCATCAGGTCCTTTTTGAGAGAGAAAAGTAGATGGATTCTCATTTTGTTCGTCAGCTCTAAGAGTTTTTGTTTCAAGTGTTGTCCTGGCCGCTTTCTGCTGAGATGAAAACCCAATGACACAACAGCTAATTAAATAAAAACTATATTAAGACTAAACAGTGGTAGCAAAGTTTTTAGTGTCAAATCAGGAGATTTAAGTGTTGTGTCCAAGGCAGAGGCTGTGAAATAAATGAAATTTAAAAGGCTCAGACGGCTGAGTCTCTTTTTCTGTCGGAAAATCCTTTCAAAAATGATAAATTGGTTTTGTTTTTGTACCTATACAACAATGAATTATACCACAGCAACTACCATTTCAAGCATTTTGTCTGTCTAAATTGTGTCTCTGTTCAAGGACCTTTATGGTTACATATTTTTTTATTTGGAGAACATTTTAATTATTTTTCATGGCTTAGAAAAATTTAAGTACAAGAAAAAAGAAAACATCAGATCTGTTGGATCGCATAAATAATTCAAGACTTGCATTCCCTTGGCAACTTCCAAGCAGAAAGCGATTCAATTTGAGCCGCTGTAATTTCTGGGGCAGCCATTGTAGCTGAAGTGTGAAGTCACATGTTGACACATGTCGTGGTGGAATGGGCCAGGGGGCTTGGAAAAGACATTTGGATGAACATAGATATTTCATTAGCACCCTGTGGGGTTAGTGCTGGGGGAAAGGGAGCGTGTAAGACACTTACTAAAGAATGGTTGCCGCCAGTCACAGAAATACTTCTCCTCTCTGTTTTTTTTTTCATCCCTTTCCCCTTCAGAATGCAGTACAGTACTCTCTTTTATGATCAGAGATCAAAGTGAATCTCTGTTATTCTCTATGACATTCAAATTGCTCAGAAAAACTAGATCAGGTTACAAGTTATGTAGCTTTGAAGCTAAGAATACAAACTAACTGGGACAGAGTTGTTTGTACGCAGATAATTCATCTTTAAGCGACATCCTCATTTTTATCAGGGCATTTTGGAATGTCAGGAAGGCAACTTGTTCCAATTATAAGTTCACTTTTTGTAGCACTGCTTTGCGCTCACAGCTATAACGTAAAATCAACATAATCCAACAGCCGCATTACGCAGAAATCTTTACCCAGGGAACACGCTGAGCGCATACAGAAGTGTTATGTAGGAGGTAAACACAGCAAAGTTCTCAGCTCTAGGAAGGCGCAGAGATAGCTACTGTGAGGCGGGGAGCGATGACAGACTCATTTCAAAGGACAAGGGAGTTATTACCCCACACCACTTCCCTCTTGCCTTTTCACGCTCTAATAAGTCGACATTTCACCTCACCTCAAAAGATAAAACACAGACATCAGTGGATTCCATCGAGAGGAAATTGTATCGCCATGTATACGGCACAAGTATTCATCATATTGGATCAAATGAAGCCGCCAGGTGTAATCTTCTTAATAGTGTGTCTATCAATATGACATCAGCATTACAAAGATACCTCACTCTGATTCTATAAAGATATTTTGCCTTTATGTGGAAAAAAAAACTGTAGCAGAAAATCTTGTCAAATAAAGTAAATCCTTCTGTAAGTATTTTCTGTTCCACCAGGTCTGAAATTGTTAAAAAATAGAATAAACCAGCAAGCTGGCAAAGAAAGGAATTCACTTTTCCCCTCTATTAAAAGCAACAGACATGCTACACTAACATGCCGCATGGAAGACCAATGCCATTGCCACGCTGTTGAGCATGAAAGATGACACATCACGCCTGAACCTTCAGTGTCATATCACATTATCACAACAGACCGGCCGAGTCCAAAGAGACAGCGAGTGTGTGTGCGCAAGTGAGGCAGAAACAGAGACAATAACAGAGAGTGAAAGGAACAGCACAGATCATGCTGGTATTCACTCCCATTCAGTCTGTTTGTCACCAGATAGCAAACGTCTCTGCGAAGAGCAGCCACGGCTCCCTGCTGGGTCTGCTTGTGTTAGTCAGGGAAGATCATTTCTTTAGAGTGGGAGCTGAAAAATGCTCAAGATGGGAGTTAAACTGCAACATGCCCATGCTGCATTAAACATGTCTGACACTGAAACACAAACTTCAAGCTCCACTTCCTATTCATTTTGAATGAAGACACAGTGGATTTGTTTTTAATGTCAGAAATTTTATAAAATGTGAAGGACTAGTTAGTTGGCAGACCGCCTCATGCCTGAAGTAAATTCCTCATTCATTCGTTATTTCTAGTGAAAGATCATGTCACAAGGTGCGAACATATGAGTCCCTGGTTGTTTCAGTAGCTTAGGAAAATAACGGCTTTTTGACACATAAATCATTCTTCACCTTCACTGCTAAATTCAGCGTTGTTTAACTGGATTGTTCTCCTTTTAAAGGCTTGTTCGATAGCATGTAGTTCATGTTTCTCAAATTATTCAAGACCAAGGACCATGCATCTTCCCAAAAACACCTCATGAACCACTAAGCTAAATAGCCCCAGAACAACAGCCCAGATAGCAAACTGATGTAATATAAACTGGCATCATACATGCACAGTGTCACTAAGGTTAGCTTCCACAATGCACCTTCTCCTGGCCAGTGTTGTAGGTATTCTTGTCCTCATTTGATTTTCTTTTTACTCGCCTTAAGCCACTAATACATGCCTGTAGGCTTATTAATGGAGTAGCATTAGCTTGGCTGTTTTCTCTTGTGGGAGAGATAAAGGAAACTTTAAAAAAACACAAGTTCAGTTTTCACAAATGTTCCATAAAAAACAAAATGTACTCACTGTCAAGGTGAACCACTAAGTAAGTGCTGGCGGACCACTAAGGAGATGCTGGCGGACCACAGTTTTAGAAACACTGATCTAGGTCATTAACTCAGCTAACACCTACCCCCTTTCAATCTGTTTTTAAACATAACAAAAGGGAGCGGTAAAGTCCAGTTTGTTTGGCCAGAGTGGCACTGTTCACTTCGCCTCTTTGGCACGCTTTGGAGAGGTGAGCTTTGGCACGGTACACTTCATGCAAGGGCATGCAGACATGATCGCGAGGACCGCTCCTCTCGACAATCATTTTAAACAATAATAGGGGTGTTAGAGGGCATGGTGGGACCAAAACAACTCAAAATAAGCCAAAAGGTCACTATCGTTGTAGTCAAGGTCTCTGTGTTTCACTGTGCTGACTCTGATGAGACCGCACTTCATGTAAACAGACGTTTCACAATGACGGGGGGGGGGGGGGTCGTCGTGCTTGAGTTCGGCACAGTTTGGGTGGCCATTATGACCATGCCCTCAGCCAATATACAGAAAGAGTTAACCATATCAGTAGTGGTCTTCTTTGCTTTTAAGGCAATGAAGAGACCACAATATAGAATTTTGTCAGTTTAGGAAGCAAAGGGGAAATAAAACAAACCTTATGAGAAATAGAGAGATACAGTAGATTATTTGATACAAAGGAAATTCACTGAAACAGACAAAACTTGTTGATATTAACCAATAAACAGAAGGTATTGGTTATGATTTTGTTGATGTAAGTCAAACTTTTATAGAGACTGAAATAAATAACTCATATTTAACTGTTAATGTGATCCAATCAAAAGTCTTTTTTCCTGAATTTCAGCGTTATGTGAGGGGAGATTCTCAAGTTTTAAACCTTTTTAGTATTATTCTTATTCTCTCTGCTTTGGAAATTCATGATACTCAGTTTATTGAATAGTTAACTATTCCAGATAAATTGATGGATCCTCCTTTTAAAAAAAACAAAAAACGAAATATATATTACCAGAATAGGTATATGAAGCAATGATAAAACATTATCTCAGCTCATCAAATTCAATATTTATGCTATTCTGGGACAGTCATTGTAAATATGCCACCATTAATTATCTGAAAAGTCTAAACAGCTCTCAGGGGAATTACAGACCTTGTCAAACTTGGAAGTCAGCCTCTTTTTTGAACCTCAAGCTGTTGTCTTTTTAAAGTTGCCACCTCTAAGTCTTCTGTTGACTTAACTCTGAAGCAGAGTGTTTACTACAGCCTGCTGAAGACTCTATTATGCCTCCAGCTTGTCAAACAAAATTGATATTATGGACTGGATCCAAAGCCCACTGGCAATTAGCCACTATTCATCAAAAAAACCTCAAGCGGTGGGGAGATGAGAACAAACGAGCCTCTATTTGCATTAACAAGCGTAGTACATTACCAGAGTGGTGAAGATATAGTGGTAATACTCTGTCATCATCCCCATGGTCTGGGCCTGCAAGGATACAAAGACAGAGTATGGAGAAGAACGATGGGAATGGAGAGAGGAAGGAGAGAGAGTGGTCATATTTTCAGGTTAGAGCATTTACAATCAGCAGCACAGTCGAAAAAAACAACAACAACAACAAAAAAAACCCCCAATGCTAAGGATATGCACAAACGCCACGTGCCCTGGTTTAATGAGCCAAGTGAATAAAATGCTGCTCAATGTATGCACAAGTCTCTGCTTGTTGGGAGTTCTGCACCATATGTGGTCCGCAGACTTACAGAACAGCAACAGTTATTGATGCTTTTCTATGCATTTAAATGGTTTGCAATGGCTTCAGGGCACGTGACGTTATCCCAGCGGAGAAGAGGGGCCTTCAATCAAAGGAGCTCCGTAATCTCTGCCTCATATCCGCACACTCCATCACCACCACTTGTTTCAACTCATTCTACATTCAAAGGCAGCACGTTCTCATGGCGGCTGTGCTTCCTGTTTAATTGTACCATCTGCTGTGAAAAAAGCCAAGGTTATGTAAATAAGACGCTGGGCTTATGTAGAGGCAGAGGCCCCCTCCCCCATCAAATACCCGACATTGAAACTTTGTGTTATATTTGCACTCTGACTGGAGTTTTCAGCATTTTATTTATTTATTTATTTATTGTATTTTTAATGCACATATTTGAACAACATACAAAAAATGCTCGAAAGTGCTTTACAATGAGGACATTACGACAGCAAAAGACAGGATGGTCATAAAACCATCCATAAATATCAAATTTACATTACAATCCAATGTTTTACTATTTCTGTCGATGTTGCTCTTCCTCATAAATCTCCATTTGTATGTTTCCCCACAATACGCCACCAGGGTCACTGCACAAATTAAAATAAAACACATATGACAACAAATGGCACGCAGACACACCAGGGACGCGTGTCCCATTTTCTCCTGTCCACGGTGACAAGGAATGCACCCTGACAGAGGCGTGTTAAATGCAGGTGAAGCTGTCAGAGTGAAAACAGGATGCAGCATATATCGTGCAAATCATGGCATGAAACGTTAAATATTCCAAGGGCACAGCGCAATATATGGTTGCTGATGCTTTACCCTTTAATGAGTCAGATTCTCCCACTCGTGCAGGAAGACACACACGCACATCAGAGCAAGTTTCTGATTACTAGTGTTTGGAAAGCTTTTAATGAAGCAGTCTGAAAACCTTAAATATCATAATTCATCGCTAGTAAATTCTGTCACTAACTGCCAGTCAAAACCAAGGTGTTTCCAAATTTGTCCTTAATAAGAGTCATTGGAGCTGACGGTCACACTAAATTTATAAAAGCTTTATAAGAGGCAGTAAAAATCTGATTTTGTTCTTCACTATGTTTTAGGTTTTTTTTTTATCTGTTTATATTTCCTTCATTTCTTAAGTTTTCACAGAAAGCATCTTTAAATCTTAGTTTTCTAACCTCAGAAATATTTTATTTTTGAGGTTTTTTAATTTTGTCTTAAAATGAATTGATTTTTCTTTTGGTTTGTTTGTTTTGGATTATTGGTTAGAGAAGATGTGTAGCTGTTTGGATTTTTAATAGAATATTACCCCGTTTTTGATATTTCACAAAACAAAACCAGCAATCAGCGATGTTTTTATTGCTATAACTTACATCCAAAGACTATTATAGACAGGTTATATTTCTCGGCTGTATGAACTGACTCCTTTTATATACTTTGTTTATATATTTAAGCTTTGATAATTGCCTATTTGGCTTCTGTTGTTACAGACTTATATTATGCAAAAGTCAGCAGAAATGTATCACAAGTGTTTATAATGATTGTCCAGTGCACATATCATATTTTCCTTTCTTTCTAAGCCTAAGTCTAGTGTACAAAGGTGCTTGTACTTGTCTGAAGCACGTTTGCCTCAGATCCTTCTCTTTCTTCTTCTCTCAGATGACGCTTAATCCTTGGTGTGAGATGTGCAGAGTGGCCACCAGCACATACATGTCATCTCAGATCTCAGTAACTTGGGTGGACTTTGAGTTATTTAAGCAACTTGGGAGGAGATGATGCATTCAGTAAACATGTTAACAGAAGCTGACAGCAAACTGAAAGTAGGAGGAGGGGGGAGGGGGGAATCCACCAGCCTGTTCCTGACATCTCTGAGCATCAGACCACCTACACAATCTGTGCTCGGTGCCTCACACTGACAGCTCTTTGTTCATTCACATTCATGTATATCAAACGCATGTATGTCTTTTGGATAATGAAACAAACTTGTTACTTTGCAGAATGCCTACAAAAGTCAAACTCACCCACACTTCAGCAGCGCTGCTCCTTTTAAAGAGAGCAGTCAAAGAGTGTACCGTATGTACAGAGGTCCAAGTTCAGCCGTCTCAGGCGCAACTGTGCTTCATCGGGCCTCAAGCTGCACATCATCCCCAACTTTTACCCCCCAGTATCTGCTGCCTTTCATCAGCTGTCCATAATTTTTCTTTATCAAATATTAGATGTAGCTATGGAATGATTTTTTCACCATGTAACAAAAAATACATTAATAAACTATAAAATGCAAAGTTGAAACTAAACGAAGGCGAAATACCGACTTAGAGCTACCAAACTGAAATAACAAAAAACTAAACCTAAATTATGACATAGTAGGACGAAAGCACAAAATACTAAGTCATAATTACGAGATTGTAGGTCACAAATATGGGATTTAATCGTAGTTATAAGACACTTAGTTGAAATTACATAAAACTTCATCAAAATTACGTGATACAAGGTGCTGACTTAAATTTTCGACTTTTATTTCACCTTTGTTTCAGTGGCAGTGATGTCTCTGCTTGCCATTGCTGAGTTAACTACAATCCACAATTTCATTTAGCAGACGCTTTTTTCCAAAGCAGCGTACAACACAAGCAAGAATTTAAACAAGAAGGAGAAACCTTATTAAGTGTGAAGAAATGCTATAAGTGAGTTGGGTCACAGGTACTCAGCCATCAAATGCCGTAAGACCCCCCCCCCCCTTTTTTTTTTCTTTTTAATAGTATTCCATCTAAATAGGAGCCACAACTACAATTCAATATCGTTCATGCAATATTTTAATTAAGAGCTCAGTCTGAGACCTTCTGATTCATTCGATCCCTGAGGACAAAGAGGAGAAGGGCCAGATTAAGTGCCAAAGTGTTCCCTGAACAGGTGAGTCTTCAGACCTCTCTTAAAAGTAGAAGGGACTCTGCGGATCGTAAGGAATTGGGTAATAACTATGCAAAGAATGTACATTCCTGATTTTTATTATTATTATTATTTGGGCAAGTTTCCTTACTTTTTTTTTCACCTGGCTTCCATACATATCAAATGATATCAGTCAAATTTCAGTGTTAGACTCTGCATGAAAATTTCATATATTAACAATCTACTAGACAAAGTAGTTATCACAGGTGCAAAAATGCGATACAGGGCTTAAAGAAAAAAAAAAAAAACAGAAAGCTGCTTAGAATCAAACCCGAGGACATTTTTCACTTTTAAAAGTCTTGGCCAATCTTTGAACCGTGTCTTGAAGCGAGTGCCAACTTTACAGAGCGTCTAGTACTACCTGTCGCTTTTAGGATTTCTGCTTCTTGACTTCTTTTTGACTCTGTTTGATGTCAGACAGAAGAGCGGAGCTGTTGGAGTGACAGAATGACAAGACCAGTAACTGCTGTGACAAAGATTTTGCCTGTTTGTGTGGAGTGTACGCTTAAACCACAAGGCCAACCAGTGCTCCATCTTCAATGTTTAGGACCAGGGTTGAAGTGTTGCCTATGAGATTTGCTGTGTTTGATCCCCATTCAGACTCAAAGCTACCTGCTTGAATGCTTCTGATCAATACCTTTCAGACTACAAATAAAACCACAACACTAAAACAGATTCTCTAGTGCAAGATGTCTGTTTGTACAGATGATTCTAAGAAAGCACACAGATGTATTTGTGTGTCTGATTTGATGTCTATACTTGGACTCTATTTTCATGCTTTTTTTTCTGAGTGGCCAAAACTCTACACTGTCAGACTTCAAAATTTCACTGCAGCTAATTATAACTGACAATCAGGCAGCTGTTATTCTCCTCCCACCTCTCACTGCTCAGTCGCTGGCACGTCAAAGCGTCCAAGCTTTCATTTATAGCTAACGGTTGAGAATCAACAAGTGATGGTGACACCTGTGTGGATGTCTGTTGATGCAGAGATTTGACACGAGGAGGATTATAGGGGGTCTCGCTCACCTGTTTGAGAATCTGTGCAGCCATGTGGTGACTGCAGTCGAAGATGATGCGAAACTCGCGGCTTCTCTTCATTTCTTTGAGCAGGGGTCTCGTGTCCTGCGTGTCGAGAGGGAGCTGACGAATCTTTAGCCGGATGTTGTACCTGGAAGGGGCCATAATCAACTCCTGGAGTCTTATCAGTCCTGCAGAAACGAAACAGCAAAAACAGAGGCATAGTTACAACTGAAGTCCAAATGTGTGCTGTCTTTATAATCACACAGTAGCATTACATACCTGTGCTGTCGTCATACACGACAGTGGCTGTTTTCCACTTTAGAAACTGCACCAGGTCCAAGATAGCATAGCTTAAGGAAGCATAATCTGGGTATAAATTGGCGTAAAAGGTATCCCTGTTGTCCATGGGATGATGTTTCCACCGCACCTGGATGTGTGGCACCTCCAATGCGTTGCAGATGGACTGCACAGCATTTGATGATGAGCTATGTGAAGGCCCGAATATTGCAACCACACCTAAAGACAGCTGATCGCAAGCTGGAGAGAAGCAAGAGAAAACAGCTGAGAATGAAGGGGAGATATTTTTTCAAACGATTTTAAAATAAATCCTCAAAGTCTGACAGATACACAGTTATTTCTTCACTGACCAGATTCTCTTCCTCCTCCCTTGAATGAAATCAAGAAGCCACTCACCTTTCCTCGACGCCTCAAAACTGTCGTAGATATTAATCCTCTGAATGTCATATGTTAGTGTTGTGTTTGGCAACAAAGTCCTGTTTCTGTTAATGTTATTGACAGCAAACTTAAAGGCAAGCTCCTCGGCGCTAACAAGCGGAATAGGTCCACCATCTGTTTGTTCGAAGATCCCACCTGAAAAACAAAAGAGACACAGATGTTAAAGCCCCTGACAGTTGGATTTAAACATAATCACGAGCGAAGAGGAGGAACACAAACACAGTTCCAGGTTGGAACAAATGGAGGGAAATACTGAGAGGCATTTGCACTTAGGATGAGCAGCGAGGACGAGCAGTCCACGTAACACCAGGTATTAAATTTGCTCGGCAAACACTGAGCAGCCCTCTCCATTTTCAGGGAATGCTGAAAAAACCAATATCAGCTTTGAAGTCTAAAGCCATAATGGATTTAAGGAGTGTGTGTTTTTGTCTGGGGAGTGTGTGTCTTCCTGTCTCTTCCATCAGGGTAGCAGAATATCTCAAGATCTTGTCTCTCCATTAAGAAGTTCTTTTATTTCCCCAGAAAAGCACACTGGTGGAGCAGATGACTGGACTTGGGCTTTTTACATAAAATTCAAAGGGAAGTGTTTTTGTTTTTGTTTTCCTTTATTATTATTTCATTTTTTAGAAACTCCAAACTTACAAAACATGTCTGTACCCACATCAAAGTAGAGGATCACTTCAAATGTTGGTGTGTATCAGAGCATCAGCGCTGCAGTGTATCATAAAGCTCAAAGACAAACTCTGTTCTTCAGATGTTTGGTGAGTGTTCAGGGGGTTTTATATGTTGGTGCATCACATCAGAAATTACAGTTTATATTCAATATTCAAATACGGTCTTTTGAAGGATTTTAGATACAGAGACGACTGTATTTGTTGTGAAGGGCACGATTCGTGAAATCTCGTGTATGGAGTCTTCTGAAGCACTGGAGGTATCTTTGTTCATGGATAATACCGTTGATAGTCACATTATAACTTATAACAGTGCACCAGAAGTCTTTGTTATAACAAAGCTTATTGGCAGTAATTCTGAAGTGAAGATTTGGCAATTTTTTCAAGGACACAACCCACATACTAAGCTCTGCTGCTCATCCCACAAATGCATGTTCCTTACAAATGGGGCACCATTAAAAACAAGTAAATAAATAATCAGGCTTTCCAACAGTATAAGATTTATTGCCAAGAAGCACTGTTACAACAAAGAAATAATCCATCAAACAGAAATTTCCTTATTTTTTGTGCTAAGTTTAGATAATGAATATACAGACAGTATATTTTTGAACATGGTCTCTTATAAAGCTAGTTAGTTCAGTTTGCTGTTGTCCCATTGGTTGTTTTGTAATAGTTCTACCCTCTACGATGTCAAAAAGAGGTGGTGTGGCTTCATGACTGACAGCTCTGTTGACAAATGAGAGCTCCTGAGGAGAGGCGCTACATTCATTGACCTTTCATAGCTACAAGTTCCTGCTCTTTGACATTTCTTCCATATGTTTGAGTGTTTTGGTTGGCAGAAGCATTGTGACAGCAGTCCACCAGCCAGACTGTTTTGCACATGCTCTGGCTTCCCTAGCCCGGTATGTACGTCAGCATCCACAATAAGTGATATTTTGGCTTCATATCTCACAACGGTAGGGGGATAGAGGCTGGAGACTGTGTCCATCAAGTCGATTGTTTGGAAGAAGTGGAGATTTACCAAAACGATGCAATGGGATTCTGTTATTTTGGACCGTAAAGAGTTTAAAATGTACATACTGTACCCTAGCTTCATTTTCATTTGAAATGCCAATTACTCCCTGATATTTATTAAAAATATATTGTAGGGATTATATTTTCACCTTTACTTTGATGATCAGATAGGAAAGGGAATGACACGATGCCATTTGGAATTAAGCCAAAGCCGCCTGCTTTAATAACTACTGCTGTGTCCCAAATCATGTACTTCTGCACTTATACTCACTACAAGTGCATGAGTGCGTTCACACTGACAGAATGGAAAAACGCAGTGCACTTTGATTTCTCAGCTGATGCCCTTAAAAACGGTCAAAAAGTTGAGTGTGGAACGATGGACACTTCACACACTCAGTGGTTGCCATATTGGCTACATAGATAAAGGAGCGGGAATGAAACAAACAATGGTTGATGGATGTAATCAAAAACATAGCAGAAGAACACCTGTGAATGGTTGTGGTAGGATGGGTTTGTGGTTTGCGTTTTATTTTGGGGTAACACTATCCTATAAGATTTCAAGCACTGTTCCAATAAGTGCGGAGTGCATGCAGTGTAAGTGTACTTATGGAAGTATGCAAATTGGGTAACAGCATCTAACTTCTGTACTGGTGGCATGTGATTTATCTGCTAAGCCCAACTGGTACCCAAAGTTAACCTTTGTATAACCTTTTTTTTTATATAATCTTTATTTAGCAGCACCATTGGGACAGAATTCCCATAAGTTTCAATAGAGGCCTGGAAAAATCACATTCCATTGCAATACAGCTTGATGTTTGAGTGATCTTATTTTATAAAAACTATTCATTTTCAAACAGGATATTCACACATCAGATAAGATTTTCTCCATCATGGCCTCTGCATCCCATTCGCAAACAGTTGATGTTTCGCCCTTCACATGTAATTGGTAGAGAAACAGTCTTTACATGCCCTGTCAAATATAAATCCCTGTGTGTCTCGGCAGCAGCCTTTAAAAAGACAGCTTCGATAGCTTCTAAAGAGACGCCTGTAGGAACTGCTTTCCAGATCTGCTGTTTTGATACCACAGCATCACTACACACAAAAAAAACTGTGTTAGCAAAGCTAATTTTATTAGCTGTCTGCCTTTAGGTTGTGTTTGGTAATGTATTTACAGATTCATTAGTGGTTTTATTTTTACTGAACCCTTTTGCTTTCAGTATTCTGTAATGTTTCTCCAAGATTTTAGTACCCAGGCAGTGTGCCTTATTGGGTAGAGTAAAAAAAAGCAATTTCTCTCAGTATACTCTAATAAATAAGCTGCTGAAAGGAGTGTTTTATGTATTTATTTATTTTTTCTCTTTTGGGATTATTTTTTATTCCAAGGTGAAATTTCAAGACTACTTTTTGGGCTCATCAAACTTTTGCATCTTCCACACTGCAGTTCCTGCCATCATTATGTTTTTGAAGTTATAAATTGCCCGGAAACAGCGTAAAATTTGCATCGTAGTGTGCCATCACACATCATGTTATGAGGTTACAAGACACATACACACACACACACAGCATTCTTTTACTCTGATGCTTCAAATTTCCACCTTCTTTTTAATATTTATTTATTTATCTATTTATTTCGGTTTAATTTTTGAACAATTCAGGAAAAAAACACACAAATATATATATATATATATATATATATATATATATATATATATATATATATATATATATATATATATATATATATATATATATATATAATAATAATAATAATAATAATAATAATAATAATAATAATAATAATAATAATAATAACAGAGAGTGCAGGGAGAGGCAAAAACCCAGAGGGCTTATTTAAAGCCTCCACTTAAAGACCTTTCTTATTAAAATCATAAAAAACTCAATATACAGAAAGGACACACACAAAAAAACTAATGATGCCAAACTAAGGACAAATGTGTTAGATAACAACAAAAATAACAACCCCACTTTTTGCCTCTGTTACTATCTCTGATGAAGGACCAGAGGCTGAATGACTTTGCTCCAATATTACACCTCCATGTGTTAAGACATCACAGACAAGGCTTTACAGGGGGGCTTAAAATTAGCCTTTAAATGGTAGAATATAAGCAACTGCTTTAAACCGTTGGAGTATTATCATGACTTAATGAATGAGTTAAATCCAAACTTCGGGGAGCCTACAAGATTTGTGTGTTAGATTATCTACAGATCAGAATAGTTCGCAGAACACGGCTTTATTTTCTATTTAACCACAAATGTTATTGGCAATTGGTCTTGATTTTTAGTGTACAAGCTTTTGTTATATTTCCCTGAAATGTTGATATTGCCCACAGTGTAAGGATTAAAGGACTTATTCACAAATTATTCTAAAAAGGTGCCTTTAGTGCACATCGTCCAACCATTTTAATCCAAACTTTTACTGTATCTACATAAATACTAATACTACTACCAATAGTAATAATTATTAATGATAAAAAAAAAAATAAGGCTGATTTAAAAGGGTTATTTGAATCAGCTTTATGGAAATCAAAGAGCACATAAAATGCTGTATTTGAATGTTTTGTGGTGCTATTTATGTTTTACACTTTCATCCCCACGCTCAAGCACACACCCACAACCTTCCCGCCGTGTATTATTCCACTAATCCCAGAGGAGACCTGGTTTCACAGAGCTGAGCTCCAGGATAGCACCTGTGACCTGCTGATGCCCCAAAACACAAAGTCCCCTGTTGTCTGGATCACAGAATCACGTTTCACTGTGTTGCTATGGGCAGAGCAGTATTTCTGGAAGCCAAGCTCATCTCACTATTTATGAGTCAAAGCCTCCCTGGATTGCGAGGGGACGTGATGCATAAACCGCCCGGTGGAATGCGTCACATTAAAATAAATGAATCCTTCCATTTCATGGGGAAATCTCATTAGAGTACATTAAGTAATTGCTGGAGTATATAGTAATTTGACTGTTAAGAGGATAACATGTGCATTGCTCAGAAGCACTTTAACAAATTTAATAAACAGAGGGGAACCTGCTCCTTGGGAGGAAAATCCTGTGGATAATTTGCTTTTTCGTTTTCAGAAGTCTGCCGTGAGCACAGCAGCAAAGCCTAATGTGCAAGAGCTCCTGCAACTCCCTGAAATATGGAGTTTTTTACCGCCCTGCAGAAATCACTTTAATGATGTAGAGATTGGAACATTGAGGAACATGTTTACAAGTTCCCATTTAAACAACTGCTCTAAGTGTCGGTTATTGCAGTGGGCGCGTGCAAATTGAGATGCATGAGTTTCAGACTCTCAGTCAAAAGGCTTCAAATTAGCATGTTTCCAAAAGACAAGAACACAAAGGCCTTTAATTAGTCTCTGAGGTCCTACCACAATATATAAATCAGCCACTAATTGCAGCTGTTTTCATAATTTGTCCTTTGAGGACTTTGGATCAGCTGCATTCAAAAGCTTCAGACTGATGGGATGAGAGAAAAATTAAAATTTCACTTTATATCTGCAGAAATTATACCCTTCCACCCAAACTGCACACAAATTCTAATAAGGACAGAATGGAAGAATATGGTACAGGTGGTGGCAAAAAATACAAAAAAAATACAACAAATGTATTCTAAAGTCTCATAAAGTTGTGTTTTTATGAACAGTATTGTAATTACACACTAGCAGATAGATAAAGGGCTTCCATCAATCACGTGAGATGAGCTGTGTCTTTGATTGGACAAACTCGTTATCCTAATATCTTCTAAACCGCTGAGTTAGAATAAAAAATTCTCCCCTTGTACAGTGAGCGCTGATAGAGAAACTAGTTATTCAGACGTTTTTTTGAACCTGGCAGGTACTCAATGAACTGCAAATTTTAGAACTTACGCACCGGCTTTGTTTTTCTAAACCAGATGTTGGTTAAAACAAACTGAAAGCTTTTGAGCCCCAAAGCCAACATCACAGCCATCAGCATATAAGTAGTAGCATAAAAATATCCGATCTTCTTCCTGACATCTTTTTTTGCTCTTGCTGCCCAAACAGTCGAAGCAGAAAAAAATTACCAGTGAAAAATTCATCACAGCAATTTTAACTCAAAAATATGCTCTGCCAGAATGTATCAAGAAAAGTTCAGCTCACATGCCCGATACAGACAGCTGTGGCTTCTAACTCTTAGCCAAGTGACGCTCCAATGTAGTTTAACATTAACAAGTTACAAATACCTATGCATTATGGAAGTACAAAAACAGGCACCTGAGGACAGTAAATTTGGTCACAGAAAAGTTCAATTTGAACACAATATGATACACACATCAGGACTTCGAAACATGTCATTAAGTAAAAAAATTATACATCAAAACATGTTTGCTTGCATAAAAATAAAAGCTTTTGGTAATGTAGAAGGAAAATCAAGCTTAATTTTCATCTTAAATACAAGCTTTATTTCAATTTGGTCCCTAAAGCCCGAAGCGATCGACAGAGACATGCTGCACCCTGTCAAAATCAGAGGTTTCACTTTTCAGCTCAACATGCCCTTGCACAAATCCACGCTGTAGCATAAAAGCCCCTGCATGTTATGTACCCACAAACAACGTGGGCAAGAGCTCAATCATAAAGCCTCCCTCCGCTGTTATGCAGTGGCAGATTGCCTGCGAGCCAGCTTATAGTTTGTAAGGTTGGAATCATGTGGGTAACACTGGAAAGACTTATTTTTAACATCTGCTGCATTTTACCGACTTCAAAGAGGGTAAACTGAAGGACAGAATGACAGTGTGCCAAAACTAAGGCATTTCGCATGGGGTTATTTTTTGTTTATTTATCTGTCTGGGTTTTTTTTTTCTTTTGACTTTTAAAGTAAAGATTGGTTTGAGTAAAAAGTACAGTTTTTTAAATAACTATTTTCTGTTTAGAGGCATGCTTACTTATTTCTTTTAATATGTGTGACTACTTTACAAAGACTATTCTTCTTGCTGTCTTGAATCGATTTATGTTGATTTTATTTGTTTGTTTGTTTATTCATTCATTCATTCATTCCCATTGAATAAACTAAATTGAGCATTGTTTTCATTAATCTGGTATTGAAGCAGCTTTGTTAAAGGACCTAGCTTACAGCTACAGTTTTGCTGCTTTTGCATACTCAGAGGTGTGTCTGAAGGGGTGGTCTGTGGTGGCACTGGCCTTATTTGAGATCTGATTGGCCATCCCAAAATCTTCATTCATTCATTCATCTTCTGTACCACTTATCCTGTTCTTGGTCGCTGGTGTCTGGAGCCTATCCCAGCTGTTTTAGGGGAGAGGTGGGGTACACCCTGGATTGGTCGCCAGTCAATCACAGGGCTGACCATCCCAAAATCCTTGAATATAAGTGGTTATTTACTTTGGCGGAGACAGTCTGTTGCCACAAGCAGTCTGCCGACAATTGGGTTGCCTTATTATGGCGCATTTTTCTTTTGTTAGCACTTCAAATTATCACTTTAGGTAACTATATTTTCTTAAATTTTAAAGATCCTGTAAGATGTTGTTAGCTGGTTAAGAAGTAGTAAAACAGACTATCAAATTAGCATTAAATATGGCTAAATCTGTGGAGTTATTCTTGTTGCCTAACACCACCAGTGGGGCTAGGTGTGAAATATGGACTGCCTGCCCCTAAAATAGATTTTTCCTCCATATTTAATATGGAATAAGTCTTGATATTTTTGATACACGTGGCTGTTAAAAGAAAGAAGGATAGAGGCACTAAGAACACACTAAATTTAACAAAAATCAAAAGTTCATCCCAGGAGCTTTAAAGAACTAAGCTGAGAAGATTTGTCATACCAGTCTTAGATATCTATACAAATAAATCAAACAGCTGTGTGATACTATAATGATGACAGTTAGAGAGAGGGTAATTTAATTTTTGTGCCACCTCTGCCCATGTCAGTGCCTGGTTCAGTCACCCCTGTCACACAGTCTGGACTCTCTCCCGGGCTTATTTCCAAGATTGAGGATGTCACATTTATTTGGGATGTTGTGTAAATTCAGGCCTTTTGTAAAAGAGACATCCTTGCCCTGGCAAATCTAGAAAATGACTTTTTTTCTGTAAGTTTGAACATCCGTCTGAATACCTTATGTATGATATAATGTGCGTTTCAAGAAAATGCAGCACCCACATTTAAAAAAACTAAGGCAAGATCACTGCTTTTTGTAGCTGTACTTTTACCTACTGAGGCAAAAGACTCTGATAGGATTGACCTTGTGGAGCAGGGAATTTGTTCAGATGAGAGGGAAGTTCAGTGACCTTTCTGTTATTTTATGCCAAGCAAGAATCTGACCTTACAACCAGCTTCACAGCAAAATAAAATCGGATTTCATTGCCTCACTTATCCTTCTGAACCTGGCCAACCACATATTTTGGGGAGTTACGTTGGGACATACTGTATAGTTTTTTGTTTGTTTACTTTATTTTTTTATCATTTAATTGCTCAAAATCAAACTAAATGAACATAAAAGGGTTTTTTCCTGCATATAAACATATTACAGTCCAGTTGTTCAACACACACAAATAGATGTGAATTGTACGTATACAATTTATATCTTATTTTTATTGCAGCCCATTACATGATAAATTGTGCTGTAGCAAACCAATTCCTTCCTGCCATTCCAAACCACTGCAAAAGCCCAAACAATGAAACCAGCTCATTATGCTCTTGGATGCATGTGTGCTTGCTCACTGCATTTCTGAGTGTTGCTCTTTTGTACTTTCTTTTCACTGGTGGGATTCCCAATCTTCCCGTGAATAGCCTCCTGTCTCCCTGGACGTGCAATGGCACTCACTTTCACAATGATAGCAGCAAACAATGACCAGCACAAAGCTCACGCACACACAATACACACACATACACACACACACAAACCACCACAAATGTTCCAAAAAGCAGCCAATTTTAGAAAGAATGTGTCGCTCCATAATTACTGGTAACAACACATCACTCGGGGCTAACTGTTATACAATACCGAGACCGGTGGTTAAGCTAGCCAATTCTGCTTTTTGCACCACACACAGCAGAGAAAGCATGCCAGGAATCTGTTTCATTTAATCGATGATAAGGATCATGAGAGGAAATTAACGTTGCTGGTTAATTAATGGTGTCTGGCAGCGAGTTAGCTCATTAGTTAGCAGAGTCACTGCACAGCACGGAGTTTCTGGGTTTGATCTTAGCCACGGTTCTTCTCCCCGTGTTCATTTGGGTTTCCCCCGCACAGCTTGTTTTTCTCAGTTCAAACACAAACAGGTCAGAGAAGCTCTTCAGCAGCCTATCAGTGTTGGTGTGAATGTGTGTTAGCCTGGGAGTGGATCAGTCGTCTGTTCAGTGTGCTTTCATTTCTGTCCCTTAATGCTTTAATCAGCCTGTGACCCTTGTCTGGAACGAAGGGGCACCATTGGATGAATGCTCAATTAAGTTTTTGACAGATATTCTGTAATTAATGGTTCAAAATCACACAAAACTGTGAATAAATTGAGTTTTAAGCAGGTTATGAAACAGACTGAAATTAATTGCACTGTCAGTTTTTGACCTACAAAAGAAAACAAGACCATCAGCAGTAAAGTTCACCATATGGATCTAATTGGTGTTTTTCTGCCTCTGCATCCAGCTGAAGATCCAGCAAGGTATTTGAAAACCTTCTCTAAAAGTCAATAATAACACGTTTTGTGGCAGAAATAATATGAGACCTTTAAGAGTTTTTTACTTTTTTTGAAGTTTTACTTAGTTATTTGATTGTAATGGGTAAAGAACATAATTTGGAGTTGTGTTGACAAATGCAGCCCCTGGGTAGGTGGAAGCAGAGCTAAAAAAAAACAGACAAACAAGTGGCAGAATTTACCCAGAACCATGCCTCTACTTTGTGATATAATGCATCCGACTGGGGGTAAACACAATAGCACAGATCACGTTTCTGTCCACGTGCTACACTTGCTAATGCCTACAGCTGGCTACATCTGCCACCTGTCAGCTTGAATTGGCTTAGTCAAAGTGTTAAGTGAAGGATTATAAAGGTCTCCAGTGTTGATATTATTTAAAGGTGTGATAGAGGCGACACAGCCCGACAGGTGTGTGCTGATGTGCTAATAGTTGCAAATGTGTTAATTGCAATCTGCCACATCGGGCCATTAACAGTGTAAAGGCCTCATGAGTCTGAAGAATGGATTTTAATTAGGGAACGTTATCTGACATGTTTGTTTTTGTGATGCTGCTTCGAGTGGAGCTACTTGAAACTTGTTTTCTTTTATTTCTTTTTTAAGCTTCTTTAAAGATGCTGACAGACAAAAAAATACGAAAGTTGCAAATATGTTTCTTCAATGTTTTTTTCTATAAAAAAACAGATGAACTATGTAGTATGGAAGCTTATTATTGCTTATTATTATTATCAGTACAATTAGCCACATGATTGTTGATATCTGCTGTAAAAAGAAATATTTTAGCCAATGATACGAACAGTACAATCAAGCCTCAAAGCAGCTAATGTTCACCCATCATACTCACCACATAACACTTCCAGTCAACAATGACACTGAACTAAGCTCTTATGATGCCAGTTTAATCCCTTTAATGTGAGTTAAACTGTTATATCTTCCTGTAAACACATGGTCACACAACACTTGTTATGAGACAGGGCTTTGTGTAGCTTTGCATAATAGTTGTGATTAAACGGGGAAACATTTCAATGTCAATGGGCTGTGGGAAAAAAAAAACAAACGGAAACAGTGCTAGGAGATATTGAGTTTTAAATATTGAGGAGGAGCTCTGTCATAAAGCTTTGTCTTTTAATAATCAAAATATAAATATAAAGAAGATTATTATCCCTCAATTTTTTTTTTTTTTTTTTTTCCATTCTGGTTCATGCTACATGCTACACACACATGCACAAACAGGACTTTACACTTTGCACAGAAATGAAAATGAATTGTCATGTGGCACAGTTCAACCACTGAGCTAAACTGGCTTAAAATGAATATTTGTATTAATTTAAAGCTCATGAGGAACTTCATGTTGTGTTGATTTTGGCGCCTACTGGACAAAACGGTACCTCTCAAGTCTTTACCGTCACAGATTTTAGACAAGAAAGTCCCACCCTGCTTTCTTTAACTGTTCCATGTATGTCACCTATTGAGATAATTAGCCATAAAAAATGTAAATTTAAAAGGTATTTTGTTGATTTCTGTCTGAAACCTACCCTTGACCAACATGACATTAATTTCAGTCTGTTAAACAGCCAACTCGACTTGTAGGTGCATATCATGCATTTACAATAAATACTGATATAATTTGATATAAACTGGCAAATACAGTTTATATGATGTTAAATGAACAAATATGATCACTGTTTGACATTATCTAGCAAATAAGATCTGTTCCTCTGGGATAAAGGTCAGATCAAACCAGAACAGAAACATTAGCTCATCAAATTAGCTTTGCTAACAACCCTACAGAGTTAGCAGCATGACCCACTGTAGCAGCGAGGAGGTGGGTTGCTTTGTCTCATTCATTGATGAATCCACTGATGTATTGAACAACAGACCTCTAGCAAGAAAAATGTAGTTTAATTTGACATCATACCAAGGGTTGACAGCTTTGCGTTTGCCACATTCATCTGAATTTATTTTTAAACTGTGAAAAACGAACATATTACCATTTGCTAACAAGATGCAACTGAATTGCTGACATTGACAGTATCTGATCGATCTCTGAGATGTTTGAAACACATAAAGAGCATGCTTTTAATGGCAGAATGCCTTAAAAACTGAAAATAGAGAGATATGAAGGCTAAATTGAGCTTTTAGAGTCAGATGATGGATCTCCCTCTATGATAAATAAATGGTTTGTTTTCCTTTTAAAAGGAGCAAAAAGGCAAAAGAAAGAGATCCGTATCACCTTTTTTAAAAGCCCTTAAGTCAGGTGGAGCTCTCACTTAAAACATCAATAATGTAATTAACAATAACATTTCTGAATCAGTTCACTGTCAGTCCGAGTATTTAATCAATTGTTTACCAAGAAAAAATTAAAGTAATTAGAAGTGGAGAGTCCTCATGTTGCAGTGGGTTTTCAAACCAGAAACAGAAGAGGATCTTAATTTAAAAGAGTCTTTTTGCACATCCATGCGTGGAAATACACAATATGTGACACCTGAAAGTGAGACCGAGTGCTTCAAAACGGATGTCAGTTTACTGTCTTACAGCAGATCATTGTTGCAGTATTTGTACAAACTGTTCTGAAACAGATATTATCTGCTCCAAGTCTCAGACAATGAACATCAGGTAAAACGTTTCGCTGTAGATTTATCACCTTGAAGAAAAAAAAACAAAAACAAAACAAAAACAAAAAACGATCATTTTTCACAGTGGGACACATTTGCAGGGCTCTCTCTCTCTCTCTCTCTCTTTCTCTCTCTCTCTCTCTCTCTCTCTCTCTCTCATACATACACACACACACACACAATTTCCTCAAGCAGAATAGTGCAGATAAAGCTTGCCTCAGTGTCTGTCTCTCTGCTAAGCTGACTGGAATTAGAGCTTTGTCATTCAGACTGATTCATCCAGTCTTCATTGTTGCCTTAATGGTGTATTTAGCTTATTATTTGTAATCAGCAGCGACGTGGCTAATAATTGTTTCCTCAAATACTCTGCCTCATGGCGGTCCTTTATGTACGGTACAAAAGCTGTTTATATTAGTTGTCGCTTTAACAGGCTGTGCAGACAGTTCAAGTGGGTTCGGTTGTTTCCTCTGACCACAGAGGGCACTGGTGGATCCTAAAGTTGTTTAGTTGCAGTACAGGATACATGTGGTAGAGATTATCAACAAATGGGAAGGTGAAAGCAGCAAAAACCCTTGGTATCAAGTATTTGTCATACAAATAGGTTTTCAGATTCTCTGACAGCTATGAGAAACATGAGATAATGACGGAAATGTTAAAATATCAGGTTAAAGCATAAGAAATCCAGATTATTGTAAAATTCAGATTATTTTCTTCAACATCTCAAGACCTTGACCGTGTTCAAGTCTCCCTGCATTTGGACAAATATTCGGTAATACATACAGCTTTTACAGCGTGTAATGTATTATCATATAAATTGAATCTGAGCCTCTAATGTTTGAGTCCATAATGAGAAAGGTTGTTTTAATTATGTTATTTCTTCCTCTTACTCGCTGTCCACATTCAACCTCCATCCGGCTCCATCGCAGCTGAGAGCCATTCTTATTTATTTGATACGATTAGTAGTACTCATGCAGCCCTATAATGTTGTGATATCTCCTCTGTCAGAGGACTGTCAGGTAACAACACATTTGTAAAATCTAATTTTATGCTCAAGTGGTTCTGCTTCTGCAATTTATCGCAGCTATCGCTCACCCGCTCTCCTGCTGCACGCTCTCGCTCGCCTTTTTTCCTTTTTCCTGCCTCTCCAGTCTCCACCCTCTCTTCCCGGCTTAGTGAGGTGTTTTGATCTCATTATCATTCCCAAACATTCACACCGGATAATCTGTCAGGGCGGGAGCCTGTGCTCTGCACCGTACAGGGCACCCCGGTCATGATTAGGGCTGACGGGGCGTGCTTGCAATGAAAATACCTTTTTTTCCCCCCCACTTTATATACCAAACTAGAAATAATGGGTTTCGTTCCTGCTGCATGCTATAAAAATGTGTGTCAATTAGCTCCTTTAGTCGAGAAAAACTGCCTCAAACTGTACAAGGGCATTGTGGAACAACCCAGGGGGGACACAGTGGGACTCCGATGCCCTTTAACAAATCTAAAATCCCTTTCCAGAAACACAGCACAATGCACAGTGAACCTCCATTAGACAATCCAGTTTCACAATGCATGACACAAACACCCCCTCCCTTCCGTATGTGGCCTATTGTCATCGCTGAGGTAAAACCCTCCCTGTGCCAAACCCTCACCTCTCCGCCAGTTCAATCACAGGCGGTGCCAGGAAAACAGGGAGCGAGACAATGGTAACTAATGCCAGGTGGACAGGGGCTCCTAGCTCTGCCAAGCTACCTGTGTCCATCAGCGTCCCCGTCCCCCCAACCATCTCCTCGCCCATTGCCACCTCTCTTTGTCCCCATATGGTGGCAAAAAACGCGCCGACCAGCAGCCCTGGCACCTCCTCATAACGGAGACAAAGGTGGCCAGCAGCAGGAAAAAGCTCCTCACTGTGCAGAAACAACGGCTTTGGAAGGTGAACCTGAAAATTCTTTGTGGTGCGAGTGTTTGAAGTTCTGACATGATGATAGATTCAGGATGAATGCTGTGTGCATAATAAGAGATAATGCGCAGTTTGATTGTGCCCTCTGGCTTTGTCTGGCTTTAGAATAAAGCAAACACGCTCTCCTGTGCTGGGGTAAAATTCTACTCAACAAATACAGTGCAGTTTAAAGCTCCTGTAAGGAGTTTTTAATCCAGTCACAAAACATAACAAAAAGAATACTTGATGACATACAAAGGAGACAAGTATGGATTGCTATTTGGTATATAGTGTTGAAAAACACTGGAAGGGGGTAGGTGTCAACTTGCATGCAAATGAAACAACTTTTATTTCAATTTAATTATTCATTTAAATTTGGCAGAAATTTCCAATTACTGATACATAATAGTGTTAAATAATACAGAGAGAGAAAACATGACAAACTGGAAAGTTCCTAACAAGAGCTTTAATATTTGAAGTTTCTCACAGGAGCTTTAATATTTGAAATTATTATTATTATTATTATTATTATTATTATTATTATTATTATTATTATTATCATTATTATAATCATTTTCTTTTTTTTCTTTTTTTTATTATAACTTGGAATGATATATAAAAAAAGTAGTTACAAAAATTCACATTGCAAGAAATTGTCTATTCAGTGTAAAGACTTCCAAAGATTCTTAAAATACTCTCCTGTAGCTTCTTTTTTTGTACTTCAGACTTTATAAATAAGATGACGCTGTCAGTCAAAGCAAAGATGTAACAGCTGATATTCACTGGATGCATCTGCAGTCCCGCTCTGCTCCGTCATGGCACCAGATCAGATAAGTTTCCATTTAAGACAATGTGTCCACTTACACTCGATCAGCTCCATCACGGTCTGGCTGCATGCCTGATACGGCAGGTCGCAGCTAACACATACACAAACATCCTATTTTTGCCGGATGCCGGAGCTGTGACGCGTGAATTCACCGTAGGGAAGATCAAGCAGGACAGGAAGTAGTGCATGGAAAACTACCCAAAAAGAGCCTGTGACTTTCAAAATAACACAAACTGTGTCAAAACCAGATCATATTTAGCTTTACCGTTGCAACAAAACGTCACAATGAGCAGAGACCACAGACTGTATAATTAATGGATTATTTTGCAGGATTACAATTTCAATGCAATGGAGAGCAATGGCGCGCGCATGTCTCACACTCATAACATATGCGCACACCACTATGACACTTCAGGAGACTCACAGCACAGCAGTGACCTGTGCAATGTTGCCAATTTAGTGATTTGTGGTTATATTTATCGACTTTTCAAATCCCTCTAGCGACTCTTTGTCCAAATAGCGACTCACGACGAATTTGGCGACTTTTCTGGAGTTTGGAGACTCTGACATTAAAGCATGTTTTGATTATAATCTTCTCAACGAGCAGTGGGTGCTGCTGGTGGACCCCTCCACTATACAAAACACTCAGACAGGCAGACAGGTGCTCCCCACTCGCAGCGGTCCCTCTCAGTGGCAGCCAGAGCAAACAAAGATCTGCCTTCCAGCTGTGAAACTGCTGTCTAAGACCACAGTTAGATAATTTTATGTTTACCGTATAAAGATCAGACTTTATTTCTGTTTATACTGTTCTGTAGGCCCATACTTTTAATTTAGAATTCATAAGCTGACATTATGATTTTCATTATCTTTCATTCGTTTGGCATTTGTCGTTTAAATTTAGCAGGTGAACACTGGGTGTGTTTAAAACAGTATTATGGGTGATCTTAATCCATACTGTGAACTAAAACAGAGCATATTGTGTTTGTCATGTAAAAAAAAAAAGCAGTTTTATTTTTTCTTCATAAACTGGACTATGTGGTCAAGACTTGAGCACTTTCATTGTAAGACTATAAGCTATTGCTTAAACTTGGTTTCCTCAATTTCTTCTACAAGGTTACATTATTCACTTGTCTTACAGAAAAACACAAAAGTTCATCATTTTATTAATTAGTTTCTTTTTTCTTAAGCATATTCGGTATTTGATTAATCCAACAGTAAATAAAAGTAATAAAGTTACATCACTTCAATATTATGGTACTTGGATTATATAACTGATTACATTTTTAACAGGTAATTAGTAACTGTGGCGGAATATGTTTTAAAGTAACCTTCTCAACTCTGTCTGTCAGTCCTGCGGCTTGCTGGACTGAATATGCAGCCGGTGTGAGTTGACAAACGCGGTCAACGTGCAACAGAGCGGAGCTGTACTGCAGACACATCTGGTGTTATTTGAGATATAACTCTTTGTATCAAGGTAAAAGTTCTCATCCTTAAAGTCAGTTTAACCTGCATGAAGTCACCTTTTATAGAGTCAAACTAAGAAAAAATAGAACAGGACCAGTTTAAGTCGACGCTATACAACAATAATCATAGCCTCAAGTGACTCCTTTCCTTGATTCTTTTTTTAGCAGTATGTCTCATGCCTCCATCCCCTCTTTAAGACAAACAGTGTGATTAAAGGTCTTATCTGATTAATTATCTTAAACTAATCTCTTTAGCCTCAGCGTGACACGATATTGTGCCTTGAAGATACTTACGCATTAAAACATAATGAAAATAATAAAGCAGCGTTGTCCTGGTATGCCCTCTCTAACTATATCCACTTACATCGTTGGATGCACTTGTGCAAAACTCTGCAAACATTTGTGTTCCAAAATTCTGAAGTGGCCTGTAAACATTTTACCTTTGCATGTTTATTGGGCATTAAATCAATACAGACCTCTTGGCTGACACTGCTTTCAGAAACACTGAAGCATCCACATTATGGCCCCAAAAAGGGGGTATATGACATAACACTGCTTGTGTAACAAAAACAGTACTTACACAAAATAAAAATGACAGACTATGATTATTTTTAAAGCTAATTACAGTATATTTCTAGAATCTGGCAGGAAGAGGCTATTTTTGGAAGCAAATCAGCCGTTATGTAAACAAATGAGGGCTTTCCCAAAGTCGTCAAGAGAAAAGACAATCTGAAGCCTGGAACATTTTATATAATATTTTAACCTCCATCCCACTCAAATTGTCAGAGCAGCAAGAAACAAAGTGACAAAACATCAAGGGCTGCAGATGCATAACTGACTACAGGACAGATGAGCATTGTTTGTTTAAAATATAGGTTGTCATTTATGATTGTATGCCCATGCCTGCATCCTCCCTCCAGGTTGGTCTCTATCTGGCAGAGAAGCTGAATTCAGAGATTTCACAGCATCTCAGCAGAGTAGCACTGTGTACCTTTAGACAACAGCTCTTTGTTAAATGATGCAGCACCTTCCTTTCGTCCAACGGGACTACAGTGTTAACGCAGCAGGGGTGCCATGAAGGGGACTTTGGCATGAAGAAATGTAGACATAGTGAGTAAAAAAAAAGTAAAACCTGGCTTTCACTTTAATGGTGAAACATATGGAAAACCTAAGGTGGCCCTGAGAGCTCAGAGCACTGCAACTTAAAAAAATAACACACGCAAAAAGACAAAAGAAGAAACAAAATTAAGAAAACATCTTCATCAATTTGAAAAATAAGATATATATATATGTGCGGCATTTAGAAAATGCACTGCAAAGACCACAACACAACACATGAGAAAAACACACTGCAAATAGACCGTAACACAATAGAAGTGTTTCCAGAGGACACTTAAAAGTGATGCACACGTCTGGTATTAGCCAATATGCTACTATCTGAATCATGAGATCACAATGTTAAAAAAAAATCAAAAACACTATTAACCTCATAGCCCTCATAGGGCTGTGATTCAAAATCTACATCAACAACAAGCATGTCAAGACGTGTGCATCACTTTTAAGTGTCCTCTGGAAACACTTCCATTGTGTTGTGCTCTTTGCAGTGCATTTTTTAAATGTTTTGTGTTGTGGTCTTGCCGTTTTCTAAATGCTGCGCACATGTTGTCAAATTGATCAAGAAATTTTCTGAATTGGTTTGTGTTTTGTCTTTTTGCATATTTTTTCTAAGGCTGCAGTGCTGTGAGCTCTCAGGGCCACCATAAAAACCCCTTGGTGGGCCACTGAGATAAATAAAAGCATGTGTTCTCTTTATTGCCTGGTGCTCTAATCTTAATTATTATTCCAATTATTATTCTTCCTGTGCAGTCTTTTGTTACTATATTAAAAACTTAAGTGAACAATGCTCTATCCAAAAGCTACTGAAAAGGTCAATGCAAAGAGCAATTTAAAAACTACTTTAAAGTGATCCATTCTTGTGTGTTTCATTTTATGTTGAAATCAATGTGTTGTGACAAGTGTCAGGAAACTAGCAGCCGCACTGCAGTGCTTTAGCTTCCCACCCCAAGGCCTCACATAGAGTTTTATGTTCATATTTTTTGCAACGGGTCACTTGGGAGCTGCGGGGCTTCATTTTCATTAGCAGCACTTTGGAGAGACCTTTTAATTTTACTGTCGCAAACCTGTTGCACACAAATGGACTTATCCTGAGGGTTAAAGCAGCACAGTCAGATGTATGGTCTCTGAAGTGAAAGGTTAGGTAACTACTGAGGATATAATAAAAAAAAAAATACTGTGCAGCGTAATTGACATTGATTTTACAACTAAAGGTGCAATTAATATCAAGGCCTGTGTGTTTACCCCTCAGAGCAGCTTCAAAGTCTGGACAAAAACGGAGAGGCTTTGTTTAATTTAGGCCACGTTATAACCATGCAGTTTTGACAACCACTTAGTTGCTTTAATGCGTAACATAATTAGAACAAGAGTTTGAGTTCAGCTTGGTATAAAACTCTTTGACAGTGCTATTATCAGCACTTGTCCTCGGAAGTAACTGTCTTTGCTGGGGGCAGAAGAAAACCAGGACGTATGTGTCTTTTTATGATCTCTTGTCAGTAAACACATTATTATGGTATATGCATGACAGAAAAGCTCTGCATAGCTTGTCTGGACCCAAACGAGGCCAAACAGGCACCATTAGAGGAGATGGAATAAACTTGAGTGATGCATAAATTTTAAATATAGCAAAATTACATAAAGGCTCAAAAAAAGGGGGCCTTGAGTTGACAAGGGTCTGAAGACAAGAGTCAACCTGTTTTTCAAAGTCATTGCAGGTAGGGCTAAATATAAAATCTGCTCCACTTATTATTGGATGGACCACACATGCAAAGTTAATGTAGACAAATGAGGGGGAGGTGCAGGTCATATCGTTTGGGACACCTCTGGCTGCTTTTCTGGGACAGGAGGCACTCAAATGGAAATTCAGTGTGTCTGCGGGAGCGTTCACAACCTCTGGAACAAGACCAATCTCAACAAATCTAAATTGAAGCCCGCGGCGCTCATTTTTATCCACCTTCTCCAACTTTTTTTTTTTTTTTTTTCTGGTGGCATGAGGAGGGAGATTAGTCCCCCCGGGGCACGTAGGAGGGCCATGTACTCGTGAGGATTAGCAGAGAGCGCCGAGCAGTGAATGTGAGGGAGCAGTCAAGCGAGGGACATTAACTGATACCTTCGGAACGAATTTTCAACATTCATAGAATCTAAATTTGAGTTACTACCGCAGGACTGTTTCTCAATTTAACACGCTGCTTTAAAATTTGTCATTTTAAAAGCCTATGACTGCAAGAAAAAAAAAAAAAAATCTCCTTAATGATGGGCTTTAAAGCACATTCCCTCCTGACTGTATGTAAATCGGCACATTTGACTGCACTGATGTGACTGACAGCCGACATGAAATCTCTCTTGTAAACACACCGTCCACGGCTGGTTGTGTAGATTCATAAAACAGATGAGGCAAGATGGATCTGTATTTGTATCACAAAGCATTTTATGATCTCTATTTCAGAGAGCACTTGTGAAATGAAAATATCAATCTTCAGCTTCCAGACGCATCCCAGTCGTCCTAGAAATGATGAGACAAAACCAAACGATAACACAAGAGGCCCTGTGTGAGGAAACTGTTGCGTACTTGTTGTGTCCTGAATGAGAGCCATTTACTCGCAGTGTGTAGAACAAAATGAGCCCAGCTTATATTTTAGTTCCTTTTTCAAACATGGCTCCACTATTGTAGGTTTATAATAAAAGCTGCCTGTTTTATCACAGAGCACAAGCATTACTCCAGAGCACTTTGCACTGTCTTTTAAAGCCGATTAGAGCATGAAGAAGAAGAAGAAGAAGGCCTCAGCTCATCCTCGCAAAAGGCAGGATATTTACATTTCAGTGCCATGTGCTGGGAATTTTAATTTGCCCTCTTTACAATTTAACACACCGGCTTCCTCGCGGTTTCGCACACGAGTGCTTAATGGCTTCATTAACATCCTGAGGGACTTTTCCTCATTACCTGATCTGGTCAACTCTGACAGGTGCAACCAGTCTCATCAGTGATCTTTGTTCAGATGGTGCCAAGCTCCCCCTCCTCCTCCAAAGACATCGATCGTGGCGAAGCCAGAATCAAAGAAACACATGTGAGTCAAAAAGCCAGAGCACAAAAAGGGGAAACGCCAGTCAGCGGCAGACGGGAATAATCCTAATGAGATCAGTGCCCTTGACAAAAAATACACAGCCCAAAGTTAAATGTCTAAATTATTCCTGCATTGCCTCTCAGAGTAACTTTGGACACAGACCAAGAATACCATTAGGACATTTTAAACAAACCCATTAAGTATTTGTTACATTACACAGGCACTGACACAGTCATGTTGCCATGCTTTGCCAAAAAGCTTCAGATTTGGCATTTGTTTTTCTCTATATTTCAAGCAAAAATCACCTATTTAACAGATCCAAACACTAATTATTTCAACACAACATCACGAACTGGATTCTCTCTTAAACATTACTGAGCTAACAAAAATCAAAGACAGATCATTAAACAGACATAAATGTCCGTGAACTTATTTTTGAGCACGAGGTGATGCTTAAAAAACCTTCTGTGGTATTAAAATGCACTGTTTTTTAAAAACCTTTCAGTGTGTTGAGTAATCTAACTTATGATGAAATACACTGTTTTATATTCATCATCAGCACACTACACTTTGCAAATCACACAGACAGAAGATGGGTCCAAAAGGCGCTCTTACAGCACCTTTCTTCTCTCCAACATCTTCCAAAACCCCAACATCTTGTTTCCTCACTCCGCTCTCCCCCCTCCTCGTGCCCTCCCAGTGATGGTCACACACTCTGCACAACATAAATTGTCTTCACTGCTGCCTTTGATCCTTGACATGGACATGGCATCCAGCTAAAGCAGCTCGGCGTGGAGCACTGACAATCAGCCCACTCTTTGTTGTTGGAAAGAACACATAACATGTGTGCACCTTGTGAATCGCCTACACAACAGACGGCACATCATGTCTGCTCAGTCACCTGAGAAACCCAGAGGAAATATGGACCTGTCTGAAGCAGAATACGGATTTACAGGCAGACTAAAGGTAGCTGAGCAGACGTCTAGTGTGAGATGTTCTGTTTATGATCAGACAAATCACTTTCACTTAGTAGAGTCATGTAAAACAGTCACGAACGACAGGGCCTCCCCCCGTCATGACTCAAACTTATCAGGACCAGTCACTCTATTACATTCTCCTTAAATCAAACTTAATGCCCATTTATACTCCCTTACAAATATTTATACGATGTTATCGTCACTTCTCACATACTTCCATGCTTACTTTACGTTGGCATTGGTTAACCAATACATCCACCAGAGGGGGAAGCCCAGAGTCGAAAGTTTATGACAACAACAAACTCAAAAACAAACATGGCGACTGTAGAGAAGGTATTGCTAATGTGCCTCTTGCATAAAAGACAAAAACGGAGAAGCAAGTTTCTCACCAACTCGCAAAAATTTTCTCTAAAAAGTTCCTCCATTGTTATTTCTTCTTCGTGTCTCACTAGAGCTACGTATCGAGTGGTAACAGCAACACTGCCCCCATGGTTTCTGGTGGTACTGCTCCGTTTGGTCAGAATCTGTAAGTTTTTTGGAAACGTGCAGAAATATGGACGAAATGATCGCAGAAATGGGCCTTTAGTCTCCATGTAATATGTGTGTGTTGCACAATTACACATACAATTTTTACATCCTAAATTTTGTTCTTTTATTATACATATCAGTAAGTTGTGAGTGACAACACATTAATCCCAAGGTCTGAAATTATTACAGTGTTTGTTTGTTTTTGTTTTTCTTTTTATCACACTCTATTTTGTCACTTATGGCACACCATAGATAAGCTGCTGCAGCATCTTCCTGCTTCCTGCATATTGGAAAATATCAACACCACAGTGCTTTTGATGGCAAATTTGACTTTAAAAAGATACTAAGTGGAAGAGTTTAAGTATCCCAGGATCTTGTTCATGAGTTAGGGGAAAATAGAGTGAGACATTGACAGACATATCAGGGCGGTGTCAGCAGTGATGCGGACATTATACCGGTCCGTTGTAGTGAAGAGGGAGTTGAGCCAAAAGGCAAGGCTCTTAATTTACCAGTCAATCTATGTTTCAACCCTCACCTATGTTCCCGAGCTGTGGGTAGTGACCGAAAAAACAAGATCGTGTATACAACCAGCTGAAATTAGCATTTTCTGCAGGGTTTCTGGGCTCCGCCTTAGAGATAGGGTTCAGAGCTTAGACATCAGGGAGAGGCTCAGAGTGGAGCTGCTGCTCCTTTGCATTGAGAGGATCCAGATAAGGTGGTGAGGATGCCTCCCAGACGCCTCCCTGGGGAGGTGTTCCAGGTATGCCCATCTGGGAGGAGACCCCCAGACAGACTCAGCACACGATGAAGAGATTATATCTCTTGATTGGCCTGGGAACGTCTCGGTATCCCCCCAGAGGAGCTGGTGGAAGTGACTGGGGACAGGGGTCACTGGTCTTTGCTGATGATGTTGCTGCCCCTGCGACCCGGATCTGGCTTAGCAGTGGAAGATGGATGGAAGATACCAGAGGACTCATTTCATTGGCACATTCACTGTGCCAAATGGAGTTAAATATTAATTGCTAATGTACTTTAAATTTGAGCTACTGTATAAGCACAAGTACAGGTACAGCTAATCAGATTGATAGCAGGGGTAAGAGCCGACACTGTTTTGGGTTGTGCAAATCACTAAAGTGGAAAGAAAAGGCACTTGTTAAATAAGAGGCAACTGACTGCAACTCACACCAAAGTGGAAGACTTGCATGCATTTGATTCCAAAATCAAGACGCTGGACTGAATTACTGATACATTGTTAAAATGGACTTTAAGACTGTTTTAAATTGCAAAGAAGTAGAATTTAGAATTTTAATCATGCAATTAACTATTTTAGATGAATGATTTAATTGAGCATAATAATAAAAAAAGTTTGATGTTTCCCCAATCCATCTTTTCATCTATTATCTGTACCACCTGCCCCCTTCAGGTTTCTAAAGGGCTGAAATCAACATGATGATTTTCATACTTTTCTGCTCTATTTCCATTTTTTTTTTATAGCTGTAATCGCCTGCTTGCTGTTTTCTATTTATTGTTCCGTTCCTATATTAAGCATACAACACGCAACAATGCCATCAAAACAAGTTACTTGGCTGGAACCCAGGTTCTGATTCTGATATTCTCTCATAACTACTGAAACATGAGTATAATCACTTTGAAAACCTGGCTTCACACTGGGATTTTCATCCAGCTACAAAGTCAGCTATTATTGGGTTCTTGACCTAATAATAGCAGAGAAAGGGCTGTCTATCATTTCTAATTATAATACTGATTCTGTTTTTTACATTAAGCAAATGCTTCCCATGTTTAATAGACAGGGAAAGTGATATTTATCCCTGTTGTTATGGTTTCACTGTGTTGACTTTTTTTCTTTAAATGTCCTTATTCTAGAGCTCCAGCTGATGACAGAGGTATTGTTGCACGGCTGAGTGTAACTAACACACAAATTCAGTTTATAATGGCACAAAATGCTGCAGTGGAAATGGTTAAATGAACTTCATGGACTGATGCCAAACTTCCCCACCATCTACTGATTCTCTAAACAGTGGCTAAGGGAATCTGCTAATTTAATCTGTAGATGTTAATGTGACCAATTGCAAGAGGTACCTGAAATTTGATTATGAAAACAAAGCTCATTTATAAACACGGATATACTTCCTTGTGGCTTCTCATAATTAGCCCATTAGTCCATATTACTGACAATTAAGCTATTTGCTGGTTAATGCTGTAATAAGTTGGCTTCACGCACTGTGCATTTTACAGTAACCTCAACCCACTTAGAGTGAAATTAAAGGACAAGATTGGAATATTATCATAAAATCAGTACCACTCACTCTTTTTTGGATGATATATTAGATTTAAAGTACCAGGAGGCCACATGAGGAATCATAAAAACTTCATTTCCCCGTCTGCAGAGAAACGTATGCTACCTGAGCCTACGGGCTTTTTCCTCTGCCAAATGAAAAAGGCAAGAAATCTCAAATGAAGTGAAAAAGGACTGAGGCAAATCCATACCTCACACTCACCCCGGCTCCTTGTGCAGTCAGGTCTCAGTGCTTTTATCTGGCAGGCCTAATACTATTGATGGGCTGTTGAAAAAGAATAGAAAATCCCCTCGCTAAAATGGCATTTTGGCTGTTTAGCATTTGTGGGAATACACAGTAGGAGCATTATGGGAGCAGATTATTTATTTTGAATGAGAGGCAATTCGATTCCTTGGGTCCAATGGGAGAAACTAAAATGCGTTCCTTGTGCAAAACAAGCGGCCGAGCGGGGACTCGAGAAATCATTCGGGGGGAGAAGAGCGAGCGAGGTGCTGAATTGAATAATAACAAAAAGCGACAAAGCCAACAAACTCGAAAACCTCAAGCTGACAAGTTCATTACCCGCTGAAACCACCTGACTAGCAGCTTTTCTTATGAGCCTCCCACTAATAAAAGGTTTGAAAAATAACTGCTCACGCTGCACATTCCATTTGGCCGCCACAATGCTCGTGGCTGGGTGTCAAATCAAGGTCATGTTTTTAATCCCATATTTCCCCTTCTCAGGTTCAAGCTTTACTATAGCTGCTGCTACTTATCAAACCGAGTATGTTTCTCCTCCATTATTTAACTGCAGAGGCTGCAGCCTGTCCATTTCATACAAAATGCATCTTGATGAATACCAATGAGAGCTAAATCGAGATATTTCAAATGATTAGACAGAATATGAAATATCCGTGCTTTTAAGTGGTGGGATGAGGTCATAGGCCCACATATGAAAATGAGCAAGGCACAAGCTTTGGCAAATAAACCAGAAAACACACATAGAGCAGATGAGAGACTCCTGTGCACAAATTATGCCGTTTATCCCTGTTGCAGCAATATGCAACATTTTCCAAAAGAAAACTAAAGAAGCACGAACTACATTTTTGGCAACATATTAAGAAACTGTTTGCATCAGAAAATGGAAAATCTATGATCTGTTGATGCACAATGTTCACTTTAACCTAAATACATATTTCTGAAATATTGCCATCCATTGATGAACGCCTACAGCTAAATGAAGTGGTTTTAGTCTTCCTTTAGAACTCGTTGCAATAACTTGAAATAAAGGAAACATCCAGGTTTTGGTTAGAACCTAAAATGTCAAAAGTAGAGTTAGAAAAACCTGCTAAAGTTTTTTAAAGCTCCTGTGATTTTTGACTGGTTATGAAGCAGAATCAGATGAATAAGAATTCCTCTAAATGGCCTGCAAAAGCAAGGCAAAAAGCAAAAGACCAGCAACGACAAGACTGGCAATTACTATATTGTCCTTTCCGTAGGTGCTGTGAAGGGGTAGGTGTCAGATCAGAGGATTAACAACACTCTTATGTAACAGACCGTTTTTTCCCTTTATTACAGCAAATATGGCTGCACGGTGGTACAACAGTTAGCAATACTGCTACACAGCAAGAAGGTCACCAGTTTGATTCCCAGTTCCCCTCTCTGTGGGGAGTTTGCATGTTCTCCAAGTGCATGTACGGGTTCTCTCTGGGTACCTCAGCTTCCTCCCACAGTCCAAAAACACACTTACGAGGTTAGCTGGTGATTCTTAAATGTCCGTAGGTGGGACTGTAAGCGTGAAAGGTTGTCTGTCTCTGTGTGTCAGCTCTGCGATTGACTGGTGACCAGTTCAGGGTGTTTCCCGCCTCTCACCCTAAGACAGCTGGGATAGGCTCCAGACACCTGCTACCCTGAACAGGATAAGCGGTATGAACAAATGAACAGCAACCCTTAATATCCTGTCAGAAGCTCGCATGAGGAGGTTTTTATTCATCCAAAAAAATGCAACATCAACAAATTTGTAAGTGGTACCACTTTTTCCAAAGGGAGGCGGCAAAACCTACACAAGCAGAAAATGCTTCACAAAAGCTTAGGAATAAAACTATAATTTGTCCCAAAACAGTAATGACTAAAGGATAAATTATTAGTATCTCAGCCTTTTACCATTTTTGTAGCCAAAACATCTGTTGGTCAGTTTAAAAGCATCAAACCAATGGCAGGACATAATGCATGCTGCTAGACAAACCATACAAACCAAACAACAGCCTCCAGAAAATGAAGCAAATGTTACGAGTTAAAAACTGTAGTTCCTCAAGTGTCCACTTGAGGCTGACTCCAAAACCCACAGAGAACTCATTAAACCCATGTTTCAATACCTTAGGACCCCCAGCTCCACTTTTTTCTTTTTTTTTTCTCTTGCTAGTTTGAACAAATGTTAGGTTGAATCAGTGTTCCCACTATTTGTTGGGCTCTAAAATTCTATTTCAAAAACCTCCGTCCATGGAGACTTGTTGTGCTTAAAAGCACAAAAAGTGGTGAAAATATCACCCATATGCATTTTCTAAAAATATTTTGCTGACCCAACCTAATTATGAATGTTACAGGATTTGAAACATGGCTTGTAAGGCCAAGGTTTTGTTTTGTGCATCCCCAAAAGTGGCACTTTCCAGGGAAAATACTGCTGGAAATGCATTATCCAAATCATTGTTGTTGAATATATGCATCAGTTTTAGGGGAGCAGAATCATTACTGCGGGAGTTTGATGTTCTCTGTCGGCACAGACACTATAATTTCAGTGCCAATAAATCTTGGCGAGACCCTGACCTTAACCCTGCAACACAAACAGAGAAAAATGTAGTGATTCCTTGATGGCAGTATATTTAAAAAGGCCATATGCCAGAAAAACACAACTAAATCCTCCTGACCAGTTTCAAGAGTGCTTATGGGATCAAGAGACCAAATCCAGCATAATGCCTGGTCTAAAGAGAGCACACAGTGTTGCAAGAGAAGAGGCTAGCACACAGAGAAACAACCTACAATACACTCACTTCTTTAAGGACTAGTTAAGAAGCAGTTACTCTGACCGCAGTACTTGAAATGTGAAAGCCGAGATACTGTTAAGCCGGTGAGTGGATGGAGTCAAGGACCTATTTTGCCATTCAAAGCAGAGACTGCCTGAAGCAGAAAGATGTTTGAAGGAAGCTGAATATGAGCCGCTCTACCTCGTCCATAATATCCTGTTACAATTTTCCATGGGACATGGCAGACTGCGGAAAATCAAGTTGTACAGCTGCGTAGCTGTTGTGCATCACTGAGTTTAGATTTCAAACATCAGGGGAGCCTCTCTGTCAACTTTTAAAGGACACTGCGCTAAATCATTCCGAGTGTCTGGAGGAATCAGGAAGGGATGCTTCGTGACTCATTTCATGTTTTGCGTAATGTCTCAGGCACTGTCATAATCTGTTAACGGACTTAATTAAAACAGTGAGTGACTGAGCAATCACACCGAAGTCTACTACCAAACCAACGTCTTTGTTTGTTTATATAACAGGGACTCGGATGGGGACAGTCAATTGAAATCAAGTCATCACTTGCTAATGCCCCGGTGAATACATACCGCGCCACCAATGATTCATGAAATACGTTACTCCGATCACAGGTTACATCCTCGCCATCAATCCCCAGGATTAATTTGGCCTGGGAGATGAGTTGTTCAATAATTCATTGTGTAATATTTGCCTGGAAATTAATCCTTATTCATTGTGACAAGGAGAATTAAATGATTGCTTACCAGGTAATTTGGGCATAATTATTCTTCTTTCAAGCTTTGGTCTGCTGTGCAGAATCTACAGGGTTTATCTGTTTTCTGCCAGGTGTTGTTGTGAAGACAAAGAAGCAGTCTGTATGCATTTCCCAGAAGAAGAGGAAGAAAAAAAAATCTAACTTTAGACTGTAGGGTATGAAAATGATGCATGTGCTCTGGAAGTTGTTCTTCTTCTTAGAAGAGATTTATGATTGGTATGCTACGCAAGCAATAAATGTTCATGTTTTTGGCACGTCTTCATAAAATCTGCTATTTCCCTCTTCCCACTTTCGTGTCTTAACTCTAGCATACACAGAGGTGATACTCTCACCTGCTTCCCCTTCATACCTTAAGACATACAAAGCAATTAAGCTGGCTCAGCATCCACCTCTCTCCCCTCCTGGTGACCCACATTTAGCGTGGATACGGGCCGTGAACCCACTGCATGAAATTTGACAATAACAGCAGATTTTATTTGCCTTTGAGAGCCACAAAATAAAGACTAGAAAATGCTGAGGTTTGCGTTGACTTCGGACTTTAAGAATGAAAACTGGTTACATCAAATGTTGATAAGAAATAAGGTAATGGCTCATGCATGAATGAGATGCTTTTCTACACTGAAGTAGCCGTTGCTGTACTTGTGAATTCAATTCAAACTGAAGGTCAACTTGATTAAGAGCAAAGTTGGAAAAGAACTAATTCATGTGAAGCCGTTGACTCCAGAGTGAACTCTTAATTATACAAGTCTTCAGAAAGAAAAACAGAAGCTTTAGTGAAGTGACCTCAAAGGCAGTTTTTTCATTCAGTGCCTTTTCCAATAAACACTGAGAGAGTTATTGCTCCGGGTCCCTGCAATTACTGCAGAACAACAAACCCTTACTTTGACATTTTCTGCAAGGAATCTACAAAGCCATCAGCTGGGACGGGAAGACCAGACGGATTTATTGCCCCAAATGAAACAAGGAGCACAGATGACTTAGCAAAGTCCAGACATCTGTGGAGTCTTACAAACTGATTTTTTTTGTTATTGTTGTTGTTGTTTCAACACAATCTGAAACACTGGGAGTGATACGACCCACTTTGCACAGGAAGTATATCCTTTTTACTCACACCTGCTGTCTACCTGTCAAAAGCCTTCACTGTTCTACTGTCTCCCTTCCCTCTCCGCCAGCCTCCTTCACTAGTGGAGCCTATTCACAATTGCAGGCCTCCTCTTGCGATCCGTCAGATGCCAGAATCAGACATAGTGCACCACTGCGCTGGAGTCTCCACAGCTAACTGTCACTTACATTATCCCTGTACTTCACATGAGAAGAGGAAGTGAAAGCACCAAAAAAAAAAGAAAAAAGAAAAAAAAGCACTGAGGCGGATATAGCTGAAGCTGTCAGACGGTGCTACGTATCGTTAAGTTTACATATGTTAGAGGTACGTAAAATTGGGACTGTCAGGGGTGATGCCAAAAAGAAGAAAGCATAGCATCATAATGCAGGTTTTGGAGTTCTGTGATCTGCAATTCGAAATGATTCAGTTAGCAAACAGTCAATCATTTTAATATTTTTATATCAAATTTCAAGACAACAGAAAAAGTTTGGAGCAAACAATGATATGAATGCAATCTCAGTCAGTGTTTATTTTTTCTGTTATATTCAGTCAGAATAGCAGGATCCGCAGTTTCCCAACAACATCAACATCATCAACAACAACAAAGCTCTACTTTCATATAATCTCAGGAAAGTGTATTTTTCATTCAAATAATTAATTAACAGCCTCTTTTACATTGCTATTCCATAACAGCGCCATAATAAAGGTGCGCCATAACTACATCTTCAAATGTATTTTACACTGTCTGATTTCACATTATGGCACTGCAGAAGAAAAGGAGACAAGACTTCTACACCCAACCAGAGCACCACATACACATAAACTCAAATATACATACAGCGCCCCCTGTGGACAGCATATGCATCTATCTCTATGCTGATCTGTTCTTTACATCTTTAAATATTTTAAATTAATAAAAAAATCCCCTCTTTTAGTATTTATTGTTTAAAATGTTAATCACCATGCATCTGTGGTGACAGGAAAAAAAGGCAGAATTAAAGTTAACTGTCACCTCCCCCTCAGCAAGGGGAGGTGACAATTGCTTGTTGTTTTATGTCATAAAGAAGAATCATAACAGTATTAGCCTGATTCATTACCGTAAAAAATCCCATACTGGAGCTTTGAGTCGTGGTTATAACCCTGAAACTATACATAATATAAACCACCACTATTATCAACCTTAATTTCCTCTACAGCACACAGAGCTGATATTTTTACTTGTGTGTAGGAGTTTGAAAATTGTTTCATTTACTCATCTTGAATACAATCGTTGTAGCAACCATGATGTAGTGTTACTGTCATAAAGGGACGGGAATCAAGAATTGGTTCAAGCTAGATGAACATCACAGTGTTGACATCTTCTGCCTTCATGCCTATCAATGCCTTTCACTTGGTTTGGCATGCCTTGCAACACAACCTCACACATCACGAGAGGCAGTCAGCGAGAATGACAATCAAGGAATCCAAAAAGTAATTATGGCAGACAGAATATCAAAGCAGTCCAAAGTGTGGCTAATTTTTACGTAAAATAATGGTAACAGAGAATTTCATAAGTTAGTTTGGCAAAACTTAAAATTATAGGTTTGAGGCTAGAGTTAAATTCTTTGAGTATTCTTCAGAAAAGAAAGGGGTCTCCAACTTAAATCTACAGGGGTCTTCATCTACACATGTAAATTTCCCACATGTGCCACCATCTCCCCTGTTCTCCTGTCCTGTGTGGATTTTACTGCCATAAAGGTGAATATTTTTGTTGGAGTAATGTGTTGAAACTACAGTTGGTTGACTGATCGTGAGATGATTATTTTGTGGGTGAGGGATTGGTCTGGTGGCTTTGGATCAGTGGTAGATTCATCGTCTCCCATCTGGAAGACTGGGATTTGAATGCTGCTCATGCAGTCACATGAGGACACTCACATGTGAATGTGTTAGCTAAAACTGATGTTCCCCTTCCATAACAGTCTGAACTTGTGTCTGAACAAAAAGTAATGAGTTGTCATAACGTTTACTTTTCAGAATTCCTAGTATGTAGAACTCAAAATTTTATGCCACAGTAAAAATGAGTTAGAGGTTATCTCAACAAAATCTTATTAGTTGGTTCAAATGTAAACATTTCAGTTGGCCTCGAAACTCAAAAATCCAGTGCAGACAGTTCCCTTAAATTGTGATTTTTACACAACTTTTTTGTTTTTACAGTGTATTATCTGGAGACTTTCAGCGCAATGTGTTGGTGGTAGTTTCCTTCATTATTTTTTTAAATACAATGACAAAATACACTCATAAAGTACCTCTCTAACAAAAACTTACAGGCAATTGTGATTTTTTTTACAATAGCACTCTCCATGCATTCACCATGGCTGGTCCAGTCCACGCAACAGTTAAGCAGCAGCAGTGCATGAGAGACCAGCTGTGGTTTGAACATTTACTTTGTTTTATGAACAAATCATAAACACAGAGGCTAAGAGGAGATAACAGCATACAGGGATTCATTTATTTTGGGAGCTGGCTTGAGGGATATACCAATAAAGAACTGGATTGATAAGCAGTGTTGATGAAGGTGTTGTTATCAGTATCAGTTCTCATCCCTATTGTCAAAACACAAAGACCAAAATGAGCACTTTGCTGGTAAACAGTGTGTATTGTATACATTTGTCAGATAGACAAAAGCTCAACTCCAAATCAGTGTTTATGCTGCTCAGTATCTCCAGGATGTGTAAACAAGCCGTGGTAAGCTAACATGTTTGCCTGTGTGGTGTACACCACTTGTTGCTCTACCCCCAAAGTGAGTATAAAAAATAAAATCAATGATTGCAGGTTTAAAGTTCTGTCAACAAACCTACATAACCAGGCTCCCGTGGTGCTGCAGTTACATAATGAGCCCCCCTGAGGTTCCTGGCTGTGGTAACTCAAGGTTCATCTGAGGGGAATTGTAGGGTTCCATTTTGTTAAACTTCTAAGGACAAATGTGGCTTATTTGTGTGGAGAGAGTCAATATGTGGACCCCATTATACTCCACAGTGTTTAAAAAAAGATCATGGGATTAGTTTAAATCCTTTTTAAACTATTTAAAAACTGAAGTAAGAGTCAAAGTGTCTCAAAGGTAAGATAAGCATATTCAAGAAGATTTGGGGAAATATCTTTCTTAGAAGGGAAGAAAGTCATGGATTCCTCCTTGCTTTAAAACAAACAAAAAAAGAGTATATGAATGCTCTTTGTTTATTTTCAGATTCCTTATTGTGTGTTTTTACTGCTTTGTTTTTACTTTTGTGAAAAAAAACATGCTTTTATCATGATTTATTGACTAATTTTTTGAAAGACTGAAGAGCCCTGTCTTAAATGCCTGTAGCACTGCTTTATAAGAACGATGTAAGAAAATAGTATATTGCTGTAACTTCATTGTCTAGCACCTTACTTGTATTCAGTTTTTTCCCCCCTCTCTTATGTTTATTATTGTTTACATCAATAAAATGAGTGAAAAGAACAATAAAAAACACTTGTTTTAAAAAAAAGAAGAATCAAAGTGTCTGGTGGGGTTTTCATAAGTTAAAAGTTCCTATACGACACCCGTTTAAGGTTAGACTGATGTGCCAGTGTAATAAAAGCTGTTTTATGAGCTAATATATGATTATGTAACAGCTGTAATCAGAGCTTCAATCACGTTTAACACATAGAGGGACGTACAACATAATTCTGCAGCTGTATTACAAAAGAAGTTCATGAAATTTCTAGAAAAGCATTGAAAAAAATCCTCATCATTTTTAAACGACTCATACAAGATCAAACCTCCTCTGTTCTCTCTATATGATACACCTGTTTCATATATATTCCCAGTATCAGCTTCCCTCCCCTCCCTCAATTCCCTCCTATGCTTTCCCCCTTGTGTCCACTCTTGAGGTGAGGCTTTTTGTTGTACATGATATTGGGTGAGTACAGCCCAGCTGAGTTAATCTGTTTTCTGCATCAGTGACTTGCAACAAGTCCACTCTCTTTTTCATTAAGTGACTGAGGGATCCTGGAGGCTGAGCAGAGCAGAGAGCAGAGCTGCTGTCAAAGCGCCCGCACCAACCGTCTCACACATTAACAGGCACCCATTTTGGGAAATAACAGGGTTTGCTTAAATTTGTGCACACAGACAGCCAAGCACAATCAAAAGCGACATTGTAACAAGTGATGTTTGCAACAAGTTAGAGTCTTAAGTTTCCCACAGCAGGAGAATCGAGTTTGAAATGTTTCCAAAAGTACGTGCTGAACAAGAAAACAGACACATCGGATGGATTATCCTGAGGCTAAAGCATTTGGCAATCTGTTTGTGTTTAGCTGTGGTGCTTTTTTTTTTTCAAAACTCCATCTTGGTAAGAAAAGTATTGTTTACAGTTTTTAGCTTCCATAAACCAGAGAAAAGAACAGGAGGGATCAGCCTCCCCGACCACGAGGTGCCACCGTCTCCTCTCTCCATCTGTCTGCCCGCTCTTCCGGGGGCTAATTATCCTAATCCCTTGAATCCAGAAAGTAGGCTGGTGGCGTGCCTCGGTCCCAGGACACCAGCGTTTTGCCTCCCAGTTAAAATGTGGAAATTAATTACCGCCTGCCCTGCTGCCGGTGGGAGGAGGAAGAGGAGAGGCAACCACAGGAAGGCCTGTTCCTGGCAGGTGTAGGAGGGTGCTGGGGACTTGTGTTGGGAGCCTGATGTGGGGCCATCATTGCTGTTCAGTTTGAGTTTTCAACAGGTCCCCAGTGGTGCCCAACAATGAACAGTCTCGGCAGGCCAGTTCACTCCACTGAGGTACGAACAAAATAGGATCAACACACACACGGTATATGGACAGAAATTCAGTGTTTGTATGCTGTTTATTTACACGTTTACTATCCTTTAGAGATTTGATAAATTGATGCCAAGAGTGAGACAGATAAATTTGGTGTTTCTTGCTTTTTTTATTTAGTGGAAGCACCCAAATATGGCAGGTGTCATATTCAGAAATGATAAGTCTATCGAACCTATGACTCATCTTGAAATCAACAAAAGATGATGGCGATGAGGCGGGCCTTAACTCTTCTGGTAAACACTGTATAATGGTCACCTATCAGTCAAATAAAGCATATCTCTAATTGTCCCTAATTATGCCATACTCTTAGCATACTTGTGTTTAAAACAGATGCTTTTGAAAAATAAAAAAGTACAAATAAATGAAGGAGCTACTGAAACCAAAAAGCTTTTTTTTTTTTTTTTTTTCCAAGCTGTCAACATGAAGTCAGTCTCAAGTGGAAATTTGAGGAATTACGTTTGTTGCTTTGCGCTTGTCGTTGCAAACCCTAGGTTGCCACGCTACCTTCCATTTTTTTACATAAATGTAAACTTGACAGTCCAAATGGCCCCCCTTTAGTTAAAAAAATATGAAATTACCAAGATTTGTAAATTAAAAGGTCTGAAAATATACTCCAAAGAAGTGTGATCCAAGTCAACCTCATTCACAGATAACAGACAATCATCGAGACTGTAATGTATGAATATAAAAAAACAGAACAGAACAGAATGGCCTGGAGTCTGTACATCTTGAAATGGCCAGCAGGGGGCAACAAATAAAATACGATTGGGTAGAAAAAAAATATAAATCAATCATACTTTTCCACCGAGTTATTAGTCTGAGTCCCTGTGTACTTGTACACTATGTTCCAATTTGGAGCTATATAAAGCCAGCGAAGCAAGGAACATTTGTGGGCATCAGGGCTTTTTGTAATTTATAATAATACATTCTATGTGAATACGAGGATTTGAAAGGGACATAGAAAAACACTGAATCTCTGGATGAAGTGTCACAAGTGCCTGAGCCTTGCCCTAAAGCTCACCGTGTCTCACTTGTTAACAGAAAAATGAGAACAGGAGGTTACAGGCCACACACATGCTGCTCAGGTAGGGAGTGTGGCCTGAGTGTTACAGCCTTGAAGGCAAACACTAGAAAAGGGACCAAACAAAGTGTTGGAGAAAAACAAAGTCAGATGGGCTGGTAGCTGTTGGTAAGAGTACGGTCAAGCTTTATCAAGCTTTAGCTTCAGCAAGCAGAAAAGCCTGATTTATTTTACAGAACAATAAAAATGTCATCATGTTCTCTGGAGGAATAATAGCGAATGCTTTAATATAAGGATGTTCGATATGATTTCATTCTTTTCTTTGCACACTTCAGATGAAAAAAAAACAACTACCTAGATGATAAGTGAAAGCCTGCACTCTGTTCCAGAACACCCACGAAGAAAAATGACACTTCAACTAAGCCAAGTAAAACAGGGGGAAAAATATCACCATTAAAAGGATATTCATATTTGAGAAATAACACTTTTTGGCATTCAAAAATACACACTATCATTTTTTTCTCAAAGGGTCTTGCTCTCATTAGTACAAGTACTGGTCTTGAAATGAACTGCCTGAAACGATGCCAGTATCTAAGGTTTCTCATAGATTTACAGTGTTTGCTCTCAAGCATTATGCTGGCTTTTGATACACCATTGTGCCCTAATTCTGCTGCACATGGCCAAGCCTTACACCTGTGGACAAATCAGATAAAAAGTAATGGAGGAGAGTGTTTCCCCACATGGACGCAATCAGCTCTAGATCACAGACTCCACCCTCACAGGTCTGGCCAAATAGAGGGCAGCAGGCTGTTGTCCTAGTTCCCAGATTCTCTGGTGTGTCCTAAATTTCACAAATGGGATGACAGTGTAGGTCAGACAAATTCAACCTAATGAGCAATGCCGGCAAGAAAAGAAAATGTGTAATTCTTTGAATTATCATTAATCTTTTAATCCTTGATATTTACTCTGCATAGAGTTACCGAGCACACAGCTCGCTGCTGGCAGACATTATACAAAGTGTGATTGAACTCATTTACTAATGTTGCAGCAGCAAATTTGGAACATTTCACATTCACAGATGGCTGTTTACAAGACTTGTCCACTTTTGGTGTAGTTACCATATTATCCTGCATTAAATCCAAGCAAACACACCCCATGTCAAAACAACAAGTGCAGCTGCTCTAACCAGGATTGCTTGACTTGAACAAAGCAGAAACGTTGGGTCTTGAGATATAAAGGTGATGCAGAAATGTTCAAGGCTGCAGTTCCTCAAGTGTCCACTTGAGGCTAGCTCCAGAAACACCTCAAGCCACATACACAACCACTGTACAGCACATTAGTTTAGAATTAAATTACGATTACTAGCATTGGATATTTAGGGGAAGTGCTGACTTGACAAACAGGGAGGTATGATGTAGCTGTTAGCAAGAAAGCCAAGGGGCTGTCTTGACTCCACCTTATTGCCTCTTGTTTGGTTTTACCCAAAGTAAGGTTGAGTCAACATTTCCCCACATGGCAACCTCTGACAATAGGCTGAAAAACTCTGCTTCAGAAACCAGTGATTGACATCACAGAGAATACGTCCATGTCTGAAAGACTAATCGCCAGGAGCCAATGAAGCATAAGTTTAGAGATGTTCTGGTACACAGGCGTAATCATAGACTGTGTATAGAGTGGACAGCGTGTCTCCACCTTTTACCATTTGATGGTTTTGAAGCTAAAAAACCTCTGTCACGGGAGCCGCCATTGGCTACCATTTTGCAGCTAGAGTCTGTGCTGTAGAGACTTACGAGGAACTCTGGGAAAATCAGAGTATATATATATATATATATATATATATATATATATATATATATATATGTTTTTTTTTTTTTATTTTGACCATTTAATCTCTTCTTAAGTGTCCATCCTGATGTATTTTATTATTCCCGAAAAAACTACACATGAATGGCAGCTGTCAATCATTGATAAACAAGAGGTAAAACCCTGTTTTTAACCTCTTGTACGTATTTAAAAAGAAACATTTCAGAAAAAAAAGGACTTGAACAGAATGCAGCCCAATAATATCTAAATATCACCACAGCATACAGATGTGATAAACGTTTCTATGAGGTGTAATAATTTTTTAAAGATTTTTTAAAGATCTAATTTATGGTACACTGATTTAATTTTTTTTAATAGTAAAATAGAATATCAGTGTTACAAATCCAAGAGTAGATGGGCTTTCACTTAGAGTTCAGAGCTTATACATGCATCGTCCAAAGCTGTTTCATTCTGTCAACTAAAGCAGAGGATTTCAGTATGTGTATATAAACAGATAAATCCAGAGAGAAGAACCAAATCATTGAGAAATGATACAGCCCAAGTATTAAAAAAATGATGACAGGAAATCAGATATATATCAATTGATAGTCATAATATTTTGGCTGTAGCCACATACATGTGTTTATTTAGGGCAGCGAATGCAGCAATTCTGGTTTTGTTGATTCACTTCTTCTACTAAGAGACCTGTCTGAGCAGCCTAGCCGTCTTTGAAATATTTAGCTTAAAATTCCACTCTTTTCATCTTCTAAAGCCATAAATGATAGGGTGATGATCATGTGTATCTTTAGAAATCTGTTTCTGATCCTTTTCTGACTGACTCGTGATGGACAGAGTAAGTAAAGCCCCAGTGCAGAGTGAAATGTGAAATGTGAAATTTATTTGAGCATTTCAGTCCACCAATTGCCCTCACCTGCCCTCAGTGAAGATAAATATTGAATAAAAATATCAGCTTTTCTCCACACAGATGTCTGTGAGCTTTGGTACTGTGTGTTGCAGAGCATCCCATGATGAATCAACCCAGAGATGCACAGATGGTTCTATTGTGGTAGAGGACCCTCATCTAGCCTTTCTACGTTTTCTATGGCCTTGAGAGTGAAATTGTCAGGAAGTACATTTTATTTGACGCAATATGTGCCTGACCTGTGTGCTAGGTAGGTAATGGGGGTCATGAGTGAGCAGGTTGCTGCGGAGATAATCAAATACCCAGAGGTGCTGGGAGGGTTTGCAGTGTCAGTGGTCTCATGCTCTTTCCTGCCAAGACAATGTCCTCCTCCTAAAGCCCAGACAGAACAGGGTTTGATCCATGCTGGCTCCTTTCTGAAATCCATGTGCTTAATTGTAACACAAAAAGGAAAGAAGATGACACTTGAAGTCACACGATACAAATGGAACAAGCTGCAGCCAATTAAGGGAGACAATCCAATTCTAAGAACAAGCTAAAAGATTGAACCATTTTGTTTAAAGAGGGGTTAAAGTTTAAGCCGCTTTCCAAATCCACCAAAATTCAGAGGGAATATTGATTTTATTGGTAAGGCACCTTGATGGCATGCATGTAGGTTATACAAAGTGGCTTTTTGTTGATATCAGTCTGCAATGTCAGAAATTTTATGAAATCCCACCACTTCTAGTCACCAGAACAGATATTCAACTCACGAACAACTTCTCAAATGAATACTGACGACAGAGGAACAGATTCTTGAGATGATCTTAAGTGGAAACTCATGGCTGTCAAAAGTTCAATGACTTTTGTGTAAGAGTTCATTATCTCTTGTATTCTGATGATCCCGTAAAGATTGCTGAAGGAGCCTTCATTTTCCAACAGAACTGTCAATTTATCACATGACCAATAATAATGTAGGAGGCCAGCCTATAAGACCTATACTACAATTCTACAATTCTACAATTTCATTTAGCAGACGCTTTTTTCCAAAGCGACGTACAACACAAGCAAGAATTTTGACAAGAAGGAGAAACCTTATTAAGTGCGAATAAATGCTTCAGGTTGGATTTGTCACAGGTACTCTGTCACCAAGTGCCCACTAAACACCCCCCCCTTTTTTTTTTTTTTTTTTTTTTTTTTTTTTTTTTTTTTTTTTTTTGTGTTCTATCTAAATATCGTCCATAACTAAGATTCAACATTCAGGAGGAATCAATATTCAGTGCTTTCGTTTGTTAAGAGCTCGGTCTGATCTGACCACTGAGGACAAAGAGGAGAAGGGTCAGATTAAGTGCCAAAGTGTTCCCTGAACAAGTGAGTCTTCAGACCTCTCTTAAAAGTAGAAGGGGACTCTGCGGATCTTAATGAGTTGGGTAATTCATTCCACCATTTCGGTACAACAGAGGAGAAGAGTCTGGCTAGTGATTTAGAGCCATGCTGGGCTGGGAGCACCAGGCGTCTCTCACAGGCAGAGCGTAGCGGGCGGGAAGGAGTGTAGACCTGGATGAGGGACTCTAGGTAGGAAGGAGCCGATTTTGTCACTGTTTTGTGAGCCAGAAGAAGAGCTTTGAATTTAATTCGAGCTGCCACTGGGAGCCAGTGAAGGGAGATTAACAGCTGGGTGACGTGTGCTGTTTTGGGCAGGTTAAAGACCAGACGTGCTGCTGCATTCTGGATCATCTGCAGAGGTTTGAAAGTAGACACAGGGAGGCCCGCTAGCAGTGAGTTGCAGTAGTCAATGCGTGAAATCACAAGAGCCTGTACCAGGAGCTGTGTGGCCTGTTGCGTCAGGTAGGGTCTGATCCTCCTGATGTTATAGAGGGCATATCGACAGGACCGAGCAATCGAGGCCACATGAACCTTAAAGGTCAGCTGGTCATCAATCATGACACCCAGATTTCTGGCAGAGTTTGTGGGCACAAGTTGATTTGTTTCAAGCATGACGCTGATGTGTGGTTGGGCAGAGGGACAGGCTGGAAGGACAATGAGCTCAGTTTTGGACAGATTTAGTTGAAGGTGGCGTTCCTTCATCCAATTGGAGATATCAGCCAGACACGCTGATATCCGAGCTGAGACAGTTGTGTCATTGGGTGGAAAAGACATGAAAAGCTGAGTGTCGTCAGCATAGCAGTGGTAAGAGAAGCCATGTGAGCGGATCACTGCACCAAGTGAGGTGGTGTATAAGGAGAAGAGGAGGGGACCAAGCACTGACCCTTGGGGTACCCCAGTCGATAAGCCATGTGATTCAGACACTTCACCTCGCCATGACACTCTGAAGGATCGACCTGTGAGGTAGGACTTGAACCAAGACAGGACAGATCCCGAGATGCCAAGCTCAGAGAGTGTAGAGAGGAGAATTTGATGGTTCACGGTGTCAAAAGCAGCAGACAGGTCCAGTAGTAAAAGGACAGAGGACCGACCAGCAGCTCGAGCCAGTCGCAGTGATTCTGTGACTGACAGGAGTGCGGTCTCGGTGGAGTGGTCACGCCTGAAACCAGATTGATAGGCGTCAATAAGGTTGTTCTCTTGCAGATGTTGCGAGACTTGGTTGAAGACTGTGCGCTCAAGTATTTTGGATAAGAATGGCAGAAGTGAGACTGGTCTGTAATTTTCAACCTGGGCTGGGTTGAGATTGGGTTTTTTGAGTAGTGGAGTGACCAGAGCTTGCTTAAAAGCTGTTGGAAAGATGCCAGATTCCAAGGAGGAATTGACAATGTGTGTCACTGCAGGTTTGATTGTTGGTAGGATGGTCTGCAGGATGCTGGTCGGAATTGGATCAATAGAACAGGTAGTAGGTTTAGAGTTCAGAAGAAGTCTGGAGACCTCATCCTCATTCACAGGAGCAAAGGAGCAGAGTGATGCATCAGTTGTTGGTTGGAACTGAAAGAGCTGGTTAGGCTCGGAGAATTTGTTTCTGATGGTTACCACTTTCTCTGTGAAAAAGGAGGCAAACATGTCTGGAGTCAATGCAGCGGGTGGCTGAGCGGTTGGAGGAGAGAGTAAGGATTTAAACGCCATAAACAGTTTTCTTGAGTCAGAAGCAGCACAGATCATGTTCTGATAAAAGGCTTGCTTTGCAGACTTAAGGCAGGAAGTGAAGGATGTAAGTTTTTGTTGGTAGGTAGACAAATCAGTGGGTTCTTGGGATTTACGCCACTGTCTTTCTGCTGCCCTGAGTCCAGCACGTTGTTTTCTTAAGACTTCAGAGAGCCATGGACTTGGTGGTTTTTTCTTGGCTGGTTTTGACACCAGAGGGCAGAGTTTGTCCAAAGAGTTTGACAGAGAGGAACAGAGTGTTTCTGTAGCCTCGTTGACAGACAGAGTAGAGAAATGTGTTTGGTCGGTGTGTGCTCGTCTGTGTATGTGTATGCTCATGTGTCTGTGTGCATCTGGGTGGAACTCTGCCGTGTGCGATACAGAGGGCAGAGGAGAGCTGTGCACAATGCCTGACCATCCTGTCATGCAAATAAGATAAATAACAGGGTTATTTAGTCTGTTAAAGAAAAGAACAAGGTATAGACCTGATCTAGAGGTATGCCCCTCATCTGGTTGAGAGCAACGAGTTCTTTTTTTCTGTGCTCTGCTTTCCTTCTCCTGCGCTTCTCTGTCTCCAACCAGGTTCTCTGCATCCTTCACAACCTGGATCATTTCTCGTGTATCACACGCTTTAAAAATCACTAACTTTGGGTCTGTCTCAGATATATTGAAATACATTAGCCCTTATCCAGACAAGCAACGCTGCTGGCAACGTTTTTTGCTTGCATCATCACAACATACTGTTTCGACCATGTTGTTTTGGTGATTAAAATTTCGGTGCATCCCTTGTTACTCCCTAGTTACTGTTTCCCTTATCCATTATCCCTGACTACCCATAGTTCATAGCGGCTGTTGTTTTTTTTCCGGATGAACGTTCGCCATGGAGACCACAAAGCTAATGATGTTAGCCTAGCTGTCATAATCACTCTAATGACCAGCTTTTAACAGCAAGAAAGCGACAAAATGAACAAAAATCAGCAGTAGTTTCAGAGTGCAGATGTTTTAAAAAGTTTACACTGTCTAGCATGAATGATTTCACATGAGGTGTTTTAAGCTAGCTTGCTGGCAGCAGTCAGCTGTTGATAACAGCTGGTGGATGTCAACACATAGGCTTCTGAAGAAACAGGTGGATAACTTCACAAAACGTGTGGAAAGAAATAATGGAATTACCCAACAGTTCTAAAAGCTTTTGAATAGCTTCAATATGCATTGCAGACCCTTTGCTGTTTATGTAAAAGAACAATACTTATGTCTTTGTGTGATAAAGCTCAAAAAGTGTTCATTAAATTTGAAATGGCACCAATACAATCTACTCCCTTCTCTCTAAGGCAGGGATAAGCTACCGTGTGACAGGAAACAACTGAAAGTCTGCAGGTTTTCAGTCCAACTTAACACCACACTGAGTGATTTCACTGATTTACACATTCTCAAAAACAGAAGGAACTAATTATGGTAATCACCCGGTCTGCCACGGCACATGGTTTCCTATTGCTGCTTTTAAGTGATGCAACATTGTGTCTCCCTGAAAGAGTCCTAGCCAGGTTGATGACAGTGTCTAATGACCTTGATAGTGTGATGAGTAGGACTGTGTGCATTCATGGCTTTTGGCATACTGCTGGAATCTTAACACTGCACTTGACTTCCAGAGATGTGATCCCACCTTCACATATCCTCATTAGGAACCCTTTGCTGATCATTAGCGCCGTAAGTGCCTTTAATTGATAGTCATCTCTCACAGATGACTCTCCCATTATTTGCTGACTAGCGCCTGCACTTGTTAGCCTGACAATTCCCCACTCTCACACCTTTCACCCCTGACTAGATTGCACAGTGATGCATCGGCACAATACTTATCATTCCAGGGAAATCTCAGCGTCTCCTGCTCTTATACTGCATGATAGTGCTGCAGGACACAGCAAGTCATTTGTTTTACTACTCTAAAATCATTTCCCCATATAGCAGAGTATGATGCCTCTGATGATGCGTGTCTTTTTGAAGGTGAGTCAAATTAGATTATATTTTGGGGTTCAGTGCCATCAACGGAGTGCAGCAGAGTGAGTGGCAGATGACATTTGGTGACAGCTACAGTCACAGTCTCATTATTTTCTCTCTCTTTCTTCCTATTAACCTTTACATCACCATGACCATCTATCTGTCCCCCTCTCAACCATCATCTTTATCATCTGTTGCTGTGGTTTCCATCCATCTTCTGATAAGTATAAAAGGCTGTCCTGTCATTTACATCAATGACATATAATCATTTGTGCTCCATTATTAATAAGTGACAGTCTTGCAATAAAATACCCACACTTCAATCTGTTAAACATGTTATAGTAATGATATCAATCATAGAGACTTCTAGAGAATCAAAAGCACATTTCAGTAGAATGTATACTAACCTATAAATAAATGTTTTTACTGACTTGAGGGGCATATTGTACCTTTTATGTCCCTAAAAGCTGTTGAAAACAGTGTATAAAGTGAAAGTTCCTTTGAACATCAAAAATCTACTTCAGTCACATGTATTCTATAAACAACCTTTTTCATGTCTCGTGTTTCGGCCACAATCTGCAAAACATGACATGAAAGCATCCCCAACACTGTACATCCCAACCTTCTCCATGATTTCAAACTGACATGAGAACAATAAAGCCTGTGGTGATGTGTCACGCGCAAAAGATGTGGCTCTAAGAGCCGATGTTTTGCAGTGAATCAGAAAAGCCGGCTCCCAACTTTATTCCTTTAGTTGCTCAGCTCTTACTCAGTCCCTCAGATCTGCTCACAGCAGAAGCTTGTTTTGATTGACGGCATGGAAGCCATGCAGCCAATCAGATGTGAGAATACAGAATCATGCCATTATGTGATAGCAGAGAGGGGGACACTCAATCAGGCATGACGTTAATACTGAGAGAGCTGAACGAACCAGCTCTTCTTTGGGAGCCGTGCCAAAAATACTGGCTCTTTGAAAAGAGCTGAACTTCCCATCACTAATAGCCAGGTGAAATGGACAGGAAGTAAAAGAATAGAGCAAATTAGAAAGAGGAAGGCCTTGAATGTAATGAAAAGCAACAGAACAAGTGTCATGTCTGCCAATCAGGGACCAGGTTAAGTCTGATTTATACTTTTGTGTTCAATAAGTGCTGAAGCATTGGCCTAAGGCTTGCCTAGTTCTGTACCAATGCAAAAGCCTACATAAGTACTCAAAAGGCACCTTCTCAAAAATATAGCTATGTCTCGAAACCACAAAGACCAAGAGACCTTTGATTGGTCTCTGTTCTCAGCGGCAGCACATTCCATCTCCAACATAACCATCACATTCAAACACAATATGATTAATCATCATGGTTTTCTGTACAAACTAGAAGAAATCATGGGGCTGACAACTTTTATGACGAAAATAGAAAATGCCTGGTAGCTTTTAGGCAAGTGCAGCAGCACAACGCAGAAACTCCAAAGGTGTAGGCCACTACAGCGTAGCTATGGTGTTGAGTCAGTGCTTAAGTATATACCAGGCTTAGCATGCTAAGTAGCCATACTGATAACAGTGTGACAAATGTGTGGCATAATCTTATGACATTAAAAGTAAAGTGCTTCAATCAGTCAAAAGTAGCACAAGCTAATGGAAATGCACACATGGTACTGTAGAACTAGGGACACAGTTAGCCTACAAAAAAAAAAAAAAAAAAAATTTCAAAGAATTTTTTTCAGTCAAATGAAATAAGTCACCATCGATTCTGAATGCACAGCTGTTCATCTGACTGACGTTGACGCAACAAGTCTGACTCTACTTATTAACCGCTTTCTTCTAAATCTCAAAGAAATATCTCAGCTCTGGTAGGCATGTCTCCACCAGTGTTTTATCAGTTCACAAATGAATGAACAGACATCTCGCCCGTTCTTTTTCCTCTACAGCAGCAGGAATTTGGCAGCAAGTGTCTGACCTCCAGGCACGCTAACAGGCTAACGATACGCTAATGTGTCCCATTACGCCCGATTTGCCAGGAGGGGATTCTTTTTGTCGAGCATCATGCTGCTGGTGGATTTCAGATGGGCACTGTATAATGATGCGCGCCTTTCTTCCTGGCTCATAAAAGATACAAGAAGTAGTCCTGCTGAGAGTCATTAGGAGGGCCATTTGCGCTGTGCTTTTCTTATTCACACACTTTTTTTGTGGTCTTTGAAGAGAGCCACAAGGCTACGCAGACATCCTGAAAATGAAACGTGAGCCGCCACCCGGGTGAAAAGTACTTCATGTGAAATGCTACTAAACAGATGTTCAGTCCTTTGTCCATTTTTTAACCGCAGCCAGTGTTTGAAGTTAATGAATTCGTATTAAAGTAAATAAATAATTAAATGGGGTAAAAGCATTCTAACCTGTGCCTGTGTAGAATAAAACCATCACATATTGACTTGCATTTGGACAGCATGAAAAGCACGTTAGCATGATGCGATGCAAGCCTGTGGTAAATCATTCAGCATTTCCTACCTTCTCTCTATGACCTTACTATTACCATTCCATCCGACAAATTGAATCCAAGGCTAATTTGAATTGCACTGCCGTATAACCTCTTATTTATTCATTGCTTTTTCTCTCCCCTACATACTATTAAATCTTATAATTCTTCTTTTTTTTCTCAGTAGAGCTGCAGCCACAAACAGGGGTCACTTGACTACCTCCATACTCCCTAATGCATGCTTTCCATAGAAAAGAAAAAGTCAAGTGAAAATGTTCCACATTTGACTTAATTTGATCTTTCTTGGATTCTATTTTTCTATCTTCGTGTATGAAACTGATACATTCTGATCAAAATCCTGACATCTACCATGCTGTCAGGGTAATTGTAGCTTTGAGTTTGTTTTGTTGTATGAGCCTGTGGTTCCAGAGAGTGACTAATCCTTTATTACAGTTAACATTGTGTGATATATTTCTGTATTTCAATAAGATTACAAATTGGCAAAGGATATGACATATTTTTCAGTAAACAACTGAGAAACTGCCAGTGAAGAAAAACAGTTAAGTGTCTACCATGTGGTCCAGTTTGTTTCAGTACAGTTATATATGGTCTGGCACGGTACACCCTGATCTTGCTTGCGATTGCACAGCCAGCTAGACCCTGATACTTCTCGCATGTGATGTTTTGGCTAAGTGACAGCCCTGGAATGGCTTGATTTTTATTCTGGCTTGCATGTTAACCAATTATACTAAGCAGTCTTGGCAGCACATTTTATATCTCACGTCCGTCTCGCAAAAATCTACAGTATAGACGGCTAACTTTTTTTTCTTTTTGAGCTGCATTTTTACACCTTGGCCAAAATACACAGAACAAGGCTCTGTATTAGCTGTGTTTATGTCACAAACATGAAAAATAAGATATGCTAGAACTTTTTGGACACTTGTATGTAATCTGAAAGCAGTTCCTGTAGAGTTTCACTGAGGTTTATAGTTTTATTCCAGATCAAATAACATGTAGCTCCACTCTTCCTGACGTATAGATCAGCAGTACATTTTCTTTGTTTTTTCATTCATTTCTCAGAGCAAGAAAAAAGCTTCTCACAGAAGCTGCTCTGCTTTGTATCAACATTAAAAAAACTGGTTTAAAGATTCCCTTTGAAGCCTGTAGAGCCAGAGTTGGATACAAGCCATATGCATTTCACACTCATGAGTAATCACTGTATTTCATACACACAATACATACAATCTGTCCTCTGTTTACTCTGTGGTTGACCTTTGTTACTACACTGACTGCTTTGCCGGACAAGAACAATATGAGACAGCACTGCAGCATGTGAAAGAGTGTGTGTGTGTGTGTGTGTGTGTGTGTGTGTGTGTGTGTGTGTGTGTGTGTGTGTGTGTGTGTGTGTGTGTGTGTGTGTGTGTGTGTGTGTGTGTGTGTACTTGGTATTGAAAGAGACTGTGGTATTCGCTACTACAGAACCAGTCAAGGTCTTATAATGTATGACTTGACTCATTCCTGCTTGATATGGCCTCAAAACACACGGACATGCCTTTTCTTTTGGAGTGCCTGTGTCTCTGTGTGTGAAAAATGAATAAAACAGGGGTCCCTAAACTTTTTCCTGTGAGGGCTACATAACTTTTCCCTTCTCTGATGGGGTGCCGGGGTCAGTTTGTAACAGAAAAAGTGTGACAATCGCAGGGGTGCTTAAACGTCAACATTTATTGATTTCCAGGAAGCCACACATAACCAAATATTAATAACCCTTTCTGGGATCTGCACAGAAATAAAAGTCAGGGAATAAATTGTAACACTATTAATGAAATAAATCACGCTATTTATGAAAGAGAATGTCATGATCTATGTGTGTATTAGTCTCGATCGCGTGGCCAGACTGAAAAAAAAATTATAATGCGTCTCTGGTATTGTTCTGGGGGCCGGGCAAAATGTGGAGGAGGGCCGTATCCGGCCCACGGGCCATAATTTGGGGACCGCTAGAATAAAGCATTGCTGTAAAGCTGCTTTGGATGAAGTGTGTACTTTCTGGACAAATTTCACTTCAGGTTGACACACTCTATGAAAAGTGCTTTTTCAATTAAACACTGTCAGAAAGCATGACAACCATGAGGTGATATGAGAGGGAGTGTAATGCAAACCCCCCTTTGTTAATTAATGAAAAAAATAGAGTGAGGAGAAGTGTCACTTCTCTTCTTTCTATGAGCAAATTTTGCACTGATTGCATTTGGAGATACATTAATATCACGCTGGCAGAACTTTAATTGAGGATCATTTCCTTAGATTGTGTTAGGCAGGGAGATTCAGACAGAAAATGCTATTATAATCATACTTTAATAACAAATATTATCAGGTTACAAAGATTAAATCTGCAAGATACGCCCAGAATGACTCCTCAAAAACTGGAGACTTGCAGCTAAAATATAGAGGAGCTCGAAAATAAGACTTTGAAAAAGATTTTGAATCGCAACAATTTAACTATCAGCAGTCAAATTGTTGCTTCCTGTTTCATATTCAGAGCAGAAAACATACCTCTGGACAAGCTTATCACAGTGCTCACATGCTAACAGCAACTCCTATTGATTCCCAAATTCCCTGCAGCTCAAGAGAGATTTTGAAATTAAACTGTTGTCTCGGAAACACTGGATAGGGCTACTCTGCATGTGCATCAGCAGTGACCTTTTGCATTGGAAGGGGCAAAGATATAATGCATACCGTCACCTAGAGGCACCACTTTGCTGTTCAACATTCATGTGGCTTAACATGCTGGGAGATGAGGTCAGCTGAGTGGATCTGCAACCAGGAGGTCACTGAACCGGCCTGAAGGAGTTGTTCTCCCACTTGCAAACAAACCAGAATAAAGTAACCCGTAAGCAAGGCAGTTACAATGGATCAATGTCCCTGAGATATTTGGTGCAAAAAAATAACTTTTTCTGTTTGCTGGGATAGAATGACAAATATTGTTTTAAATATGTTTCAAAAAGTCAGCTGTTAATGGCTTGACTGCATCCACTTTAACACAACATGTCATGTTCACCCAAGACTTACAGTGAGGTTGGGAATGCTATGTAAAGCATCCATCACTTCCAGATTATCTCACACATTAGAATTCATAATCCTCTTAATGTGCCAACAGGGGAAACTTGAAGTTCACTCGTCTTTCTTAAGAACACTTTGGCATGCAGGGCTCGAGGAGCTTCCAACCCTCCAAATTGCAAGATGACCAAATCTAAAACTAAACTACAGCTACCCAAAGTGTAGTGATGTGTCATGCTCAAAAGATGCGGCTCTTAGAGTCGATGCTTTGCAGTGAATCAGGAGAGCCGACTTCCATGGAGTGAGAGCCGGCTTCCAATGATCGCTCAGCTCTGCTCAAAGCAGAACTTTGTTTTGATTGACAGTGTGGCAGCCATGCAGCCAATCACATGTGAGGATGTAGGATCGTACCATTGTGTGACAGCAGAGTGGGGGGACACTCAGTCAGGTATAGCATCTTGTCCTCACTAAATGAGACAGGCGGCAGTGGTGAGGAAGAGAGTGTCGCAATGCAAAAACACCGAAATATGAGTGAAACTAGCGAATGAAGCAGCATCTTGGATCAGTATCTCTTGTTCATTTATTTTTTGTGAAAAAAAAAGGTTTGATTAAAGTATTAAAAGAAATACTGCCCGATTTCTAACAGAACAGATGCACAAAATGAGGCAATTATGAAGCTTCTCATGAAAACACTGAATACAGAAGGGTCTATCAATACACAAACCATTCACATTTGCCAGGTTAGGCTAAAATATGAGGCTACAAATAAAACTAAATCAGGAGACAAAAGAGCCAACTCTTCTTTGGGAGCCAAGCCAAAAGAACCAGCTCTTTGAAAAGCGCCAAACTTCCCATCACTCCCAAAGTCCAAGAACAACCTTGGAAAAAGTTCTGACAAATTCAACCAGATGTGTGTTCAGTCTGTCTCCCCTCCAGATCAGTTAAACAAGAATTCTTTCTTTGCTGGATTCTGGATTATCACAGAGCAGGACAGGAAGTCAGGCGCCAAAGCAACAGTTAACATCTGTTAGACTTTCAAAATTAAATACTCTATCCGGATCCCTGATTGTATTTTACTTTACTACAACTACAAATAAAGAAAATAAGCAAAGCCAGTATAGGAGTCTATAGGTTACATGACCCCAGTTGTCCTGGCTGTGTGTTGACAGAGGCAGCTGAGACATGGATCTAGTGATAATCGAGTTAAAGCAATAAAACATATAAAACAAGACCATCATACTGTGATACTGTTACGAATACTTTTCTGTGTTTGAGGTTGGTAAAAGAAGGTTAGTTTTAAAATTAGGAAGATATGCTAAGTGCTTGAATAACACCATCAGATGCTGGCTCGTTTTGAAATTATCTCTCTGTTAAAAATATATATACATTTGTATGCAAATGTTATAAAGAAGTGAAAAGAATTGGTCCATTCAAATTGTTAATATCCCATGAAGAACAAAAGTACAACCCAAGACTACACACTGAGACAAAGCATACAAAATTGCTTAATAGATTGCTTATATATAGTCCTACTTGATACTGTAAAAGAGATACATCTCATATGTGAGACAAACAAGTCCAGAAAACTCAGTTTGAATAAAGAATAAAAGTAAAATAGCCTCAGTCCAGAGACCTTGGCAGTACCAGCCTATAGAGTTCCCTATTATTTTGTAAAATATATTAATGACAAAAACAAGGACAAAAAGTCATAATGTGTGGCATTTCATTTGGCATTTTCCTCCGTCCATAAAAACGCTGATCATGCATTTTAAGAGAGAAAAACAAAAGCAAAGTATTAATGTAAAAGATCCACTGGATACCTCTAAAATAGATAAAAGCATTAAATTCTTTGTACATATATTTTTTCCTGCCACCCTGCATCTTACCTGCTTTAATATTTCCAGTGTGGATGAGCAGCTGTTTTGTTTTTACACATTGCATCTGCTCTATTATTACTCGGCCTTTGATTCTCAGCTCCATCTAAATGCTCCAGTTAAGTGATCTGAGCACACTGCTGACAGACTCTCTGTCTAAATGCTGATTTTTCTGAGAGAAAATAAAGGAACAACATGTCTTCCCAGGCACAAGTGTGCTCACAGGCACCCAGCTACTGCTTGTCAACAAAATGACATGCTGTACTTTGAACTGAGGTGAGTGTATCTGTCTCCAGCAGTGACACATTACCAGGAAGGTGTGCAGCTCTTCAAGGTATTATCCAGCACATAAAGGAGGGGAATCTGAGAGTTGGACATTGGGCTTAGGTGTCATATTTCATCTTGTTCCGACAGAAAATAGAAAACCTCCCAGAGGGTTCATACAGTCAAGCTTCAGGAATCTTATACTGCTAAAATAAATTTAAAAAAAGTTTTGAAAGTAATCAGAATATGCTCATGGAAACACATTTTGTTTCAAGCAGACCGTTAGACATTAATAACAAGAAATTTTGTGTTTCTTGCCAAATGCTGACTAAAACCCATCAACAATGGTGCAACACTTCCAGAAGAAGCAGACTTAATGCTTTCTTAGCATCTGCTCTGCTCAGAGCCGTAATGAGGTCTGATGCAATTGAGCATATGTTAATGCAAACACAATGCTTTCTTTCCCAGCGTCTTTCAGCCTGAGTCATCACTGTAGGTGAGTGCTTACTCTGAGGTTCATAAGTAAAAAGAAACACCCACATTGGTTGAATGGTATAATGACACCCACAGTGAGCTGATTTGTTGAGAAAACCGAAAGGGAAAAAAAAATGATGGCATGAAAACATAAAAACTCAAACACATAATCAAAGTAAGCAACGTCTTAAAAGGCTCAGCTATGCATCACCGACGGTCTAAAGCCAGTTTATTATAAAGCTTTGAGAAATTCATTCAGCGCTTTAACTTAGTCTACGGAGGTAAACTTTCAACTGTCCAAATAAAAAGACCTCATAACATAACATAACATAACATAACATAACATAACATAACATAACATAACATAACATAACATAACAGTCAAAAGATTTGTGTGTATACACACAAAATCATGAATATATTTAAAATGTATACTTGCTAGTCTATAGTTTTGCATAAATGAAACATTTGTACAACTTTACAAAATTACAAATCTTGATTGCAATGGACCAATCACAAAGGCAAAGTTTATCTGTTTTTACGTTGTTTTAATGTTTTATTCTGTTCAGTCCCATCCATTCTGCTGCCGTGCAATCAAAACAACGCTCAGGCTCATGGCGCATGCACACCGTGAAGAATCAATGTTTTCCACTTGATGCATAATGCCAGTTACCTTGTGACGTAGTTTCGACAGTTGTGTCTCGGTTGTCAGCTTTGTATTCATAATGAAGGAAACACAACTGCAAAAATGCAATCTGTATTTGTAATTTTGCAAAGTTGTAACTTCATAAGTTGTATTCTCACAGAGAAAATACAAAATATGTATATGATTTGATTTCAGCAAGAGTTTATAAATGCTTTATTTATACAAAACTATAGACTAGCATGCATACGTTTTAAATATATGCATGAGTTTGTCTGTGTGCACACAAATCTTTTGACAGCGATCACCCCATAACACAACATAACATAACATGCAGCTAATTACTGACTGTTCCTTCTAGTTACATTCCCCACCTATCCTCTTCTTGCTGTTAGCTTAGCAGTGCAAGCTAATGCTCCATGTATACTAGGCTATAGTCCTTATCGCAGTGGTGCATGTCTTCCCCATCTCCCCCAACTCTCTACTCCAGGTTATGTATTTAAAGTAAACATAAATAAATAACTTTGAATATTTTGGCTTCACATATTTGGAGCTGTCATATCGTCCATATTTTATGTCTGTGTTGGTAAGTATTTAGGAAAACACAGAACAGAGGAGACCGAAATTGTGGAAGTAGTATTATCATTGTATCAGCTATGACTCACTATATTATTTAATAAAAAAATTTCTCTTGCAAATGAGGAGAAACACTTTTAGAGAGAGCTCTTCTTCCATATACTAAGGCCAAAAAATGTGTCATAGACTGAATAGAAAGATCTCTAATTCTGTGTCACAAAGCTCCAGCAACTCTGTTTTAATGATTAAAGAGAATATTATTAGTTGTTATGTTTTGAATTGAAATTCAGTTCTTTAATACCCAGTAGTTCAGAGCAGACACCTTGCTGACATTTTTTTTTACACCCTGACTCTGCACTTTCAGGTAATAAAACCTAAAAGACATCTCTGCCCTTATTTGTATTAGCAGGAAGTTTCCCACGTGTCTCCCTCAATTCCCTTTGGTCAACAGTGCGCAATGCGGGGCGCTTAAGGTAAAAGTTTACCTTCACTTTGCTTGTCTGTTTAAACAGAATGAGCAGAGGTTCAGATTTATCAGCAGCAGTAAACATGCCGGAGCTCAACCTTCACACCTTAACCTTGCTGTTGTCTGAACACTTGACTTGTGTCTGTCTCTGTGTGAGCAGAGTTATTCTGACAATGCCCCAAGGATGTTCCAAGGGGGGAGGCTGTGTGATAGAGAATGAGATGGGATTTTTTTTTTTTTTTTTTTTTTTTGGCAAAGTAAAGGTGTGCGCCAACATTTGCTTTGGCAATTAGCAGCACACACAGTGTTTGGATGTGTTACATAAAAATGAAAGGGCAACAAAAAGCTGATTAACTGATCCCTTTAAATCACTGCACAATTTGACTTAAACAAACAGATTAGGAAAAAAAAAGTTTACTAAGTTTTATAAAACACTTAAATCTCTATTATCTCTCTGTTGAACACTGAAACACAGAGAGCCGAGAAGAGGCAGGTAAAAAATAAACCAACATGTCATTTTTACCCAGGTCACTGTGCTCCTTAGGGACCCTTGACAAAGCTTATTTCTTCTCCAAGGCTTCCTTTTTTTGACACACTGTGAACACCTTGACTCACTTCCTGAGCGAACAAATTTGTTGTTACGTTAAGCCACTCATCTGCCACACACCGCTACCTCTTATGTGAGGCAGGTATGTAAGAATATGACGGTGGATTTATTTTTCTATACAAATCTCCTTCAGCGCTATAAAGTCCGTCAGCATATACAAAGCTGACTCTGAGACCCTCTTCAAACAGAGCTGTGTCACTTGAATATATCTTTGAAACATAAAGAAATTGTTGTATTTTACGCTCGAGGTCTACTTAACTTGTAGCAGGTTAGGTCTTCTTTCCGTAGAGAATAACAAAGGAAAAAGCCAGTGGAAAAGTAAGCCATCGGCTCTATTCCTGTCATGAGATCAAAATACGGAAAGTGTGTTAACAAACACGAGTGAGTGATTTTCTTTCCCCAACGCTTCTCAACAAAGCAAAAGTCTATGGTGAGTTAAAAGTCCAAACATGAACAAGCCTGTGTCAGTATTTCTTTGGTGGAAAATAAGATAAAAGCCAACCAGCCAGCAGTTAAATGCAATTGCACACATCACAAACAAGTTATTTAACAAAACACGGAGCTTGTTTTTTACATCTCGAGTCCCACTCAGAAGATTCTCCGTGGGTCTTGAACACGGGGAATGGCTTCTTGGAGCCGAAACAGAGCAGAGATGCCATTTCATGTACCTCGGCTGAGTGAAAAGCAGCTGTTACACTGAGTGTCTGGAGGTCATTCCAGCTATCCTGTGAGTGCAGAAGCTTTGTGTTCTGTGTGAACATGGCAGGCCTGCTGGGCCTTTCACCAGAGGCAGAAACTTGGACTGCCTGAAAGCAAGTCTAGAGTGTCTGTAACTGATGCATGTAGTGTAGCGCCAATGCACTGACCTTGAAAGGTGCCTTTCAGTTTTAGACACATGAAGAAACCAAAAGCATTGTATGACTCAAATGTGACAGGCAATTCAAAGATCTGGGACCAATGAAGGTCCAATTTTCTGGAGCTCTGATGGTCAAGATCACAAACAATGTTTTAAACCTCACTGTTCTCAGTACATATTGACAAGTGGCTTAATATTATCCTCATTCACAACTGTCACCAGGGCTGGGTACCGAATTTTGGTTCTTTTATGGCACCAACCGAAATGCTTTGGTAGTATCCAGTATTGAATTACGCCTCGTTTATCGGTGCCAAGTTTCGGTACCAAAAGGGATAATCACATGATCATGATCCGATAATGCTGCCAACATAGCGACTCTGTCGCTATATTAAGTGACTTTCAGACCCCTCTAGCGACTTTTTTTTTCTTCTAAAAAGCAACAAATACAGCAACTTTCCTGGAGTTTGGGACGAGGGGAAGCATGTTTTGATCTTCAGCCACATGTATTGATCTTCAACTGCTGTTTCACTTTGAGCAGCAGGTGCTAAGCCCCTCCCCTCTCCACAGCATAGACTCCTCCGCTCACAGCAGCCCCTCCAAGCTGCAGCAAGAGCAGATGACTGCATGCGAATGAACCGTGCTAATGTTTGTCTCTTATAGGTCCCTTTTACCGGTAAAAAGCCCAGATGAAGGACAAGGGTTTTTTTTTAACATAAAAAATTGCACCGGCAATTACTTTTGTTTTTTTATTTTAAGAGGACAAAAGTAAAAAAAAAAAAAAAAAAAAAAAAAAAAAACTGCTCAGAGTAGAAAATTAAATATAAATGAAGAATAAAACTCAAGATCTGTACCATAACATGTATTGAATTTTTGTTTTAGTTAGAACTGATAAAAAAATAGGTATTGAAAAAAGTATAGTTCGGGAACCAGTATCGAAGTGAAGGTATCGGTTACAGGAATTTAAATTTTTTGATAGATACCCAGCCCTAACTGTCACAAGACAATTTGAGCTTCTCTGAAAATCTATTGACATGACAAGACAAGTCTGCAACTGCTTTGTACAAAATTGGTACTATATGCTTGCTTTTACTTATGCAAACGTATACACAAAAATCTACTTTCAGTTAATTAAATTTCACTTTTTATCATTTCCATTTATGTATTAATCATTTCTTTGTGTTCAAATTAATATAAATGAACTTATCTTTTTTAAACATTTCTTGGAGCTTTTGAAAGCTTACAGATTGTTTTTTCACTGGTATGTCTACTTTGGTTGGGTAAATAAGCTGCACCCCACAGTCCAAAATAAAAGTCTGGACAAGGCAGGCAGTGCATGCTGATACTTGCTGACACAATAAAAGCCACTTACACAGACACAGACTTCACAAAGCAGATAAAAGTTCCAACTGTAGCCTGTATTTAAATGCCACACAGATGCAAAACTATGCTTGTGTTACAGGATTCAGATAACTGTCATTGAAAACAGTGGTCTGCTCGACTTTTTGTCTGACTGACACTGACAAAATATATAACAATTCTGAAACTGACGGAAATCCGTCATAGCGACGGAGAACTTTGATCCCTGCTACTGTGGGAGGCCAACAGTCTCTTACTGCAGGTTAAAAAAACAGAAGTCAGTTTTGGATCGTAAGAGGAAGAAGTAGAGAAATTTGGGGGCTCTAAGAATAGTCAGGACACCTGGGGAGAGTGCCAGCACTTTCAGTTACAGGGAGTCCACATTATCAAGACTCTGACAGGAGCCACATACTGACATCTTGGCGAAGAAGGCAATGCCTTAACTGTGCCAGACAGCTTGAGACATCGAAGGGTATTTTTTGTAAGTCTAGCATATCCAGCTTTCGTACTTTTATTTATTTATTTTGGAGCATCAGGTTTGTGTATGGAACAGATAAAGCCCTGATAACCTTCAGCTGCATGTGTAGAAATCAACATTAAAAGGCTCCCATAGATTGTTCTTTCTGAGGAAAATGAGAGCCTTGCATGTTTCTTCTGAGATGATGACTCTCTTTTACAGAAGTTTTATTGAATCTGTCTTGACCTTCTGTATTGTTGCACGGTTTGGAAATATGAGCTGGTCCAATAAGAATCGTCTGGGTAGTTTTGTTAAAACTGCTGGAAAAATCTCAGGATGTCAGCAGGCCGGGGTAGCGTCTATCTACAATAGACTGATCTCGAGGAAGGCTAACGCTATAATGGATTGTCCTAATCATCCACTTCGAGATGAGTTTGAGCTTTTGCCTTCAGGCCGTCATTTCAGAGCTCCTACGAGGAGGACTAAAAGAGTTCAGGTCTCATTGATCCCCAGCATGATTTATTTACTGGCAATCAGCCCTTATGTTCTTCTTGAACTATTTGCTTATTCAGACAGTTATTTTCCATATTAGTTTGAGCTCCAGGCTGAACATTCTTATTATGATTTTTTATGTGTACGGTGTTTCTTATATTTTGTCTCTTTTTATGGTGTTTTTTTATGTCGTTTTTTTGTTATGTCTGACTTTAAGACTTTTAATTGAGTCTTATTCGAGGAGCAACATCCAGTAGAGAAAAATGAAGCCTATGCAAAAGTGCTAAAAGTTGCTGTTCATCAATAACCCGCTAGAGGCTGAGTGCAGAAAGACCGGAAGTTACATACACATCAAGCAAAAAAAGAAAACTAAACAAACAGAGTTTTGCAGCGTTAAAAACACATTTAAAGCCTGGTTCAAAAATTGATGATTGACGAGTGACGTTGCAAAGACCACATCCATATTTTACACAGTCCATGGTCTTATTCTTATATTGTCATTGCGTACCCGTCTTTTGTGTGTTCCTGCTGGGGCACTAATTACCATTCACGGGACAATCAAGAGATTCTGATTCTGATTCACTTCCAAGTTATATCAGCCAGTGTTTCAGAATGATCTCAATAGCAGAGATACAAGCCATCTAAATTTTAAGAAATCCCCCAGAGTCTGGACTTGGAAGTAATTAATACAGCCTATGATTTGATGAGTTCCACACCTCAGGCAGTTCATCCACATAAGCTATATGAATCAATATGCTGGGCCTGAGCCCTCAGAGTTCTCAGTTCTGACTGCTTTAACTCTCAATCACGTCAACCAACTCAATGATTATAAATGCCAAGATGGCAATTCTTTTCCAATTGCCTTACTAAAAAAGACATTATATTGGACCCATCGGCAGCTGCCAGTGCTGGCAGACAGAGAGACGAAGAAAGAGGAAGAAAACCTCAAATTAAATGTTGTCCTGTAAATCTGCAGTCGATAATGAAGTTAAGCCTGGATTCAATGTGCATAAACATCACAAAGCTTTGATTTTATCGGCATGATTGAAGCTTATCTATTGAGAATATGATGTAGGGGTCATGTAACAGCAGTGAGAGGTCACATTTTATAATGGTTGTTGATGCTGGATGTGATGTCTACGACAGCAGTACACACTTTGTGTGCGTTAGCTGTTTGAATCTTCAGGCTGATTTTCTTTGAAACAACCAGAGTTTCAAGTGTCTACATATCGAAAAGTTTAGCGTTACGCGGCACATTCTCTGACATGAAAATGAGATGACAAAAAGGACACCAAAGCAGAAAGGGGACAATTATAAAGCAACGTGCAATCAAGGGGGTCCCTGACAGGCTGAGTGGGGTCTGATGAGCCAGCGTGTCACTCCGAAGCTTCAGGGCTCCACAGCTAATCAACCACCAAGGAGGGGCTCGAGGGGCACGATCACTCAAGCCCCCCCATCACCATGCTGGAAGGAAGGCAATCACCGGCCCATTTCAATGTGCTGCCACCCCCCCCAATCTTCAACTCTCAAATCAAGGTGCACAGGCGACCAGGGAAGCACTGGATGGAGGCAAAGGTGACTGGTGGGTGCAATCAAATGAAGTGTGGAAAGAGAGACAGAGGAAAAAGAAAATGTAAGAACTTTTTCTTTCCAGATGTGGTTTATTCGTGCCTTTTAATGTATTTAAATAGCCGTACAGAGATTGGAAACTTAGGTGGAACAGGCTGAATAAGGCTCAATTGCCTTCCAACCAGCAGCTTATAAGATCGTCTGATTGGGCAGCAAATTGAAATGTAAGTCTTGTAATACAGTGCACGGAGGAGACAGAAAGGGGTACAGGTCAAGAAAGGTGCAACAAGGGAACTCTCATTTTCGCCTTTCAGAGGATTAACACAATGTGCATATGTTAGCAGGGTCTCATCTTCTGTCTGATGAGAAAAGAGGAAGAAGAAGTGAATGAAACCCAAACAAAAGCTTATCTTCCGCGCTCTTAAAAGGACATGACTGCAGAAAAAGGGTTATTTCTTGTTTCAGAGGAGGGTAAAAGAAAAGAAGATAAGACACAGAGTAGAGGGGGGTTCTTTTCTTACCAGCATGATATGTAGACTTTAAACCAAGATGAATTTAAGTACAGACAAATCTGGTGCTCATGCTTGACAGATGCAGCTCAGCATGTTATTGAAGGTAATACCTCCCTGTGTCTTCTGTTTGAAGTTGGACAATGGCTGAAGAGGCATCCTACGCCAGAGAAGCCTGCACAGACCATGATCGCTCTGTCATCTCTAACCTCCTCCTGTTCTTAAGCATAATATTGTAAAGTCTCTGATCTGTCCAGGCTTGCAATACCGTCAACATTATGTGTGTGAAATTCGGCTCATAAACCCAGCTGGTTTTCTTTTGGCCTCCTAGTGGCCATAAGATTGGAAAAAAGATAATATCCTCACTTTTTATCATCCCTCCTGCTCGTGTGGTTAAATTTCTGATTTTCCTCCATGCTGGGTATGAGGGACATACCCACATCGAACAAAAGGGAACAAAAAATTCTTACAAAGCAACACTTTTATTAAGACCTGACCAAGCTTTTGTGCTGGATTCTGTTTTGAAGTGACTCTAAAGTGGGGTACACACGTAACGATTTTCAAAATTTGAAGTGATTTTTTTACCTGTTTGAGACCCCACTCATGAAGATAAAAAATCAGGCATTGACCAGTTTTGAACGTATTGTGTGTGGTGTGCTGCAATAATCTCAACACAGCTCACCACACACATAGAAATTTTGTCCCACCACCGATCTTGACTCTCATCCTCATAGACAGAAATCTTACGTGATCTAACAAAGACGTAGAAGAAGAAACATGGCAAAAGATAGCAGCAACTGGCTAACACCAAACGCAACATGGAAGAGAGAATGATGGTGGACTTGGGACAATTTGTAACGGAAAATTCCCGAACCAAAAAGAAGAAAAGACTGTGGAAAAAATCCTGGCGATGGCGAGAACACAGACTTTCCTCACAAACTTTCCGGGTCAGGTCAACCATGCTTAATTTGCTTACATCTGCTCCCTCGCCTCCTGATTGGCTACATCCCATTCTACGTCACAATTCATGGAGTCATGACTCAGGTGGAGTCGATTTTCCTCACACACATGAAGACTTTTTTGTCTCTAGTATTGAACAAGTTTAATATTTATGATTGTTGGCCTCGACCCATTTCAAAGCCGATGCTCGGGACAAATTCACTCTAACCCTAGTAGCTACTGCAAGTCGTCACTATAGTGAGGACCCATATCAGTGCTTCTGCTGCCTGCCGGCAGTACTAGGGTTAACACACCTCAGACTACAGGAGTCTCTAATCTGAGAGGACAATCTTATAAGACTAAAGATAATCGGTCGTTGTCCATGGTCAGGAAGGAGGAAAATTGGGACAAAAACAGCCATACAATCGTTATGTTATGACAATCGTTACCCCAATTAAGTTCATATGAAGGCAGAAAACAAACAGTTGGATTTGTCATTGGTTAGGGTGCTGCTTTTTTCAGGGTGATTGTTATTATGGTTTTTTTTTATAAGAAAAAAAAATACTTTTACCATTTGCTAAAACAAAGATGATGTCGACAAAATTATTTCCTTCTATCATTATTCCCAAAACTTTAAATTGAATTTTGTTTCAGTTATTGCTTAAGGCAAAGAAAAAGTGGCAAAGTTTGAACAATACATTATAAAATGGTTTGATGATACCGTCCAACAAATGATAAAAAATAACTTATTGGTTACAGTCTAGACATTGTGTCTTGACTGACGCTAAACGTCTACTGACTGACTGATTTGCTCCAGCCTCATTTTAAATTCATTGGCTTTGAAAAAGTGTTTTAAAATTGAGCCATTAAAAAAATTCTCTCCATATTGTTTTGTAGCTCGTGTTCTCGCCAAAGCGCAATGGAAATGGTCCTAACCACATTCAAAGTAATTACCTCTCTGGCAGACAGGCAATCCATATGTTGAACAGTGCAGAGGGAGGCTGAGCAGGATATGAACCCAGCATTAATTCTGTGATGCCAATTGTTTCAAATGTGGTCCATGTTCCCATGGTTATGTTTCTCCAAGTAGCAATCAGGCTAATAAAAGATCCTTTGTGTGCATTGAAAATAGACTGGAGGAAAAAATGTGAATCAAGAGTAAACGAGGAATCGGTTGTTCAAATAAAACAAAAGAAAAAGAGATGTGCGAATTAGATGAGAACCATAACTTGTGCAGAAACGTGAGTCATGGGTTAAATGGCTTCATGATGTCTTTCGACATCCTTATTTTGCTCCACGGAAATCCTGGGTCTTCTCCCTAACTAACAGTTTGTGACATTTCTAATTGACCTTTCAAGACATTTAGAGTATTGACATTTCCAAACTGTGCTGCACTCTAAATTTTCTTAATAGATTTGTACGTCTAGACATGTAGTTATGATGAAGGATTTTATTTCTTATTATAGTTTGATTCAAAGAAGACTTCATCGCTCATTTTGTACTCCACTGCATACAAGGGGATGTGCAAATCTCTCTCCTATAAATGTGAATTATTCTGCACATCTGAAGTAATGGATGGATACCATAGATGTGTTTTTGAAGATCTCTGATGATCTCTAATGTTCATGCTTTATGAGATCTCTGACAGAGATGGCAGGCAAGAAGAACGCACAGTTTGCTTTTGCAATGAAAATAATCAGCCTAATACACCGCAGATGTCTCATTAAATTTGCATATGATTATTGCGGCGTTACTTCAGTTGATCCTTTTCATCAAACCAGATAAGACTTGCTGATTGCAGATTATTTTGGCGCAGGCAAATTTCATGGTATTATTTTCCACTCTTGGTGAAAAGCAATTAGGGAGCATACCTTGTAGGTTGCCCGGCATTGTAGAAAAATTAGACAGCTTTCATGATTTAGGCTTCCTTTATTTCTCTGGAGGAGTAAAAGCAGGTGAGGGGTTTAGGAAAGAGGCAGAATATATGAAGGTGGGGTGCCATTTCTCCCTGAATTTGTTGTGTCTGAAGATTTGGCCTGTGAATTTTTATCTACTAGCACATGATATATCAGTTAAAGATAATGTTAGAACTTTATTTAGTAAATAGCCACATACATAAAAAATGTATTCAGTCAACTAGTGTGTGGTTAACTGTTTTAAAATGACTTTGAAACTATTTTTAAATACAGTATAGTAAACTCTTTCAACCAAATTCATGAAAGAGTTCGGAAAAAAAAAAGCCTGAGCACTGACAGCAAGACAATGATGAAAAAGCTCTGTAGACTGGTGCAGAGAAACCAAAGCACTTGAGAAAAGAAAACATGATTTAAGGGGGGGAAAAAAACTATCTGAAGCCTAATTTTTCATTAACTCTCAGAAATAGAGAATTGATTCACACACGCATGCACACACCCTCTCCCAAAAAAAAGACAGAAAAAAAAGAGAGATGCTTCTGTTTCTGCTCCTTCGATTATAGACCAATCACACGCTGTAATCTCCACCAATCATGTTCCTTTAAATCAGCGACGTGAACTATCGTTACTATGACAGCCATCTCTCAACCTGCAGGCCAGCACCACCTTTTCTGGCTTTACATTAAAGGACCCTAATTCATACAAGCATCACTAATAGCCTGACGAAAATGTGCTGCCAGCCTCAAACCGCCTATTATCTTCTCCCCTCCTTCCCCTGTCAATGATAATCTCTGTCTTGCTCCATATATCTGACTCCAGTCCCATGCAGACAAGCTGTCTTCAGATGAGTCACTGGGGAGTGTTTTTTGCGGTTAACCACGCTGCTCTCTGGGGGCGACCTGGACAGTCGACCGGCAGCCGGTAAAAACATCCTCTGAGACAGGGGAGACCATCCTAGATTGTCTCGCCCGCACACGGCGCAGGGGAGTGCTGAGTGGAATCTTCTGGGTATTGGCTGTGTTAACTAAATTGACATTGGCTTTCAACCTCCTGGCGATCCATCAGAGGAAGGACGAGCACAGGGGCGGCAGAGGTAACCCCCGAGTCATATGCACTTCCTGTAGTCGTCCTCGCATTTGTTTCTAGCACGATGAAAAGGGGAAAAAAAGAAGCAACTCTGTTTCCCCACTGATATTTTTGGTGATAGCCATTCATTTGTAGTGGTTTTGGCCCTGAAGAGGTTTGTCTTATCTGTTCCTTCTCTTCCTCTCTGGGGGGAAAATGGAGGGTGAGTGTTCTCTAGCATACTCTCTCACAGTTGATTAGTAACTCCTGCTCTACCCCTACGCTCCAGGGATTCTACGCCAACTCCCCTTACACATCCCCTTGTCATGCACATAGTTACACTTCCTCTGTTTTCTCTCTTTCTCTCTCACTTGCTTTTTCCTCCCAAACACACACACATATCTCCCTGTAGTCACGAAATGACAATCTTAGGGAGTCACACACCCTGGGCCTGGCATTTGTAACAACGAGGACTCGATTAAAGGGTAAAATGAAACGGTTTCACCCTCCATTTATTGTCTCTAACCCAAGTTAAACAGGATTCAGGCCTGTGCATTGCACCTGATACCTTCAGCGTCATTTCTTCACTGCTTTAGAAAAAGTCATCTTATTGTAATGGGTGTGTGTAAGAGTATGTAATGCGAGGTGTCGAAGTTGACACACAGCGTCTCAGGGTAGATAAGAAGGACGCTAACGCAGGAAAGCTAACGTTGCTCCGGTGAGTGCAGTGGTGTTTGAAAGGCACTGGAATAAAGCTTAGCTTTATCTAGCTCAGGGCAACACACAAAAGGCAGCAGCGTTGCAATGTGGCGGGTTTTAAAATTGGGATCAAAAGGTTCAAGCTAATTAACAAGCTAAATAAGAGTCCCCTAGCTTCATCCATGTAACCACCCTCGCTCTTCCTCGCTCATTCTGTCTTCTTTTTTTTTGCTTTGGTGCTTTGCCTGTGGTGTGTGTGTGTGTGTGTGTGTGTGTGTGTGTGTGTGTGTGTGTGTGTGTGTGTGTGTGTGTGTGTGTCTATAGCTGGCAAGGATATACAGTGTGTCTGGAAAAAAAAGTGAAGACAAATTGCAGCCCCGTGCTGAAATGTAAAAAATAATCACCAAATTACCTCCAACAAGATCATTCTAATTAACGGAGTTATATTGCTTGCGTGACCCCGAAACGCCCCGTGATCAAGCTTTTCCTCCTCCGACTGTTTCTGATGTTATTTGACTTTTCCAACAGAGCCCCGAGGAGGCCTGAGACGGGAGAGTCAAATGGAAAGGACAAGGGCACATAATAAAGACAAATGGCTTGAGCATGAAATTTGATTCATGGCCCTGCTACAGAAACATTCGCAGGGAAATAGCCAGCATTGACATGCCATGAATTTCAGAACTCTTGTCAGATCCAAAAAGCCCACGTCCCACTGTAACGACATGGAGTCCCTGAGGGGCCTTCATGCAGATTGTCGACCAAATCAATCAGGCCCTTGTGTCCAATGGATACTCCACAGCTCAGTTACTTCACCCAAAAATCTATTCTGAATGTAGCTCTAATGGGAAAACTCATATACCTTTTTATTTTCTTTTAGTCAAGGTTATAAAATGTGAAGGACAATTTATTCCAGGAGTCTTTTAGTCTCTAAATACCTCGATGGCCTTTCCTCAGCCATTTCATCATAGGATTCCTTTTAGCTCTACAAATAACAAGACATCCTCTCTCAAGGCCTGTGATAGACTTGAAGCCACTTAAAGGAACCTTACTTTTTGTTTATTCCTTAGTTCTTGATTTGGCTTTCAAACGCCTTCTCTTTCACTCTGTTTTGCTATTTTAATCACTTTTCTCTGCATTGATTTTACATCATTTTTGTTGTGAATATTTTATGAGGTTACACTTCTGGTAGTATTTTTCAGGATAACTAGAAAACTACAAGCCCACTTTTCAAGGACTATCCCTTTGTAGCTTTGAGTGGATTTCAGAGCTTTAAGTGGGCCAGTACACTGCACCACTACCACCACTTCTAAATTTAACCCCTCGGCATGCTGGGACTGCTTACCAGCTGCTGGTACCTTTTATAACAATTCCTCGAGGTGGTTCATAAGCCCACCTAAAATACATTACCCATGGTGCACTACGTGAGGCAGTCGATGCATGACAAATGCTGGTCTGCTTTTGCTAGAGAGAGTTCAGTGCAACACATGCCACAGGAAGCGTAGTTTCTATAGCCTGATGGAAAGTTTGTTCAGGAGCATGGCTATGCAGAGGTTCATTACGTGATACTTGGTAGCAGTTTTTCAAGGGATACATGTTGTAAAATCAACTATACTTCTTGGATCGCTCATTAATTGCAGAATTGTAGACTGTAAAGTACAAATAGGGGTGTGATTTCCGAAATATATCAGCACACGTATGAGGCTGGGTATCAATCAAAAAATTTCAATACTTGTACCAGTACTGATACCTTCACTCCCATACCGGTTCCTGAAGGATACTTTTTTGATACCAATTTTATAATATCAATTCTAACGAAAAGAAAATACACATTACTGTACCAATCTTGAGTTTGTTTGTTTTTTAGCTTTAATATTTTTCCACACCTAGCAATTTACTTCCTTAAAAAAAAAAAAAAATAGATGAACTTTTCTTCTGTCGATTCTTTTTTTTTGTGTCAAAATATCAACCCTCCTCCTTTATCCGGGTTTTTAACCAGCAAAAGTGACCCAAAAGAAACAAACATAAGCATGACTCATTTGCACAAAGTCACCTGTGCTGGCTGCAGCTTGGAGGGACTGCTGCGAGCGGAGGAGTCTTCCTGTGTGTGTCTTGGATAGGGGAGGGGCTCAGCATCTGCTGCTTCTCAACGAGCAGTGGGTGCTGGAGATCAATACATGCTTTCACTCCGTACCAAAACTCTAGAAAAGTCACAAGATTTGTTATTTTTTTGGAAAAAAATAAAAAGTCGCAAAAGGGGGCTGCAAAGTCACTAAATATAGTGACAGTTGCTAAGCTTTCAATACTATCCTGCACGCCACAGCCAATCACCTGTGGGATTATCAGATCTGGATCATGTGATTAAGCCTTTGGTACCGAAACTTGGCAGCGAATGATAAGGTGTATTTTGATACACTGTACAACCGAAGCATTTTGGTTGGTGCCATATGAGAACCAAAGTTCAGTATCCAGCCCTACACATGCATAGTGCTTGCACTTGTAGATCTGCATATTGCAGAAAATTGGATTATTGGGATCGCTCAAAATCTGTGCTTTAGTTATAATCTCAAGCGTATTTTCATTATATGAAGTAAGTTGTTACCTTTTTTTATTTCTAAGACCTGTATATCTAATGGTTTTATCTGCCTGTTTGACCTTTATGCTCACAGAGTTAAAAATGACCAGTGTTAAATCTTACAAAACCACTTTTTTTTTTCCCTTTAGTATTCACTGTTTTGAGTTTACATTATGACTTCTTTCTTCTTCAATCAAACAAAAAAATAGTCCTTCAGAAAGTTGTTAAAAGTGATATCCTCAAATACATTTTTTTTTCATAAACATCACAATGAAGCAAACAAGAGGATAATCTTGCATAAAGCTAACACTCCCCACACAGCTTGATGGCACTAATGAGAAAGTACGTTCTTTGCTACTTTGGTCAAAATAATTATCAGATGGTTTGTGCAAGAAGTACCCACCGTAAACCTGCCGGCACAGCGATTCTGTCGTTGTTCTTTAATGAAGAAATGTCATTTGAAGCCATAAGGAACGCAGCCCCTTATTTATTTCGACACGTGCATCAGAAGCATATGCTTGGAGCAGACCTTTCACTGCAGAGCAACCACTTTGTAGTACGATATGAAAACACCATCTGGTGTGTTAGCAGCAGCAAGGCTAAGCTAGCTGGGGCTCGATGGGGCCCTGCTGTGTCACAGGATTATCTTACTGGTTGGTAGATCCGTTCTATTAGCCCCTGGTGGCTTGGATTATTGGATGATCATTATTATGTGTGACTGAACACGGAGTTAAGTACCTGTGTTTCCTTGACGCATTTAAGTCTTGTTAGTGTTAGTGATCAGGCACATTATGAGCACATTTCACATTTATTACACCTTGTCTGAGGGCTAAACACACTGTTTATTTAATACACGCCGACTCAGACAGTGTTCTTAATACATTTTGACTTGATTTACTGTCTTACTGGAAAAACAGGCTCTGCTGGATCACAAAAGTGAACCATAATAGGCCTGGAGCTCGGTATTTGTTTGTGGAAGCGGAATGTTTCTTTCTACACAGGATCACAAGCGAGCTCAGACGACAGCACGTTCAGAGAAGGGGGCCCTCTGCTCGACAAAACGAACATCTGCCGTTTCTCATCAGCGAGATTGAAGCTAATGACGAGCCGTGAGTGTGCTGACGGAGAGAATGGAATTGGATTGTGTACAAGAGGCCCAGTGAGACCAGGCATATGTTTTGGAAAATACTGCGGATAGAGAATGGCTTTATAAAGTGTGTGTCCATGAGTGCGTGCAGGAAATGGACCCTCGGTTTGCTGGTGCAGTTTATTTATCCGTCTGTGTTTGCGGAGGTAGGGGAGTGTGTAAGCGTGGGTAAAACAAGCGTTGTATTCCTCCCCCTGTTCAATCTCTGCTTTCGCTAACAGATAATGGAATTACACATCAAAGAAGCATCCCCCCTGTATCCAATTCTTCTGTGACCTCTACCAGCCTTTGTTCATATTCACCACGACAACTCCCCAACCCCGAGCCTCCACCACTGGCTTCTCCCTGCTTCCTCTCTCTCTCGGTCCGGAGGGAGATTAAATTTAGATGAAAATGAAATATTCATTTGCACTCAGCAACTGATGGCCATCTTAATTTGATAGAACTTTTGACGCAACATCTCCTCATTGTACCTTTCCATCGCCGATAAAGAGGAACTGTTCTTTTACATCCTCCTCTTCACTTTTCTTTTTCCATCCAACCATCCTCGCGAGGGTAATTCTCCACACAGGCCGCCTTTTGGGTTTGACTTTGTTAAAAGTAGAACTGCAAAGTACCATTACAGCTTTTTTTTTTTTGCAGTCTCTTGAAATATGTCTGAGTTATTTCACATGAAACATTTGCAAGAAAAAAAAAAAAAAAGAAGAGGCGACGAGGAGGTTCTCAGGAGCTTGCAAGTGGAGGATGCACTCCTCTCTCTTTAGCTGGCTGGAAGAGTTAATCACATGAAAACTTCTCGGTCGCTCTCTCTGCTGCTGCTGCTACTGCTGCTGCTGCTTCTGCTGGTGTGGGGATAAAGACAAGCCTCTGAAGTGGCTCCGTGTTTGCAGACTTCAACTGAAAGTGGTGACCGACGAACTCGGTTTATCCCACTGAAGCTTATGAGCGGTCACACTGCATGCAGCTTCAAGTGCTGCACATTTGTCAGCTTACATTTGAATGTCTGAGGCTGTTTTACACGCAGTAATTATGTTTGCAGCTCAAAGCTTTTTAGAGAGGCAAAATGGTGATGGTGATGTCTGAGAGAGGGGGGGAGAGAGCGAAGTAGTAAGGAAATGAAATCAACGAGAAATCATGAGGGAGATTGATTAACTGACACTGATTAAGTGCTTTAAGTATTAGGTAGATAAAGTAATTGATTATTCAATAAATCCCTGTGAGGCAGTGAATAACCTCAGTGAGAGAGAGAGACGACGCAACAAATGATGAATTAGTCTTTCTCCCACAGATGTAAGAGACAATGTATAATAATCTTTGTTACTGGATGCTTTATGAGTAGATATATACGTGTGTGACATATACATGAGATTATCTCAATCAGGGAATCTTAACTAATTAAAGGAAAGCAATGCATGCAGGGAAACTGAAAAATACAGCAGAACAAAGCAAAAATAAACAAGCATCTAACGCATTCATCTGCTTCAAAATGTGTCTTATTTTCGTGTTGGCAAACACACAAAGTGCCATCTTCAGAGAGAAAAAAAAATCCCATCCACATCCTCCAGCACTTTCCTCTTTATTATACCAACATTGCATTATCAGCCGAGATGGTTCCTAGATGAGTTGAGAGGTTGCAAAAACATGTCGGGAGGAGAGAGGGGGGAGACAAACTGCAGGCGAAGAGAGACTAAAGAGAAGCACAGTGTGCAAGAGGACAAATACAGGAGGAGTACGCTTTTCTTCCCTCCAACAAATAAAAGCTGCAGAATGAGATGGAGCGACCATCTGGCCTCAACTTGGAGCAACGCACTGTAAAATGCACTAAAATCAATGGCAACAACTCTACCTTGGATGCCCACCATTACCCAGATGGTGTACTTGGAGGAAGAGCTGCACAGGCCACCTAACCAAGAGCAGACACAGCACAGACAGAGAGCGAATCTCGCCGCCCACCTTAGTGTTTTTCGCTGGGTTTGTTTGTGTTGGGAACCAGTGCCGAGCAGCGACGTCGGCCACGGAGGAAGCACTATGAGAGAGCCCTCTGTTGGTTTTAGCAGGGGTGGGGGGCTGTGACACACACACACAGACTTGCAAACCAAGAACCGAATTACTAAAAAAAGAGGGGGAGCAAAATTGGCCATTATACTCACTCAAAAAAAGCACTCATCCTTGAACGAATCAACAGACTGTGGATAAAAAGCTCCTCGAAGAGAGATTACACCATTATGTCTACAATAACACAAACGCACACGCAACTAATGCACCATTAAAATATATATGCATGATTTTATAAAAAGTGGAATATTAGTGCAGTTTCATAGGATTTTATTACATCCTGTGTTGTTGTTTTTACACCTTATTTTAAGAGATCAGAATAAATAGTCTTTTACACACGTGCACGACCTGTGTTGCGACTTGTGACTTTTATTTCTGACGCCTTTTTTCGGATTTTGAAGGAAATACAGCATCCACCTCCTGCATGTCCCTCTACCCCGCTTGTCAAAAACCCAACCTCAGAAAACAACACAAGAAAAACCAAACTGCTCCCGCACCGTGAGCCATGATAGATTCTAAAAAAAGCAATGGTGCGACTGTGGCGCATTTCAAGGTAAATTTGTCTCAGCACTTTGACATTTTTAAAAACAAAGCCTGTCAGGTCTATTTCAAGTCTTCATTTGAGCAGCTGCCACTGTTCAAATAAAAAAAGAAGAAAAGGAAAGGAAAGAAAATGTCCTTTGGACCAAACGATTTCGGTTCAGATCAGTAGACGGAGAGCTTTTAAGATGTATGCAGTTCCTTAAGACGTCACCGAAGTCCATACACAGCAATGTCAGAGGAGTCATTGCTCCTCAGAGAGCAGCTGTCAATCACAGGGACGTCCTGGGCCTGCTGGCCAGCCGCACATGAGGCTCTACTCCTCTGCCTCTGACTTCACTCTGTGATTTCTCCCTCTTCTTTCTGTCCTCAAGAAATTATATTAAACATTACGGGAGCCTGACTTCAACATTCAAGGTTACAGGGCTGAGTAATTATACTTCATCCCGCTCAAATCTAATGAATCTAATTCAAATTAATGTAGCTTTTCTACGACCACCCACTGAGCCTGACAGGAATTATGAATTAGAAAATCACAGCACAGGATGTCGGTGATTTGCAGATACGTCAAACAGGAGGAAAAACTGGCTCTGAAGGCCATTTACTTCACTTAGACTACTGAAATATACAATATGCAATTTTCCCAACACCCATCCACTCTCACCTCTCATTATTTATACCTTCAAGACAAAATGCTCCCTGACATTAAGATTCTCTCCCTCCCTCTCTCTCCTTCCCTGAGTGTCTGCCTGTACTTCGGCTCTTGTAGTGCGTATGTTAATGTGGGCCAATGCCATTTTGAGTAATTGTCCTGCATGGCTCTCCGCCAAAATGTCAAAAACGATTTGCCTCGTGACAAAAACCGTATTGATCTTCATTCTCTTCTTGTCTCTTGGCGGCGCAAAATGTTTCATCACATCGCCAGCCTCCGAATGGCAATTCTCACATTGTTCCTCCTGTGAGTGATTGGAAAAGTGACAACGCTGCACAAACCCTGCTGCTGGTGGTGATTCTCTTCGAGTCTCCTGACACGTGTGAAAGATCAGGGTGAGGAATTAGAAAACACAAGGCTGTTTTTGGTGAAAGCCTGTGGGTACTTTGTTTCGTTTTGGAGTAAAAATAAAAGAGCAGATCGGATGAAACTTTTCTTCTCTCACAACATAAAACTTTAAGTTGTCTTATTTGGAACTGCTTTTAATTGATGAGACTGTCTTTGGAAGCTCAAACTTCCTTTCAGAATAGCAATGAGCTTGATTTTAGCTGGTGACTCAACAAGCTGGCTGCAGAAGATGGAGCGGACAAATCTGGGAGCATAGAGGTCACACTAACCCACAATATTTCACTGAGTGAAGAGGGCATCCTCAATTTTAAAGGCAATCGTCTTTAATAATGAACTGCTCCCTGGATGCTCCTTGTTTAAGTAAAAATGAAAATCCACGCACGAGCCGAAAGAGGAGAGCCGTAAATGAAAGGGGACTGCTCATTTACGCTCCAAAACTACCCGAGATGAGGACTCGCGCTGAACAGAGAGCAACTTTCAAGGTTATAATACAAACGTGCCTGTGTGAGTGTGTGTAGGCTGAATGTACATGTGGAAAACTTACCTATTCGAATAACATGCGGCATCCCGTTAGAGTACTGAATCCAAAAGAGACACGCAATCAGCGAGGTCCAGTATTCCCAAATCGCGCTCCGGGGAGAAAGCCAAGTGTTTCGCATGGTTGTAAAGTCTCGGGATCCACTTTTTAAAATTCCAAAGACGGCTCAGAATTGCTCATCAAAACTGAATTCGACGGAGCATAAATGGATTTTGGTGTCTGCGACAATTGTGCGCTCATCGTACTTGATGCAACATTCTCTCTCTGGTGTTTTTCCCCCCTTTTTTTCTTTTACTCACAAGTCAGAGAGCGGCTCGATGAGGATGAAGCCCCCTAGTCCCCTCACAGGCGGATCAGTGATACACCTGCGAACACAAGCTGCTACAATTAGCCTGCAGGAGTCTCTGTATCCCCTCCTTCTGCCGATGCTATCTACTGTCTACTGGCGAGCACCACGGCAACAGCCGAGCCCGACTCTCGCACCGCCGTGGAGGAGGAGAACTGCGCCTGCGGAACTTTGGGTCGCCTCGAACGATTCGAGACAAGCAGAGAGAGGAGCGTTACACGATGAGTGCAAAATGCTTGTTGCAGTTTAATCACTCCAGTCAGGGAAAGTGTCCGCGCAACACAGAGAGACTTTGTGAAGAGGCTCCGTGGCGCTCCTCTCCAGTTGCGCGCGGTGATGGCGCGAGGCTGGTTGTTGAAGAAGGTCCAAATCTGCTCAATAAGGCTCTTTGTCATACAGTGTTCATTTTCTAAATCTTCCAGTTTGTGCTGGACGGAAAGGTAGTGCAGGAAGCCGCGCATCTGCGTGCGTCTGACGACCCTCCTTCCCTCCACGGTGCCACTAGAGGCACGCGTCGTTACGCATACTTGTCAACTATGTCCAAGAAGTATTTCATGGAGGTGAGAAGGATCTGAGCCATGACCCGGTTATCTGCTTGTCCAGTTTTTGTAAACACATGCGTTATGTTCTCCGTGTATGTTAAATCTAATGAGATTTAGGATTTTGTGTTCCCTTGCATGTTAGAGATGCAGAATTCTCTCTTTGTTTACTGCACTGGCATGAAAATACCTTTTTTTTTCTGTGCCTCGAGCAAAGAGAGATGGAATCCCCCCCGGCTGCCTGCAGGATTGTGAATGGGATGAATTATTTGCATGAGGGAAATAAGTGTCAGCTGGGGATTGGGCCATTGACAAAGCAGGCTTCTTATCGCTGTTATTTGAGACATTCTGTCTGTGTCAATGAGTGCTTTAAAGCCCCGTGACTGCTCGCTGACTATCTGCCTTTCCATTTTTCATGCCTTACACAGAGCCGTCAAATACAAGCTGCAGGTTACATATACAAGCTCATAGAGAGAGAGAGGGGGCTGATCATGTTTGTCTCAGCACTGCAGAGGAGGAGGGAAAGTCGGGCAACCAGATCACCTGTTCATGGTTTACAGATTATGATAAGTGTGTTACGCAGTTTGCATGAAGCAGATAAGTTTGGGCATGTTTTAAAAGATGAATGTAGCTCTGGGAGAATGTCATCTGCAGTCTGTGGAATCAAAGTGTAACTTTTAAGAAATATATATATTTATAGATAGATAGATAGATAGATAGATAGATAGATAGATAGATGTTTTCTTTGCATGAATTCATAAGGATAATATTGTATATTTTAGGTCTAATATTCCTAATAGGCTTACAAAACTAAGATAGCTTTTTTTTTTCATTATTGGTTTTCATTTTTTTTTAATTCTGAAAAAATGCTCTGCTACATCCCCTTTGTGCTTAATAGAACAGTGTTGATGAGATAGTGCTGCGCCTCATTGGTTTTATTTTTCTGTTTGGAATGGGGGAGAGGAATAAACGGTGCATCAGGGGGCATGCACGCAGGAACAAGCCAGACTGACTGCCACTGCATATTCATGTCTCCCCGAGCAGATTTATCGCCTCTTGGCACAATGTAAGGACTATCAACGTGAGTTATGTGGCCCGGCTCTCGCATTATCGAGATTCATTGACTTGCTGCTCTTTCAAATACAAAATGTACACAGCTCCGGCAAACAAGACATTCCGGGTCTGTGGGTGCCCTCTATAGAGAGATGAAGGTCTGTGCTCTCAATCACCTGAGGGTGATGAGAGGAGGGAGTCAGACTCCGGAGCACGGGGAGTCCCTTACTGGGACACACGGAGCAGATGTGTGGAAATCTTCTATTGCATTTTATTTATTTATTTTTTTTTTTCTTCAAGAGAGATGTTAAAGCACACTGGATTTAGTTTGTGGCTTTAACAGGTGACAGGAAACCTTCATGGGGACATCAATTTCTTTTTCTTTTAATAGAAATCAGAAAAATGCAGCACAATAATTACTTTCTCATTTTATCTGATACCAATGTGTAACAACCATTCCTTTTTTTTGTTGTTTTTTTTTTTTTTTTTTTTTTTAGTGTAAAGAAAAGGTTTCTTCCTTTACTGGAATGTAGACATCAAACAGGACAAAGAACATTTCATTTCAATGTAAATGAAACATTTAATCTGGAGTTTCTATATTTTTTAGCTCCCTGAATAACTGAAGTGAGGCTGTTTTTTTTTTTTTTTTTTAATTAAAGCACTGATGCTGTTTGGTTTACTTTTTAGAAACTCTGTGCTACACAAAGGCTTCCCAAGATGCACCGTTATGGACAGTTTGATTTCTTGTGATAAAGAAAGGTTGTTTTAATCGTCATCAGAGTTTGAGTGTGTTAAAAACATCTGAAAATCCAACACAGCCGACAAATTGTTGGTACATTTCTGTACAGCCTATAAGGTGACATTCGATATATGTGCAGAAGCTGCCTTTGCACATGCAAAATTGATACAACGTGTAGAGCTCGGAACATGTCCGATAATTAGCTGGTTGTTAATTACTTTTTTAAAACGTGGATGCTCATTCAAAAAAACACTTAACTTATGATAAATTTAGTTTTCTTGACGTTATTCACACGTTATCTGACGTCTCTGCAGAAACACGGCACGGTGGCAGCTGACAGTGCTACGCTGAGTCGAGGAGCGTGTATAGATCACAAATGAATCAGCTCAGAACCAGCTGGTGAACTGAATGATCTGGTTTACTAGAATAAGCTAGAACTCCTATCAGGCTATTAGGAGCTTCTATGCCAGGGTTATTTACCTGAGAAACAAGACAGATCCGAGCTCTGCTCTTAAATGGTAAGAAGACAACTTCAGCAAGTGCATACAGCCTTTGTAGATTTGAAGTAATCAGTGGATCTTGATTAAATCTTTCTCAGGGACTGTTTCTGTTGCTGAAGACACATTTAAACGCTTACTCATGGTAATTTAAACAGAATTCATTAGATCCAAGTTTACGTTTGTTAACTGATCAAGTCAGAATCAGTTTGTACCTTTTTTTCTTTAATTTTCATTTTAAAAACAGGACATTAGGTTGGTGTGCTTTGTCAAACTGTGCCAGCACTTCTTGGGATGATTTGAGCGAGGTATTCAAAATGAGGACTTTTAAAGAAGCTGGTCAGTCTTAAACGATCCGGACCACCTGCTGTTCAAAGACTTCATGCTGCTCCTTCCACCTGTCAACAGATAAACACTTCCTGCAGGACGAACAGACCGACAAACTTGAATATCCAAAAAAGCCTTTTAAATGGCAAGATGTGAAGTCAGTTTGTAATATTAATGTCTTATTCACTTATTGACTGACCCTTTTAATCAGTTTGGTGTGATGTTGTCACTGCATATTGTCGGCGGTACTGCTGACTGTAAAATTAAATCCCCTGAAGTAAAATTCATAGATTTACTTGAGCATACATAAGTCACAAATAGAATTAAATCTAAAAAAAGAAGGCTAATGTAATATTTACTGAAACTGTATCATACTTTTTTGTTGCCTTTTTATTACAGATGCAATCATGTCAAAGACTGACGTCAGTGTTTTTAGCTGCTAAGGTGGAGGTGGTGAAGGTGGAGTTATCTTTAAACTGTGAGTGCAGAACTTTTATCGCCCACCTCTGGTGACCAGAGTAATTACAGACTCGTTGCTGATTGGTGCCTCCTTCTTTCTTTTCTTCCTCTCTATCTTTCAGATTCTCATTTCCATTAGAAGTTATCTTTGTTGGTGTTTATCAATCAATCAGTCTGTTCTTGTTCTGTCATCATGTTCGCTTTCTTATATCTGGTTTTTGGATAGGAGCAGGAGGTCTCTCTTACCTAAATTAAATAACAAACCTCTAAAAGCCAAACGCTGAACAAGACTGAGGATTTTCTCACTTGTTCTCTGTGTCTCTAGATCTGCCTGGTTACTCTAATATTTTCTTTTGTTTATATTTTAATGAAGTTGTGTTGTGTGTCATAATATACAGTATCAGCACATTTTCTTATCACTAGAAGTGTTCTTCTTATCATTATGGCTCACAGCATGAATTAGATGTTTTCAGTGCGTCATCGACCATATGTTGCACCTTCAAATCAACATCAGCATTGGTCTGAAAAGAACATGTTCATGTAAATAATGTAGATATATAGGAAGACTTATACAGGGTTCTTTGACTTCTATCAGGTCAACAGTTTATATCTATCTATCTATCTATATCTATATCTATATATATATATATATATATATATATATATATATATATATATATATATATATATATATATATATATATATAACATTCACACAGAATATATTTTAAAAAAACTGTTGTATAAAAACAAAAACAATGTTCTGTTCTATTATTCCTTTGTAGTTTTTTTTGTCTTTGACTTTTTCAGTGATAAATAATTTAACCTCTCACTTTAAAGCTTCATACAGAAATCTTATTTATTTATTTGTTTGTTTGTTTGTTTGTTCATTTGTTTGTTTATTTGTGGGAATAATTTGAAGGTTTTTACCCTATGGTCACAAATCAACATCCGAGGAGCATATATTTATTTCCTAATAGTCTGTTGTGTATCCGTTTGCTCCTTCTATATTTAACTCTAATTTTAAACTGAGGCAGTTATTACTAAGGCCAACTAGCTACCAAATCAATACACAAGCACAACATTTATCATTCATTCATTCATTCATCTGCTATACCAATTATTCTATTCAGGGTCAGGGGTGGCTGGAGCCTATCTCAGCTGTCTTAGGGCGAGAGGTGGAGTACATCCTGGTCTGGTCTCTAGTCAATCAGATGGCTGATACACAGAGACAGACAGCCTCTCACGCTCACACCTACGGGCAATTTAGAATCACCAGTTGACCTAGTGAGCATGTTGTTGGACTGTGGGAGGAAGCCGGAGTACCCGGAGAGAACCCACTCAATGCACGGGAAGAACACGCAAACTCCACACAGAAAGGCCACTGGGAGAACAAGGATTCGAACTTGTGAGGCTGCAGCGCTAACTGTTGCACCACCATGCAGCTCTACAACATATTCCATATGAACAAGATTTGATTTGGAAAAAGAAATGTAGTATGAAATGTTAATACTAAAACACTTTCTCTCGCCAGCAGTTGGTGATTATTTCTCAATATGAAGTCCAGAAAACTGTGAAACAGCCACTCCAACTTTGACACTAAATGAATAGGTTTCTGTACTGTTAACATGGACTCTGGCAACATTAAAACTGCCTGTTGTTTCGGATAAAATTGTAATATTTTCTTCACACACTGCAGTCTTTAAAAAAAAAAAAAAAACATCAGACCACTGCTGAAATAACTCGCGCTACTCTATTCTTACTTTGAGTAAATTAAAAAGTCATTTCAGTACACACTATCAAAACAGGTCACACATTCACACAGCGCAGTGCAGTCAGCTCTATTCTTTTCTCTGTGAAATGATTGCTGTTGCATTTACAACCAGGCAGGCGATCAATGCCTCGTCTGGAAAGTTGGTCATAACTAATGACTCCAGAAACACCGAGCCTCCTTTGTGAAGCTCGAGACATTGACAGGAGGTGTACTTAGTTGACTGGATTGATAAGCACTTTTTTTTTTGGAGGGGGGGGGGGCATATTGTGAAAGAGGAGAAAGAAGACGATCAATTTCCACATGGTGCCTTTCACTGCTTGCTTACACACCTATGATTGGCTAGAGAAGATGTGCAATCTGAGATGCTAGATTGTTCATAATTATTTGGGAAAAATTGCAGCGCTTCGATTGAGCTTTAAAAAAAAAAAAAAAGAATCATGTGAAACATTTTCACCATTGATTTTGCTCTCCTCTTCAGGAGAAACATAAAGAAGTCTGCCACCAGACTGCACATAATGCTGAAGATCGAACATCTCCTCTCAACAATGGGTCAATAGGAACTCATCTTTGAGTCTAACTCCGTTCTTATGAATTAGACGTGTTTTTCACATCTTTTTGATGGGATTCTCTGTTTTTGAGGCCGAAGCTTTAGCTTTGTTAAAATGAAAGATGATTGTTTCATCAAAAGGCCACGGAGTCAACTTTTCAAACTAGGAGGGAGTTTTATTGATTGCTGAGAAGAAAAGAAAAAAAAAAGCAAAACAAGGTTGGAGGTTTGAAGGCATAGAAGTTTGATGTTTGGGAATAAATATGCCACATTTGAGTTGTCATTTGAGAGCAGAAAAGTACACTTGAGAAGTATTCTTTTGTATATTTCAGCTTTTTTTTTTTTTTTCAAGACAGTATGACTTCGTGGAATTAAGACATCCCCTGAAAGTTCAAAAACCTGTCAAGCAGAGCACAGAATACCTCATGAAACAAGCTGCAATATCATATATTTGCTGTTTGCCCATATCACTGCCGTGACAGGGTTTGTGGCAACTCCATTACACTAGGTCTACAATGCCCATGCTGCTTCTGTGGGCAGACACAGATAATTAAATGTCGATTTACCCTCTTCAGCTATACTGGGGCGATATAGCTGCTTCTGCTGACAGATTGAACACTTGCTCTGGACTCACGCTCTTATGATTCAAGGCAAGGTGCCACGTGCAGACAAGGTTATGAGGAATTGGGCCAATTCAGCTGCTGATTGCAACGTTTACTGGGGCACTATAGAGCTCCGGCTCAGAGTTGGAGACTGCTAAAGATGTATGTGCTGCCGCTGACGTATGTGGCGGTGGTGTGCTGGAGAGCGGCTAGACAATCACAACCCTGATCAGTCATCCAGACAGTCTGCGAGATGGGAAATGACTGCTAGCGGGGTTCAGCTACTGGTTATAGATGAGAAAGGTGCAGAGTTATAATAGATTCCTGACTAGCTTGATTTATCAGTTGAATTATTAGAGTTATCTGCCTTATATACCCTCTATCATCTTTGTCAGTATGTGGATGACAAATTGAGAAGAACGCATAAAGAAAAACACATTTCCATCCATAGCTGTGTGACCTTTAAATCAGCATGTCTTTATTTGGAGTTCATGCAGACACTGGTGTTAATGGGGATGGATGAAACAGTTACAATGATGCTTATGTGAGTCTGTTTAAAAAAAGAACAATTCAAAGTTCTTCAGGGCTAAGTAATCGGGCCCTCGATCTTTAAGCAGAGTTTTAAGGTCAACATGGCATGCTGGGTAATTAAAATCATACTTGGAACACCTCTGTTAGAGGTTGTATAGAGTGCAATCAACGAGTGATTCATTCTCTGAGCAAACTGTGATTATTCTTGACCCTGCGTGCACTGTATGCACTCACTGGTCCCGACCTCCGCTCAGGCTGTCATCAGGACAGAGTGGGGTCAGAGGATTTGAATGGTGGGTGAAGGTTTTTGATGTAAATATTTCTCAGTTTTTATTTTAAATTTGTACTTTTGCATGTGTGTGTGTGTGTTTGTGTTCTTTGACATGCTTTCCTTTAAATGCTACAGCTGTCAGTTCCTCCCTGTTTTCATTCTAAAACTCTTAATCAAGGGCATAACGGGTTAAAAAGGTAAGTGTAGTGACTTTTTTCCCACCATTATTTAAGAAAGTCCCCAATAATGGATGTAACAAGGTCAAAATTTAAATGCTTAATAGATCTTCAAATTTATATTTGTATTCAATCTCTTCAGAAGTGTGTTTATACACACACATATATATATATATATATATATATATATATATATATATATATATATATATATATATATATATATATATATATATATACATCTATATATCAGCACTAATAAAGGCTATTTCCATATGCTATTTCTTAGCTTCCCGATTGGGTCAGACAGGACCAGATTGATTTATGGCATGTTGAAGTCTTTATTACAACACCACCCCGGCTGATAAACTTTAGTAGTGAGAAGGGAGATCTGTGTTTTTCTCTGCTAAAAAAATATTAATGTGATTAATTTTGTAGTGATGGTGGAAACTGGAGCTGAACTGTCTGACAGAAAAAGGACGTCAGAGCAGAAGAAAGCGAAACAGGAGAGCGATAGCACAGGCTAAAGGCTAAAACAAGCTAATGTTTTTTTTCTGATAATGTTCATTCCAACCTACATGCAGCAGTTATACTGGAGTGATCTATTCAAATCTGAGAGTCTGTCAATAAAATGAAGAGTGAGGTTACGTTAGCTCTGCTTGGTGGATGAGCAGGACATAAGGATTTACTAGTGCTACGCGTTAGCCTACAGTTAGAGCGCCGGGCTGCAAGTAGCGCAAAATTAAGCTGGCTACTAAACTACAGTATAAACTGAAAAGTTTGTTTGTTGTCACTTTTCAAACAAAAGCACTGCATAACTGTTGATAAATACCTTACCTCGTCACGTTGCATCCGGTAAAAAGTTATCTTGAACAAAGAAAAGTAGAGTTAAAAAGAAGATCAGATCTCCATTCATTTCCAAAACAAACACACGCCTTGTTAAGAGTCATGTCATCACGACAGTGTGCACGCGATTCCAGCCAAAAAGGTTCACTGCAGTCCAATTCAAACAGATAGTCTTCACAGTACCTTTAATTATTTAGGTTTTTCAATAAACTATGAAACAGCAGGATGATCCTGTAGCCTGATGTCAGAAAGCATGAGCATGGTTCCCAAAGCTAGATGTATGGCAATGAAGAGGTGTGTAAATAAAGGTGGCAAGTGGTGGCCTGTCAGACCCATTTGGCCACCCCTGATGCAACCCCACAGTCCCCCCACTTTACAGATTTTTCTTATCGGTTAGAATAAATGCATTCAGTAAACAATAAATATGTATTTTTTAAACAATTTATTCCTGCATATACTTCATGTCACACTTGGATAAGTTAATAGTGGGCCACCCCAGTAAAAAAAAAAGTGTAGTCACAGCCCTGCTGCAATCCTGACTTTTTCTAAAAAATAGGGACTTATTGCTGATCTGAATGCAAAATACAGGATCTGGAAGTTTGCATGTCATAAATATGGGTAATAATGTAAACATGGGGTTTTGTTGTTTAGATTTACGGAAAGGCAATTGGATAGCATCCTCTGAGTGTTTACCATCTCCAGCAGGTTCATTTGGTGCTTTAAAGTGAAGTGAGACACCACAACATGCTTTTTGCAACTCCACCAGCAGCCACTTTACCCACAAGGCTTTGTTTCAGAGGTTATCTTCACTCCCCACTCAGTTCACTGTTGTAACTGATCTGTCAGTGACGTAAAGGGAGCAGCGGTGACAGCCACTGCACGATTAGAAGCTATGCCAGCCAAAACTGCGCAAGCAGTTGAACAAGGCCAGCCTTTGTTGTTGTTTACACAGCGATTGCCATCATTAGACTTGGCAAGGCTGGCTGCTTCCTTCTTTTATATTAATTAAAATGAATATACAGTACAGATGTCACATGTGGCTCCAAGCCAGAAATTTGAAGTAAGACTCAATTAACCTTGATGACCCCATCCAACACAAACAATGAGAAATTAATTATATGCAGCATCTGACCCAGACAAGCTTAGTGGCTTCCAAACTACATTATAAATGCTTTAGAATACATTTCTACCTTGTTTCTGTCTGCGTCTGCCAAATCAGTGGGCCATTAAAAAAAAATCTGCAGCAACATAAAATGGATATCATGAAAGCACAGGTGCTGGCAGGGCATGCAAGCTCAGGAAATCTGCATTGTTAATTTATGTTATTTATTTATTTATTTATTTTTTTGTGTGATTATTGTCACACACTGGGCACTTCAACGAGCCCCAGTCAGTTTAGACGGATACACGCTTGTCATTTGTTTTGGAACAAGAGAGAACATGATATATTTCAGTGCTGTTTACATGTGTGTCGAGACTGAATAGACTATATATAATATGGATGGAACCAGTGGTTTCTGAAGAGACACTCCTGAAACTGAGCTCTGTTATAGTTGAAATGCTGACTCAACCTTACTTCCAATCAAGAAAAGGTCAAAGAAGTGGAGCTTTGGCAGGCTTTTATCCTCCTGGAAAACAGCAACAATCTATCCACTTGTCAGGTGGCTCGGTCATGCCTCTAAACATCAAATTTATTTAAACCGCTTTTGATTGGTAGAGTCTTAACATACGCATTTAAAAAGAAGACTCCTTTGTGTGAATGAACAAATGAGCAATATAACCAAAACTGCAGGCCGTAAACGTGTTAGAATTTATAGATGCATAAATGGATATAAATGGGAGCTAACCTGGATTCTTTGGATTTTGCAGCCAGCTAGAAGACAGGAGACAGTGCAATCTTAATACTTCCTCAATGGCTTTATTTTTCCAACACTGCTTGATAATGGTGGTTGCCTTACTGGAAATACTGAATCTAACAAATCTCGAAAACAAGGACAAGCTGATGTGTGCCAGATGAGACCTGGATACTGGTGACCAGTCAGTCACACTACACTGCGAATGATTTTTATAAACTTAACTTTATTTTACCATAATATCTCCCGTTATGTTCTGTAAAATATCTATGCTGTCAAAGGTTAGCTTTTTCTATCACATTAACCCATCTTAATACATGTTGATACAACTGTCTGTTGCATTATTTTAAAGACGTGCTGTTTCTCAGTATGCATACTTGAATATGATTATGAATATTTTATTTTCGGTTACAGGCTGCAGTACAGAAACGTACGCACTTGAACACATATGCACATACGTGCCCCCAACCGAAGGTTTTCTTACAGGAAAAATAAATCTGACAAATTATGTAACCGGAAAAAGGAATAGGCTGAAGCCGAGACTTATTTTTGCCTATCCTGTACAATCCATTGATTAACCTGAAATACCAGTGATACAAAGAAGATAAAAAGAAAAGAACACTAGATTGACACCATGTCAGCATACATCTGGACTGACTGACTTGTGATACGTCATCAATCAAAGCCAAACTTCTGTTCCAATTCAAAGTCTGCATCAAAACAATTGCGGTCAAATTACCCGGATGTGGACTCACCCCGCCCCCTTTTACCAAGTCTGCTGCTGGACGTAACCTCAGCGGCTTTTCACAATAACAACTCCACAATGCAATTTACGCTGTCCAACAAGAAACTCAAACAATGGTGGAAGAGAAGATGCACAACTGACAGTAACCTTTGCTGTCATGTTAAAATATATTTGGGACACAATTTTGTTTGAAACCCAGAGACATTGAATGAGTTGAGTAAAATTATACGTCAACAAATTGCCGGCAATGCAACCGGATGTGATGTATACATACGTAGACGATGACGCTAGTAAAGTCCGCGGCTGTTCCAACAGTACTAGGATCGTACTGTGGACTCCCGTACCTCTAAAGTCTGAGCTCCGAAACAAACTGTTCATGTCTGAACTTCCAGAGAATGCAAATCTGATCTTGTGAACTTTAAATTGAAAACCAGCTATAGTGTTAAAACATTCATGTCCTTCTGAGGAGGATTATAATTGTTTTGGGGCTCACCTGAATTTTAAAGTTTCCATGCTACGAGTTTTTGTACAAGAAAAATGTCACATTATCAGTAGTAACCTTTGTAAAGATTGTGATTACTGTATAAAAGAATGAAATAATAATATTGTTATTAAATGTAAACACTGTAATTTAAAATTCCATAATGATGGTTTTCTACCCCTGCATTGACTTCACTGTACAACAGCTGAGGTTAATGCTTGAGAAAACAGAACCCGGCTTTTTTTTTCTCCTTTTGACTTTTCTACTCTCCTTTGCCATAACGGTTCACAAGTTGGTGTAAAATATGCTGTTTAAAAATTGCAGTTTCCATACAACTATGCATCCCTTTCTTTAAAGTAAATAGGCTCCTCTATGACACACGTTTGCACGTACACTCACACCCGTGCACACATAATCAAACAATGAAAGTGTCTCGATAATTTGAAACGTGTTTGCATTCGTGCACAATACAGTGATCCGCAGACTTTCATGTTATCACACTGGCAGTTATGAGTAATTGCACCCTGCAGCAGTCCCTTTTTCTGGACAACTTTTAATTATGTTACAAAGTGCACTCGCTCTCCTGCATTAATGTCTCTGCTGGAGTCTTGAGCGATTACATTCGCTCTGGTGTTGTACAAGCACTGTAACTTCCCCAAATCATGAAAACATGTTTATTAATCTTGTGCGATAAACTTACACCATGCAATTCATTGATGCGCACCAGAGATTAGTCTTTGTGTGCATGTATGATAAGGTATTTAAAGATAACATGGACTGAAGCTGTGGAATGTATATAAAGATGCGGAGAGGCAGCAGGGTAGCTGAAGTGTTTTTCTTTGAAGGGAGAGAATAGCAGCGATGACGGGCTGACAGCATGAATGAATGAACCCAGCCTAACATATTCCTCAGGCTCTGTGGATCATTTATGGCTTGTATGGCCTATGCCTGCAACATCTCTCCCAGTGGAGATGAATTTGTGTGTGTGCTGTCCATCATCAGAGCAGCAGATGAGTGTGAAATCAAGCACATACCAACCTGCAACATGTCATTCACAGTTTCATGTCGAGCAAGTCCCTCTTGTCACACTTGAGACAGGAAACACGTTAAGGCGCGCTTGTTTCACCCTCAGTTTGACCAGCATATAAAAAAAACCCCTGCAACATACACATACATCTTTAGAAGAAAGCAACCTCCTCAAAATATTCTCATTTTCTATGTAAACTAAAAACAAATTTGCTTTTAACTAATCTGGATCAGTTTGTAATGCAGCTCAGGTGGACTCCCAGTTCGGTTCAATTAGAAACTCTGCAAAGGAAAGATGCTTTTTTTTCTCTTTTATCAGATACCTACGAGGGTGCATAAGGCATAAAACTTGCCAGAAAATCAGCAGAATTATACCTACGAGAATCCTGTTTGAACATTTTCTTCCCTCCAGAATTTCTCAATATCCCAAGAGATATGAGACTAATTTTCCAGGGAGGATTAAAAACACCTTTGGGAAACATGTTCGGAATTGAAACCATGACGGAAGTTCTGAGTTTGTGGATTTGATTTCCACTTTTTTTGTTCCCATCAAGACATTATTCGTTGAAGATTTATTAGAAATTTAAATGTAAATGATTACAAGGCATGCACTCGTGTGGGCATAAAACACCTATTTAACGCCTGACTGATTATGACTGCATATATTAAGCGCAGTGGGAAAAGTGACCACCGCACTAACAAGAGTAATCACGGTGTGGGTTTTTAAAAAGACCCAGAACAGGAGACAGGGGTCGTTTGGAAGCATGCTCTTACAATCAATGTACACCGCACCGTGCTGGCTTAATCACAGATCTTGTACGTGGATAATCGCTACAAGTGAACCTTGCCTGGCTGACATTTGCATATATTGAGTTACAGGAGTCAGTCTCACTCTGACTCTATCTGCTGGATCATTGTGTGGGATATTATCAGTGTGGGAACATCAAAAACATCTTTTTCTTTTTTTATTATTTATTCATTTATTGATTGATTGATTAGGTCATGTTTTTTCACTTCATCTTGAATAGGTTTATTATGTCGAAACACTCGCCAGTTTTGATTTTAATCCAACACTGAACTCCTATGTGCAGTAACTATTGTTGAAGTAAAAACCTTTTCCAACATTAAAGAGGGGGTATTTGGCATTCCGATATCACCACATAAGGATCTCCTAACTGGTTCAAGGCACATTGGAGGGTGAGGTCTCAAACACTAAGGTCTTCTTACAGCTCTGCCATCAACAGGCCTCCGGAGAGCTGGCCAATCAGAGTGAAGGGGGGTTTGTGCAGTAGGGAACCTTAAAGAGACAGCAGCTAAAATAAAGCTTTTCTGACAGAAGCTGAAATGAGGGTTAACTTAAACACCAAAGTGAGAAAAATAGAGATTCTTTTTAAAGTGTTTATAATGTAAGAAAGAAAGAAAAGTGAAATTTCAATAGCCTCTCTTTAATTAAAATATCCTTGCATATTCCTCGTCTGTTTGCCTTCAGTGAAGAACATCATAGCTGTGATGATGACGAAGATCCCTTGAGTGGATCCCTGAGGCACTACCAACACATCACTGCTTTTAGGGGCTATTAAGGAAAGTATAGTGATAATTATTTTGTAAGAACCTACTGTGTCATGTAATACATGCAAAATTATCAAAAAAAAAAATAAAAAAATGCTGTAATCCGCCTCTTTAACTTATTCCTTCTGTGCAGTTTGGAGTTAAAGCAATCAAAAATGGCAAAACAGTTACACTTACATCACATCCATGAGCAAAATCTTTAATTATAACCTTGCAAAACTGCAATCACATCTTGACAGCATCATATGGTTAGAGAAATAATGTGACGGAATTAAATCCACGTACTTCATTTAATGATTTATTACAGTAAGTCTTACAAATGTACTGTTTACACGAATAAATAGGATTAACAGTCAATACAAATGACGGCACAGCAGGGCCAAAACAAACCCACTTTGTTTAAACGCTGCTGTTGAAAACTGCACTGGAGCTAGTGTTTTATATTTATATTTATTATTATTTATTTATTCAAGACAAGCCTGTCTGAATCCAGTCCAAATCATGCCGCCACAACAGATCAATGCCCACAGATAAATGACTTCAGGACGCTACACAAAGTGTTACGACAAACCATCTGGAAAGCTTGTGCTGCTTGAAATAATCAAAACAAACAGGGACCCGAAGAGCTGGGGCAAAACATTGTGACAAAACATTGTTAGAGAGATTACAATGAAGATATTAACTGAACTTTGATTAATGAGATAATCACATAGAGAGGGGGATTCACGTCTCATCAGGATGAAGGTGGTGTTACTGTCCCATTTCTGCGGAGCTGCTCCTAAACTTTTTATTACATGATGTGCTCAGTTTTCCCCTTTCATCCACCAGAACACAGTCATCACAGACCAGCACAAGTCTCACGAGAATTAATTAACCTGTATTGTTCATGGGTAAATCCATTGAAGGCCTTATGGGAAATAACGAAAGTGAGTGCTCCTCCTTTATGTGCATAATCAATAAGAAGGTGTGACCGGACGAGAATGTAAATTTTACTCAAGTTGTTGCAGCAGCTAAGTATCCCTTGACATGACACATTAAATAGTTTATTGCTATTGACACATGCCTGGGTCTGTTTTGGATGACTTTTGCTGCTCTTCTAACATCAAAGCGTCTTACGATCCCTCAGTTCCTAGTCTGTGTGTGTGTGTTTTGTTTTTTTTTCTTGCATAGCTTTTACTATCAGGGAGGAGAAGCTTCAGCTTCCAGTCAGCATCTGTGGAATAAACTACAGAGCGCAGAGGCTCTGCTCCACCAGAGAGCAGTCTTAAAGAGCAGCGCTTCAGCTCAAAGACCACACATTTAAGTGTTTCACCAGTGGGAGGTTGCCAAGGTCTAATTAGCCACTGTGTGTGCTCTGTCAGCGACAGCAGACCTGTACAGGGCCTTTCCTTCAGCTGCCAAGTGAGCACCAGTTTATTGTAGCTCCATAAAACAGAGTAAAGCACAAGAGCTTCAAGTGCATGTTCTGCTTGGTTCTCCCCATGGGAACACTTCTAAAGAGAGGATACAGCAATTATCCATGGGCTGCAAAGTGAAAAGGTGAAAGGATTTGTATTTACCAGCCAGAGAGTGGTTAATGACAATACAATATGCTGGAATTATGGGGATTAGAGGGCAGGGATTTGTGCACCGTACAGTCAATGCTCAAGTTCAATCAACACCTTAGTGCTACCTCGGTAAATTGAAAGTCTAAGGCAGAGGGAGGGTGAGGAATATCCAGCAGGAAAGGTCAAATGTGTAAGCAACAAGTGGTTTCTTCTGCTTACAGAGGTTTCATTTTCCCTAAGCACAAAAGTCATTTAAAAGAGAGGAAAAACAGGGGAGACCTCACAGCATGCTGAAATTTAAAGTGGCTCAGGTGGGCTTTTTTTGTCAAGTCAAGTTTAATTTAGTGCCCTTAATTACAGGTAGAGTCTCAAAGGTCTGCACAGCACTTGAATCACGAAAGAAAAAGACACTCTCAAGCACAGATTTAGTCTTTTTTAATGAATAATAGAAAAAAAACATACAGAAGCAGAAAACAAAAAAACAATTAATTTGTAGCACACTACCTGTAAATTAATCACATTACATACATGAAGTATTAGTACTGTATTTTGCAAGATACATCAACTATATCTGATCTCATAAAAAAAAATCAGCAGGACTCAGTTTAGAGCTGTAGGACAAAACAACCCCAGACAGACATTTTCCTCTTAATGCTTAATTTCAGGAGGGATGGTAATGCTCTACCCACGCTGAATCAACTACTGTGTGGAGAGCAATAACAAGGCAACAACATTATTCAGGAGAGCACTCACTAAGTAGTGGGGAGGACTTCAAAGCCATATTACACTTGATTTAAATCATCCATAGAAGTCATGTAAATTACATCTACTACCTTTTTCCAATAAAAGTTTTCTGTCACCAATGACTGGGGATGACGAAGGAAATGTTTCTAATAATTGATTGCGTAGTTTTCTTAAAATGTCAACCCAATGCCCAGAAGGAAAAAAAAAATGTTTTCAATGTTAGTTATTCTTTCTGCATATCAGCTACTGTCTAAAAAAACAGCAGCTGAAATATATTAAAAAAAAAAAAACATCTCCTCTCTGAATCATTAATTTTGCTAACAGCATCCCAAGTTCATCCAATCAGAGGCACAAATCAGCTCACGTGACTGATGAGCGTCCTATAGCTGTTAGAGCAGAGACTCAGAGCCCGCCTTTTTTCCAATATGGCATCGCCACATGATTTGCTTCAAAAATCCCTTTAAAAACAGACAAATGACATTGCAGAAAATATGTCCATTAATTATACAGTGTATGGTTTGAATCAGCACTTCCAATCAGGCGACTGCCATTGCTAAGCTTCAAAAGTCTGTATCACAAACCACTGGATGATTTCACAGAGATGACATCCAGGTTTAACACAGTCAAGGTTTTGACATCAGTGTTGTCCAGTCCCATAAAAGTGGAGGAACTGAATCCAAATATGTCAATAACTGTGTCACTTATCATGACAGCTTTGGTTGCAGAAGCAGGGCTTTGTTATCTGTCTGGTAGGTCTCTGTGTTCTTTACTACAGTCTCATCCAGAGCCTTTGTTTCTGCAGTGTTTCAGAATAAAGCAGCTCTTGCTGAGGAAAAAAATAGTCTGAAAAATAAGTTTTTTACACAGCTTCCAACTTGAATGATTTTTACAAAGGTTGACTCAGAGACGCACATCAATCGTGACAACGCCATGGTCTAACCGCGCATGTAATTGAAACAATCGATTGCAATTTCATAAACACAAATGTGCATAAAGCACAGAACCGGTAAAGTGAGCTTCTGCTGGTTGAGTGATCAGAACTGCACGCCAATCAATCTCCCCGTCTTCCCCCCTCCAGGCTTGTTTATTGTTTTCCCATTGAATGCTGGATAGGGAGGCATTGAGCAGGTCCTCTGTCATTTCAAGGGGAGAGTTTCTGAGCTCTGCCTAAGGATCAGTTATCTCTCTTCAACAGAACAAAAGATCTTGTATTACAGGCTCAAAATATGTCCTTGATCACAGAGTTGAACCTTCATAGAGAGAGGGTGGTGTATATGGGAGTTCTTTTAGCAGTGTGACGATAAAAAATTGTCTATTCTGTGTGACTGAGAAGAGAAACAAGCTTGTGAAAAGAAGATGAACAACGTTACCTGAAACCTTCCAGCTTAAGTATTTCATAAATGTCCTACAAGTCAGACAAGTGTGGGTCAAGTTCTCTCTGGAGCAGAAAGAAAAAGCTCTGTCTGGTCATCTAAGGGCTCTGAATTGTTCAAAGATATTGGTTTCAGTTAAAATAAGTAGCAGCATAGGACTTAGACGAAAAGGAACCGTGAGGTGTTTTCATGTTGAGTTGTTTCTGGTGACTCCTTTCTATGATGGAATCAGGTATGTTTTTGCAGGATGAAGACTACATTTCCCATGAGCACCGTAACCCTCTGTTGTAGATGTGCCTCCTGCTTGCTTTTGATGCAGGACAAATGAATGCAAAACAGATGTCTTTTTGTAATCCACGACTTTCTGCAGTGATGAGTTAAAGCATATATCCTCTAATTAACTGCCAAAGGTAATGAATTATACATCTTTACCATAACTGGTTTTTATTAAAGTGGTTTAAAACGTTTTAAATATACAAACGGTTGAACTCTTTTGTAGAACAGCCTTGCCTTTAAAAATGTTAAAACTGTTTTTTTTCCCTCTTGCAACCATCAGGCACTGCTGTAAGTTTTACCTTGTTCTAATCACCTCGTTTGTTCGAAATGTGTCAAAAGTCCTTCCGTGTTGATTGTTTAATCATAGCTTTGCCACAATGAGTAAGCATGCCAGTCTCATCAAGCTGCAATTACTCACTTTGATCACAAGGTGTCCATTTGGGATCTGATACGACAGATATTGTTAAAAAAATACTTGTATTTTCATGTATTATAATTTTATTCAAAAAAAAAAAAAAAAAAAAACAGAGGGAAGCACTCAAACTTTCTGCGAACACCTTCATGAGTGGTGTAAGCAAAACAATAACTGCATTTCCATTCGCCTGGGATTTCTCAAAAACCAAAAAATTAAAAATAAATAAATTTTGAAAAACCTCTCAAATTTCATTAAAAAGTTTTTACGCTCTCACGAATGATGATGTCATGAAAGTGCAACAGAAACACCTCACCGGACGTACTCAGCGCAGGTTGCCAGCTTGTACAGGGCTATGGCCACTCGCTGAGGGGATCATGGGTTCTGGTGCAACTACATCCTGGATCGAATCCCACAGTGTTTTCGAATGTAGTCCGGGTCATCCTGGAGTTTTGGATCCATAACTCCTCTGTGAACTCCTCGGCCACGATCCTCTCCAAAAAGTCCCTAGAACATGGCCGTTGCCACACATACAGACTCTGTCATTTATAGTTAAATGCCTTCTGCTTTCGCCTGTTGACAAAAACAGTAACGCCCACTAAAACGACAGCTTGCTCTTAAAATGGTGATATCCATGGCTAACCGCCGGTTACAGTCCTCCTTCCTTCTTCCACATCTGAATCTTGCGGGACAAGTATTTATTCGTTATCCGCAATTCTAGTCGTAATGGAAACTCCAGCAAGGTGCAATTTTACTTCACTGAAACTTCGGAAATATCGCTTTTATTTTGCAAAAAAAAGTGTAATGGAAAGGCAGCAAGTGAGGCATCTTGGGTTACTTGCAGACAATTAGAGCTCACCATTTATTTCTATCTATCTGTCCGTCTGTCTATACCGTTTTTTTTTTTTTTCTTTCCCTGTTTCTCTTTTCCTCTCTCTTTCCCCCCTTAGCTCTGTCTCGCTCTCTCCCCTCCTGCCTCTCCTGGTGTTAAATTAGATGGGAAAAGGTAATGAGAACATTTCATGCCAGCAGCATTAGTAACAATGATAATTAATGTCCATTGTCTTTTGAATCTTTTGAATTAGCCAAATATTAGGCATCAGGTGAAATTAGCTCCCTGTATCAAATCACATTAATCAACATTTAGGCCCACCTGCTAATCACGCTAATGTGCTACACATCCTGAAAATTGGAAAAGGAGGCCGCATGAACGCATAAGGAAGTCCTGGAATCAAATGTGGTGGTGAATACTCAGAATACTCAGAAGTGTGTGAAAGGCTAATTTGTTTGAGGATTCATAACACACACATTGATATTTAATATCACATGGATATTTGTATGAATAAAAGAGTAGACATGTTTTTCCTTCTGTTTTTCATCCTTAAAAATCCATTTGCTTTGGCTCTGGTCCTGGATTACAGGACCAGTTTTCAGGTCAGTACAGCTGTATGGACATGGCCTTGAGTTTACATTTATGTAGGATTTTTTTTTCTTTTGGTCAGTTCCTGAGATCAGGGAGTGAAAGCCCATTTCCAGTATAGCATGTTGTCTCTATATTCAGCGGCTATTCAAGAAGAAATCCATTTGAGTAATGGGTCCAGCTCACCTTTCTGTGACCTGTAAAATCCCTGTATCATTGCTTGCACCATTTTTGCTACCACTCTTTTCCACAACACAAATTAAATACAGCTTCAGGTTTCTTACCATGGGCTAGTAAAAAAGGCATATTCAGAAATAAATAAACTTTGTTGATTAAAAAAAAGATGCAGAAACCTGCGAGAAAGATAAATCAAAATATCTGGCACACAATGAAAGTCAGGACCACAGTATTTGATCCTTTATATGTGATATGTATGTTGCTTTCTTTTTAGTTATGGTTTTTAGAAGAAGATGAGGTTGCACTGATCACGAGAAGGTGCTGAGTTTTTTTTAAATTTATTTTCTTCTGTTTGAATTCCTGCAATCTCTCCCTGCCAGCAGAAATCCATCCAGGATCCCACTTTGGAGGCTTTGCCAGCTAGCATATGCACGATGAAAACCACGCCTGCAACAAATCCTGCACAATGTGCTGTGATGGAGAAAAAAAAAAAACAAGGAAAAAAAAAAACCAAAAAACTAAGGTTGTGGCCAAGCAGTTGCTTTGCTACAGGACACTGATTAAAGAAGCCAAATGTCTGCCAGAGAACGCTCTGCAGCAGTCAATGGCTTGATTTACTGTACTTTTGTTCTATTTGTGTTTCAGCATGGTATCCAGGAAGTAAAAGAGATGTTGATGTACTGCAGATAGCAGTGTTTTACCAGAATGGACTCCTCCCTGTGTGTAAATGAAGTGCATTGTTCACTTGAGGTTCATTTTGGACTTCACATCAGACTGTGAGGCAGGGTGGCTGAGGACAGTGTTTGCAGTAGTTATTGGTGACGTGGGAGTAATCATAGAGGATTTGGAGGAACAGCGGTCTTATTTTGGAGTTATTGATTTTTTTTGACTGCCCCTGGCAATGTTAGACAAGTGAGGCAGGAATTTCAACCCCCCCAATTGGAGAGTAATAGAGCTCCTCCAGCACCAACGACACGCTCATTTTAAAATCTACTCCATAAGAATACTTTTTCAGCTAGCTACGGTTGCCTTCATTGCCCCACTGGCTGTGTGTTGTTGCCAGCTTAGTTTGCATGTCATGCATCTGGTGCACAGTCTGATGAAGTATAAAAATTGCATGCTTTTATCAGACCTCAGGCTTTCAGTGCAAAGCTTTGCGAGGGGCTCTTGTAATTTCTCTTCCTGATCTGCTCTCTTCTGGTTTTGGATCACAGCACACATACAGTTGTGCATTACAACCAGCTCCCACTCACAGCCACCCCCCGTGCTGATTTCTTTTTCTTTTACTATTTTTCTAGATCTGATTTGTGGAACAATTCAAGCAAATGCCCTTCCTAACTCAATCATTGCGCCATCATTCATTTTTTCACTTTCTCACCAGTGGAAAGTGCCAGTCAAAGGACTTACCTGTCCATTTCTACAGCACCATCAGCAAGGATATTTACACATACTGGGATTCTGTGAGGGTATGAAGTGCAGTTTTCTGTTTCTAAGTTAATGTTTAGACATCATCTGATTCTTTGGCTGTGCTAGTAGCATGGTTTTCGGAACCAAAGACTGGATTGGCATAGTGTACTGATAGCATCCAGGTGGATCAATTCACATCAAATGGTCAAATCTCAGTCTGGTATTGTCACATGGCTCTTACCGATGGCAGCGTGTGTCAGCTGGATTATCCATACTAAAATATTTTGTCATTGTCCCCATGATCTTTATGACATATGGACGTAGAGACTTTCTGTCTCTGAAGAGAAGTCATGAAGCATGTTGTTGGTGGTTGCTATACTGGAAATGCTGATTCAACCTAACTTTCGATAGTCCTAGCCAGAAGTAAAGAGGTGGAGTTTAGACAACAAAAATCTCCCTGATAAAGTGTCTGCCATTGGAGGAAGGAACTATTTGGACTTGAACTGTTCTTTCAACATGTTTTTTTTTTGTTTGAATGTGTATATGGTTCCTGATGCTTCCTCAGCCTCAAGTAAAGACTCAAGAAACTGCAGTTTTTATCACCTCTATGTTAGCGTCATATTTTAAGACCACAGGTTGCCGCTTAATTGTCCTCAGAAGAAGTAACTTCATGACTCTGGAGGACCTCCAGATTCTGAGCATTAAAAACGACTGCGTAAAGTTCCATTCCTACCACTTTTGATGCCATCAGGGTGGACAATGATACTTTGGAGTTATTTCTTATTTACTTTAAATGCAAATTATGTTATTTCTAATTTATTATTTGGCTTTTTCCTGCAGTATTTTTTTCATTTTTAAATATTCTCATTATATTTGGTTAATTTGTGGAAAAACATTCAATAATGTCCCCGTTCATTTGGCCATTTGTGTTAGAAATGAATAAAAATCAGCTCCTTCTAATTTTTAGAGAGGAAACTGTCATCCTTTTAGTGAGTTAGCCAAATGCTTCATTTTCTGAACAAATGCACACAAAACTTTAGAAACTCTCATCAGCATTAAGGGATGACAAGTTTTTGTATACTTACACACAATCATAAGACAGTGAATGTGCATTTTAAATACAAAAAAATTATAATGAGAATAATTAGTCTGAAAGATTTGTCATGCTGATCACAGCATTTGCTCAAAACACTGCGTGAATGTATCCTCAAAAGAACCTTAAAATAACTTCACACTTTAATCCCTGTTCATATGTTATCAGTCAACCCTGGAGGTCTGTTTATTTAGGTAATTAAGTCTTGGCTAAAACACCACTGGTATCAATTATTTTCCAAGGTCTGTGTCCTGCCTCGAAAGCAGCAGTATATTAGCAGGGACAGTAATGGCTCTGTTTTCAGACTGAGGGACAGGCAGCACAATGCGTTATGACAGTGCTTCAATGGAAGTTGAATTCATCATGTTCCAGCGTGCACTGAACACGGTCAGACAATTCCTCATCTGCCGGGCCACATCTTACTCACCGTCTACGAATGAGGCCACGAACTGTGGAGCAACAATCACTTCCGTATTAGGAATCATCCTGTGATTACTGTACAGCTAATCAGCCTGTAATCACCTTAAGAGCCTGTCATGTCTTTGATAGAGTGTGCACGATCCACTATTCTCATCAATGTGACCACACAGCTGACACTAGTCTCATCCTGTTACGGGGCCTCATTTGAGCTCCCTCCTGCAGGAATATGCTGACTGAGATATCCCACCTCAAGCTATTGTTCCTCTTTTAATCTCTGCGCTCAGAACATTTTCAATTTCAGCTCCTCACTGAGCTGCTTCTGTGAGGACCCACAGGTCTGATCTCACATTTCTCAAAGAAAAAGCTGTATCAGATATATGCAGATTAGGACTGTGAGTAGTGATTATTAGATATATTGTATTTTTTTGTTTATTTATTTTTATTTTTTTGCAATGTTTGTCCTCAAGCCCAAGGAAATCAGCTTCAAATAACTTGTTTGGTCATAACACAAATTAAAAACTTGCAATCCTTGCACAAAGCCAAGGTAAAACTAAGAGAATTGGTAACTCCTTTTGATTAAAATGCTGAAACCGTCATTTCTGCATGCTAAATTATTCCTGAAACTTGCACTCGGTCTTTATTCTGCGACGGACCTCAAAAGCATTCCTCTGAATTAACAACTAACATTTTTTTTAAAAAGCTATTTTTTCAGTGCTGCAGTGCCAACTGGACAGGGAACATGAGGTAGTTTGATGAGCAGACTGATAAATCAAGCTTGAGTGACTCATTTGTCCCAGAAGACTATACAGCATTATGGTAACTGCTCATTTGGTAGTGTCAGCTCAATTGTGCTGCTTTGCATTCTGTTGTTTTTCTTTGCAAACATGTTATCTCTTTATTCCAGAGTCGTCGCTATGTCGCAGAAGTAAACAGTTGTCCTACAGCTTATTAAAATGGTCACGAGGAAAATACGCTGTGAGTCACTGCGAAGTGTGTTTGTTCCTCATTTGTGGGTGATATTAAGTCAAATCTACAGTTTTTTTTACACTTTCATTCAGACAGTTTGGCTTCCCTGAATATTAACTTGGTAATGAGGGGAAAATGAGCGTCTGTTTCATTTCAGCCAGACAGTATCCCGTGTGTGGGATTTGTGCATCTAACACCGCCCGACTTCACTTTTTTCAGCTGTCAAAAAATGTAAAATCCTGGAGATTTTATCACAGATTTGGGGGCATCTTTTCCTCTTATATTAAGATGAGCTTTGTGAATGCAAAGATGCATTCGCTGGACCATGTGAGCTCCAGTTAATTAGGGGTTTATATACTGTACTTTCCTTGGCTGCTCAGAGGCAGAATTACAAAAGCAGTCAGGAGTCAAACAGCAGATATGGCACACAATGTAAGTCGTGAGGGTTTATTTTGTGTCAGCTGCAGCCTGTGGGGCTGTCTGTTCCTGAGCTCTCTTTAAAATTACTCCTTCTTACCTCCTACTAAGGCCAATTTTTCTACCATTAAGCTGACGGATTTACTCTTGTGATTTAATTCAATCAATTGGAAAGAGCAATAAGATATATTTCAGACGTGGGACAAAGGTCCGCATCATTCGTCTGCACTCGATCTAAGCAAAACAATTATACAAATGACCTTTGAACACATTACCCTATTTACTTCATTAGGTTAAGTGGTTTCCCCCTGAGCTGCTCGGCCACATAATCTCCTCTGACTTGGCTTCTTTTGCAATGAGCTTGATTTGAAGAAAACGCAGTGAATAAAAAGGTCAAAAGTCATCTGGCAGGATCTATTAGCCAGTCTACATCCTCCTCCGTATGCTTCCAGTCATACAGTATATTAACAGTGAAATCTTAACTTGATGTCAACAAGAGCTTTTAGCTCCTTTTCTTATCCTGATGCTCTACAGATGGAAGGAAGGGAGTGCAGCATTTTAGAGACTGGAAAGTGGTTAGTAGCGAATATAGACTGTCACTGCTTGGAGAGCAATAGGGAACGAAATGAGAGAAAACAGGTACATCTCCCCCAGGTCTATAATCCTGAGATTACTGTTTGCTCTGGGGCCTGTCTGACTGCACTCCGGGCCGCCTGTGCTTCACTTCTAATCTCCTCGGCCCCAGCTGTCCAAGAATTGATTTGAAGATTCTCTGAATCAATTACTCTCCTGTCCAAGGTCCCATTGCCGGTGAGATATACTCACACATGCACATGCGCACGCCTATACATGCACATGATGGGAAACAAATGCAGAGGAAAACGCAGTCGCATACACACAAACACAACAGAGTCATGTCTCTGTAGAAAACACTCATTCTTAGGAGTTAATTGAACAACCTTTTGACCCTCCTCTTCAACCAGACCTTGTACAGACCTCTTAGTGGTATGTTACAAAGCTGATAAGTGGCCATTACTTGCCAAGATGAGGTTTGATTTTTTTTTTTTTTTTAGTCAACATGTCTTCTTCTCATATGTCTCTTTCCACCTTCATTTTTCAATGGGAAAGTATTCTTTTTTATGTCGTGGAGTGCTGATTAAACTTCCTGTGAGAGGTTTTTAGTTATGAAACAAATTGGACGTAATACAGGTGCTTTTATATGACCTTCAAAAACAAAGAGCCTCAGGAAAAGACAGATTCAACGTCTGTAGTTGCTGCAACTAGGCTGATTTCAATGAAGTGGTTCACAGCAGACAGAAACTAGAGCCACTTAGAGCCATTCTTTACATTTTCCACACGGATTAATGAGTGACTGAGATGATGTCAGCTCTTTTAAGACCACAAAGCTCAAAGTGAATTTGCAGGTAACAGCATGACTGTACAGTCAGCAGTAGTTCTGTTACACCTCTAATACTTCATGTAACACTCCTTTTGATATGTGTGATTCCTGTGTGTCCGCCCTGTCTCAGCTCTGGCAATCTGCTGGCATATCATATCCAACAACACAGGACAGATCATGCAAAGACAGGATGTCTGACAGCAAAACATCATGAAGACATTCAGTTAGTTTTCCAGAATAGAACACTCAAAGTTGACGCCAGTTTGATTTCAATTAACTATAACCTTTAACCTTCATACCCTCAAAATGTACAGAGCCAAGGCTGGAGTTAACAGGGCACAGGTTTTCAGAAGCCACTGATTACTTCATGGATGAAGGGAGGCTCATCATGGAGGCTGAAAACAATTTATTGTGTTATAGCAGACTTTCAAAAACTGACACAGATTGAAAGAATCAGAATGAGAGTAGCCTTTATTCACCAAGTATCTTCAAAAAGCATACAAGGAATTTGACTTTGGTTTGAACTGTGCTCTCTCTTTGTCCATCATGTAAGAATAAACACTAAATATCACTACTATAAGAGATTGAGTAAGTAAAAAATAAATGAATTTCTTAACAAAAACCAATTTAAGTCAACAAATTTAAGTTAAATAGTCGTGAAATATTCCTTTTCTTCTAGTATTTCAAGAGCTGCTGCTGGCAGCATTCTACACTGAAAAAGCATGCTTTTAACGTTTATTCTTTTACTTTTCTATTTAATATTTTCCTTCTTTCTTTTATTTTTTCTTTGCTTTTCTTTCTTTTTTTTTTGTGTGTGTGTACACAATTCTTGTGTACCGGTTGGGTTTCCAACCAAACACCTGCATTCCTGAGTGTTTCAATATTGCATGTGGGCAGGGAATAGGGAGGTTTCAGTGTAAGGGAGAAGAAGCCAGAGCATGTCTACCAAATGCCTCCAATTGAGGTCATCATTTATTTATTTATTTTTTATTGAGTCATGGAAAGCCTTGGACAAGCCCACCCATGTATTATTATTAAACCAGGGGAGAAGAAATTGACTCCTTTGGTGCAGAGGAAATTTTAAGGTGAACTTGGCTCCCCCCTCAGCGGTAATTATTATCTCTCCATGCAGCCGTGCAGGACGGATAGGGAGAGATCCCAGGGAAGCTGGCGCTGGCATTCTTTTCATTCGCTGGTTCGACATTCTTTTCAATGTGCCTGTTTGTAGCAGCTTAGAAATGCAGTCTGCAGCTGCAGAAATAATTGCAGTTTATTGCCAATTAAACTAATGAGTTCTAAAATAGCCTCAAGTGTGTTGTCTGACAAAGCTGCTAAAAACCACACTGTGAGAGAGAATAGTAATGTAAGAAAATGAGCGAGGAAGAATGGGTGGTGAATAAAGGTTAAGGAAACTGAAGGTCAACTTAGATGAAATCCCTCACACACACACACACACACACTCCAAATTCCCTCAAGCCAGTCTGGACTGAAGTACCCAAGTCTCGAAAGAGATATGCTGCTCTTTGACAGATGTCCTCCCTAGGCTTGGCCTCCAGCGTCTCCCTAAGCGGTACGTCATTAATAATGTAGCATGCTTTTGCTCAAACCTGCCTGACAGATGTGCATAGATTGAGCCTGAGGTTCCTCGCTGCTTGTCAACATTCCGCTGTTATTTTTAGGGATAGGTTGTACAATGGTTGTGCACGTTTTTTTTTTAGGTATAGCTGAGTCAGTCAAAACAATTGAGGGAACAAATTTGTCATTTTCCCCACTGCGCTGGGATCCAGGTGGCAGTTGGCAAGCAGAAAATGGCTGAGGAAAGCCAAGATCAAGAAATGAAGAACATGTTCACTGAAATATATCAACAACCTTTGGACATTTGACAAGAAATGTGGGCCAGACATGTCCCCTTCAGGATCAGTTTTAAAACCTTTGAAGTTCCTTTAACTTAACATGAGGCATGATGGTCAGGAAATGAAAGAGATTTGATCCACTGCCTGCTTCCAAAAATGACCAGAATGCTATTACCAGTATCAACAGATATGCCAGGCTATGTTATTAAATATGTTATATGTTATATAAATATGTATAATATTTCCTTGCTAGTAATGAGTGTAATGTTTGCTAACGTTTGCAAAAAAACAGTAGCCTACAAAGAGATATGTGCTGTGATTTTTTTCCCCATTAGTATCAGTGTGATACTAGGCTAATATCCAAGTCTAAATCAAGGGGCAACATCAGGTTGAGAAAAATGAAGCCTATGTGGAAATGCTAAAAGCTACGGCATTTAAAAAAAAAAAAAAAAAAAAAAAAAAAACATTTACAGCCTGGTTCAAAAAACAGCTTGGGTCTGAAACGTTAATTTCACTATCAGCACATCATACAGGGGATGAAATTTTTTTCCAACTCAGCAGTTTAGAAGATATTAGGATCAGGAGTTCGTCCAATCAAAGGCACAGCTCAGCTAATGTGACTGACGGGCTCCCCCCTGTAGCTATTAAAAAGGAGGCTCAAATCAGCAACATATGGGTGATGTTGTGGAGACTATGTCCACAATTTAAACATGCTCTTTAGAACATAGACTATCACCTGTTGTACAAAATTGAGGAATATCTCCTTAATGTTAATCACCATTACCTGTTGCTAGCTTAACACCGGTACTGTTAATTACATAGCTTCCAACACATTGGCCGTGATACACTCGCATTTGATTGGCTTCACTTACGCCTCAAATACACCGGCTGCGTCTGCATTGCAGCTCCGCTCCGCTGCGTGTTGACTGCGTTTGCCAACTCACAGCGGCTACGTGCTTAGTCCGACAAGCCGCAGGACTGACAGACTGCTGGAGATGGGAGACCGTGGAAATTCCGCGCTTTCCTCTCCGTTAATAAACCTCTCTGCATCCATGTTGTGCTGTTAAACCTCAAACCTGTTGATTCCTGGCGTGTCTTCGCTCATTGTGTCATTTTCTTGCATTGGTAAAGCTAAATACGATCTAGTTTTTGACACAGTTTGTTTTATTTTGAAGGTCTCAGGCTCTTTTTAGGTAGTTTCCGTGCACAACTTCCTGTCCCGCTCGATCTTCTCTACTCTGAATTGACGCGTCACAGCTCCGGCATCCGGCAAAAATAGGATGGCTGCGGATTAGCTGCGACCTGTCGGACCAGCCACGCAGCTGAGCCGCAACAGAACGGATCCAGTGTAAGTTGATACATTGACTTGAATGGAGACCAATCTGATCCGGCGCCGTGACGGAGCAGAGCTGCAATGCAGACGCAGCCGGTGTATTTCAGCTGTTAACCCTCTTGTAATGCTTTATGGAGAATTATAAAGTTTTCTGTGTAAGCTTTCTCTTACTTACTTACACTCTTATTTCGTCTCAGTTGAATGCAAAGTTTGGTGCCACAGGCTGAAAATAATTACCAGCATACAACTCTGTGTAACTTTATCTCTCAGCGCTCTTAAATATTGTTCCCATTAAACAGTGAGAAACATAATACTGCTATTCACACCAAGCTGAGTTGTAAAGTTCTTCATTATTTACTCATGAACAGGCCTTTTATCTACATGGCTCTGTGTCGTACACTTTAACTAGTAAACATGAAGTATTATTCAAAATGTTTTCTCTCCTGATGGCCGATAATGAACTTTGCTGGGATTAAAGTACACTTGAGTCTTCCAGGTTTTTGGTGCTTAGTTATGCTAACGCAGGCTAACCTACACAGTGGTGAGTCACTAATGCAACAGTGAAATGAACCAAGGCAATGATTCATAATGCTAATGAAAAGTGAGCATGACTGTTGACATTCAGTGAGCTGTTCAGAGACAAGATCAGTTCACATTAACGCTCTGCGGTCAGCCGCGGCTCTCACTGTAACTGTCAGCAAGACAGATCAAGCAGCTTTGCTGAAGCTTGTGAGATGTCAGTCCAGCTGCAGGGATGTCACATAGATTACTCTCTGCTACTTAAAGATAAATGGCTGTGACCTGACTTTGGTTGCATTTACTCATGAGTGAATAATGAACAAACAAAAAAGCTTGTCTCACTATATGAACCTCAACATGTAGCCCACAGGAATGGAGATTTAAATGGTGTTCAAATTTAAGAACCTCAAAGAAACTCAGATTTCCTGACATCTGGCTGCAGCCTTTCAATCTCACAACATCTAAAGGAGATATTAACATTTCAAAGCAAACAAAAAGAGCAAGTACCACATCACAAGTGTCCCTCCTACCATACCGCCATTCTTATAATCCTAGAAAAGATGTTATCACCTCTGCCACCTTACAGATGTGAGAGCAAAGAAGGCACAACAGCACTGCATCCATTGCCGGCACCCCCTGTGTCTGGCATCATTGCTGGGCCGCGGTGGCACCGAGGTTATTAAAAACACATCCTCTCCATCTGTCTGAGCACGGTGTGTTTCTGGCCTTTTGTCGCTTTGAAGATGCAGGCTGTCAGGATTTCCTTTCCCTCTGAAGTGATTGGAGATAAAAACCAAAATCCGATATCAGCATGTCTGTCAACTATCAACAATCCCATCTGTCTTTGCCGATAAGACTCGTCTCGCATCATGCCTTCAGAGTTTTCACTAGGCGTGAACGGTTCCAACTGATGCTTGGCAAGAAGGAAATGCGATCAAATTTGGACCAGTTTTATTAAAGATTAAATGTGGAAAATTCTGAGCCCAATAAAAATTCCTATCAAAAAGCAATGTGAGGGGAGAAAACACAGGCAGGCACAATTCACTGCAGAGTACTTGATTTTGCACAAAACCTACAAAGGTGCATCAAAAATAGTACATTAAAATGGTAGATGTTGAGCTAAAACAAAATTTCTTTCGACTAATGCATGGTTGTTTTGCTCCTTCTGTAGAGTAATCTCCACCAAGGATGAGTAAGACCCTTTCTGGCCCACATGCTCATCATGGCTGAAATGTTCCAGCCATGAACGCTTCACATCAAACATGAAAAGGTATACATCTTGGAGGCTATTAAAAAAAAAGCTATGATAGCTACATTATCATATTGAGCAAACAATTTAAAGGCATGCTGCATCCAACAATAAAACAAAGCATTGCTGATGCACAACACCACAAGTGTGAAAGTATCTGTGTCTGAACACCAGCATAAATCCTGAATTATTAATGTTTGGAGGCAAATGAGCGCTGTCATTTCAGAATGTTGATAACCAAATGAGAATGTGTGGAAATAAAGCAGGATTAATAATGAATGAATTTGTCCCAGATTTTTTTTCCTGCTTGCAGAGGCCTTTGCTGCTGAGATTAAATACCTTGTGTCAGAAAAATAGTTAAAAATTCAATTTCATCATCTTTGTGTTATGAGTAGTTTGAAATTCTAACTGTTTTCTTTCAGCCATTGACATCAATATAAAGAAAACCAATCACTTCCAATGTCTTCGTTGCATTTTATACTTCAATAACCAAGTTAAGAAGTTGCCTGTTCCTTTATTGATACTATAACTGACTATTTGCATTATATTTTGAAGACATTCTTTTCTAAATCCTTCATATCCTTCCATGTTTCATTTGATACTGAAAGAGCATGCAGCCCGATATTTGCCCGCTGTCATACATTCATGCTCCGTTTGAATTTCAAAAAAGCAAACATTTTATTTCACAACATGTCAGGTTATGATTACAAACAAATTTTAAGAGATAAATGTCATATTGCAACTCTTTAGTTTGTCTCTTATGCATGAAAAATCTGTGAATAAAGCGGAATAAACCAAAAATGAAATTATGCGTTTGTCAAGGCAAATATCAGTCGTACTGATTTTAAACTCTACTTTTTGGCATCAGACAACTTACGTTGTGGCCTTAATGTGCTGCATTGTCAGAATATATTCTAAAGGCAGTTACTGGCCACATTTGTAATCTGCATGAACATGATGACTGTGTACTCCAGGTCTGCATGCTGATCTCTCCATGAACCCTACTTATATCCATGTTCATTTAGTAAACTTCACTGGTGGTCATTTTAGAGCTGTTTACAAGAAGCAAGTTTGGTGTTAGCAACTTAGCATCGGTGTGGATTTTGGCATCGATCTTAGTTTTAGTCTTAGTCATTTGGGAAAAAATGTTAATTATTTTTAAAGACCCAAAAAACCCAAAAAGTTTTTAGTGTAGCTTAGACTGTACAAAATATGGATGTAGTCTCCGCAACATCTGTTCCTGATACAGTGAAATGGACTGGGCCCTATTTGATATGGCGTGGGCTTTGAGCCTACACACTCTGATTGGACCAGGCTGTAAATATACTTTTTTAATGCCGTAAAAGTCTGTTTTTTTTTGTTTTTTTTTGTCTTGGTGTGTCTGTGACTTTCTGCAGCCAGCCTCTTGTGAATTTTTAATGAACAGCAACTTTTAGCACTTTAGCACTCTTGATGTTGCCTGTCATGAAACTGAATCTGAAGGAGACATAACCCTTTCACCCAAAACAAATCCTAGTTAATCTCAAATGTATGCTTACCACTAGCTAATGGTTGCAAGATAGCAACAAATAGAGAACTCTCATCTTCTTTTAACCAAAGGGTATTCACTTTATGTTACAATTCTGTATGAAAGGTGTAAAGTTGAATTGAGCTTGAATGACTCATGGCTCATTTCATGAGTTATGATGTGATTTCACTATACTTAAATCCAAAACAGTTTCTATGTTATCATAAAGGCTCTAAGTTCTAAATTCACAGATAAGCCCTCGAGTAACTAGAAAGTTTTTATAATCTAAAATTCTTTAAATAAAAAATTCTGACACTATCATAAGCCATAAATGTGCTATATTTACTATTAGTGTTTCTCTTGTTTAGCGCCTACAGTAATAGGTGTTTGACCAACATACTCCTTCCCGCCCCCACATTCTCTAAGGTAGGGCATGATTTCAATCGCACCCTCCCACCATTTTAACACTACGGTCATCTGTGTTTCCCTGACAGAAGTGGTAATGGTCTATTATTTCCATGCACATCAACAACAGTATTTACCGCAGACTGCAAAGGCTTAAGTGCTGAGCAGGAAACAACTGTCAAAAGAGGGGCTACATCCTGTAAGAAAAACAAACAAACAAAACAAATAATAAATAAAAACTCAACATTTTCAGGAAAGACTCAGCTAAACGATACATTGTGAGAATCTACTTTAAATGTTTCACTTGGTTTTTTTTTAATATTTTTTGAAGGCTGGTCTAAAGGCCCTTAAATAAATGCAGTTAATAGCCAGAATGATGATTGGAACAACTGGCTGATTCAGCCTCTTCATATGTGCTTCAGATATTATGCAAAAGCAACTTTAGAAGTAGAATAACCGTGGAGCCAAGGGAAAGTCAGAGTAAACTCAGAATGAGAGGAAGGGTGGTTAGAGGGTGGAGAGAGCTAGAGAGGGAGAGCTCAGTGAATGAAAGAGGTGAGAGAGAGTGAGAGAGGACAGCCACCAACTGACTAAAAAGTGGGCTTTTATCATTTATTCATTTGAAATGCAAAAGCAGAGAGGCAGATACTGAACATACCCAACTAAGCCCTCCTCTCTTTTCCTCTCTCATTTGCATTGAAAGGACTGCAGGGTTCATATGAAGGCTGAGGCTTATGAGCTTCATGGCACTGTGTGGGCCCCCTTGAGCCAGTTCATACTCCCACATGTTGGTGAGCATGTAACAGCTCTGAGCTAAGGCAAGGCAAACAGCACTCACTACCCCCACTCTCATTTTTGGCAGCCGTATAGTCATGGAAACTTGGGTAAATACCCGAGCATAGTGTGTGTTAACGTCGTACTTAGCATGTTTGACATGCTAAGTGTTTCACTGCATGCCTGGATAGACGAGTTACATGAACTTGTATAGCCTAGAACATTGCTTCTACTTCAGTATGAAAGAACACAGTAGTATAGAGAAATCACCTTTGCCGGTTAAAGATTGGTTATATTTTTGGGAAATGGTTTAAAAAAATATGTGCTTTATAATACCAGCAATCAAATAAGGACTTACCAAACTCTCCTTACAGCTCTGTATATGAACAGTGGTCAGAATGACATTTTACTCAGTAGAATTCACAATTACATGGGCCACCTGCCTTCTCTAAGTATTATGTATCCGCAGAGCCAGAGTCTGCACTTTCAGGACCCTAATTTTGGGACAGCATCTTTATGACCCTTCCAAAACTCAACACTACACTTACAAGCTTGACTCTGAAAATTTCACAGTTACACACTGAACTTGGTGACATTAAACTGTAAAAATGCAGTCACTAGTGATCTAATGCACAGAATGGTGAAATCAAAAACCAACAATGGGTCTTACATTTACAGTCCCATAAATGTGGTCCTGAATCTACTGGTTCTAGGTCTGCAAACTACATACTATTCTCTTTTTGTCAAAAAGACCACGCAGGCAAATTTGCAAATCAGGCTTTATTTATCTTCACCACCTGCTTTAAAGAAATATTTAGCTGGTAGTTCCCCATATTTTTAAGATAAACTGTGTCTAGAATATATATAAAGATGCAAAGCTTTAAACTTAGACATTTTTGCAGTAAGTCTGTAAAGAGCTTGAAGTTTTTTTTCATGACTGAATATATAGCCGAATGAGTCATAGCTTTCTTTTATGTTCTAACTATGAAATATGATCAAACCAATGAGCCTGTTAATCCTATCTTGCTAATAAAATAAAAATCCAATCCACTCTCAGCAGGAAATTAAATCAGAAAACTCACAGAGAAATTAGAGTTGTGCAGTACTCATTGAAAACAACTCAGAAGAGCGTCAAATCTCTGCCTGAGCATTGAAATAAGTAAACAGAATAGTTCCAAAACAACCAAAAAGAACCCAAAACAAAACAATTCTTCTACAGTTTGTTTGTTTCTAATATGTTAATAAAGCACTGTTTTTATTATTATCAAAGAGCATTATCTCAAACTGAAGAGATTTCTTGAATGCATTTGTAGTGAAGATGGAACCAGCTCAGCTAAGCCTGCATGTACACCTCCGACCACAAAAGGATGCAATTGAGCATAACTGCAGCCACTGTGCTGTTATCACCTGTACCCAGATCCAGCCAGACTTTCATTTGGCTCCAAGAACCCCACCCCCCACCCCCACTAACTACAAAGAACTTTATGCCCCACAGTGAGAGCTGTGTGTATGTCTGAGTGTGCCAAAGCTTGTTTGTGTGTGAGAGAGAGAGACAGAGCGAGTGTACAGGCTGTACTGGAGGGAGGGGGCAACACGCTGACCGTCACTTTCCCTTGCTGTCAGGACCAATCAGTGTCTGGCAAGTTAATGGAGAACACAAAACCTATTTAAAAGCTACATTTACCACTTGGCTGATTCCATTACATTGTGTAATTTCCAGGTGTCACATTTCCCCTCCACACGTCTGTCTTAATGCTCTCCCAAGCACCCTCTGATTAGTCAGCCTCGGCTGCGCCCCCCAAATCCACTCTAGCAGAGCACCCTATCCGTTTACATCCTTCTTGAAGGGGAAAACTCCTTACTGCACATTTTATTTAGGTGTTCAGCAAGATACTGAATGAAACTGGGCACTGATCTGGCTGTGAAAATTGAAGCTTCTTCTGTTCTTGGTAGAGCTGCTCTTTGCATTTTTTAAAACCTTTTCCTGAAGACGACATGGCACCATAATCAAAGCTATTTCTACCACATTTCAACCCTTGCACCTTTGCACATTTTGATTCAAATTTGCAGGATCAGATGCTTCTTTCATGGTCACTTGACAATGATGGGAACGTATGATTCTGTCATCTGAAGCCGATCTCAGATATGTCTCTTTACTTTTAACTGGTGTTTAATTTAACTTCAAAGCACAAATGGCTCTTTTGTTTCAGACAGAAGGGACCAAAAGCCAGAGCGACCTGCTGTTTTGGCCTCCCCTTTAAATGCTTCAAAGGAATGGACAGAAATGGAATTTCACAGAAATAATTTGTGGAGGCAATCATAGCATTTTGTGATCCGGTTCTGGCTCTAAATACTGAGATTTGACAAGATATGGACATGCAAAGAATGGACAACCAAGGACTTTTTAATTTGATCATGAGACGTTTCTGACCAGAGTGCTGTCGTTATTCCTTTATTGATCAGAGGGCAGTAATTCAAACTTCAATCTGCAGTGGTGGTTTCACTTCCATTACCCTTGATGTACAAATTAGTTACCCATAAGGGTTAGACGCCTTAAATCATCTAATTTAAAGTGGCAGATGTCCTCCTCTACAGTATATATAGAGATTGGATGGTTAGTAAGAAGTTGCTCAGTGAACCAACCACTTGAAAACCCACACTGGATTCCCAGTGGTACCAGTTACGATCAGGAGATAACCTCCACTACTCTGTCAAACGTGCTGCAGATGTTTAATCAGGGAGCAGACATTGAATTGTGGTCATCCACCGAGCCAGGAAATCAATGTTGGTTGAAGATGCAATCGAGAGCTTCATTTGATTTGTGACCCAAAGTCTGGCTCCTCTACCACTTCTGAGGCCACAAGAGACCTGCCACCACCATCACAAAATGTTTGCCCCGTAGAGACGTCCCTTTGAGACTAAGCAACCTATTGATTCACCGTTTCTCTCTTTAATGTGTGTCCAAAGATAGAGCTCTCAGAAAGCATGTCATTTTCACCATCACTCTTAGTACATAGTCAATGGTCTGTGAGCGCTTCCGTCTCGTAAAGGTCACTAGCCTTTTACAGTGTGTTATGAGTGAGGACACTCACTTTAATGTGGCGTCTTACCAGTCTGTTGTTTTATGTCGCTCAAGGTGAGGTCGATGCTGCTGCAGGGGATTTTTTTTCTTTTTCTATTTTCTTTTTTTTTTTTTGTTTGTTTCCAGCAGAATGTGAGCTCTGAAGAGGTGAGGTCATTTGAAATGCAAAGCTTTGTCACCGTCAGGGTCCTTTTCACTCCTTTTAATTACATGCAATACCCTGAAGTTATGAGATCTATCAAACTGCCAATACTTACAAGTGGGGAAATAAGGACGCAATTGATTTCAGGATTGGTGATCATTGCTATTGAACCAACATCGTCCTCTATGTGACTCACCAGTTAATATAGATCCACACAACTTACCAAAGAAATGCAGGCAGATAATGAGATATAGACAGAAGAAATAAATGGCAAAGAGCAACTGTGATTCAAGTGCATCAAGATCAGTTTTGTGATCCCTGTAGTTCCAGAAAATCCTGCTTATGCACATTTTTAAAACACAGAAATAAGCATTAGTTCCAAATCAACGTTATTATTTGTAATTTGACTCCTCTGGATAAGTAAACTGTTCTCATTATAGATGATAAAACAATGGGCAACAAAAAAACCCTCACAAAATTAAAGCCAAACCAATCAGAAACTTGCTGAGAAAATGTTGAAAAATGAAGCCAATGCAGAGATGTTAAAAACTGCAGTTCTTCAAAAGTCCATAAACAAACATGTTCTCAAACTGGTCGATAAACAGTCTTTGTTTTGCAAAGTTTCAACAAAGTTTGCGTTAGATAAAATAACCTTAAGGCAATACTGACACCTGAGAAAAAAGTAAACAAATATGCCAGCTTGAAAAACAGGCACCTCCTGTTGCACCAGGTAAGCCATGTGACTTTGATTCATCTGCACTACTGGCAGGGTTAATGTGTTTACGTGAACAAGTCGGAGTGTTGGGCAACATCTGGCTAAAGTTATGTGATGTGTATAGCTTCTCTACAAATGGTTCTAATGCAATTCCCAAGCCAGCTAATGTTAAAGCATTAGTTGGGAAACACCAGGGGGTGTCTCCTTATATTTAGTGAAGCTGATATCCAGCACACAGCAAATTACAGGTCAACAGGGTTGATTTGCAGGCCGGGTCCTCCTACTCAAGTCACTGCTGAATTGCCCACTGTCGGAAGAGTGTATTAAAAGGACCCAAAGGGCCACTAATGATCTGCTCTCCATCAATGCGCAGCTTGCCAGGAAATGTCCCATGCCTTAATTAATGATTCTGAAGCCAACAATCAATTCACGCGTATGTTAAAGGAATTAAATCTGTCCCCTGAAAATGTACCCATTTGGTGGGAGGACATGGTAATTGTTGGCATTACTGACAGTCGAGCCTGTTGTTTAAAAAAAGATAGTGGAAAAATAACAGCGAGGCAGACTGTCCATCTTTCCTCGGGTCAAATGGAGTGTGTGGGTAGGGTAACATTCGTCATGTGAGCAGTGAGCTATTTTCTGTCTGCTGACTGACTGCAGGCCATCCTTCAGGAATTCATCATTTATCAAACCCGGTGATATCCCCTCCGGCAGGACGGGAGAGGATGAAGTCTGACACCTCCGGGTTTGCCTGGAGAGAAAGGAGGGCAATAGGGATGCATTAGCTCTGAGCATAACTACAAGATTACTACCACTTTCATTAAACTGGGCTTACAGATGATCAGAAATGAAGAGTCCAGCGGTCTGCTCCTGCTCTCACATTCAAACACAGCTTTTCCCTCTCTGCTGCTTCTTTTCCTCTTTCTCTGCACACTTTGAAAACACCAGTCAGCGCATTCAGATCCACAGTGCAGGTACAAAGACTAACTTATTGTGATTCAAATAACACTACTCAGTACAATGGATATCCCATGTACAGGAATAACATATGTAAATTAAACATACTCACTGCTCAGGACGTAAATTTGAAATTTATTTATTTTTATATTTTATATTTATTTCAGTTCATCCTATATTTGTTTACTTGGGAAAAAAGCACCATCAAATTGATATTGTGCATTTTAACCTGACCAATCAAAAACTGTGTCCATGTCTAAAAAAAAAAAAAAAAAAAAAAGACAGAGAAATTGAATTTTTTATTCTCAGAATGAAATAAAGTGAACCAGTATATACACTCGGATACTAGTGAAATTTAATAATAAAAAAATCCTAAAAGAATTTGTTTGATTTCTAATTTATCATCTTTTTTTGACATGCCGGTTTTAAGGCTCTCAGGGTTGAACTAAAATATATATTTAAACCTCCTGGTATTTACTCTAAATAAAAAAAGAATACAATGATTTCCAAATCCGTTTCAACCTTAATTAAATAACTAAATAGATAAATAATTAAATAAATAAAGATAAAGTTGATCAGTTTGAACAATAAAGATCTTGTCTTTTGAGTGTATTCAGATGAATATAGGTTAAACAGGATTTGCAAATCATTGTATTCTGTTTTTAATTTACATTTCACACAATGTCCAAACTTCATTGGAACTGGGGTTGTACATTGCTGATAAAGCAAGTCAGTGGTTAAATGCCACCACCCTGATTTCACAATACAGCCAAGTTTGGGTCTAAAACCTAACAGACTCATCATTGTTTAAAATTTAAGCCCAAAAACAATCATTTGGAAACATACCAACCTTTAAAGAGTTAACAGCATGTGAGAATCTCTGCTGTCATTTGGACAATATTACAAAACTATGTGACACAGTTAGTCCTCACTCCAATGTGCCAAAAGTGTATGAGACTGTTGTGCCAGGACTGTCCACACAGTAGGACCCCAGCAGTCCACTGATAGTCAGTGCAGGAATAGTGAAAGCCGTGTAAAATACAGTCCCTGGAGCTGGCCTATCAGAGTTGTAGTGGCCCATGCTGAAAATGTCCAGTGTGATTCATGTGCTGACATCAGCACCATATATTTTTGCTGAAACAACAACAGCAAAAAAAGGGGGGAAAAAAGAAAAAAAATCTCAGTGTATGTTGTTCAACTGTTGACAGTCTTTATTTGTATGGTTGTGTGAAAAATAAGTGTGAAGAGCTGCACTGTATTCTTTTCCTGAAAATAGGTCATATGGTAGAAAATATTTATAATAAAAGCCACAGGTTGGCCAAACCCCAACAGAGCAAACAAGATGGACTTAGCTGGGGGGAAAAGCCCACTGACATTACAACCAATGTCCAATGTCCAGAAAATGAACATAAATTCTGGCTTAGGAGTCTCACACATCAAGAAGGAACCAACCAATAGGCTCTGTCCTGAAATAAGAAGTATTTCTAGTCTTTGTCCGAGCTGGATTTTAGTTTCCTTTGGCTCTTTTTGTGGTCTCTACCAACCTCTCAGCTAGATATCCATTTCTGTGGTTCCAACATGTTCTCCAGCTAGTCACTATGTCCTGCCATGTTTTTTTTTTTTTTTTTTATAGGTAAAGTTACCTTAATTGAACTATTTTGTTATGTGGCTAAAATAGAGTTGTGAATAAAAAACGCACAAGACAAAATGTGAGCAAGACAGCTGAGTAAGAAGCTCAAACTCACAATGAAGCTCCATATTTGTGGTCTGCGTCCATTAATATATATATTTCTTACCTCACAGTCTCAATATCAAATTGCTTCATTTACTGTTGATTGGAAGTCTCTTTCCTTGTGATTGAAATTGTCCAGTGGGTAAAGTGACACTGACAAGCTTAGTCGTGCAACAAGCTGATTGTGGAGGCATTTTTGTTCTTGGGATGCTGAGTGTTTAAGCTGCTGCCCTGCATTGATTTGATATAGAAAAATGTGACAGCTACCAAAATATGCTGTTAGTGGACACAGGCCCTTAAGGAGAGGAGGCTTTTTGGTGCTTTAAAGTTCGAGTAGACTGTGTTGAATTTATATGTTCTGTAGAAAATAATATAATGGGTGCTCATTCAAAATTCTATATGCTCTGAATGGATAAGTCAAGTAATCGGTTTCCATCGTTGGCCCTGCTGGAATTTTCTCGAGGTTTCTACCTCTGCAGTGCAGAGAGGTGAGGACTACAGGATGTCAAATTTATTTATCTATTATAACTATTTCTCAAATAGAATACTTCATTCAGTTTTACACACGTTTTGAACTTATACTTAACATCTGTGTAGCACATGCACAAAAACACACAGTTTCTCGTATACCAACACAAATCTCGGCACATCTCTTGGGTATAAACGCATATTTCACTCTAGCAAGAGCAGTAATGAATGCCCAGCGGGGGGATGTGAATATGTATGACCACTTCTAGATGTGTATTTATCATCACGTGCACTTAGCATGTTCTTTCTGTGCTCAAAATAGAAGCTGTAGAGTTATTATGTATGTTACTTAAATGATCTGCATCTCTTGCAGTGATGAAAAATAATCAGGGTGCCCCATTTGTTTACATGTAAATGGGTGGTTAGGGTATTTCAAATGCGAAATCAATAATTAAATGCAGGTACTAATTGGATGATAGTTTTGCCAATAGTTTAATGGAAAAGCCTCCCAGTATGGGGACCAATAATTAGATTCTCTGCTTTGCTGGGCAGGCAGCAAAAGGTGGAAAAGCTCCATTTGTAAGGGCCAAGCACATGTCCCAAGGCAGACAATATAACAAATACATGAATATTGTATACTGCAGGAAGATCATTTACAGTGGGAATTATTGAATAATGTATACTAGACATCTACTGCCTACACTCATTTAAACAGCTAGAGAAGGGGAGATGGAGATAGATTTAGCGGGAGAACAGAATTCGTAATGAGAAAGATCAGACCGGGAAAAACTGGATAGTTGAATGAAAAGGATTTGTGGATTTATTTTGTACAGTGACCTATAAGAAAATGTGTTACGGTTGAATTTTCATGGGAGCTTAACAGCTTGTAAACAAGAAACCTTCTCTAACATTGTTGGAATAATGACAAAGAAAAAGAGAAAATCTGAATCCCAGTGCTATTTTTTCCCTTGAGAAGAACATTTTTCAGCATTTAGTGGGGCGACCAGGTTTCGGATTGGCTGTTTTAAAAAGTGCATGTATTTGGCAAAATAATGCATGGGTAGGGGGAAAAATAGCTCAAGAAATAATGGAAGAAGAGATCATTTTAGGCAGTAAGCTGTCATTTTGTTAAAACAACCCCATCCAATATAAAAAATAATAAAACGTATTCTACAAGTTTAAATGAATCAAATATAGATGATCTCCATGAGATGAGCTGCTGTAACATGGACCTCTTCATGTGTTATCATCATTTCATTCACCATGCTTTGTCACATGCTAAAGAAAGCAAGTGATCTGTCCTGTATTCCCACATCAAGCCCACTATAGCACATGATCCACGTCTCTGCATGCTTCAAAGCGAGGAGACCTACAAGCAGTTCATCATTAAAATAACACAGCAGTGAGGTTACAGATGCTTTGTATGATGTGGATCTGTTGGTTAATCGTGACATTTGCATGCTTTTTCACTGTTGTTGAGACTCCAGCTTGCAAAGTTTTGCATTGATTGTCCACAGAGAGGGAGAGCATCATAAGGCTTCGTGATCCAACAGAATTTTACATCATGGTATCCTTGTCCTTCTTTCTCCAATCTGTTTCAGCTGCCCCCTTCTTTCTGGATCACAGTTTGTTTAATATTTGATGTTTTCTAAAATCCAACAAAGGGAAATGGGATTATTTGCATACAGAGCAGTAAGGTGAGATCAGTCCATAAGTAGCCACTGGAGACAAATTCAGAGACGTTTGAAGTGTTAACGCTAACACTAAGAGCTGTTCAACTGTCATTTGGTCGCTCAGCACACATGTAAATAGCACATCTGAATGGCCCTCATGTAAACTCGTTTACGTGCATAAAAAGATGTGTATAACAGATTGTCGGATACATAATGGATGAAAAAAAAGGAGACAACATGGGCACTTCATGTGTGCTCGTAACTAACTGAGCACATCAAAGTGTGTAAACTGGGCTTACATGGACACTCTACATCCTTCGCACCACTTGTGACAAGCCCAGCTGCCGTTCTGTTTGTTTTATTGTCTAACAGTTTTTTTTGTTTGCACAAGGCTGCCTTTGACTTTAAGTGTCTGTTGCACACAGTTTTAACCCAGAAACAGCTAACATCACAGCGTGGTCCCACGACGTCAAGCAGGGCACTGCTTTGAAATATATAACCTCAATATTGTGACATTGGTGCATGTAGAGCCTCACATATACTGCCCTCATATGCACAGCTTCTTTGCTAACCCTGTGAATTCAATAAGAAGACAAAAAGGGAATTTTATTTACTAAAATGACTCAATCAGGCAGAGCTGGGGCTTAAAAAAAATAAGCTGCTTTGTTTAGAGGCACATTTATCTCTATGTGCCATGCTGGAAGGGGGGCCACGGCTGGATGATGTCAGTTTTGCTCCACTGGCTTGGTACATTAAGCCGACTATTTGCTCGATGTGAGAATCAATAACAGGGCATCTGTAGAGGACTATTAGAGCCATAATCTTACATGAGGCAGCATCCTCATGATTCACACAAAAACTGGAGGAACACCTTTTACAAGGTTAATGTCAAGACTGGAAAAAAACTAACACCTTGAAATGGGGACAGGAGGAACGAGAATACCATGTCCTGAAAAAGGAGCCTCTGTTATACTTTCACACATTCAAACTGTGTTTTTAACAGTTTCAAAGTCTAGCAAGACTTCAACATCACATCACCAGGGTTCAAATCCGGTGAGATTTTTGATGGAACAGGCAAGCGGTGTGAAGACCAACAGATCTGGTTCATCAATCAGACAATTCACCGGTGGTTTGTCCACATTTGGGAATTACTGTTGCACCATCCCAAATCTTTTTTTTCCCCTCCCTTTTATGGTCACATAGAAGCTGACTCGCTAAGCCATGATTGTACAGTGGCCCCTACCTCTCATCAAGCACTCTTCAGTTCAGGCAATCATCCGTGGCCCTACCTGTGTTCCCCTGGCAGTTGCTATGACAACAGCCTCCGCTTGATCAGCCTCCTATTCATTGAGTGACACTTGAATGACCACTTCATGGATCGGTGAAACGCACCCATGTGGATAAAAAGAAAAATACAAGGTGTAATAATAATGATCACAGGAACACTGATCACTTTTAACTCTCATGAAAAAGTTTGACTTGCTTCTCTTTTCTCCACGTCTGGAAATTGTTTTCAAATACAAGTGAGGACTGATGAACAGAAACCCATTGATGAAAATGTTTGTCCATTATGCACTTAAGGAAGGACTACAAGCTTGCTCAATATGTTATCTGCCTTCACAGATGCAATAAAACATCACTAAATTATCCCAGCTTTATGTCAGTCTGGACTGAACTGTTTGTGATGATTTTGTTTGGCATTGGCAGAGATGATTTGGCAACTAAAGAACCCACCAACCACAAACTTTATACCTCTTGTGCCAAGTATACATTCATAGATCATTTGATAGACATACTGTAGATTTTACTCCCATTATGTTTGCTTATTTTCTTTACAATGCACAGTGGTACATATTTGGTAAATAACCATCAGTTGTACACCTGTTGATTTCTGGAGAAAAGCCAACAATGGCAAGCGCCACACTGGAAATGCTGATTCAACCTGTATTACCATAATGCCCGACACGGGTAAAGAGGAAGACCTAAGGTGAGCTATTACTCTTCTGGCCAACAGCTACAACACACTTACCTGACAGTCAACTCTGCATACCCCTTATTATGCAAATTTAAAAAGGTTATGACTCCTCCAGGTTGATATTGATGGATATATCATAAAAATTCACACACATCATACAGTGTGTATGAATAAATAAATTATCTACATACCCAATGACTTCTTTATGTACCAGGCTGTTAACATGTTTAATTTAACATAGGACCTAACGGCTGGCTTTTGCAGTTGGCCGTAAGCAGACACTTGAGGAACTGCAGTTTTATGCACATCTGAACTTGCCTCCTTTTTCACCACTGGAGGTAACCACATATTTTTACACAGTGTGCGAAATACCTGGCAGCAATTTGGGGGAGGTCCCCCTTAGTGCTCCAATGTCAGGCTGAAGTTTGACACAGCGCACAGCATACAAGCCCACAAGTAATGCATATAACCTAGATCAGGCAGTCCAGTATCATCATCAACAAAACTGCAAACAGTTTCAGGACCGCTAAACAACTCTGCTCCATAATCAAATAAGACACTCGTGTGTCCCTCTTGTGCGCAAACGTGCTCTCACACAAACACAAACATATTAACATATTGCCTAACAGATGTATGCTGAAATATATTTTGCCTACATAAAGCAGGTCTACTAATTTAGTTAATCAAGTCTGGGTTTAGTAATAAGAAAAAAAAAATAGCTTAAGCAAGAATGGACCACAGAGGCCTCAGGTCAGCTTAATGTTGCCTTCTTGGTATCCAAGAAGAGAAAATGTCCTGCTTTGAACCAGGATCCTTAAAAATGGCACTGGATCAAAAGGTGCACAACGATCCAGCAGGAACTGGATGTTGGTGCCGGGTCTTTGTAGGCAGAGGTGATTGGATGATAACTGGCAGGGGTGTTGATTGCAGATCCAGTTCAGGTGTACAAAGAGTGAAGGAGACAGAGCAGAAAGGGAGAGGGGAAAACAAAAACACACTAAAATTCTGAAAGTAAATAAAAACACACACACAGGGGTCAAAGAATAGGGACAGTGACAGTAATAAATTACATTACAATCTCTTGAAAAGCACTCTATGAGTAAAATATAATATTCTTGTTTTCATCATTATTATTAGTTTGTTAGACAGTCTCAAAAGATATTTAATCATCATGATAAATTGTTTCAACAAGTGCTCTCTGAAGTATTTAACCACATTTACTGACACCATTACGTACCACAAGTGCTGTCAATCCACACCCATTTTTCTGTTTTTTTTTTTTTATTTTTTTTTATTTTATTTTATTCCAAATGATGGTAAATATTTCATATAAATAGGAAACCCTTTGAGATCTTCAAGTCTTGCTCTTTGCATCAGTTTGGCAAAAGTAAAACTTACTTCAAAGTCTTCTTTTTCTAAAGGTTCAGCAGTGGTGAAACATTTGATTAAAACATCTGGTGTCTTCTGATAAAACATACAAAATTCAAAGCAGTCATCATTCATGGTTAATAATGTGGTCAGAAGACTTTTGAAGGAAGATTATTCATGCCCTCTTTACACTGCAAGTTCAGTTTCAATCATTTATGTTCAATGATTTGCTGTTACAAGTCATAAAATAATTGCTTTGCACATGTGAGCACCTCTGCTTAAAGAGTCATCAGTCCTTTTATTCCAAATAATCCTGCTAATCATCAATGTAAAACCCATTTTTTTACATCAGTAACAACCCTGTGTATTATGAGTCTTTCATTGACTGTAAATGCTCATTACAGATTTCATAAGTATTTCTAGAATGCCACAAGTGTTGAATAAACTGGATCACCATGTGAGTAATTTGTGGGTTTATGATTCTGGAACTGAGCGAGAGGCTGTGCTGCATAAATGCTGACATCAGCAGATACAGAGATTCATGCTGATGCCAGCTTCTTGCTTGACGAGACAGCAGATCAAAGTTTGAGGACACCCCATGTCCCATCATTTGGATCAAATCAACACGTTCTGTTGTGGACCAGTCATCACTTCATCACCATTAGAAGTGACTTGATTTTCATAGAGTTTCACCTGAGGCACACCCGCAGGCAGGCAGCTGGTTGGCCCTGTTGCGGTGTCCATGTGGAGTTTTTTTAGCTTAATTGTCTTTGATGGACAAATTTATTAAAGTAGCACTCAAAGTGAAGCACTATTTAATCGCCAGAGATGATTGATTTCATCCATTGCTGAGAATAGATTTTGATAAACAACCTGAATGAAGCAATTTCTGTTCCCACAGCCAAGATCATTTATTTTAGTCTTCTCAAATTAAAGATTCGAATCATTTTGTAAACATTTTTCAATTAGTGTAAATACTCAGAGTCAAAGAGGGGGATTAGTAAACGACACACACAAACACTTTTTGTCTTTATTCATACAGCACAGATTAGAACGGGACAAATGCTGTCACTGAACGAGGATTACACATGCACCTCGCAGCAAAATGAATGCTAAACCGCTGTCAGCCTGTGTGTGATGCGCTCCATCTTGAAGAAGCGCAGCTCACAGCATCGTAGGCTGTGTACCTTGAAGCAGATTGGCTCACTGGAACAAAGTCCTTCTGAAAAAGCTTTTGTCTTTCAGCTCTGGATCCCAATAAAGGTTTAGTTAATGACTTAAAAACAGTCTGATCCTTACTGAATGGTTCATTGTGTGGTGGCGAATGATAATGAGCTGACAGGAACCAAGTGTTCATTCATTTTGTCCCAAGATGACATCCAAAAAAAGGGTACAGAAGTTTACGGTCTCAGGAAGCAGATACTCAGGTCAGCCTGACCCAAAAATATCATTTAGAAAGGTTTAGTAGTTCATGTTCCCGGCAATCAGAAAGGAATTTTAGCAGAACATGCTCCACTGTGTTCAAGCCAGATAGACATGTTTATTTCATCATTCATAGTTTGGCCATAGTTCATCAAAGTTCATGACTAAAGTGATAAACTGGGCTAAACAGAAAACAGTGATGTCACTGAAAGGCTATGCAGAGAAGTGGAAAGTTTGGACTGAGTCAGTCTGTCTAGGTTTGTTCAGAGATGTGAGCTGTGTAGGGTATCTTGGATAAATCCTGCAAAAGGATGAAACTGGATCCTGTTTTTATTTGATAATTCATCAGGAAAATCTCACACAAATTGGCGAGTCAGCCAAGGGCCAGGTAAAAGCCTGGGCCCTATGGGTGATAGTTAAAGAGGTAAACATAGAGTAACAGACCACTGAGATTAGCTGGTGAAATTTTTATTTTTGCTGAGAGTGATTCTGAAGTGACCATTAAGTTAAGAGTGTGACATGAAGCCTGCAGCCTGGCCTGGGCGTGTGTGTAAACCCGATGAGGTGTGACTGAAATTCAAGATACAGCTCAGTTTGAGCAATGTGAGGTCTGAAAGGTGTTGAACCTGGTAGGAGCTTGCAGATGTTGAGTACTGTATTCTGGGGCCGTCCTTTTAAGGGCTCAAAAGGTGATTAACTTACAGACTGTGGATTTTAGATGAATTATTATAGAAGAAATTCACTGGTTACTTATGGAGCAGTTTGGAAGTCGATTGACTAGACTAAAATTACACAGAGTTTGCAATCGCACTGGCTGAAGACTCCCTTGAGTTATTTCAGTCACTAGAAGGGCACAATTTAATTTATAAATATACACAGGGTATACATGAAATAAGATGTGAGAAATTAAACAAGAGCCATTCACATATTGGTTTGGCACACAGAATAATTGGACACTGAAGATATTGAAATCTATAAGGAAGGAGTTGTCGTCACTGTATAAAACATGTATGATCAACATGTTGTCTCCCAAGCACTGCCCAAACTAATCTCCAGTAAAGCAAATAAATAAAACAGGAAATACAATTAGGATTAACAAACAATGACATGGCATAGGATACCCAAAAAAGATTGAATTTTTGACCAGTGACAAGAGGTTGCATCCTGGGTCGAGTTGTTTTCTATGACAACTGTAAAAAGATTGTTGTAAATTTTACAGCAAATTACAGGCTGTGAAAGTATTTACAGTATTTTTACTTTCTTCCTTTTTTATATATATAATTAAACTTTCTCCCACAATCACACTGCATGAAAAGTAGGATTTCCATCTGGAATTGTTATGGAAGTTCAGATTCAGGGGAATTCCCATTCGGCACAGATAACTGCCATTAACTGCCAGAAATTGGTAGAATATCTCGTGAAACCAGGTGAAACCCTCAAATAAATTCTCCCAGCCTTATTTGGCACTTTAATTTTTTCCACCCAAGCTTGATGTCAATCAAGGCTTGTTTTGTTGTCAAAAACTGGAGTTCTGTCAAGAGCAAGAACATATGTCAAATAGTCCCAAGTATACTATTAACATCAAAATGTTTGATCTCATGATCTGAAAGATATATATTACGAGTCACTTAATTATTTTGGTTCATGTGTGTTGCAGGGGCACTGCCTTGTCACGCTCAAGTAGGGGGGTTCCAGGGAAAAAATGTTGGGAACCAATGCACGAAGTAGCTACAGTAAAATACTGCTAAGATTACAAAGCTCTTTTTCAGTTATTTTCTGTTTGTTTAGAACATACATCTATAGGAGAGTGTTGTTTATTTAAATAGTTCCAGGTGATAACATGTCAGGTCATTTGAAGTTTAGAGAGAGCATCATATTGATTTTCATGGTGAACATGTCCTGAGAAGACCACAGCCTCTAACATCGCCCACGGGATACAGGTGAATGTGTTGTAGTGATTTAACAAGCATTGCTTCTCATATTTTAGTTCAACTGGCACAGATACTTCAAACTAGCTCTCCTTAACCCAATACAGATGAAGCAGATGCATTTGCTGTGTAGCTGTAACACTGCCCAGAGAGCTGAGATACAGTAATAGACTATGACAGGGCCTTTTCTCTACCTGCCTCCAGGGCAGTTAGTCATGTGTGGTTGAAGTCAAGCTAGCCCTCTCAGGACCTTTCCAATCTGAAGCATATTCTGTCAGCAACCCCCAGCTCCCCTACAACATTCTGTTCATGTCATCTATCAATCTTTACCTTTGCTTATTCATTAGGCCCAGAGTCAGGCTCGGAGATGACAGTGACTGCTGGTGCTTCTGGGGCCGCACCATCCCCTCCCTCCTTCCCTGCCTTCCTCCCTCTGCAGCAAGTTGGCAGAATGGGCCATCGAGCAGCAGACGGCCAATCACATGTGACAGTATGAGGACCGCAGACCTTAGGAGGAAGCTGTTTGTGGCGTAAACAGGCTGTGACAGCAACACTGACTAACAATACACACAGCTGCAGAAAGTGGAGCTATTTATATCGGCTAACCCCCCCCCCCCCCCCCCCCCCCAAACAACCAGGTGACAGAGCAGAGATGAAGCATGCAGGAAAGCAAAGGCACTGACATGAAAAAGGAAACAAAACAAACCTCTTTCTGACAACACAATAAGTGAGTATGAGCAGTCAACTCTCATTTAACATGAACACCTTTATACTGCCTGGATGTCACTTCAGCTCCTTCCACATGTCAGGCCTGCATGCTGAAAGCCTCTGCCATAAAACAATGATAGAAGGTTAATGAAAGGTGAATGGACAGGCATATACCTGCAGATTGGACTTAACTGATAATGCCAAGTGTCCTTTAATAAAAGGACATTTCAGTGGAGAGCTGTCAATGGCAGCTCAACAGTTTGGCAAAATCCCACAGCAGAAGTGCTGACCCAACTTCCTCTGCACACAGGTCACATTTTGAGTTTGGTTCTATCCACCTGTTTCTTCAGAAGCCTATGGGTGTTGACTTATCGACTTCTGGTTGCTGCCGCCAGCAAGCTAGCTCAGAACAACTTATGTGAAATCATTAATGCTAGACAGGGCTCAGTGTAAACTTATTTTAAAATATCCGCACTATGAATCCACCTCCGATTTTTGTTCGTTTTGTCTCTGTCTTGCTTTTAAAAGCTGGGTATTAGAGTGAGTATGACAGCTAGGCTAACATTGTCAGCTTTGTGGTCTCCATGGTGACATAAACAGAATGTTCAACTGGAAGAGCAAAACCGGCAAACGTTATGAACTATGGGTAGTCAGGAAAAAAGGTGGATTCAAAGAATAGAATAGAATAGAATAGAATAGAATAGAATAGAATAGAATAGAATAGAAGCTGCAATGTGTCTCACATGGGCATTTAAAAGTAGTTTTAAGACATATTTGGAGGATTAAGATTCCTCCTCAGTCATATTTTGGTGCATTGGGAATAAATCTGTGACAAACATCCAAATGTTATGCATCAGTTAAGGCACTGTTTATATCTTTAAAAAAATAACAAGACTGAAAGATAAGAAAAAGAATATCCAGTTTGTGTCATGAATTAGTATTTTGCTCATCCTGTTTGCGTAGGTATTAGAGATGCACGCAAGAGTGCATAAACAAAGTTAAAATAAGGACATAAATATCAGGAAGTAACAATAGCAGTTTTGTTGTTTTCTGGAATTACAAAAACAAAAACTGTTTAATACTCCAGGGTAATAGGGCAATGCATGACGGGGAATGGATAAGAAATTAACTTGTTTTCATGTTGCTGCAGTTCATTATTTCAAAGAGAATAAGACATTAAGATGCTCTATGGATAAACAAAGCCTGATTAATATCTGCAGCAAACAACGTCTAATGGTTTCTGTCTTGTTTGGGATTATTTTGGAATATCTTCATAACACACAAAGAAGCCTTTCATGCAGCATTGCCACCCCAACCTGACAATTAATGAAATAAAACAACAAATGATACTGAACGTCCGATACAAAGAATCCAAGGAGCCAGAAGATATGAAGAGAAAAGTGTTTACTTGAAGTGGAAGTCCGACGTAAGATTGTCTGTCACCTGAAAAACCAGTTAAACTTCAAAATGCCGTCTTGGTGAAAGAACAGAACATGTTTTTGTCAGATTCCCCTTTCTCTGTGAGCTATTAATAATTACCAAAGCAAATATTCTGAATCCGGACAGAGGCATTTGCATGGAGAGGTACATCTGACCCATGCTGACTGAATTCAAACAGGTGGTGTTCCCAGAAGGACAAAATCAGCCTCATTACTGACTCTGAGTTGTCAGCGACATCAAAGAGGATTCACAGCCTCTTTCCCTTCTGCAGGGAGAGGCTCTGGTTCTGGCCAGGCAGAGTAAACAGTACTGTACTGGTGGGGATTTCTCTCTGATCATCACCGGCCTCTACACTTACTCCTTCCTTTCATGCACATCTTTAAGGTTTATGATAAAGAGAATAAATTAAATAGTTATTCCAGGTGGGATAGCAAAGACATTGACTTTGTATTCTACTGATGACTATCCAATAAGACAGGTACGAACTCTGTGACGCCTGAACCCTCCCACTAAATTGATACAAATGAGGCATTTATGTGGCATTAACCCCAGCACGTCAAACCATTTCAGGATCTCATTACTCAGCTAGAACACTTCACTGTAATGAAATGAATGTTATTATTAGATAGATCAAAGGAGAGGTGAGCTTTTTATTTCACTTTTTATTTGACTCCTTGGTGATCTGCCTTTCTGATTGTTGGTTTGTCAGATGCCCAATATCTGCTCACTGGCCTTCTTTTCAGGGATTAGATGAAAGGTTGATTGTTTGATTGATGAAAGGTTGAAGGTGGGACGCTTGAAAAAAAAAAAAAAAACAGCTACTTTGCCTCTGCAAAAACAGGAAACTATAAGTCCCCCTTGCATTTCAATGAGGTTCATTTCTTAAGTTGTGAATTTGGAGAAAAGTCCTCTTCTCAGTAGTTTAAAATATATACGTTTTAAGCAGGGTTTTGAACTCATTTTAAAAAATTAGATTCTGGGGAGGATTTCCAGCATCACTGTTTCAAACCCTATTATACATGTAGTGATGTAAGTGAGCAAGGATGATATGATAATAAGGAGCTGATGGAAAAGCACCAAAATAAATTTGGCGCGTGCTCCAGGAGAAAGTGTGCCAGTACCAAGCCAAATATTTTTTTTTGTATTAAACCATGAATATTATTTCAAAAGTGAGGAACACTCACCAATGGCACAGCTGCTGTTGTTGGATCGTAAACTGTTGGTGAAGACCTTTTTATGAGAATCAGGGCCTGTGTTCACAAAGCATTTTATCTTCCCTCTAGGAAGACTACTAAATGACTCCTGAGTTCCTGGCTAAGGGTTTTCTATTAAAACATTTTCACAAAGCTGCTCAGACTAACTCTTTCAGAGAGCTGACCCTGTTGCTATGGATGATGTCATGTTTCAGGAACCATTTGACTCCCTATGCCTACAGTGATTGGCTGACAGGGTATCTGTCTTTGTGAGGACTTTTTACGTAGAAATCACTGTTAGAGAAAGGTGTCATGTTGGCATGTTCAAAGAAAGACCTTAAAAAATAAAATGTAGGCTACTGATTAAACATTAAACCAAGAGTAATATACTGACTAGTCAATTATGTGTTCAACTAACTGTAAGCAGCTGTATCCAGTTAAACGACAAGCAGATCTACACATAAGCAGCCTTTTATTGACTGATTTTGGGGTAACCATGGCAGAGAAAACCACAGGCAAAAGAAAGCCTAAAACAAGCTGGATGCAAGACCAGCTTTTTATCTTTGCCCAACTTGAAAGGAAGAACATTATTAAAGGGAAATATGGACCTAGGATAACCTCACAACTAAAAAAAAGAAGCATGGGAACAAATTTGGTTACAAATAAATGCAGCGTTCCCACTTATGAGCAGAGCCATTATGACTGTTAGAAACTTTGGTTCTCTTTACAGTCTCAGGTAAGGTCAGAGATCGCGGAGTCCAAAAAACAAACCAATTATTGTCAAAGAAAATATAACAACCTATTTAGTGTGTTCAATAATTAAAGGCAGGGTTGGTAGTCATGGAAAACTAGAATGAATTTGAATGTAGCATCTCCTCAAGACTACGTTAGCAGCCACCCTCCCACACTCGAAGCTCCTCCAAAACGGCGCCCCCACTCACATGCACGAGTGCCGTCGTGACTGATTCGAAACCACAGACTCAAACCAGTCCTCAGCACATCGTTTTTGTTTGCACTACATTACCAGTAATCAGGGTGTAGGTAGTTTTTCTGCTGTTCTCTAGAGTACTTGGATCTCTCTTGGTTATGCGCATTGAATCAGGGCTAGTGCACGCCAGCAAAATGTACGTGCATGAGGCAGGCAGAATGGCAGGACGGGGTTTGGTTTAACAAATAGGATGCAAAGCATCTGAATTGGTTGGTGTTTTCCCAGGTTTACTCCTGCAGTAGACAGCTGATATTTTTCGCTTTAAGAACACGTCATATATCATTTTAACCAGAATAACAAAAAATGTATCTACATCTGATTACCAACCCTGCCTTTAAGATGTTTTGTGAACACAGGCCCAGGTCTATACTGGCCTTTGTGGTTAAAGCAGTCTGAGTTGAAGTAGTCAGTTGTTTTGGGAATCTTATGCCCAAAAGATTTAAATGTTGCCTGCCCTGTATGCTTCCTCTGCATAAGTCAGTGCCCGAGTTTCTCAACCACAGTCAAAAATGACTGATCTACCCCTGAGCAGCCAATTAGCTTAGCTTAATTCAAAGTTGACAACATATAAAAAAATGCACCTCTAAACCCTGGCTATTGACTTTTTTTTTGCTTGATTCTTGCTTTAAACAAAAGTCTCAAATGCACTGTAGTTTTGTTCATATGATGTCTTTATAACCATGATTCTAAATGAGTCACACACACTACGTTGAATAAAATCATAAGGATATTTTACAAGAGTGAGGCTCCATTTCAACTGATTTTTACAGAAGCGACAGCCTGCGTTTTCTGAGATACCACTTCCAACAAACACATCAGTTAAGATTAGCCGGAATAACTTAAAATGCAGATTTCAACTCCTGTCAATGCACACAGTTCAGTGCTTCTTCTGCTCCAGATAAGAATTCATCATTCAGGTCACATCCAGCTTAGTTACTTAGTTATCTTTACACAGAACTTTGAGTCACATATGGAATTAAGCAGGATGAGTAACATGTATAATGATGTGATGCCTTCTCACTGTGGCATGTTTTGACATGTTACACGACAGGACACATATGATGCATTAATATTATGAGGATGATTCAAAGACACTGACTATGTAATAAGGGATATGACTGTGGTGCTCCAGATAGTTTGTAGCAATTAAACAGATGATGTGGAAGATGTGTTCGGATCAAGATGTAAAAGTAGCTTTGTAGTGCTGTCATAGTATAAAAGCATTGATTGAGATTTTTTTTCTTTATTAATAAAGCAGTTCAATATTTGTGAGTCAATAACTTTAAATAATGAGACACAGGATGTTGCTGCGTTGCCTGTACGCCAGTCAGCAAGGCAATTGCTTCCTTCAGGGATGTTCCACAGCAACAGATTAGTTAAAACTGTGAGGTACAGAAACACTCAGGAAACATATATTAAAAAAAAAAAAAATGTAAAAAGTCTACATAGAGTCTATAGGAAAAGGATGTCAAATTAGTTCCCATCATGTGGCTTAAAACAGCAGAACTGTCACAACCAACTGTCGAAATAATTTGTGTGATTATTCTGATGCCTTTCAGCAAGGAGACAACGTTTCACTGTTCAGTCAATGCACATGTCCTTTGACTATTCTTTATTTGTACTTAAGTGTTTTTGCTTTGCAGCCACCTATATTTCATGTAGTGCACAGCTGCATAAAACCGTATTGATTGAATGAAAAAGAGCCGGCTTCCTCTCCACTCTGGCATCTCAAGCAGGCAGCACTTACAAATTGTGATCTATGGCAAGTAAAAACTCCTCACATTGGCGAGCTGCCCTTTCATTTATCACATTGAGCGTAATCACTGTTTATCTGTTTCGCATCATGGCTCCTACCTGCACAGCAGTCACTTTCCGTGGCTTTAAGTGAACATGTGGAATTCACTGCAACTGGGAGTATCACCTTTGGCACTTTCCCTCATGGACCTCGACAGTAATTCATTCAGAATCCCATTCATCACGACAAAGTAACACCAACTTTAAATGCATGAGTGGTGAGTATTAAAAGACAAGAATTTAAACTCAGTCAGGTTAAAGGTTCAAGTAACTGTGAGGTAACTTCTCTAAGTGGTGCTGAGGATAATAAACGTAAGCAAATTTATGGGTTGGGATGATGAGCCAAACAAGGTGTGAGAAAAAACCTGGAGGGGGCTAATGATAGAAAGGCATCCACAAGAGCTGTGTGGTCTTGATTAGATCTCACCACATGGTGGATGAGTAATTCATCTGTTCTTAATGTGCTGCAGCTGCAGCTAATGAGAGAGGCCTAAAGAGGAATCGTGGCCACTAGCTCCCCACAACTCTAAAAGTGTCGAGAGCCTTTGACAAATACTGGGACTATTTCCAAGTCTCAGAAATAGTCTGACGTATTTGACCTCTGTAACCCTGTAGAGGACTAAAACTTCCAAACGTACACTCTCTAGGCTACTTTCAAAGCTAGCTAACTCAGGTAATTAGCTTACTTGAAAGGAAAGTATTGACACACTTAGCAACAGCGGCTAACTATGGTTTAAAGTCAGAAATATCTGTGCCTCAGCAGCTATTTTGATCTTACCGATGTTTCTTTCCAGGAAAATGTTTTACTAATGAACAATGAGGCTTTCAAATACTCAAAAGGGTCCTTATTGACTGTCTATTTTAAAAACTGCAGTATTCACGATCCTGTAAGCAGTACCGGTTCACCCACTATGCACACTACGCATGTTGCGAAAAACCAAAAGAGGCCCCATGAAAAAGTCAAAAAGTCAAAAAAAAAAAAAGTCACAATGGAACCATTAATTGCGCATGTATACATGATTCCCAGTGCATCAGCCTAGCAGGACAGCGTCGAAATGAAGTGGAGTAACCCCTCAGGGAGTGAAAAAAGGAAGAAAAAAGTGCATGACAGTGAGCTGTGGGAACAGCAGTCAGGTAACTCTCCTCCCCAGGTGAGAGAGTGGGAGGGAGTAGTCTGTGTTTGACCTACGTTAACAGGGTGGTGAGCTCTGAGTGAACTCCTGTCTCCGTGTGCATTTTGCTGGCTTCTATAAATTTAGTTGCAGTGCAGTTACAACTGCACTTATACAAAATGGAAAGTAATGGATAAATATGAACTAAGATTGAATTTTGTTTGATTGGATTAGCAACTGTTGAAATTTCTTGGAGTTCAGTTAGGAGGGCCCCTTAGCAGAATTTTGCCTAGGGCCCCATGGAGGTCTGAACCGGCTGTGCCTGGAAGTAGAAATCTGTATTCAGCTGCTGTTTCAAGAGTTAAGAAGTCTGAGCCCCTGTAAGCTTGCCCTGCTGGAATCTTTTAGTTCATTATTTTATAAAATGATGCTAGATATGCATTAAATATCTTGAAAAGGGAGATAATTTTGGTGTCACATATTGCTATTGAGCCATTCTTAAAACTTTATAAAGTCCATATTAATATAGTCCAGCCTAAAGGGAACTAAAATACAACTTTAGAATTTGAATTTGCATGCAATGTAAAGAATAAATACATCTACTTAACCATACAGAACTTCAACTCACATCCACAATAGCAGCATTCTTTTCATTTTTATAACCTGTACAGCTTTAGCATCATGAGAGTATTTCTCCTCCTCTTTAGTCTCCAGATGATAAAAGCAGGTCTCCTTTTTTGTCCTTGAACTATCCACAGCATATTAGGAAGTGCATGTTTTGTCCTTGCATACCAAGTGTCCTATAGCATCCCCATTGTCATGCTAAAAGGCCTGGATTCATATTTAAAGGGTTTGAGAAGTCATGAGTAACAAAGGGCTGCACAATGAGAAGAAAGGCTGAGGGTGTAGGGTAGGAATGGCAGAGTAGGCTGCTAGCAACAGTAAAGAGCTGGCAGTTTGTGTGCGGCTTTGCCTTCCAAGAAGCTTCTCATCCGACACAGAGCTGGGCATAAGAACCAGTCGCCCAGTCAGGAGAAGCTCCTAATAAGGAAAGGCCTTATGAATTATTGATTGTAAAGACCCCCCTCCTGCAGCCCAGCAACCCTTTAAGATACAGATTCCCTTTAAATCCAATAGGCTTTGCCAGGCTCTCAGTTGTGGCTCTCTGAGCACAGCAGCTCTCCAAGAGAAAGGGAGCAATGGTTGTTCCAGAAAGAGAAACCAATTAGGGGCAGCATGGTGTCCTCTACCCTCCTTGTTCTCCCCCTCACTGCTATCCCATGATCCTTTAACTCCTCTCCATTGGTCAGAGTCAAATCTTTCCCAGAGCGGTGCCCTCTTAATGTCCAGCCTCTATTCTTGATCTCAAGTCCAGGTTCTCCTTCCTTTTCTCTGTGGTTCATCGTCAAGACCCCCAACAGTCAGTCACATAAACCCTAGATTGACAGTTTGCTAGTCGGTAGGGAGACCACACTGTTTGTTGTCTGGAGCCATAAACAAACCCACATGTCTCCAGACCTTTAACTACTGAGCCAAACACTTTAACAAGAATGCGTAGAGGGGATTCCAGAGGATTAGATGGTCCATGAGTTCCCCCTTTCATTGTGCATTCTGGAAGTGTGTCAGTTTACGGCTCAAGGACAGACAAGGCAGCATGCTTAAGATGCAGGGATGACATATATGAAATCACCACTCTAATGGTAATAGATATTGACAAGTAGGCAATCAGGTTTGATGGTGTTTGCAGTTCATTACTGCCTAAAGAGCAGTTGCTGATGTCTCTGTACCATCTCATAAAAATGCTGCAATCGACAAACCATAAACTTAAAGATGATTGTGACATTAAAGCTGTTTAGAGAGGAGGCTATTTGGTTTTTTAAACATTTTCCCTTTTATTGTTAAAGAAAAGTACTTTGAAAAAGAACAACATAGCATGTGCCCAATCCTGATCCCACTCTGGAACATAAACACTTAACCCCCAAGGACTTCAATGACGTCAGTCAGGCAGTGCATGAGTCTGGGAGGGATTGGGGGTAGTATAAAAATGAGGAATGCGACACACTATCATGACATCACATGTTGCCTGGATGTTTATCCTGAATCCAGATTAGCGGTCAACTCTTGGTACGTCAAGTTCACAGAAATTTGAACGCTCCACATCAGAGCCCTCACGCACCTGATGACGTTACAGAGGGATGGCACGAAGGGCTCACTTCCCTGGAACAGGCCTTAGAGTGGAGTGTGTGAGTCCTTCGTGCTGGGAGGTTGAAGAGGTGAATTAAAAATTTATGTTGATACAAGATATCTCTTGGAATTCTGCTACTGTCACATAACGAATCACACAGTGAAAAGTACACACTCCAGCAGTCTTTAGTATCATCTTGGGTACATTTTGCTAAAATTATTTTATTATAGTGCATCATAGTTACTATTATCACCATTGGCTGTCTAGCTCTTGCTTGGACCACAGTCTGTAAGGAAGTTACCTCAGCACCCAGTGGTTTTTGTACCTTCGTTGTCAGAGCTGTGCAGCCAAACTTCCAGCACATTTTTGGCTTGGTGTCTTTTTTCCTCTCTATGGGGATTGTTTAAATGTGCTGTCCTTAAAGATGTCGCTGAATCCTCCTGCAACCCATTACAGGCTGTTTTTAATATTTAGTATGAAAAGTAACGTGTTGAAAACTTTGTCTTTATTTGCAGTGAACTACCACTTAGTAAGTCGCTCTGTACATATTGTCTAGTTATTCATATTCACTTTCTTTTCTTTCCTGGAAAAAAATGACAATTTATCAAAATGATAGAAATGAGTATTATTTGCCTGTTCTCCCAGCTGGTTTATAATAAAGTTTTACCTCCGTGTTGCCATACTTCCTGCTTCTTTAATAAAGTGGTCTTATAGAACAGACTTGGAGGTGACACGTGGTGGATTTCTCCAGCGACTTTTTCCTAAGTTCAGAGGGTGAAAGATGTCAAAAAAAATGTGCCACGGGTTTCTCTTTGCTTTTAAAGATTTTTTGGCTCATGCTGGCAAATGAAGAGCAACATGTTCACCATGTAAAATTCAGCAAAGGTTTTTAGAAGTTACTTTGCTGTAACACTGTAAAAATCAATCAGCCCTGTTATTGACCGGTGAAATGTTCAGGATGTACCTCTCGCCTGAAGATGGCTGGGATGGGCTCCAGCCACCTATGACCCTGAACAGGATAAGTGGTAGAAAATGAATGAATGAACTGTAAAAATCAGGTCAACAGACACTAATGTTAATTAATTTAATGTGTTTTCTGCACATCAAAATTGTCCAACAGTCAGTCCAGGTTTACACAACCAATAATTTGTAGTCACACTGAAGCATTCCTTATCCTGAGCTCTTGGCTATATTCATCATGATATTTTATTTACTAAAAGTTAGATACTTAAAGTTCCACTAGGTCAGTTTTCTGTGTCCTGCTCTGGGGACTTTTCTTGGACTTGGGTTAAGGAACTGGAGACTCAACCTGAACTCAAACTCAGGTGAAAAGGGCCAAATTTTTTTTTCTTTTTTATGTGGCTTGGACTCCACTCATATTTTAACACTGAGGACTTGAGATATGGTGACTTGACTACAAAACTGCTGTACATCATGCAAACCTTCAGAAATTAGATGTCAAATTGTTTAATCCAGCAGCTCTGAAAATGTACTTTTTATTATTTTTATTTATTTAATAAAACTGAATATGACATTTGCAGCTTTTATGAACTTGTTTTTTTTTTTCCTTTTTTTTTAAAAGTTTCTACAAAACAAATAATTATCAGATTAACGTCTAATGAAGTAATAAAGCCCTATAATCTGAATATTTTGTGTCAAGAAGAAAAACAAATATAGATTTCTCTGATACTTTTTTTTTTTCTCTTGGTGAACTCATCTCAGTCAAACAACCCCAGGCCCCCTCTCAAGAAACCCTCATCATGAACCAGGAGTGAAATGATTTTTTGCTGAACAGAGCACCCTGAAAGATGCACAAGAGGACTCTGCAATACTTCGGTCTGATATTTCATTCTCCTGAGTCTACTGTAATGAAATTCATAAAGAAAAAAAATAATAAACCAACAAACTTTTTACTCTCATGGCTATTTGACTTGCATTTACAAAAGAAAAAAAAAAACTGCTCTGCTCCGGCTATTTGAACAGAATCCAGGAAAAAAATATGAAATCCCAAATGAGGGCTTGAATTTAGTATCAGTTATGGAATTCGGTGCACAAATTGGAGTGCAGAGAGATCTCGTATTCAAGCGCTTGCTCACCTTGAGGCAAGTTCTTCACTTATATATGACTGTGTATAGTATCCATTCCACAGCTCACCATGTGCATTTCTGCCTCTCCCTCGCTCATCCAGGCAGGTCAAAGGGGCTGCCAGATAAGCAGAGCTATACTGAAATATTCAACAGCAGTCCGAGAGCAGTCCAGGGTGTTAATGCCTGGTGTCTTGAAGGGGGTGGAAGATGAGGGAAAAGAAGAAATAGAAGGCGAGAAAAGGGGCAGATGAAGATGATGGCAGGCCTAACTAATCAGCTTTCTAAAGCCCGACAGTTCTCACAAAGCACAATCCTTGTTAGTTTCCTGACATCCAGAGCCCTCTCCTGGCCACACGCATTCCCTGTTTGATGTTTTGGCTTCCTTTCCGCTCATTCATCAGGTCTGCTCCAGCAGACTCTTACTCCCCTGCCCTGTCATTACACATCAAGAGTAATGATTGTTGCAACAGGGCTCCCTACACGCTATGAAGCTGTAGTGTAGATGCTACTGAGTCAAGTGTGAGTGTACAATACAGCCTTTCACGGTCTCTCATTGGGATTTTGTAAGATTTAAGAAAAATTGCAGCCATAAACTTGAACCACGGTGGACCACAACTTGGCTGGAGTTTGACTGGTTTGTTCTGACAGTGAAAAAGAAATAAAGAAACAAAAAGAAAGAATAAAAAATTTAAAGCCCAGAGAACTTGAAATCTAAACAAGATTAGCCTTTATATTCAGAGTAGATGAGAAGCCTGAAACTCACCATCACTGGGAAACAAAACTAATTCATAAGGAAGAGAGCACAGGTCTGACATACTGCCAGAGTAGATACGAACATAATCACCCTGCTCTGGAACATGGGGCACAGCATACAGCTGAATGATGTGCTTACATCCAAAAAGAGCTTTTGTTGGCATCATTCGAGAGAAATAGAGGAATAAAAGCAAGAAAAACAAATACCCAACAAAACTTTAAGGTTGCCATCATGAGAGTGTTTTAGGGGAAGTTTCTCCAGAGAAGACACATTTATGTCAGCTCTTTTTCTGATTCTCCTCTTTGCTTTAATATTTACAAGAACTCGTTTGTTTAGTACAGTCAGGTATTTCGTTGATGACACCAAACTTCAGAAATGTTCATCAGAAGAGCCCAGGATAAAGCAAAATGTGTGATTATCAACATAAATCAGACATAATGTATAGATTAGTGTTCATTAATGTCAAAATTCATTGTCATAAAACCTAGAAACAAACAGAACAACCAGCTTCCATTGAGTCTAATTACATTACCTCTGAAACTTTGTGTTTTATGGGTGACCCAGTCCTGTTATGTTCGTCCAGGGGAGTAAATTGCACCAGCCATATACAGGGTGAAAATTGTGTAAAATAAGGACTTTATTAAAATAAGCCGCAAATTTGATTAAAGCTCTAGTTGTTTTATAGACTTTCACACATTAAAAAAAAACTTGCTTAAAATACGCTACAGTCTCAAACACATGCACATTTGAAGGCATATTCTTTAGCAATTTTAAATCTCTACTCACCAGCTAGTCTCAAGGTAAGACAATAACCAGAAAAACAGTCACATTTTTGCACAATTTATCAATCGTTGGATATTAAAAGATCAAAAAGTCAACCGATCAAATTGGTTTGCCTGGTGTTGCTAACAATAGCAGAGCTAGCACCATCAACCTTTGCTACTTCTTGCAGGTTAACATCAACACTATACGGGCATTATCTTCATTTTCTAGATCAAAATACTGCAAAAATATGTCGTGTTACAAGGTGCCATTACAACATTGTGCCAGTATCAATTAATTGAAGCTACAGGCTTAGCTAGCTATGCAGCTCAGCTATGGTAGCTGCAGCTCAGACACAGCAGAGGGTCAACAATAATGAAAATGGAATTTAAATGCTTTATCTACTTCAAAAAATCAGAAACTTGGAGAAATCAAAAACAACATTTGTAAAATTGTGAGGGGCTGATAGTACAGTTGGAACAGTAGGTTCCAAGAGGTACTCTTGTTGTTATTTGGTGGCCTGAAAATTGAACTTTTAAAAAAGAATATCAACTTTTTTGTAACATTACCCTTAGACTGATAATATTTATGATTTTATATTTGTAATGGAAGCTTTTCTACAGGCAGTATAATACTGTTTAACAGTATAGTATAGACAGTATAATACTACTAAACGGTCAAAACGATGGTATAGATGCTTTGCAAATTCTTTGTGACCTCCCACCAACCCCTCATTGCCTCTCTTTGCCCCAAGCCAACTTTCAAGCATTATTTCAAAATGATGCATATGGCAGAGTCTGGCTCAGACCTGGAGGTGTAGCTAAACTTTGATGTTGTACTATTTTAGGTCCCATAGTTCCCTGTTATGTCTCCATTATAACTGCCTAATGAAGGCATAAAAAGCACAAATATACATAATAGAGCTCCTTATGGAGGCATACCTCTTCTGCAGTGCTTTTGACCTGAGAGCGGATCAAAGCACTTTACATTTCCTCTCCTCCATGTACACTCACTCATACAGTGAATGTTGATTATACTCTAACCCTCCTATGACCCTCAACAGGATGAGAGGGTTTAGATAATGGATGGATGTTCTCCCCGCACAAAAACACAGCTTATCAAATGAGACCACAGTATACCGTTAATTTCAGCATTATTTCTATGAAAATCAGCATCTTAACTATGTAAATTGTCGGTTACTTTCCTTCAAATTACATCATTTGCTTCGCTTTCACTCAGGCAGCTGAGCTCGCTTCCTGAAAGTGTGGAACTCTCCATGTTTGTTGCTTTTTTGAAGTCCTTCTTCTACCATCGACATTGTCAGCGAGCCCAGCAGTGTGCATTAGACATTAAAAGCTTCCTATATCTAAAATAGGCCTCTGAGCATTAGAAGGAGCTGTGCAGCTTTTAACTTGCTCTGGAAAATGGGAGCTTATGCTCCCTCTGTCCTTTGTTTCCTGATGGTTCTAACTCTACGCTGCATCAGCTCTGAGGAGCTGGGGACTTCAGAGGAGCCTCTTGAAGCCAGAACATCAACCATGCAGAGAGTAACACAGAAAGTGTTACAAAAGTCTCCTGGGAATACGACTGTTTTCAGGATAATAAGTAGAAAGAGTGTGTTAACTTAGGAAAAAGTCGCTGGAGAAATCCACCACGTGTCACCTCCAAGTCTGTTCTATAAGACCACTTTATTAAAGAAGCAGGAAGTATGGCAACACGGAGGTAAAACTTTATTATAAACCAGCTGGGAGAACAGGCAAATAATACTCAAGGATGTTTTAATTTTTACATGCATAGCATTGCTCCAATGTGGAGTCAACTAAAGATGCATTATACTATTAAAGTGTTAAATGCTGCATGCTTTATTGACTACATTGAAATTATAAGTAATTGATCGATTTTACAGGGAAGAGAACTAAACTAAACCAAACTGGCAACAAAATTTTTGCAGTTTATTTTTTTTCTGTGTAGCTTGTTGTTCTCAAATAAAAACTGAGGGCAGAAATGAATAAATAAATAAAATGGACTTGAGAAGGGCTCACACATCCCTCTGCATGTGCCCACCTGGAGGATGAAATATTGATGTTGTTGGAGGAGGATGCTCTCAAATTCTTCCTATGGAGGTCTGCAGAGTCCACAAGTCAAGGTTGGACTGAGTCACCAGCGGCTGGGAAGAAGATAAAAAGAGGTCAAAGGGTCACGAGCACTGGGGGTGAAATCATGCTGAATGTCAAACTGAGGGGAAGACGCATAAGGCCAGTTGAGGCTGAGGCGCAGCTTCAGCCCTCAGCAGCTGCTGCACAGGCTTGTGGACCATAGAGCTTTGCTCTTTCTCCAGCAAGATCATAATTCACACAAAGTCAAAAACAGATCAGACAGGCACTGACTCACACAACATGCAGGAGCGGAATCACGGAGTGTATATTGTGAAGGGTATTTGAACAGCAATAAGAGCAGTTTCAGTCTGTCTGAGCAGCTTCTGATCACCAGGGGAGGAGAGTAAATATGTGCATTCACTTTAGTACTGTTAGTACAAAAAAATCTCTATAAAACAGTAACAAATATTTGCACTACACCTCAGAAACTCTGTTTTGACTTGTTCCTACCTGAATGCTATTAAAGATTTAAGGGATGCATTCTCCTATTCACTTTGTTGCATTTTTTGACACCATTTACTGAAACACTTCTTTAATTTGGAGATTTTTTTTCAGTTTACAAAACAGACTGAAATTTATATTATTGCATTTTTGTGAGCTGCAGAGACAAATGAGATCATCATAATAAAGACAGACTGTACATAGAATTGTATTAGAAAGTTCAAAGGAAGGAGAATGAGGTCACCTCTTAGAAAAAATCTACAGACATATAATATACTGCTTGACCAAAGGGGACGCCTTAAAGACAGTATTCATTGTTTTGGAATCACTTCTGCACATGAGGTTCTTTTGACTTTAAATAGACTATTAATTCATGCTTTCCATAACTGATTACTTCTCTTCACCCTCTGAAGAGCAGGAGTGATTTTCATAAAGACAGCATCGAGGATGAACCGTAGAGGAGGGTGTAAGTAGAGGTAAATTTACCCAGAGCGCCAATGGTGTGCTGTGAGAGGATGTCTCAAGCACAGAGGTGTCAGTTTATCGCATATGAAATCAGCAGCAGTCTTTTGGTGAGAAATAATAGAGATAAAGGTCAGTGGTACCAGATGAAGAGTAATAACAGATGCGCATTTAGTCGTTCTGAGGTCCTCTGTGAAGAACAACACGTGAATTTTACTCTGCCAATAACATCCAGTCTGACAGTCAAGGGCATTGTTGACTTTGTACCCAGATGGAACATTGTATTTAAGTACACTCACACAGAACCCCAAGGGAATTCTGTATGACTTCACTGATATTTAACTAAAACCAATTTTAGTCAGTAAATTTTCTGACAAAAAGATTTTGTCTAAAGAGGTGTGAATAAAATCTAGCACTCTTAAACACAATGGCTCTCAGAAATGATAGATTGCAATACATTGCTGTCCTTTAAATTGTGCATAACTGTAGTATCATTGCAATTCCAATAGTTTTGAAGTTTGTAAAAACAACAGCAGTGTTAGAGTTTGTAACCAGTTATTATAACTTGGACCCAAAAGCAGATACCAGAGGCAGATGAATCAGTTAAAGAGAATTTATTGCAAAGGGAAGGAGGTTGGAAAGGAGGGATCCAGGGTCTGATGTGCGAAAGGGAGGTCTTAGGTGAGGAGCGTACAGGAGTTAAAGGTGGAGGCTGGTGAGTGATCCAGTGAGAGAGCATAGTAGAGACTGAGCAGTTGCACTGAAGGCTCTGGAAGAAGGAGGATAGTGACAATCAGTAGAAGTCAATTCACAACACTAGAGAGCTCAAAAACTTGCTAGAATACTCAAGTAAACTGTAGAGAGACAGCCATAGTACCGCAGGAGATGCGGGAATACTCTGGCACTGGAAGAGTGTCAGAGTAGGGTTTCAGAGCTGGTGGTGATTGCATGATGAGCTACCCGGATGTGGACTCGCCCCTTTTACCAAGTCTGCTGCTGGACGTAACTAGAGTGAACTTTTCACAGTTACAATCTCACAATGCCATTTGCGCCATCCAGCGAGAAACTCAAACAATGGCGGAGTAGAAGATGCACAACTGTAAGTAACCATTGCTGCTGTGTAAAAATATGAATAAGATACTCATTTGTGACAGAATTTTGTTTGAAACCTGGAAACAGCGTCATTTGGAGTATCAGTCTGCACCATCAGGGGACAAAAATTAGACGTGCAAAAATTACATTGAAAGGATGTCCTTGGAACGTCTCTTTGCGCAATGGGCTCACTCACTCACTCACTTCTGTCTAGACATCTACTTGACTCAGTACAACCGTAGGCTAGGTGGCTTATGGCTTCAACATCCCTCTTCAGGAACCAATGAGTGACATCACTGAGACTGCATCAATGTTTTATACAGTCTGAGGTTCATACAGGATAGCCTAGCCTAGCCTCCCCCCAGAGTTCAAAGACATGTCCATGAGGTTGACTGGTGATTCTGAAATGCCTGTAGGTTTGAATGTGTGCATGAATGATTGTTTTTCTCTACATGTTAGCCCTGAGGTGGACTGACAACTTGTTCATGCCTTTCACCCAATGACAGCTGAGATTGACCCAAGCAGACCTGGACCCCAAGGATAAGGAAAATGGATAATGGATGTCAGATCGAGGTGTAAAAAAAATACAACTGTTTTGCACCAAAAACGCTCCAGCTCCTTGTTTTCAATCAACGTACACAAATGTTCTGAAGTGTAAACCTTCACCTCCTGAAGGTGAATTTTTCCTCCTTTCTGTCTGAATTGTAAACAGTTGGACATAAATTAACACAGCAACCGCTCATTAACACCATTGATGATCTGATTAGCTGGTCATGAAGTCATTGTGCACATTATGTGCATAACAATCACCTTCATATTTGTAGCTGGAGCCCTCCTCATCCCGAGCCGATGCCAGGATAAAAGAGGGTGAGGTTTATCAACTTAATTAAAGTCTATTAGACATTCTGTGAGGTGGATTGGATCAGCTCGGTGTAGAATAGAGATGAATGGAGCAGACACTGATATATGAGAGCCAGTCAGAGTACAAACAGAGCAAAAGGGTTTCCATGAGCAAGATAACCATCAAACCGAGAAAACAATCATGTTGCCACAGCTCTAAATAATGAAATAGAGGCATTACTCAGCCATGGATTGCCTTGTGTGTGCATACACGCTGTTGGGTCATTGCAGCCATTAGCAGAGCTCACATTTCTGCATAAAAACCCTGCTGCTCAGTCTGTTGGCTTGTATATAACTATCATTAGTCTGTCAGGAGCGGCCTTGGAGCACGCAGCATTGAAGCAATAAAAAGATAGCGAGGACTCGATTCCTCATTGAATTTCTTTACTCTAATATCTGCCTAATAAACGAGGTTATAAGTCAGTGTTTCCTTTAGGTATGAAGGAAATCCTTTGGCTTTATATTCGTAACGCTTCAGACTGTAATAGACACCTCTGATAGAGGCCTTGGAAATCCAGGAAAATGACAACTGCAATTACTCTGTAAGCCAAGAATTTACATCATTCAAAAGATGAGAAATGTGCAGGTTTAGAGAACGATAAAGTGATTCATGTTTGCACCCTCAAAGTGAGTATTCAAACAGAGGTAGGAATGAAATAAGAGCAGCAGCTCGGAACTGATAGGGCTGTTGAAACACCTTCAGACCTGTCATTACTGTTCCTCATGAAATGAGCATCAAAAGAGAGGAAGATCCCCCACGGTGACATTTAGAAAGTTGCCATACTTACTGCTTTGATATTTCAAACAGTTCCAGGTTTAAACATGCCATCTTTGAAGGCTCCCGGTTTCTGGAGAATGTCAAAAATAATACCGACACTTTGCAGAGGGGTGGATTTGCTTAAGTTTTATCAAACAGTTTTCTAAATGAGATCCAATCCTGCCCAACATGCACAGTACAAGCAAGCAAAAGATCAAGGAGGGCTGCTCTGTTTTCTTCTTCCTGTGTATGTATGTGTCAGATCTTTGCTGAAAAAGCATGCAGGGATAAATATGTGTGAGAGAGAGAGAGAGAGAGAGAGAGAGGAAGGGAGTAAGTGTGTGTGTAAAGGTGGGTTTTAAGGCTGTGTCAGGAAAGTAGCTAATTACATGCCAACAAACTAAAAGCACGTAATCTATAATTGTGTTTATAATGATACACTACTTCAGCCTGATACAATACTTGTACTCAAAAATAGAAGGCTCCACATGAGTGTATGTAAAAGTATATAACACGGAGTGTCAGATATCAACATCAACCTGATTTAAGGTGTGTATTGTGTTCTGGTCTGAGTGTGTTGTGTGTTAAGATATGTTATAGGCTGATTATGCTTTCCGTGATGCACAGAAATTCTGCACGAGAGAACGCGTGTTGCTTTTATGCTTTTTCACACTCCCCGTGGCTTCTGTTCCCAAACTGCAGGGGGCGATATATCACAAACACACGTCTACCACAGTACTAAACTTGAGAAGAAGAGGTTGTTAAAAAAGTTTACATTTTTTCACAAATTCTTCTTCTCTGCCAAGTTTGGTCGCAATTTTCATGCTAGGAATTGTTAATTTCGTGGTTATAACAGTGATGCATGTGCGGTGAATCAGGTATTTGCCAGCAATTATTGTACCTCAAACACAAGGTGCCCCCTGCTCATCTATGAGGATGTTAAAAATTTTCAGAGGTGTGCGACGCAGAAATTTTTCATGTGAAAAGGACCAGGCAAGGGGGCGAGGCTGTTAAAATGATGTCATTCATCCGCACAAAGCCACGTGTACACGTCAAGCATAACGTCAAGCATAACGTCAAGCATAACGTCAAGCATAACGTCAAGCATAACGTCAAGTATAACGTCAAGCAAAACGTCAAGCATAAAGTCAAGCATAAATCAGGCTTTCAGTTGTAATTTTGGTGTAATTCTTAATCATCTGTCTGCAAAATAGCTATGTAAGATGTGGGGTGATTGCTAAACTTTATATTGTTATGATTCAAATGGGAACAGCATTGGCCATGTCCTAAGAGCAGATGGCAGGGTGCACAGCACTGACAACACAACCCTTTTGCTAACATCTAACTTATTGATAAATTTATGTGTTAAAAATCCCAAAGATTGTAAAAAAAAAAAAAAAAAAAAGATGGCAGAACAGAATCCTGAGTTGATCTGAAGCTTCCTGAGAGTTCAATGACTCTTGTGTTAGTATCTGTTTTGTTTTCTCTCCCCTCCTTTTCTGTACCAATCTAGCAGAAAACCAGAGCATCGTCTTTGTAACATCGAATAAAGATTAAACAAACGTGCCTGACAGACGAACACTTGTAGAAGGTGATCACATGACAGAGGGTGTTTGAGAAACACATATTTGATACGTATATTCCATCTGTTTTAATTGATGAGGTAGGGTTTATGACCTATAGTGCAGACAGTCAGTAGGGGGAGCTCTAAACATTTTTCCTTCAAAGTGTGAACAGTTATTGTGTCCATTTGAATACACAGTCAATGGTTTAAACTGAGACTTTGAAGCCTTTTAATGCATCCGAAAAAGCTAACGCTAGCTACCTCTGATTATGTAGTTCCAATAAGAGACATAAAATACTGTTAACAGTCATAACCTGAAGCTCGAGGGAGGAGCTTTTGTTCTCTTCATGTGTAGGGAGAGCTTTATGAAATAACATGTTATCCTGCTTCCTTTTAACAGTCAAATACATCAGTTAGTGAGAACATTTGATGTGGAAAATGTAACAAAGGTTGTCCCTGAAAATTGACTTATGCCGCAGCTGTAACCACAGGCATTAAAAATAAGCCTGAAGAAATAATCTGTTGTCTTTTCTTGTTGTTTCTTGAGGCATCAGTATTTTTTAATTTGTTTTACGCCTTGTTGACAACTTCTCACAGGAGCTTTAATGTTTGCTTAATGTTGTTGTTGTTGTTGTTATCGTTTCAGAAAATGGAACTTTCTCTGAAGTTTTACATCAGCCTAGAAACTTCTTTAATGTAACAGATTTGGCATTAGTTGAGCAACCTTGAATCGCAAAGCAGCTTCTGATAAAATTGAGGTTGGATTATTAAATTCTAAGGCTGACCTTGTTGAGTCTTGTGCTACACATCATGCTTTTCAACTTCAAGACTTCTTCCTTTTTGTTATTTATTAATTTCCTTTCCACAAGTTTTAATCCAAAGGAGTTATCTTTCCCCTCTGTCTGAGACAAGCAGCCTTGTAGAGATCATCCACCCCATCCTATCCACCTCCCATCCCAGCCCTAATAATGGTTTGTTACGGCCGTGCCCTGAAAAGTGATGATCCACCTCTTTGGCTGACCATGCTTACTTGCCGTAAAATAGGTATACCTCTTTTATTTCTTCCCTGAACACCTTGCTCCAGTGCACTGTCCATCATAATAAGAGCCCTTGTACCCAGGCCTGCCTGTAAGAGAGTAATCGCAGTGAAGCAGGGAATAACATATCACTTGGTATGCCTGGAAGCCCCAGCAAAGCCACAGTCCTAATGAAATATTAATCTGTGGCTTCCCGCTAATGATAATGCACTATCAGGCATGAGTCGGTCCAAGTGAGGCGGGCACTTCCCTGTCACACTTGTGTTATGACAGGATATCCCTGCTATTACAGTCCACAAATGAGATTTCAATCTGTGATTTGCAGAGTGGTTAAAGGGGTGGACGGCTGTCGTCATTAATTCTTTACAGCCCCTGATTTCCTCTGATAGTTACACTACCGACCCTTTGACCCTGTAGCGTGTTAAACAGACAGCATGTCACCAACACACTGGGAGGATGTATGATAGTTTGTGGGTCCGTTTTCCTTTTTTTCTCTCTCTCTATACAACATTTAAGACTTTTGAACAACTTCACCCATTGTAATGATGATGTTTTGCAGTATCAAGTTCATTAATCCTACATATTTTCTTACACACTTTGCAGCTATTGCTGTCTTAAGCCCTATTCGCACAGGATCAGTCTCACCTGGGGGCCTTTGATAATTTGTAATAGTTGAAGAGGATGTCTGTGTTTTTAATCCCGTGCGAACTGACCATGTTCATAATTTGTACAGTAAAAATTCCAGGGCACATCACCCACTATATTTTGAGACATGCATAGGTCCTCTGTGATTTTGGGTGATACTGTTATTTCTAAGGTCTCTGAAGCTTTTTCTGATCATTTTCCATCCAAAAATTACTAAGGCAGCGTTGGTAATTTTAAACGAAGATTTTAACAGCTCTTTGGATAGACATAAGATGGAATGAGGCTTGCTATGTACCCTTATGTCATCGGTCAATACTCTATAAATAGTCTAATTTATGAACGTAACAATGAAAAAAAAGGCATCACTTGTTTAATGTCACTAAACACTGATATAAGGTGAACACAATCATGATAATAACAAACGTGACATACTACAGTCAGATATTTAGACAGCTCCAGAACTCAAGAGGTTTTAAAACAAATAACCTAAAATATGATTAGAAGTCCCTCTCTGCATGCAGCTGGTTGGCAACGACGTACTGTTTCAGAGCGTACACTCATATTATTGAAAAAATTGGGGGTAGGACTCAATACGAACTGATCTTTTTAAGTCTGATGATAATTAAATTTATTCAGCATGTCCAGAATTTTTTAAAGCACATTGTTTGACTGGAAAAATAAGTTTGACTGAAGCCAGATGTAGACGTCTTCTTCTTTTATCAGATTGTACAGTTGGCTGTGCGCTGCAGAGTGAGGTGCTGCTGCTCACGCACGGTGGGTCTGTGCAGCAATTTCACTAGAAACATGAGTGACACCAAGTTATTTACAGGCTTTGTTTACCCTGTGTGAATGCACCACACCAAAAACCGATACCGGGGGTTATTCTGAAATTACCCTACATAATACTAATCTTGTGTGAATGGTACTTTATACTGCAATCAGACATCAAGTCTTCTGGTTACCTGATGTTTGAGGCAAAGTACGATGGGACATAGTCAAACTTTAAAAAATGGTTACACCTCATAGAAATGTTTTCACATCCGTATACTTTGGTGATATTTAGATATTATTTGGCTACATTCTGTTCAAGTCCTCTTTTTCCTAAAATGTTTCTTTTTCATTAGTTATTAGAGCTTAAAAACAGGGTTTTATGTCTTGTTTAACGATGATTGACAGCTGCCGTTCTTGTGTAGTTTTTCCGGGAATTTTTGTCACCTGCTTCCACTCAGATTTTTCAAGAGTTCCTTGTAAGTCTCCACTGAGCAGACTCTGGCTACACAATGGCGACTCCCGTGACAGAGGGTTTTTTTTGGCTTCAAAACTGTACAATGGTGAAAGGTGGAGCCACTCTGTCCATTCTATATACAGTCTATGGTTTTGATGTTTACTTTTTTGCCACTTTTTGTGCATTGACTCTGAACTAACTGGCACATTAACAAGCCACTGCAAGTTTTGTACCTGCATTACTTTATAATAAAACTCTTCATTTATTTCATAAAAATAAGGTTAAACTACCTCGTGAGAATGAATGATAAGAGTTAATTGTTTTCTCTGCATATTGGACATTGTATAAAGGATTGTGTTCGGACTGGAAAAGCAATTTCAGAGGCTGTTAATCTGCTCATTGTGTTTCTCAAATAACTAATAAATCATCTGGCTAACAAAACTGTCCACCATAACACCACTGATTTGGAAGATGTCAATTTATGTGAGCGAAGAAATGATGAATCAAGAACAAGAATTCTTGCAGATGATTTCCAGCTGTCCTTTAATCCAATAAATGACTGTTTGCTCCAGCTTTATGTTGGAGGGACTTCATTTGCACAACATGAAACATTAAATGATCAACAAATGTTGAATGCATATATTTGTTGCATTTTTATTTGCATGCAGCATACAGGATAATCTGCTTTGGGTTGGATCACATGTTTTCTCCTCATACTTGCTCTATCTGACAACAACACATTAGCTGTGTGAGTATGAAAAGCCGAAAACTATCTGCTGCTCTGCTGTCCTCGTAGCTCTCACATTAATTGTACCTGTGCTGAAGCGACACCACCGAGCAGTCTGCACCGTACGCGTTTCTTATTTTTCACATGCAGCTAAACACAAAGGTATCCACCCACACAGCCTGTGCTTTTTGAAATACAAGAGATCAAATCTGCAGAGAAGTTACACTGATTGACAAGCAAGTTCAAAAGGAGCATTTTATCACTTAGCTTCAAACGGCAATTCATGGCTCTGTCCTACATTCAAGCAGCACACGTCTCTTCTAACTTGAAATTAATTTCAGTCTGGCGAGGAGGGAAAGATTTTGGTGTAAAATAATAAGCCACCTTCTATCAGTTGTGCAGGAGATCCTATCAGGGACCCTCGTAATGAAACTGCAGATCTAATCCAGAGAGAAACTCTGGTGTCAACAGTGATTTAAAACTCACAGCAAGAGGCACCTCGCTGAGACAAATCCTCTTAGCCACTAAAGATGAGGCTGGAACGCTGTTCCCCCCCACAAGAGATGACAAACAGTGTTTTGCGTGTCATCTTTGAATAGTCTCAACCCTGCTTGTTCGGGTGAATTAGCATTGAGCAGCGTGCTAAAGCTGCATCAAAAGGAGACGGTGGGTCGCTTGTCTGCTGAGAAGCTCAGCAGTGAAAGAAGAGATCAGCTAGTTTGCTGACGGGGATGGCTCAGTTTTTTTGAAGCACGGTTGTATGAGGTACGAGTTAATGGTAATGAAACAGAAACTTTGCTGCCAAGCACTGCAGAAAGGGCCAGCTCTACCATGCAATTAAGCTAATTGTAATAAACTACAAGCTAATCTCTGTATTAAGTTAAAAAAAAAATCATTTTGCATTTTTATTGGACGTGGCGCATACATGTTCATCCTGTGGCGGCTGTTGATAAGTGGTGGAGTTGTTGCCCCAAAATCAGAAGGTCATGGGTTCAATTCCAGCTCCTGCAGTTTACTGCAGTCACATGCCGAAGTGTCCACTGAACCCCAAGTTGCTCCCCCTGTTGTTCAGTGGTGTATGAATGAATGTGAATGTGTTAGATATAGCTGATGGCATTAGTTACAGTCGGTGAATGAAGTGTGTGAGAAAGAGTGTGTGAATGTGGTGTGATTGGGTGAATGAGGCTAGCTGTGTAAAGTGCTTTTCTTACTGACCACTCAAGTACTGGTCCATTTACCATTCATCCGCTTGCATTACTAAATGGGACCATGATTCAATACTTGTACTAAGAGGGTAAGGAGAGAGGAGAAAAGTATGAGCTCTCAGATGGAGCCTTGAGGGACTCCACAGGGTTGATAAGCTGTAGCAGAAGTGACGTTGACTGAATTTTCTGAAACCATGCTGGAGGAAATCAACCAACCATGGTCATATGAGGACATTGCATTTCTGCCTCTCAGACCCATGATACTTCATCTTTTAAACTTTCCCACATTAAGGGACCTGCCCATATCATCTTTTGGTGATATCACGGCATTACACCCATTGTGGTGGGAATATCTGCAAAAGACTTCTACCTTACACTAGCTACTTATTTCAGTCCTCAGTTACAGCCGTAGTGTTTAAATGTGTGTATGTATATCTGTGTTTGTTTGGGCTTGTGCCACTGTATATGCCATTAATGTGTGTGTGCGTTTCCAGTGAGGGGAGCAGCCAGCAGGATCCTGGCACAGAGGGTTCCTGCCCATCAGGACTGGGTAAAGGGAACAGATGGAGCTCTCTGAGGTGTGCTCGCAGCCCAGAGTCTCCTGCTTCAGCCCTGCCACTCCATCCACCCAAACCTCCACCCCCCCTCCCACCCAGTCCATCTACCCCAGCTGTGCACTACCTCTGCAATTTCATCAAAGCACCTGGTCATTTTTTTATGGTAAAGCCAGAGCCAATAATCCTTGGAGAATATAGCTTTCCTGAAATGTATGGCCTCAAGTAATACAATACAAAATAATAAAAGCCCGGCTGATCTTCTGAGTAATATGCAATATTGGTGGCTGGCCAGCCCCGCTGTGCCTATTGCTACAGCTGCTGTAATTGTACTAAATTAAATGAGTGTTGTAAAATGATATGAGAGCTGCCTGGCCTTGGAACGAGCGAGTGCCAGTTTCGCTCCTCGGTATTGATCCAGGCTTGTTTTATTTTCTCTTACAGGATTATTTAGCCTACCATTCTTCAGAATTATGAAAGTATATTAAAGGTTAACAAAAACACTGCCCTAATCAATATTTTCAAATAAACAATAGGCGAAAAGGGTGTTTGCAAAGGGGAGAGTGTCATTGAAGTCCCTTGCTTTTGTTTTAAGTCTTATTCCACCTCAAAGAACATAAGGAAACTCTTGGTTTACCTGTTTCACATGTTAATGCACTCTAATAATTCTTACTTTCTGACGGAGGATTGGGGCTGCATTAAGGAAAAGGGGATATTTGAAATTTTAAGAATAACAATATCAAATTTTTAAAAAAGCATATGTACAATATGAACTTCTGTGAGCGAGAAACGTGAATGAGTTGGAGAACATTTTTAAAACAAAATCATATTTGCTGCTTTAATTTTTTTTTCCTCCTCAAAATATGTGTGTGGTGAACAGAATGATTGTGATGCAGACACATCGACTAAACGCTGGTGCGGCTCCTCTTACAGCTGTTACATGAAGATTAATTTCTCTTTTTTTTTAAAGCTTATCTCTGTTTTCACCTGTCTGTAAAATAACTCTGAGTTTGTTTGTTTTCCCGTTTTTTTTTTTTTTTTTATAAGCATGAGAATTTCCTTGAAAGGCACCAGCAGTCTGTTTATTTGTCAGTTTTCTTCCACAGGCATATTCGAATCAATACACTATAAGGTTTTAATTAATCTGCAGACAGCTCCTGAATGTTCTCTTAAAGATAAAGACAGGAAAAAGCAGCAGCTGCTTTTTTTAATTTCCCAGCATTGTTTGTGCCTATGATTACATTTCCACTGAAGTATTGTGGCGCTGCTGTTGATTCCTTAAAATGCATTCACCAAGAGAAGATTGAGTGCTGCTTTTTTAACACATCACACACCTCAGAGACACGTTCCACATGGTGCACCGTTGAGTTGCTGCACTGGTGCAGTTGGGAGTTTAAGACCTTGCTCAAGGGCACCTAATTAGCAGTTGGGGGCATGAGATTATTTGCTCCCTTTCTGCACCCAGAGAGGTTCAATCCAGTGACCTTCCGCTCACAATCTTCCTTTTGCTAACCTTGAGGCTACACCCACCCTCTGTTGTATGAAAAGAGGCAGAGAGCAGCATAAAGTACAGCGAATTCAACCCTGCACACAGTCATGACGGTGTTTTCCAGGCTTTAGTCTCCTGCTTTACGCCGTGTGAACTGAAAGGACAAAGCGAGTCTTTTTCCACATCCTAATAACCTCCATAATCTGCACAGTTGTTTCTCATTTATTATTCCTTATCGATTTTCATCATCATCCCTAAACCTCCCCCCGGCTCGTTCCCCAATGAATCATTCTCCTCCGTCTCTCTCTTTCTCTTTCTCTGTCTCTTCCACACACACACAAGCTGATGTTGCAACTCCCAATCGATTCAGAGCCCCTAGCATATGAAGTACGGTGCTATTTTATTTTCAGTATAATACATCACAATCATGCATGCTAATGGTTTATTGTTCTGCAGAGTGAGCTTGTACAGAATTCATTGTGTAGCTGTGTTATTGTCAAAAGTATTAATTGCAGTTTGCTGTGCAGAGATAACTCACTGTTTGACAGCTAAGTTTTAGTGGACAAAAATGAAACATAGACAATATGGAAATGGAGAGGAATGTCAGTTTATTCGTCAGTCTGCTCCAGAGAGATATCATGTGTAAATTCTTGTTCTTGTTTTTTTTTTTTTGTTGTTTGTTTGTTTGTTTTTAAAAAAAAGGATAAATGCCTCTCTGCAAACAGGTGTCACTACTTCTTTAGCTGTGAAACATTCAACATGAGACAACATAGCCTCTGTTTTGAAATTGAAGCAAAAGGGCTCAAGCCTGGTCGTAGTGGTCGACATAGTCATTTTAGCACTTTGTGTGCATCGATGTGTCTGCAATGCTCTGCAATACTCCTCCAAAATGCATGGCAGTGTGGTCTGGAGGATCATCAGACCCCCAGAATTTTATGCTCTAAAACAGGGGTGTCAAATATATGGCCCACAGGCCAAAACCAGCCCGCCAGGGGATCTAATCAGGCCTGCAGAATGAATGCAGAGGTGAATGTGAAACCTCTTTGTTCGCTGTGTATGCAGCGAGATCAGCGCTCAAATATTTGGCGCCACTATGAGAGTCAGCATGGTGGAAAATACAGCAGCTTTTAAGGACAACTGAGAAGAGAGAAGATGTATGAATTGCTGGTGCATCTGAGGAAGGGGCAGTCTGTTTTGGACGTCCAGAGGTCAGCGATGCAGCTGTGAAAGCCAGCTAGCTAACTGCTAATGTTAGCATCAAAGCTGTATTATGAGGAGGGGTTTATGAAAACATGCTGAAGGCCGCAGAAGTGTCCTGAGGAGGGACAAACTTTTGCCAACATTAGTCTGATAAGGAATACTGCATTTTTCATGTGTAATAAGGCAGACAAACTCCTATCTTTCCAGCTGCTTCAGCTAAGCTAAGGTAACGTAAGTTTCAGGCTAACCTGAACTTTTCAGTTAAATGTGGGACGTTTATTAATTCATTTAAAAGTGCTTTGGTCAGCCCCCTAAAATAAACAAACTAAAGTGTAACATATCAGTAGACTACAGCTACACCCAGTGGCTGGAAGCCGTTCATGGCAACTCTTGTAGGTTGAAATCAAGACAAACACATTATTAATTAATTTGATATCACAAAAAACATTCTTTGTTATATATAGTGAAACGATAAGTTGTTATCACAAGATGACAGTGCTTGAAAAAAAATCCATGATTCCAGGCTTTTTTTTTGTTTGTTTGTTTTTTAGCCGAGAAAGATGCAGGGCATCGCTATCCATGATTTTTAAATTGCTACCACAGCAGCCTTTCAACTTGAAGATGTAAATTCAGCTCCTGCAAGTCACCAATGGGATTAGTTTTGGATAAAAAAAAAAACTAAGACTACAACTACTAAATCATGAATATGTAGCTTCAAACCAGTGGCTACCACTACTTCTTTTTTTTTCTACAATTTGTGTTTACTCACAGAAATGTTTCCTTACCTTTAGTTGAATCATTTCTGAAACTAAGGTGGTGTTACCTGCAGCGTCCAGGCATCACAGTGGGTCACATCTACTTACTGAGCTTTCCACCACAATGTCATTTCTAATTTCCTTTGACCAGACTGTTGTATCGCAGTGATCTCTATCTGAAGAAACACTGCCTTAAGGGATTAATAACTCTGGAGATGGAGGCTATGATAAATGATGCCTGGATGGTCCTCTGTCTCAGACTGTACAAATTAACTCCTGCTCACTTGCCATCATTTCCTTGGATTCTCATGCTGCACTTAAACACTCCAGTCTTACCGCTGTACAGCTGTCGAACAATACATATTCTGAAACTTGACACGTGAATGACTGACCTGCTGACCAGGGAAAGCATTACATTTTCTTCATTGCTTTAGCTTGCTGTATTCAAAACCAAATATTGACCCCTAAAGTCACTCGAGAGTGAAGGTTTTAAATATGAAAATAAGAAGTGAAGAGTTTGAACATATTGAGTTCTGTGACGTGTCTTTCACAAATGCACCAACGTGTTGACAATCCATGCAGCAGTGGTAAATTTGGAACAGTAAAAAAAGAAAGTTTTCTGATTAAAATTCTCTTTGTTGTGTCTCCTCTGGGCAGACAGAGCTGTTTTTGTGTTTCTTCACTTGCACATATCCATTTCAACAAGTCCCAGTTTTACCTGGAGGGGATTTTATCTTACCGACTACTGAGGTAAACCCTGACATTAAGGTTTAAGAGAGGTAGGAGAAAAGAGTTTGGGCTTTGTTGGTTAACTAGTTTCTTATTGGTAATTTACACCTAACTTAATTTGCTATGCTGTTTGATGTTTTTGGATGATAAATGTATGATTTACTGTATGAACAAAGGCGGAATTAAGTTTGTGCTACGTGTCTGTGGAAAATGAAAACATTTGGGTGGCCTGTAATGTCAGCTAGCTTGGTTAGTTAGCTAATACTGAGATTGGCTAGTTAGCTAACTAAGCTAATATTTTTTCCAGCTTTTCAGGTAACCTTACTCACAGATCAAATCTTAACTTTATAACTTGTGAAGATATGTCCTGATAAGCTGTTGATCTGCATGGAAGAAAAAGATCAAGGAATTGCTTTCAGTTTCATAATACATGCAATATTATGTAGCTAGTTATAAGATATAAACTGGATTTTTTATGAGTCTTTTCCTCACATTTGTTCAAATCTACAATCAGTGTAGCAACTTCTGACTTGCGATGTTAGTTGATATGGGGCTTTCCAGGATGAGGCGTGTTTGATAAAAGTCAAAAGGAACAATTTTGAGGTATCACTTGAGGGAATTGTCGGAGTATAATGCCTCAAATACACAGGCTGCATCTGCGTTACAGCTCTGCTCTGCTGCATGTTGACTGCGTTTGTCAACTCACACCGGCTGTGTATTTAGTCCAACAAGTCGAGTCACAAGAATGCAGAATTCCCGCACTTTCCTCTCCATTAATAAACCTCTCTTCATTCATGTTGTCCTGTAAAACCTCAAACCTGTTGATTCCTGGCATGCCTTCACTCATTGTGTCCTTTTCGTGCCTTGGTAAAGCTAAATATGATCTAGTTTTGACACAGTTTGTTTTATTTCGAAAATCTCAAACTCTTTTTAGATAGTTTCCATGCACTACTTCCTGTCCCCCTCGATCTTCTCTATTCTGAATTGATGCATCATAGCTCCAGCATCCGGCAAAATAGGATGGTTGCAGATTAGCTGCGACCTGTCGGATCAGGCACACGGCTGAGCCGCAACAGAACGGATCCGGTGTGAGTTGACACATTGACTTGAATGGAAACCTTTCTGATCCAGCGCTGTGATGGAACGGAGCTGCAAAGCAGACGCAGCCGGTGTATTTCACCTGTAAGTAAATTCAAATTTAGTATGGCCTTGAGAGCAGGATATGGACACTAAGATTGGAGCAAACTCCATTAACATCCAGAACCAGTATTGTGTTTACACATTTTCTTCTCCCTGCCTGGAGATGCAACTCCAAGCTAACCCAAGCACCACCAAACGTAGTGTGCAAAAACACAGCTAAACATTATTCAGAGGGAAACGCTGTGACAATTGTAGCATTCACACACACACAGAAAAAAAAAATCACAATTAATTGTGTTACTTTTGATGCGCTAAACCCCAGAGATGGGAACTCAAGTTTGAGACTTGTTCTTCTCATTTACGTAATTCAGGACATTTTTGTAAGATCTTGCAGCACCATGCACGCCCACTCAGTATGGGGAGAACTCCAGTGCTCCAACAGCCTGCTCTGCCTTTGTACGTCGATCCAAGTTTGGAGGGGACTTTAGTGAGCAGTAAATCTGAACCACATTCAGAGCCTTAAAACTGACAGAACATGCCCCTGGTGCTTTCCATGAGTTTATATGGAAGCCGTATAAATGAAACAGAACATGCTTTTATATTTCTTATATCCATGTTTCCATTCAGGTGTCAGTCCACACTGTTTAGATTAAATTTCCAACTTTAGCTCAGCCACTCTTTAATTGCATGAAGGAGGCATGTGCCCTGACTCTTTCATGTAATTATAGTAAACAGATTAGATCTGTGTTGTTTCAACTCTTCCTTTCATTAAATGTGTTACCTTAATCTATGACATGCTAGGATCACACTATTGCCTTAAGCCTCCCTGTGCTGCAATAAATTAAGTCGGCTTTTCTTACTCTAAGTGATTATATAATGCACTTCAAAGTTGTGAAGCTGAACACATTCTTGAAAGCAAGCATATTCGTCAAGGCAACAGTATTATCAAACTCCATCTTCTACTGATTTTTTTTCCTCTTTGGTTTTTCATTTCTTGTGTGACTCACATTTCAGGCTGACAATAAAACACTTGAAATGCTATCTGAGTTGTCAAGTTGAATTGGATTTTTAAAGATTTCAAGACCCATACAGTTATGGTTTATCTCTGAGAAGATTAAGTTCTCTGTCTCTCACCTTTTTCAGATTTTGCATACAAGTTTATAAACATCACTGACTTTCGCTCCAGTAAAATTCCAAAATACAGCTACCAGAGAAAGAATACATGTGGGGCGTACATGAAGCTTTATCAAACATACTGAACTTTTACTGATTCATTAGAACATAATAAAGGTTCCATTGTTTAGGAAAAAAAAGCAAAGGGGTGAGAGATGTAGCTCTGCCCACTAATGCCACCAAAACCAGCACAAACTAAAAGCTCCTTACAGGAGCTTGAAGTAAATATGTAATAATGTTTGACTCATAAAACCTCAACAGACCCTGCACTGTAAAAAAGGAATTTTCAATCAGTTAAAGTTAACGGAATTTTTTTAATAACTCATGCTCCATTTTAAAGTTAAGATTTCCAATGTACAAGTGGTAACCAGGGTCACCTGTGATGTCACCGGAAAAGTTACGCCCAACAGTATCATGGCTAGCTGGCAACAGAGCTTGAAAGTTTGGGAGCATTTTTCCAAAATAAAGGAGAAAAGTGTGCAATGCAAAATCTGCAAAGCAGAAATGGCCTTCCATGACAGTACGACTGCAATGCACGAGCATCTGAAAAGAAAGCACGCCGTGGCTGATTTATTTTCTGACCAAGAATGACAATCTCTGTAAGCTAATTGGCAATTTGGCTGCTAACATTAACGTCAACAGGGAGCTACCTACTTAATAGCGATGTCATGTTTGAATAGAAAATTGTTCTTTTTAACAAATGTATGCTGTGGTAAATTTTAAGCTATCATTGTGCTGCATTGTGTTCATTTCCTCTTTTTTTCTGAAAAACTTCTTTATCATTCGTTATTAGACGTTAAAAACGTTTTTTGTTCATGTTTTGCCCTGAGTGAAGGTCAAACAGAATTTAAATAATAATATTCCGTGAAACAACAGAGAGAATGCAAAAACTATAAATACCCCCAGCCAGGGTTAAATCTTCATTTCCAATCGTTGATTCAGACACACAACTGCAATCTTACAATGGAAGCTACAAGAAGAAGACAAAGGAGATGAAGGAGAAACACCTTCAACGTCCAACAGAGGACCATGCAGGCAAGCTGCACTGAGTATGATCCGTCATACAACTTTTACCTGAGCTCTATGGAGAGACAGATCAGGTCCATGCTCGATGACAGTGAAGCCAGGCTCACCGAGAGCACAAATGAGGAAGGCACAGTCCTCCTAAAGATCAAGGAAGAGTGTCTGGCTAATCTCCTCTATCGGCTCCAAGAACACCAAGAGGACATCCATGAGAGGGACTCAATGCTGAAGAGCATGGAGGAGAAGCTGCAGAAAGCTCAAGCTGATTTGGAACAGTTCACCTTCCACAACTGTGATCTCCAAATCCAGCTGGACAAGATCACTTCAGAGAATGAAGACCTGAACATTGAGCTCAAGATGATTGAGATGAAGCTTCAGGGAGAACAGCAGTTGCGCATGGCAGCTGAAAACAAGGCTGAAAGACTCAGCAAGATGGAGGAAGCTTTGCAGGAGCAAGAGGAGGAAACCAAGAGGCTTGCTACTGCCCTGAAGAAATCCGAGGAGTTCCTGGAGATTGAGCACCTCCGCCTGCAGAAGGAGAAAAGTGCCATTCTCGACAAGGTTGAGAAATCCAGAGCCTCCCTCCAGGCTGGGCTGGAGGAGTAGAAGAGCAAGAACAGTAAGACCATAGCTGCTCTGAATGAGGCCAAGGAACAACTGGAGACCCTTCAGATGAAATGGCAGGAGGAAAAGTCATCTCTTGTTCTGGCTGCAGAAGAAACCAAACAAACTCTGCAGGAGAAAGAGAAGGAGTGGGAGGAGGCCCAGAGCGCCATGATGGCCCAGCTGGAAGACCTCGAAAGCCAAGTAGCAAAGAAAAAGAACAAGAAGAAGTGGTACAGGAGACTCTGCTACTGCTTTTGATGCCTGGCTTTCTGTCTGTGTCCAGAACACAGATGTGTAAATAATAAAATGTAAATAATAAAAGTGTAAATAATACAAATGTAATTCTAAGGCACTGCTCCCTTATTTATATTTCCCTCTTAAGATATCAACTCTGAATTTCAGAACACATCAGCCATCCTCTTGTGACGATTGTGTGTGGGTGTGTGTGTTTACAATTGAAAAGAAACAATTACATAAAGTAAGACGGAACAGATTTCTTTTTTTTGCTTAGTTAAGTCCTAAGGTAGATTTAAATTGCTGTGTGTTATCCCTATCTATATATTAGCAGCTTAGAGTGTTTTTAATGCATGTATATGACCCTTTACTTAAAGGCACAGTTGGTAGTCAAGGAAAACTAGCATGAAGTTGAATGTAGCATCTCCTCAGGACTCTGTTTAGCTCCCACCCTTCAAGACTCAGAGCTCCTCCAAAACAACACCGCTCACATACAAGAGCGTTGCTGATTCGCAGTCATATGATCGTGACTGATTCAAAACCACAGACTCAAACCGGTCCTCAGCACATTTTTTTTGTCTCCACTACATACCAGTAATCGGTAGGTAGTTTTTCTGCCATTTTCCAGCATACTTGGATCCCTCTTATGTGCATAAAATCAGTGCTAGTGCTCACCGGCAAAATGTACATGCAGGAGGCGGGCAGAATGGCAAAATGGGATTTGATTGGTTTCACAAATTGGCTGCTAAACGCTAGTATTGGTTGGTGTTTTCCCAGGTTTACTCCTGCTGAAGACAGCAGCTATTTTTAACTCTATTTTAAGAATAAACCATATATTAATTGCCATCAGGACATAAAGATAATTTTAATTAGAATTAAAAAAAAAGTCTAAATCTGAATACCAACTCAGCCTTTAAAACAGGCACTAAATGCTACAGAAACCCATAACTGTCTGTAGATGGATCAGTATAATTTAATTTCACACATGCAGTGGTTCTATATTTGTTGAACACAATGTTTTAGCCGGCTACAACTATTTGTTTCAAAATGTAGTCAGTCCACATCGCAAGATCATCAAAAGTCGCCTTGTCATTATTTTTTGATATTATTCATTTTTAGTCACAACCATAGTGGTTTATGACTGCAGATATACTTCATCCAGAAGAATTATGGATGTTTATGAGTCTAGTCATAAAGCATCATGAAAGCATAGTAATCTACTGTGAATGACTCCATAATTCATTTTTAATGCTACCTTAATAAAATCATGTCACACTGCTTTTCATCAAGCGACTACATCTTTATGTTCGAGTGGTGTTTGTAAAATGTCTTTTAGAAAACAACAGGTTGTCTTAATAATGAACTTGGCACTCTGATAATCAAAAATATTGGAAACTGTGTAAAAAAAAATTATCAATCTGACCTGAAACGTGGCCAATAAGGTGTCATGATAACACAGTATTAGTAATATGTTGTTTTTTTGTTTTTTGTTTTTTCTAATATGAAAATATTTGCAGGAGCTTGTTTGTACACCGAACATGCACACAGGTTAATCAACAGCAGATTTACCCCACAGACTGCTCCTGGCTCAGTCCCTCTACACCCATACAAATGGAGAAACAGTGTGAGGTACTTTAGTTTTAATCCCCTTCCCTTGGTGCCACATATTTTTAAGCAGCCAAAATGTTTAAAGCACTTAAAGCTTCTCTAATGTTTTTGGAAATCATCCATTAATGGGCTTAGAAGTTGCTGAGTTGGGATCTAAAACCCACCCAGAGCTGTGCATAGTTGACACTATAAGCTCAGTGCACATTTCAGTGTGCTTCTAGCAGACATATGCATGATTTATCAAAGATCAAATAATGATATTTACCCAGGAGTAGTCAGCAGATTATGGAGCCCGAGTGTGTGGGAATGACTCATGATGGGGTTGTAAAACTGCGGCAGAGTACTTACTCGCCACACAGTTTAGTGGATTAAGGAGTGCCACAGTCACACTCGCTTAGACGACTGTGTCAACAAGGGAAGCGTCTCCCAAGCCACCGGCTAAATCAATGCATTGCACGCTCTCCGGGACGCTTTAGAGGTTATGTAAATGAACAAGGCCGGGATGTGACATTTTGAAAGCCCTGGATGGATCACCCCTATTAGCAAAGGCTTTGACGGATCTTAAAAGGTGCTTTCCTTTGCCGTGATGGAGGTTTATTCTACTCTCTCTCTCCTCTTCCAGTGTGATTTGTGGTCAGCGGGGTCAGCGGTGAGTACATATAAAACAAACAGCTCCCTCCTTGCGGGAGTCTACCTGAGAAACGGAGGCGCAGAGCAAAGAAGCCGTCAGGATTCAGCAGGATGAGAGAGCGAGTAACTGATTCTGTGTTGCATCAGGGTGAACAAATGTGTGAAAAAAAAACAGAGTTACTGAAATCAAGACTGCTCTGCTTTTGTTACCCAGTGGTGACTCATCATATTGAAGCCTGTACTACAACAAGCTGTCCAGAAACAAGAGTCAACAGTTGAATTCATAGAAACAATAATTGCTCATATGCAAAATAGTCACACTGCAACCCCACATTTTGAAATGAGTAAATGTCATAATGACTCCCTCCCATGAAAGGCTGAATATTGTTTGCACAGAGCCAGGGTGACATGCTAACCTTCATATAAATTGGTTTCAGCACTTAACTGATGAGATGACAATAGCCTTTAAAAAAAAAAGCACAATATGGTAGATGAAGCAGCAATTATCGGGTTAAAAGTCCTTTAACAGCATGATTGAGGGAATAATAGGGAGGCTGATTGAATTCTGACAAACACCAGCACTCAATTAGGAACTGGAATGTAAAATGACTGACACTACCAGTTCCTGGCACTGCTATTTCCTGTAAATAATTACACTTTTTAAAGAGACAGTGCAGGCTTGGGACAGGCCCTGTTCCATTCACAATGAGTACTAATCATTGTGTGATCAATCTTCTCTGGGCTTGGGGACATTTTCTGTCAACATGAAGTTGAAGAGGTGAAAATTTAAGTTTGGATAGTCAAGGAGTCAACAAACTATTCTCAAGTTTTGGAAGTGTGGACATATTTATCTGGAATGAATTGATAATATATTGTTGGTGTCTTCTAGCCCAACTCTTAATACAACTCTTAATTAATAATATAGACTAAACACATCAGGGGTACTATTAATATCCAGCTTTGAAATGGCACCATGTTCAAGCCAAAAAATACTTGAACACCCACCTGTTCTTGATTTGGTTGGTAAGTAAACTAATAGTGGAATTAACAAGTCTGTTGTAACTGACAGCTCTATGAGTGCAGAGACAAAACAGCTGACACCAAGGGGGGGTTTTGTGCTTGGGGCACTAACAGCTGCATTGGTTTTGTATTGAAATTAGAAAAAAAATGCCATTAGTAGACATGAGCCCTTACTCAGCATCTTTATAACCATCAGAAAAATAAATGTTGCTTGTCCTGATGATTTTTTTTGTGTTGTTTGTGTCTGCCTTGACAATATATGAATGTTTGATTTCCTCAGTTTACAAGCATCTGTTGTGTAACTTCATCGTATTAAATCAATTACGTGACCACTTGTTCATACTGAAATGCTGAGTCATGGTTAGAAGAAATGAAGGTTTTCCATTATCCCTTTGTGTGCCTCTGATTGTTTCAATAACTTCAAACTTAGATCCTCATACTGAGGGGCACCAGAGGGATGCCTTTTAATGGTTTCTTTGTAGAACCATGCATCACTCCATGCATCACTTAATTCACTGTTACACCCTACGTGTTTGTTAATTGTTACATTCTTTAAAAAACTAGAAGGACTCAACATATCACATGAAGTCTAAGTTTGAAATATTTTATCACAGCAATGAAATGACATGACTGTGGGGTAATATCTATCAGAAAGGATACCCTAACATCCAATCATCTGGATACTGAGGATTTTATGAAACATGAGGAAATAGAAGGAATTCGGATCATCTTTCAGTTTTCTTTGCAGCCAGCAGACTAGCAGCACCGGTATCAACAGTTCATTATTATTCCAACTGCAGAATAACCTGGAGCCTATACAAGGCTTATGTATTTTTCACATTTCATTGTTTAATCATTCTTAATTCTTAATTCACCATTAGATTAAACTACACAGCTCATTTTTAAATTGATTCTCCTGAACAGACCGTAATTAATAATTCAATTTTGAAACATTTAAAGCACATGAATAATTTCTTAACTTGTTCTTATAAATGAAGAAGTGAGCATGATATCTATCACAAATGAATAATAAATGCAAGTTTCTAACATACTCTATTCATACATACATAACTCTCGTGCTATGCATTGCCTCTGGCATTACATTGGAGCACCTGTGTCTGACTGCACTTGGAGCAGTTCGGGAAACTTACTCATGTTGATCTCTCTTGTCCAGATCTTTGCTTGTGTTGTAACCACTCTCAGATGAGCAGTATGTCGACAAAATTATCCACTGGCCTGGATGCATAGTTTACGGACTCTGGGCCAGCTGATTGTGTGAGACCAGTGAAAAGGTGTGGTCTGGATCGAGAGGATTAAAAGTGTGTGCATCTGGAGGACATCAAAGCCTGCAAACTGAAGAGTAGATGGAGGAAGAACTCAGAACTCATCAAATCAGAGGGTTTTTTTTTGTTTGTTTGTTCTTTTCTTTTTTTTTATTTCAAGGGTAAATTGTTGACTGGTGCTTTCCAAAACAAAACTAATTTTCCTGGGTCAGTGGTTGAAACTGTGGAGCCTGGGATTCTGAACATCAATCTCTACAGTTTAAAAAAAAAAACTTACAATCCCCTGCAGTGTTACCTCTCTTGTTAAGACCATGAGTAACTAAAAATCCAGCTTTGTCATCAGTGCCCCTAAAGCAGCATGAGGGCCTCATAACAATAGTTGTATATTAAAAATAAAACAAAGTTATCAGTAACACATGAGCTGTTTTCCATACGTCTGAGTGTTCAGTGTAGTCTCAGTATAAAACCAGAAATATATATATATATATATATATATATATATATATATATATATATATATATATATATATATATATATATATATATATATATATATATATATAAAGCAGAAAGTTCAGCTGTAAAAATGATGCAGTCATTCATAAACACCAGGGGACATGAATATCTCCACACGCTGAGCACAGAGAGTGGAATCACCTGGGATTTCCTGCTGTTTGTTACAAAGGACAAGAGTCATGAATATTTCAAATGCAACAAGAGATCAAAAGTGAGAAGGTGTGGCAATAACATCAAAGTTAGCCGAGCAAAGTTTCTTTTTAAGGCAGAAGACTGTTCACTGCGTCTCACATAAATGACCATGAATGTTTCTTTTTTTTCCCTTCATTTTCTTTAAATTTTAACCAGTGTATAGCTGTAGCTACACATTCCCTATGTGAGCATCCTTCGTGGAGCTCTGATTTTACATACCATATACACCAGTCCATGAATAATGTACAAATGAACTATCACAAACACAAGGTGTTGTAACTCATGTTCTGTTGTATCACCCCCATCCATCTCTCTGGGCTTGAATGCTTGTGCTGCACCAGAAAGAGAGCGAGAGAGAGAGAGAGAGAGAGAGAGAGAGAGAGAGAGAGAGAGAGAGAGAGAGTCCTGTACAGATCATTAGAAGTGAAATTCTGCATGAAATAGCAGGTAAAGTCTCCTTTACAAGGATGCACAAAGTAATGTCATAGAGTCACCTTCAATATAGACTGTGCAATGAACTCCAACCACTGGGAGTCATCAGCAGTGCCACACATCCAGGAGTCCAGATTCCTGTTCTGTCTTGCTCACCAGGACCTCAAACAGACAACACTTTTATATGAGTGTGTGTGTGTTATACTTATCTTAGATCAAAGGTCCAACGTTTTATTCTTAAATAGATTGGAAAATCAAAGCACTCTGCCTCTCTTTGGTTTTATTTTTTTAGCATTATTTTTTGCAAGGTGCAAAATACTGTTGTACTGAAAGGGTTTTCTTGCTAGCTTATAACTTGCTTGTTAACCGTCAAACAGCTAGTTAGTCTTGCTAGCTTGTAAGAGCGCAGTCAGACTGGCTATCCGATTGGTGCCGTAATCAAGCACAATTGGCGCCCGGCAGCGCCATTCCTGCTGGCTGGTATGAGCCACAGTCACACTACTCTAATATTAACCAGACTGCATCTTGTACGTACATCATCATGTCATCATATGACACACAAATGGCCTACTTGCATCATCATGAAGCGTCTGTTTTTCAGGCTTAAGATAGCTTTTGTAAATTATGGGATTATGGGATTTCATTATTTGTCCAAACAACATATTGGTACCATCATCCATTCTCCAACACCAAGACAAATTTAAACTCTAAAAAACACATTTGCCCTGCACCACCTCCAGTGACAAAAACTTTTAAACCATATATCATGTCCATTCTTTAAGTCTGACTCTGATTTAAAAGCTTTTTATGACCCTGACTTTTCAGCACCACAGACAGCACCACAAGAGTCAGCACTTCTTGGAGCTCTTTAAAAACTTTCTTCTGCACATTAAATTGTTAAAACTGGCTTAAATATTTAGAAAAGTGTTAAATGGGGTGGAGATCCAGGTTCAGATGATTGAACTTGCACCTTATAACTGTCTGGCCTCTTACTATCTCATCTTGTAAGTGTCCCAATTATAGCTTCTCTTTGATTAAGGGCAGCTAGATGACATTGGCCAAAGAAAGTAACTGCATTTATTATCATTCTTCAAATGCCAGATGCTTTTCTCACTCTAAAATCAAACTAGCAACCATGTCAGATACTCACATCTGTCTCTTGTTTAGACTGTCACGGTGACATGGGAAATGATAACTACAGCCACTCCACTCAGTGTTGTAACACTATGTGATACGCTGTGAAAAACAGTATTTTGCACCCTCCATTCATAAATACATTCTCATTTCTCTGTTTAGTATTTCACCAGAGGACAATGGTGTCATATCAAGGCATAACACACAAATCTCTATTGGCAACGCCTGACACCTAATCTAATCTCATCCTCCCTCCATTTCTTTTCACTGATGGTTTAACAGACTATTATGCTTTTAGCATTTGTGGCTTCCTGTGTGCAGACCCTCCTCTGTCTCACTGAGTGACCTCTCATCTGACAGAGTATCAGGTTGGGATGTCAGGATGCCTCATAAACTTTCAATGAGATTTTTTTTTTTTTTTGTCTGTCCAGCTCCTCTACCAGATCTGCTGAACTTTGCATGTACTTCCAAGGTCCGAAAAATAGACGCAAGAGAAGGACATCAGGGGTGAAACCTCAAACTCATCAATCAATAAGCAGCCAAGGGATATATCATATTGTACATTGTGTATGAAATGGGTTTCCTGTATGCTGTGTTTCATTTTTCTTCTTGGGAACTGTTTCACAGCTGAACCCCAAAAAATAAAATGTTCCGAGACATCTCCTTACTGCGATGTTCTCATCTGTTGCTGCAGGCGAAGACAGCAATACACCACGTGTACACCCACATGCATCATTTCAACAGCATCCCCTTTGGTGACAAGCCTGTTCCCACAAGCCTGATCCAACGTAGCACTACACTCTAAATAGCAAGACTGATAAAAGATGGAGTGTAAAAAATCTATAACCACATATTTTAATCGCCCGGTTTTGGAATGAAGTTAATCACATTAATACAAATTGATTCTTCTTTTCTCTTGGCTTCAAAATCTTTAACATAGAGCTCTTTGTTTTATAGATGTGGAGATAATATCACACAGCAATGGCAGGCTATAATTCTATTGTTATTTATTGATTTCAGTCTGGGGCCTTTGGCTTTTGGTGGCATACAGTGGGAGCAACCTGTGCTGCAACACAATACCTGTGCTTCACAGATGATGAAGTCATGCATTCAGAATCACATTAGCATGGCTTTGACCAGTTTTACATAACGTATCCCTGGATACTGCCGCTCCCACAGGGACCCGAATAAAGCACAAGGCCTTATGCAGTATCTTCCTGTGTTCCAAATATCCCCTCTCAACTTTTTTTTTTTATAAATGTGCAGTATTTATCATTTGAAATTCAACCACAAAAAGCCTCTGTGTATCACTGGGGGACGGGGGAGGGAAATGGCAAAGGGAGCACTGGAATAAATTATTCGCAGACAAATCTTTTATTCCAACACTGAGCGCAGAAAACAAGTGTGCCAGCTCCCCCAGTAATTCAAGAGGTACTTTTCTTTTGTTCTTCCCTTTGTTTTTCAGTGGGAATGTAGAAATAGAAGTTGCTAAATAAGGCCCCTCCCATTTCCCAACTCCCCTCCGAGCTTCACCCGTCTTTCTCTTTCACTTTGGCAGCCTCTCTTAGATCGTTACCTGTTGTCTGTTTTCAGTAACCTATACGAGTGGTTCAGGTCCATTATTTAAATTGTAAGTGACAGAGTCCAAACTGGAAGCTGGCAGGAGCATCATTACAGTGTTTATTAAGTATGCCAATCCAATAAATTAGCTGTTGTGGCCACATAATTGAATTGACCTTATGAAATAACAAGAGGAATGACTCTGATGTGGTACACTGGGCGTCACACCTAGTTCCACCCTGTGACCCTCTCTTTCATTGTTTGGACTGGATCCCTCTTATTAAGACTTCATTACTGCCACACCATCAATATTTCATCCCCCATTCTCCCCAGCTGCTTTGGTTACAGTGGAGATGATAGAAAGAGAGGAGGAGGAGGAGAACTGGGTCGAGGGATTGAGATCACAAGTAAAGGGAATAAAAGTCTTTTATCTGCATTACTGTGTTGAACTGTTCGAACTAACATGGATGAAGGTACCTTCAATGACTCACTACTTATTAATGAGAATCCTTATTTGATGACTTTTTGCATGATAAAAGCTTTCAGTGCTAGGATTAAAATGATTTAATGATAATATCACAGCTTTAAACTAATTACAAAGAAATAAAGCCAAAAGCCTCAGTTTGGAAATGCTCTGATACAGAACAAATCCTGACTGATTTTTTTTTCTTGACTGACGTGCTTCTCACTTTTAGAATCAATTGTTTTGCTGCTATATATATGAACTGAGACGTGAAAATCGCAGCAAATGCACTGTCACATGTCATTTGCACACATTGTTTTCAAGTCTTCAGAATAACCATGACCTGGATGAAGGAGAGGTTACATGGACCATTAGGTAAACACAACAGTCGCTGGATTATTATAACCACTTAACGTAGTAACGACAGACTTGTATTCAAATGGATGTTGTTAGTTTGGCCAAGAGGCCAAGAGATTTACGCAGCTCCAGCTGACTGGCTACAGTTTAGATCATAAACCCTGCCTCTGCCATTGTTCCAGAAGGAAACGTCGGTCTAACTGTAATTAATAAAAATACACTTTAAAGGGGCTGTGAGGACTTTCTGTTTTGAACTGTATTGCAGCAACTGAAATTTAGTAGCCGGCTATTTAAGCACCTCTCGCAGCCCGGTGGTCTGAGATGTATCCGTAGGCTAACGTATTACATTAGCCAATCGTTATATCCTGCTCACCTGCCAAGCAGAGCTACAGTAACCTCACTCTTCATTTCATTGACACACTCAAGTTTGATCAGATCACTGCAGTATAGCTGCTGCATGTGGGTTGTAATAAACATTATCACAAACAGTTTAGCTTGTGTTTTAGCCTTTAGCTTGTGTTTTAGCCTGTGAAATTGCTCTCCGGTTTAGCTTTCTTCTGCTCTGACATCCTTTTCCTGTCAGACAGTTTAGCTCCAGTGTCCACCATCACTACTAAACTTCATCAGCCAGCGTGATGTTGTCATAGAGACCTTAACGTTCTGGAAATCAAAGAGGGATCAATCCAGTCCTGTCTGACCCGATTGAGAAGCTATGAAATAGCATTTAGAAATAACCTATACTGGTGCTGTTAATCTCATTTTAAGTTGTGGACTAGGATCAGGCATCTAGAAAGTCCTCACAGTCCCTTTAAGCAAGTTTTCGGGAAAAATAGGTTTTATTGTGTTGATTTATGTCCAAGAGCACATCGTTCTTAGAATTCATTTAATTGTAAAAAGAGATATGTTATCATAATTTTCTGCTCTGTTGACAAATACAAGCTCACAAGTGTTCTGTACTGGATAAGAAGTGTGCATGGGGAGGCGGTGCCCCACCTCCCACCCTCATTTAGCGTAAGTCGAAACACACACTTAAGTGCCCTCCGAGTTGGCAAACACACTGAACTGCCTTTTTAAGAGGAAAAAAGAACACACTAAGCTGCCCCAAAAATGTATGTGTGTGTGGATTTTTTTTGTTTGTTTGTTTATTTCTCTCTCTCTCCCTCTCTCTTCACCCCTGTCCTTCAAAAAGTCTGTGCGCACCACTGGTACGGGGAATAACAGAAGGGAACATTAAAAATCTAACAAGAGAGTAATTTAACTTTCCAAAGCGAAGAGTTTCTGCTTCAAATCAACACATGTATCTGTTCTGCTGAGGACCCAGTACCCACCTGAGGGGTCTTAAGCTTTTAATCTGTTACTTTGATGTGTTTGTCATCCACCGAGGTTGTATGGTCACATGCTTTGGCTCCTACAACATGAATGCTGGCACCCGTGGAAACACTCTCCTGGTTTGAAGGCGTGATAGTCGAAACTGAAGTGATGCTGTCTATTCTCTACAATCAACAGTAAGAATCAGCAGGGGTGATAATAACGGCTGCCAATTCTTCCAGTGTATAGCTGTGATCCACTGCTGTCTTCAGCACACCATGGAGGCTGTATTAGCCTTGTCTTGCCTGTGAGTACACCTCACTGCACAATAGGAGATAATCAGGGTTTAAGATGTAAATTACTCTTAATCACTGGGAATTTGTAGACAAGAGTATTCACAAAGTAACGCGTCCACAGGGGGATATTTTGATCTCACATGAAAAAGGTTGATCGGGAAACAAAACCAGAAGAATGGGAAACATACTGTTGAAAAAATGTTCAAGTATGTTCGATAGAATCTCAATTCGACAGAAGCAGTTATTCAGACTTTCATGTACTCGATGCTAATGTACAAGATGTGTAAGTCATAGGAGTTTAATCATATCCTTGGTTCAGGAATTCTGAAGTGCCCTTAACTTGCTTCCACCACCTATTAAAGATTTCAGCCTGCTACTTTCCTCCTGAGACTCGTGAGTTCTGCTTTGTTGTAAGGTAAAACTCCACACTTCTAACAGTGTTCCTCAGTAAAGTGTGCTCTCTCTCCTAGCTCATGTCCTGATCGTACTGAGTGTTGCGTCAATCTCAGAACCACTGCAGTTTCTTCAGGTATGTTTCAAGGCTTGTCTTGTTCTTACACCCGAGGTTTAAGAGTACCCTTGAATTATTGATGACCCACAGGTGCGTACAGTACCGTAAATGATGCATAACCTGCATCATCCACTCTGAGTTAAGGATTCAGAAAGTTATATACACACCTAGAATGTTTTATTGACTCTGGAGGATCAGTATTTGTAAAAATCATAATAATAATAATAAAAAATGACCACTTTAGGTTATTTAATTGCAGCATTAAGAGGTGAAAATAATCCTCCACTCGTGCTATATGAAGAAGAGGAATTGCATCATTTCTCAGTTTCCAGCAGCCAAAGTACTGCAGTGATGCAGATGTTTTGTACAACATCAAAATGTGTCAGCCTGGATGTGTGTATGTGCCTGTGTTTTCCCCTCCCTATAGTGTGTGTCTCCTGTTGTGCTTTCTTATACATGTTTATGTGTGTGTGTGAGTGTGCGTGCAAAAGAGAGAGAAAGAGAGCAAAAGATCTGGAGATACCTGGCATTGCTGCTGCTGCTGCCTCTGTTTGTTTGGCTCCAGGCTTTCAGACTGTCAGCGCTAGGGCTGTGTAGTGAAACAAAACATGCTGTCATCTCCGTAACAAGTCTAGCCGCTGGGACTCAACACACACACACACCTCGGTGAGACAAGATGCTATGGCACAGCTTCTAACTCTGTTCGTTCTGGCTCCAGCAGTTGACACTTTGGACCACAGCCGCTCTGGGGGTAATGAAAATCTATAACACGTTCTTTGCTGGGGTGCCTTTTTTGTTGTTTTTCAAGCTTCCTGCAGCTCAGTCATTTTCCTATAAGAGCATAACACAAGGCATGTGTGAGTAGATGTTTATCATGCATCTACTCCAGCTTCGCTTTGAGATAAGCAATCACATAGCGGAGGAGGTGAAAATGCCTTTACACTTTGAGTTGTTTTTTTCTTCGCTTGCAATTCTGAGCCAACTTTCATGTTGTTTGTCTTCCCCCATCTGTTTTCTAAACGCCATGCTCCTGGAGGCACATCAGCCCCGGTCTGTAAGCTGTTACAGACGGGAAGTCAAGCGCCTCTTTCAATTACTCTCTTATTGGCTTAGACCTCCCTCCGGACAGGCCAGGCCCAGTGTCAATCCTGCTCGTAATGAGAGGAGATCTCTCCCCACGGAGGAAGTGTCTCTTTGGGTTTACGTTATGTGTCTTCCTGCTCTAACACGACAAATGGGAAGTGCAGGGAGCTGGGGGTTGTGTGTGTTTGGAAACATGTATTCAGTGGAAGTGTTTTTTTTTTTTTTTTTTGTAACCCCATCTTTCCTTTGCGTTAGTCATTTCCACAGTCGTAGCAATTTCACAAGAACGTAATCTTTTCCCAATAATTAATCTGAATCCATGACTGAAGAAGAATTCTTGCAGGCACAGCTTTGTTCTTCTAGCCTGCAAGCTAGCTGCTATTCTCGCTAGCCTCTGCAATAACACATAAAAAAACCCTTTCTCTCAACTAAACTTTCTGCTCTTCCCTGGGGACTGTGAACGTGTAATGTGCATGTGTGTAAATGTGTGTGTGTGTCAGGGGTGTTAGCCTGTGTCTGCATTTCCCAGCCAGACAGCTGTACACCAGCCCAGTGTGAAGGTCAGAGTACAGCCCGGCTAGCAGCAGGAGATGTCACACCAGGACAGGCCACGGCAGCCATGCACAAAATTGCCTCAACAGATCACAGCCCTCCGCCCATCTGCTGTGACGCCAGATTGGGGGGGTTGCAGAAGGTTGAATTCTGTGGTCGAGCTAATAGCCCTCAGTGAGATTCACCACAGTGGCATGGAGCGATTTGTAAATGAAGTGTCGGTGCCCTCAGAGATTTGCGCATTAATGAAATATTGTTGAAATGAGCTGTGATTGTTTTTGAGTCTCCACCACCAGCATAGAGTGATTACATGTTAGTGGTTTATTCACCAATTGCTCTTTATTTATTCATGAATATTTAATCTCTGTTGTTATTTAGCCGAGTGAAAGCATTAGTTTATTCATTCTGCCAGCTCCTGTCCATTTGATGAAGTTACAAAACAATGTCTCACCAACTCTGACAATTTCAATTTTAATCTAAAGTTGACATATTTTCCTTTTACCCAAAATAAACAACAACTCAGCTAATACTGGGTTTGAATAGAATAGAATAGAAAAGAACATATTTTACTGATCCCTGGAGGAATTCAGGAGTCATAACAGCAAATTGCAAAAAGTGCAAAAATTCCAAAAATATCTAAAAAGTGTAATACAATAGATATCAACTAGAAAAAAATGTCCATCAGAGACATCAGCTTGGCCATAATTCTCATGTCAGCCACCACCTCCACAGAGTCCAAAGGATCCACAGGGTCCGGGACTGATTCCTGTATCCTGTCCGCTCACAGCATGTTATATCATTCAATGTGGTGTTCATGTCTGGTGTTAGCTCCATTAGCCATGTCTCTGTAAATAGCACGATGCTAGTCTGCTGGTGTTCCTTATGGTGCTATGTTAGCACGACTAGCTTGGCCATCTCATTGTAGATAGATCTTGCATTCTCTGAAACGATGGATGGGAGGACGGGTTGATGTCGTCTCTTAGCTGAAGTCTTGTGTGTAAACAATGTAACCATGGTTACACGTAGGCTCCCCACACAAACAGAAACAAAAAAGGAAACTCACCACTGCAAACACAACCAGTTTTGAAGTCAATTTCCAAAAAATGAGCCACAGAAAGTAATAAATAATGATGACAAGCTCTAAAGATGAAAATAACTTAAAATACCATAAAAATAAATAAATTTAACAAAAGTAGAAAAATGAACAACAAAGAGAGAGACGTTATACCAATAGTGCATGGTTCAATATTTATGACATCATTTGATTTAAATTGTTATTTTGAACATGTTACAGAAAAGAAAAAATAAGAACAAACAAGCAACAAAAATTAAAACAGGGCAAACTTTTAAGTTTTACAAACACTTAAAAAAAACCTGTTCATTACTGATTTAATTTCTACATATCCAAAAAAGGAGTTCAGGAAAAAGTAATACTTCATAATAATTAAAATGCTAGAAAATTAAAACACACTGCATTTACAGCAAATTACCACATAGTTGGATGACAATAAGTTACCGTATTTTGACAGTCCTACAATACTGTTAATGTACAGTGGAGCACTGGTGAAACTGCTGACAATAAAATACTGTATCTTTACATTTACAGCAATATACTGTAAATTAAATTAAGAATCAGAAATACTTTATTGATGCCCAAGTTGGAAACTGCTTTTTAGCTGACAGCTACTCTCATTCAAAAAAGTGTTAAAATATAGGACAGTGCAAAATAACAATTAAAAAAAATACAATAATTTACTGTCTTCATATTTTATACTGAGGTCAAATGTAAGTTTTGTAATGATGTACAATAAGAGGACATTACAGGCAGCAGATTTGTCAATAAAGCTGAATTAAACATGTTTATAGGCTGGCACAGAGACCGCTTTGGTCTCATAACTCTGTGTTGATTATGTGAAGATGAAGCATGATTGAGCATATTTGGAGGTGTGGCTTATTTGACTGACAACTGGATGTGTTGTTTACCAGAAAACAACGCTGTGACCTGAACTGCACATCTTCTTCACTTTCTAGATTAGCTGGAAGTTAAGGCTAGCTAGCATTTCCAAAATGGTGATCACCATCTTTGCACTACATAATATTTTCAGAAACCAATGGGTAACATCACAGAGACTACTTTCATGTTTTATACAGCCTGTATTTTATACCCTGTGCTGACTGTCTCTGGGACAATTGATTCCAGCTGCATGATTTTAGTGTGGGTTCATGAAGATCTGTTTTTGAAGTAGATTTTTTCCTGTCATTCAGTGTTGCATGCATGGTTTTGAGAACAATTGGGGGAGCTTATCTTGCATTGCATGTGTTGCTGATTGCACATTGCTTACCTGCCATAGAGCAACCATTTGAACTCATATGTACAGATGGCAAGGCTAGCTTCTCCCTCCTTTGATTCTGACTCTGACAACTCAAACTGTTCAGAGCTGCTGCACTACACTGATACTCACACAGGCTGGTGCTGTGCAGATATCAATCAAAGTGTCATCTGACATGAAAAACTGTCTAAATTGCAAAAAAAAAAAATGTATAAAAGCTGAGTTCTCCAGCAGTTATGATGGGTTATTTTTTAGACTTAACTTTGATTAAATGTGCCCCCATTTGTCCAGTTAAATCCATATTCAAAAGGCTATAAATAAATGAACTTTTTGGTCTATACCACCACCTGAGACAGTGGAGGAACAGCCAGAGCTGTCAAATAATGTTCCCTTTCAGTCAACAAGAAGTGGCTTAAGAATGCAACGAATTGGAGAAGCTATTGTGTTTTCAGGACTGATGCAGTGTACAAACACACCTAAAAACAAGAAAGCACGAGTTGTGCCGTAGACTCAAAGTGTTGCAGCAGAAGTGAGATCAAAATATAACTCAGGAGCACCACTTTCTCTACTTTCAGTGAAAAGACTTAAAAGTGTAAACACAAAAATTATCCTGCTCATCCTGCGTCACGGAGATGGTTCGGCTGACGTGAAGACATTTAGGAAGATCTGACGTGTGCAGTTCAGCCATAACCTTTCAGCGTCAAAGTTTAATTACATTCCTATAGTGTGGGAATTACTAAAGTGCTGACCTCTGGGAGAATTTGGTGGCTTGCAGTCACACTGCATAGAATATGTATTATTATTATTATATACAGCTTTGAGATTGGTTGGGGGGCTGAAGAGAAAGTCTGTGAGCCAGCGCCTTTTTCTGTCGGCAGTTTCTATTTCTGTTTCCGTTGCTTGTGGCTGATGTGTCCCATCGTGGAGGAGTCAATCTTCCTCACAAAGGAGGAGCCTGCCTTCCCCGGGGACATCGTTTATTCATGTATCAGATTTATTTTTTGCTGCCATGGCCTCCCAGGATTCACACTGCATTTATTACAGGGGGGAGTAATGAAAATTGAATTCATATGTCGAGGCCCCACATGCATTGTGTGACTTGGAGTGCAATGTGAAGGCCTCCTCCCTACACTGAGGCTGGGACTGTACCACAGTTCAGGAGTTGAGAGAGAAATTTAAAGTTTCAAGCAAACCTTAAAAGTGTTTGGGGGGGGGGTTGACTCCAGATTGGAATTAAAATTTAATACCTGTTTTTTGAAAGTTTGTTTCATTTCTTTTTGTTTTGCTGTTTACCAAGAAAATCCAGCTACTGGAATTTAAGGGAGACTGATTCCATCTAATATCAAAAGATCAATATCAACCATAGACTGTATAATTAATGGACGTAGTCTATGTCACCAGTCTGTTTCTGAAACAGATTTTTGTAGCAAAATGGCCGGCGCGGCCATATTGGAAATGAGGCGGGGTTTGAGTCTCCACAGTAACAGCCATAGGGTGCCCGGCAATCATGTGATCTGAGTTGTGCCTCTGATTGAACGAACTGGGGATCTTAATATTGTCTGAATTGCAGAGTTAGAAAAAATTCACCCCCCGTACAGTGCGTGCCAATAGTGAAATTAGGGATTCAGACGGGAGACATTCTTTGTACCAGGCTACAAATGTGCTTATTTTGGTCGTGAAAATTGCTTTTTTTGGCTTGGTGTGTACGTGACTTCCGGTACTTCCGGTACTTCCGGTACTTCCGGTACTTCCGGAGCCAGCCTCAAGCAGACTTCAGCACTTTCGCATTGTGTCATATTTTTAGACTGGAGGTTGCCGCTTGGGATCAACAAGTGTCAGATTTATCGGGGTGGCAGAGGATGACTACAATTTTACCTGTCTGCAACAAAAACTGACACTTCCTGCCTCTGAAGTCCTGAATTTACCTCTCCCCAAACAAAGATGGCAACTCCTGGACTTGCAGCCAAGAATATGATGAAAATTGGCAGATCTACTGTGTGTGTGTGTGTGTGTGTGTGTGTGTGTGTGTGTGTGTGCATCTGACGGACAAACACACACTCCACATAATATGAAAGATATGAGCTGTTCACCGCTGGAAAAAAATAAAACAAATAGTTGAAAGCTGCTTTAAACCAACCGTCGTATCTCTGAAAGATTAAAACTAATGTTTTAAATAAGAGGAAACATTATTTTCTTTGTTTTCACTCACTTTAATTGGCAGAAGCTTTTTAAAACAGGAATTTGACTGACATGCTGTTTTCACTGACATGCTGTTTTGTTCTGTTTCGCTTTTGAACAAAGAGAGAAATCTAATTAGTTTTCTTTTAACTTGTCGGCCTCATTTATCACAATAACTGTAGTAACATAGATTGTATAGACTGATGTTTTACTTGTGTGTTTTCCTGCTTTTACAGTAAAAAAAAAAAAAAAAAAACTAGCTCACCAGCTTCAGTTATTAATGTAAGCAGCAAAAGCAGGTCGTGTTTTAAATGACGCTAACTGAAAAACGAGCATGCATCCAACAAAGTATGACCAGAGAGCATCAGCTCAGCCTCTGACTGAACCCAGAACTCACAAACTCACTTTGTTTTCCTCGCAGCTTTTTCTTTTTTCTCACACCCCATCTCACGTCTGCTGTGAAGCAGATTCATAAAGCCTCAGGATAAGCAGCAGTAACAGCCGAGTTAGTGAAGTCCACAGAGCATTTGTGCGCGTTTGTGTCCTCGCTGATGTTAGTCTAACTGAGAAAGCTGGTGAAACAGCGAGTATGGTTAGCAGTAGAGCTGATCACAGGATAACAAAGGTCAAATTAAGAGCCCTCTGGAAAGAAAAAGCAGCAGATAAAGCAGAACAAGTTATGAAAGAAATACATAATGTGCTTGTCATCATGCAGCTTTTGCATGTGGTCCTGTTCAAACACTACAATACCCGATGAGGTGCTCTCAGCAGGGCTTTGGCTGAAGCAGTCCCACACTCAACACGCTGCAATGTGCTCTGACATCTTTCTGTCAGATCAAACATTAACTTGTTTGACTGTCTGAGCTCCAGGAGCTGTTTTGTAAAACTTAACCACACAGGCCAGCATTTCCTACTCATGTGCATCCATGAGCTTGGCCTTCTATAAAAACTGGTGCCAGTTTTTCTGTTTCCACTCTCTGGACCACTTTTGGCTGCAGGATGAGAAATCTCTGCAAGAGCTGCAGATTCGGAGAGCCTCAGACTCAGGCATTTGATTTAGCCCTGCTGCACACATCCTTATCTGTGCTCATTTTTTGTGCCTCTATAACTCGTATGAAGCATTAAGTTAGTAAGCTAATGTCATTAAGAAGTATATTTGCTATTTGTTTTCATCATGCTCTCTGTAGAAATTATGAGACGATGCTAGATGCAGCCTGTGCATCACTCCAGTTGGGATCTCTGCCGAGCAAAGAGCAGTGTTGTAATCTGCTCTGATTTTTGGAAATTTGATGAGAACTAATGCAATACATTATCAGAGGAGGCAGTTTTCCATCAAGTTTTAACCGACTGAAACTGGGTTAGATTATTTTGTTTTTTGTTCTGTTGAACATTGGTACAACCTGGAAGATGCAGTGATGGTGAGCTGAGAGGGACTGGATGGACGTAGAGGCGTTGTAGCCATAGAGGACATCAGAATTCTCCTTGTTGGATTTTAAGAATTAGAGGTCGAAGTGAGGCAGAAGTGTTTCCATAATGTTGTATTTAATACGGTATACTTGCACTCGAACAGAAACAGTACTTATTTTTTTTATGAAATTTGTTTGTTATTTTCATCATTAATTTGCAAATGTATTTGTAGTTAATGTCAAAAGGCTGTTTTTGTCACTGGTGAACTCACTGTAAATCTCAATCTGGGTTAAGGCAAACTCCTCACTGGAGTTAGGCAGATGTAACTATATCGCATCATCCACACTGGTTGAGTACCTGAGGCACTACACCTCTAAAACATCAACTTTGAGGACGAAATGTTCACCTCCTGCTTAACACATCCCATCCGGTGACAGGTGTCACTGTAAAGAGAAAATCAATGTTCTTCATTTCACCTGTTCGTCTGTCTCCTCCTGAATGCGACCCTAATCCTCCATAACCCAAATACACTCTCCTTCATTCAGCGGAGAAAACCCAACTGGCACTTGACACACCAAGTGAAATATTCATTTGCTTATTTACAGGCTTAAATGTATGCTTTGAAATGATTATTTATAGTGGCATTGCAAAAACATAATTCACAGAGGACCAGCAGGCTCAATTTGAAACTTTGCAGATCTAAAGTGGATGCACTCAGACTCCCTGATATGAAGTCAGCAGGATGCGCAGATTTAAATAAAGTGACTTAAAATATAGTGAGGCGTCACACGAGGACAGGGAGTCAGTCTCTTTCCTCTGAGGAGTCTTCATCTCCTCCTGCTTCATCTTCCTCCCTTCCTGTTCCACTCAGCCTGATCATTTGTCTCCTTTACCTTGAGTACATTCTTCCTTCATCCGTCTCTGCGATGCCTTCTCCCGCGCAGTCTGCCTGACAGGTTGGCCTTTTTAAATGACCGTTTGTCATTGAAGGAGGCGTCAAGTTTCTTTCGTTAGCCATTTGCCCTCAAGTGTGAGTCAGGAAGGACGAGGGAAGGGGGAAAGGAGGAAGAAGGAGGAGTGGTAGAAAGAAAGGAGAGGAGGAGATGAAGGGGGGGAAAGGAAGTGGGAAGGGAAGGGCGATTTAAAGAGAGAAAATAAATCCTCCCTTCGCTTTAAATGACTCTGCGAGGGAGCATTTTTCCGCGCCTGATACGACACCAAATTATGAAAGGTAATCTCTAGTGTGAGTGTGCGACACGGTGATAAGTTGGCCAGGTGGAGAGGAATCCTACATCCTTAAGAGCAGGAGTAGAGCGGGCTGATTTTATCAAACATGGCTGATGAGGCCTTTGCTGTCTGTGCCTTTTTTTTTCCCTCCCTCTCTCTACCTCTCCGTCTCTCTCTCTCTCTCTGTCTGTGCCCCCTCCTACCGCTCTCATTCTCTCATTTCTGTCTTACAAGCTCACTGGGCCTCACTGCTGACATGCTTCAGCACGACCACTAAGCACATCCCCACTGTCGGGTCTGGAGTTCACTCTGCTGACAGTGCCAATTCATTAGTGTCCAGTGACGCACAGCCAAACTGTAAGTCATAACGTCTCCAGGCATTACATTTTACCCTTCTTTTTTTTTCCAAAATCTTTCCATTTTTTTCCACTTTGGTGTGTAAGAGGGAAAAATTAAAAATCCATGGGCTCTATTCTCTGACACCTAGAACAGAAATCAATTAGGTGGCGAGTGAATGAGAATGACAGCAGAAGCCAAAACCAGGAAAAAAAACACACACACACACACACACTCATATATGTGTAGCCGGCTTCCTCTGAGCCTTTTCAACACTTTAATTAAATTGGATCTGCCTCCTAATTATTCTAATTGATAAATTATAACTTGATTATGTCACATTACAGCTCTGTAAATCTAAAATGCTCATTTGCCTGACAAATGCAGCAATGTCTGTCGCATTTGAAGTGATCATGGGATGGCCTTGGTCGCACTGGGGGGAATACGCTGAGCACTGAACATCCCATTTATTTTCAGTTGCTGCTCAGGGTCGGGCAATTATTTGTCTCCTTTAATCACTGAAGCCAGTCAATTAGCGCACTTTTCATTTTATTTCAGTAACTAATCTGGGAATTGGGGTCCAGATTTTATAATGCACATGCTGTAATTAAATCTAAAATACATTACCACCCCTTTGTCTCTTTGTGCTCTCTCCTCGCTGGGAAATGACAGAACCCATGGGTTATATTTCCAAAACGGCTCCTCTTTTGAGGCGAGAGCTTGATGCTGGTAGATTATCCTGAAATGGAAAAAAGACTCCTGGAGAGAAAATTGTTGAACGTAATTTAAAATAAATAAATAAATAAATAAAACCTGATCAGCGAAGTAATAAACCTATATTAAATATCCACACACTATAAGAAAGCTAAGAGTGAAACCGTCTTTCTTCTGCAGAAACAAATACTTTTTCTTTCAGTGCAAGAAAAGAAAAGGAAAACTCTTCTATGTGAAGTTTTATCAGTAAATGACTACATTGAGATTCTTTTCATGCATGCTACCTCATCTCCACCGAAAATGTTGGACTCACTGAACCATGCAGCCTTGTGATTTGTTTCTGGTTGGGGTTTTTTTGCACACATCATTGCATCTTGTATGAGAAAGTTGGTTTATCTTCCTTATTCGAGGAGGAACACCGAAACATGGTTACATCTGTCTTTATCAGGCCATCTTACACAAACTGCCTCCTCATTTATGTCTCCTAAAACTCTGAGTAACTGCAACCTTTTGAGACTTCACACCTACTGGGGTGCAGAGGAAAAAGTCGGGTCCCGGGTGTGACTGGAATAAGATCAAATTCTAAATAGTTCAAAAGAAAAAAGGTTGACTGAAACAGAATACACTGGATTATCTAATTCTTGTGTCTACTTGGATACAACCTTCAAAACTTCTGGATAGGTTTGGGATAACTTTAGCACCTCAGACCACATCGCTGCTCCTCGGCTCCGTTTACCCTGACATTCCTCAAGGCTTTTGTTGTGCTTCGGCTGAGACACTTCTGCAAATTTAGTCACAGCTACTCACTGACAAGATAGCTTTTGACTGAACTTGAAGTTAAAATAACCCAAATTACAGTGTGGATGTCCACACTCACTCTGGCCTGGGTGCATCAGTCAGCAGATGCAGCAGGATGACACAAAGTGGTGAGAGCTCCCCGGTTAATGAGGTCTCTGCGGGTTCACAACCCCAAAAACTGCTCCTGCTCCTTTTCTTTACTGTTGTGTTTTATTACACACACAAACAGCACACGCACGCAAGCACGCACAAACGCACATACGCACACGTACAGACAAACAAGCATGAACTTACAACCCACACACATTTTTCTATGTGCTGCTGATGTCTGCAGGCGGTTAGAGGTCACACAGTGTGGGTCAAGGGTGGCTGCAAGATGAGGAAGCTAGTGGAGAAGCTTTTCCTCAATGAACTGTTAATTTAAAATGCAAAGTGCATGACAAACACAACTTCCAGCTTATTTTGCTTCACTGTGTATTGGTTCCTTATTCAGCTGCTTATTATCCTTTGCTACTGGTTGGATTAGGCATAGACTACAAGTATTGGGCATACCCTCTGGTTGCCAGGCTGCTGAAGAAGTAGCCTGAAGTGTAGTAATGATAATAGCAGAGGGGTAGTATGCTTTTTTTTTATCATAATATACATATATAAAGTAACAATGGTGGATGTCCAGACTACTGGAAGCAGCAAAGTCTGGCAGCTCTCAGTGATTACACTGTTTTTGCTGTTTATTTTTATCTTATTTTTAACAGATATGTCTGTGGGGAGAAGGGTTTATACAAGAGAGGAGCTTCTTGCATTACAATGGAGTGAATCTGGAGGATATCATCCCATTCCAGCTAAGATAAAGAAGCGTTTCCGGGGATCTCGTGCTGGTGCAAAGCAACGGTTGAAGTTTCACATAATGTTATCCATGAGGCTGTTGCCAGGATACAGACTGGACATCCTGAGTGTCAGGGTTGCCTGCAGAGCTACTGCCTTGCTACCGCTGGGCAGGTCAGGTTGTGGCCTGGTTTTTCGGAAGACCTGTTGAGGACCCTTTGTACTGAGGCAGCCTGTAACTACCCTCGCAGTCAGGAGATGGACACCTGAGGCTTGTGAAGCTCTGGGGGACCGCTTTGAATGCACAGATTGGAGTGTGCGACTGGAAACAGATGAGAGCAGCATGGATATCAACAGACTTTATTACATGTTTTTTTGTTTGTTTTGTTTCATGTGATTTTTATAATTTCATATGTCAGACGCCTGAATTTCCCTTTGGGGAATAATAAAGTACATTATGTTCTGTTCTATTCTACTCTAAACATGTGCAAATTTTCAAAACGCTACATAGAAATCTTTCCAAAAGTGCTCAAAATAGTCAGTTTGAGATCTTCATAAGACTTTCTGAAATTATGAGGTCATCAAATATCAGTTTCATGAGACTTTGGAAGGTAGGATCTCAAACACCAAGGTCTACCCTTAGTTCTGCCCATAGACTGTATAATTAATGGACGTATTCTCCGCAACATCACCAGTCTGTTTCTGAAACAGATTTTTGAAGTAAAATGGCCGGCATGGCTATATTGGAAATGAGGCAGGCTGTGAGTCTCCACAGTAACAGCCATAGGACGCTCCACAGTCATGTGATCTGAGCTGTGCCTCCGATTGGATGAACTGACGATCTTAATATTGTCGAATCTGCAGAGTTAGAAAAAAATTCACCCCCCGTACAGTGCGTGCCGTTAGTAAAATTAGCGATTCATATGGGAGACCTTTTTTGTACCAGGCTGTAAATGTGCTTATTTTGGCCGTGAAAACGGCTTTTTTTTGGCTTGGTGTATACGTGACTTCCTGTACTTCCGGAGCCAGCCTCAAGCGGACACTCAGGGAACAGTAGACCTTGGCACTTCCGCATTGTCTCATATTTTCAGACCAGAGGTTGTCGCTTGGTTCTGCCTCCAACAGGCCTCCAGAAGACTGGCCAGACAGAGGAAAGGAGGTTTGTGGAGCGAGGAGATCTTAAAGAGACAGCAGCGTACGCTGAAATAGGAACTTCTTTGAGATGTAAATCATGTGAAGCTACTACCAATTTGCATTATCTCCTGTTCACTATACATTAACCACTTACGAACAGATGTGCTTGAGAATCACTTAATCAGAGCTAGAAGTGATCATTTGACATGATGAGCACAAAATGTATCATTAAAGGTGGATGATAAACACTCCGCTTTAATGGACGTAAAAGTTGTGAATGTAGAGAGGAACTTAAAAAACTCTAATGGAATTACTACCTCGTGATACTTTCTCAATTTAAGTCAATCCAAGAGTTGATTTAGAAATTGAAGTTATTGGATATTATCATTTGATGCTATGAGAAAAAGTAACCAAATTAATGTGTTACTCAAGTCATCGCTGACTGCATGTTTGGTCCGTAGGGGAATAGTGTTTTCCTCGTTGGCACATGCTGTGCTTTTCTCTGAGAGGACAGCTTTCATGTTAATTATTCTTCTTGCAGATTTACCGAGCTGTCTGAAGTGATTGCACAGGATTTAAGTTTTTTTTGGTGGGATGACATGATTTATAATCGGTGGAGTATTGAGCTCGCAATTATGGAATTTGTCATGAATGACTTCTGAAAAGAAGCAGTGGAATGGGGCCTGGATGCAAATTTCATCAGCGAGGAGATGAATCCAAATCAGGGAAATCAAATGCCTCCGCAGCTTTTTGAGTCTTGATTTCGTCTGTTTCGTCCCCAAGCTCGCACTGACAGCGTAAATCTCACTCGCAGGAGTTTAAGGCCAAGGACAATATTGAATAACCAACCGCGGCAGAGTGACAGATTGATCTACCGTCAACATGATACAGATGTAACCACGCTATTCATCTTCTCACTCTGTCAGTGTATTAAGATGCAAGGTGGGTTTGCCATGCCCCGGTAAATAAGCTTTTATTGCATCGAAGCCTCAGGGACTCATCTGAATATTTAAAATCTTTGAGAGAATACACTGATTTAGGAGCTTTGAACATCCCCCTCAGGGCGCTGACAAGAATTTATGAAAGTCAGCTGCAACGGATCATCGTTAATCTCTGAAATGACGGAGAAAAGATGTCAGGTGGTGGGGAAATAAGAAGAATGTTCGTTTAGGTTCAATTAGATTTAATATGTAGAGAAGGAGACTTAAACTGCTGCAAATATTTATGTTAGTCAACCTAATGATCATAAAAAAAAAGAGTTTTTATTTTTGAAGTGGAATCCTTATGATCTCAAGGTCGTTTTTAAAAACTGATCCATTTTACATTTTACTTTTTCATTTCAGAAGCAAAGCTGATGCTAAAAACTCGATGTTCTGCACTGTGGCAGCACATCAAAAATGAATTTTCCAGGCAGAGTGGGTTCAAAGCAATATCAAAAAACCTCAATCTATCATCAGTACCTTATATCTCTGAAAAACCCACATGAACTGAGGTGGATATCGATCATGATACCAGCACACGGAAAATCTGTGTGAGGTCAAGAAAAAAAGAGATCCCTCCCAGGGACCTCCAATTCCCACAATCCCTGGTTAACCCGAACATCAGCACAAAGTGAAGCGGCTCTCAAGGTCAGAGGAGACGTCTCTACCTACATAAATCATGAGAGGAGTCATCACAAGAAAAACTCTAATGCCCATAAGCGTCACTCAGCCTCGGTGTGTAAGCATTTTTTTTCTTCTTCTTTTTTCCCCTCACAAAGACATCACACACATTTTTCTTCTTGGTTTCTCTTTTTGCTTGTTTTTCATGATTCATCTTTTTCGGTCTTTATGTTGGTTGCAGGTTATCGGGTACAGGTGCATCCTAGGGCCTTTGTGTGCAGCTGTTCCTATCTTTTTAACATCTCCCTGTGTTTTCTGTGTATTAAAAACCTCTGAGTGAATATTCACTTCGCCCAGAGGAGAGAGCTGCTGTCATCAAAGAGTGAGGGACTGTTTTGAAAAGGCAAAACCGAGGAGAAAAAAAAAACAGTACATGTGGTGTATTTATTCACAACTACGGCATCTTTAACTAAATCTCAGAACACTTAAGTCCTTAAGAGCAGTTTAAAATCACAACAGGTATTGCCATCAAGGTAAAAACACCAGCTCATCTTAAGGTTTAAGATGACATCATATCAGTAACAAAGGCCGTCCACCAGGACAGATTACATTATTTTTTAGTGGACTGTAAAACTTGAGAGTAAAATTAGGCTTGGCTATCACGCAGCAAACTAAATTAAGCTCAAAACGGAAACTGTTTGGAACTGACAGAAGATTTGGCAAATTTTTCAAGGATGCAACCCTCATGCTCAGCTTTGCTGCTCATCCCACAAATGTATGTTCCTTAAAAATGTGGCTCCAAAAAGAGAAATAAATGAGATTTAAACAGGCTATTTCTATAAATGCTGATTGTAAGGTGAGTTTTTTGTGCTTTAAAACAACTTTTTTTTTTAAACACACTGTAGACCTGAGTCATGATATTCTGCAAAAACAGGGGTTGGCAACTCGCGGAGCGCGGTCCAGGTCCGGATCCAGATGCCATCCTATACAGACCCAGACCTATCATCAATAAATTATGAGGAGGTTTCCAATCTAACAAGAAGCTTATATCTTCACCAGCATTAAAAAAAAAAACATTTGCTGTATTAGATGAGCTGAACTGGAAATAATAATAATAATAATAATAATAATAATCATAATAATAATAATAATAATAAGAATAAGAATAATAATAATACATTTTATTTATGAAACAAAAATAAAATATAACAGTTAAAATTGCAGATGAAAAGCAAAGTTAAAAAGGTTGAACTAAACATGTAGAATTGAGAGAGGTTAATTAGTTCTTAGGAATAAGGAGGTTATAAGGAAATGCACAGACCAACTGCATTCGAGTTGAGACAACCCATGTGATGCTTCTCAGCCAATGAAGTTTCTGCGTTCAGAATTTAAATACTGCAACACCATGTGCAGAAGAAAGTTTAGAGCCAAGAGACAGATAAAAGGACGATGGAAAGAGAAAGAAAAAGAAAAAGAAAGAAAGCAATTCAGAGAGAAAAGACAGACAACTGAGTCGGCAGAATTAGGGAGAGAATGACATCCACAAATTGTGCAGTAAAGCAGACTGAATCGTTTGCGTTCTTTCTTCCCTCTGGAAACACAAACTCATTGTCTGATGCTCGGAGACCATGCACAGTTACAAACTAACTATATTTATTTATTTACTCATTTCCTCTTATTTCTAAATACAGGCTTTCTGTCACATTAAATGTAAGGTGACCATAAATATTTTCAAATATATATGTGTGTATATATAAAACTCTTTCTTTTTCAGACTTTCCGACCCCCCAAAAAAAAAAAAAAAAAAAAATCTGAGCCAGTGCACTCGACATCTCTAAGAAGGCAGAAATGAATCAAGAACAAACATAAAAACACATAAAAACATATTTTACACACACAGGACTCTGATGATGTTCTTGATAACCCAGATTCAGTACATTTTCTTTGACAGGACCTTTTTGAATCTAAAACATGGTTGTGCATCATACACAGTCTGATTTCTTTTTATCACTTTGATGTGAAATACAGTCAGAATTACCAGTTCAAAAATATAATATGAATAAAGTATTTTTCTTTTTTTTTTTTTTACCCAGCAAGCTCTGTCAGGTGTTGTTTTCTCTCCACTACATTGGATTTGTTTGCTGTACAAACTGCATAAATATCACAACAGGTATGATTCATCTTAATAATTTAGAAAATTCACAGATCAACATGAACATGATGCATTTCAGATAAACTTTCTTCATCTTCAGGCCTAAATAAGATCCCTTTTTTTTCCTACTTCACAGAACGGTAGATTTAACTTTGATATTCAAAGCATGTCCTATCTTCTCTGTCCTGCAACAAGCGTTCACTCATCTTCACGCTGAAGTTTCTCACAAAGGCCCATTAGGGTTTCTTTAGCACAAGTCTTTCATGCACCTTTTGAGAGAAATGGCTAATTAAGTAATCGATACCTCTTGCAATTCCTGGAAATTTGCTTATTATTGATCCCTCCTCAGTCTCTCCTGCTGTGAACCAGATGCATTTCTCTATTGATCCCCTATCAGACTGCGCAGTGTACCGGCACAGTATTTTTTAAATCTCAGGCTATTATGTATCGATCTTCAAAAACTTTTTCATTTTTTGCTCTAAAATACATACAAGCTAAGTTTGAAGGGGGGTTATTTCAGCACAAAAGCAATACCAGAACCATGGGGGCATTAATTGCAACACTTATAATGACAAATGGGGTTGTTTCCAGTAATTTAGCCCAGGTTTTACCGCAAGGCTCCTGCTTCACATAAGTCCAAAGGGCGTTCTCAGTTTACTCCTCTCCTGCTTCGTATACCTTTTCTCTGTCATCGCCAACATCATCACTTTTCAGAAGCTGTTTGAAATGTTGCAACTTTCCACAGCCACCTCATGCTAATTCATTGCAAGGTTTCTATATATGGCACACATCAAGGTGCACCCATTGCGGTTTTTGATACAGGAGGTGCTTTGTTGTTAGGAATCGGGAGGGGGGTGGGGACCGAAAAACAAAAACAGGAGTCTATTTCTGTCGAGCGACAACCCTCTGCAGTCTCGCGGATGTCAGAAGTTGAATTTACAAGACAAAGGCGGTGAGTGCACTGCCGCGACATGATGCAGCTCTCTGCTGACAGATGGATGAGAAATAAACGGCAGCAGCTCAAAAGAAAACGCTCTCCCTGTAATCTGGAGTGTGACGTTTGCTAACATGTCCAGCGTTTCTAAATGACAGTCCCAGCTTTGTCACTTTTCTTCCTCCTGTAGCATCTTTTTGAAGCGTGTTTAATATGTCTTTGGTCGGGTGTTTTGTTGAATTTCTTTCCTCAGACTATCTACAGCGCACCAGCATTTGTTTCACGCTTAAATTCCAATTTATCAGCCGAGTAAACAACTGCAGCGTTTGCTAAGCTCGTCGTAATGAGATGTAAGAAGCTTTCACAAGGTTAACGTGTTTAATCCAAGCTTCCTCTTGTCTTAAACCCATTTTTACTTCAAGTTGATTGTAATTATTTCATCTTTAAACACAGGTTTAAATAGTGCAACAACCTTGAACAACAGCAGGAATTCCTCTTTTCAGATATTCCCACTTATCTTTAAATATTCAGCACACTGGCAAGGCGCAGAGTCAACAAAAAGTAGTTTAACTTGTGTGTATAAGAAAAGTCCCTGTGTATGAATATGTAATCAAGTTTTACAGTCTCAGCAATGATGATGGCTTATGAATATGCAAACTTTAAATCCAAGAGACTTCTGGAATTTTCCAGGCGGAGGGTGTGGAGCTTCACACTGTTGTTACTGCGGGGGAACTGATGGAGGGACACTCGTCATTTATTCATGAGCAAACAAGCGAGACATTGTCTGAGATGCTGCGTTGATGTAAATGTGGCTTTCTGTCATCAGTATCAGCAGGTGGTCAGGCAGAGAGGAGGAGACTCACAGATATGGTAATGATTACACAGATCTGCAGTCTTCTGTCATTGCAAGCATCAATCATGACAATATGAGCACACGGCTATAGGCTCAGATGCTCGTCTTTACACTGTAGCAGAGTAGCTCATCGCTGACTGCTTGTTTATGTTCATGAGCTGTACACAGATGCACAAATAAAAGTAAAGGTGTCACAGATGAATAATAACATGAAGTTCTGCTATCAAACAGTGTCACTGTATTTCTTTCCAGCACATTAAAACTCATTTACAGCCCCTCTCTCCTTTCAAGTTGCACATTTCAAAACCATCTTTTTGCACCATTACTATATTTTATCTGTCACACAACACATGCCAAACATTTGGAGTCAAAATGAGCAATTACTTTCCCAGGATGCATGTTGGTGCGGTAATAAGTGCTGTTGCCTTAAAGCACAATTGTCCCGGATGATATCCCCAGCTGGGCAGCTCCAGCTTCCCCCAACTATGGTAGCCCTGAGAGCTCACAGCACTGCAACTTAAAGGAATGGTTGGTACAGAAAACTAGCATAAATTTGAATGTAGCATCTCTTCAGGACTCCGTTTAGCCCCCGCCCTCCCACACTTGGAGCTCCTCCAAAATGACGCCCCCGCTCACATGCACAAGCGCCACTGATTGGTGACCATATGATTGTGACTGATTCAGAACCACAGACTCAAACCAGTCCTCAGCACAATGTTTTTGTTTGCATTACATTACCAGTAATCAGGGTATAGGTAGTTTTTTCCGACTTACTTGGCTCTCTCTTGGTTTCAGTTTTATTTTATTTTGTGAGTTCTTTTTATTTCTATCTTTATTTTCATTCAGCAGTTTCAGCCTTCTGAGTACCAAACTTCCCTAAGTTCCAATAATTTCTCAGTTGACAATGGTTGAACATTTGCAGCTGAACCACCTCGTCATCCTCTCTCACAGACCAATCAAAATTAAGAAGGGACAGGCATTCTGACATCAGAGGTCTTCTTGGCTGTAAAAATGAACTCCTAGTTTTGTTGGCTCATATTTTTCGGTTCTAGACGTGCGTCTTGACGCTTTGACATGTTATCTGTCATAATTTTTTGGGACAATTTTGTAACCTAACCATGATAAGGTGAGAGGCTATCTTAATTTAAAGTTGAAAGCTGTCTTAAATTGAGGCTGTTGATGGTGAAGGCACATAAAAAAACATGTTACAGGACACAGTTTCTTAGTTTGCAAGTTGGAAACTTAAAATTAAGCACTATTAAATTTTATGCTATGAACACAAACTCAGTAGAGAGTTAAAATATGTTATTTTTCTGTGAAATGAACCAAAATGAAGCGGAGTGAACTAAATTTTGCAGACATTTCATGTCAGGATACACAGATTCTGAATTACAATTTAACTTTTCCTGAATGAAAGGTTAAAGAACATGTTTACTCTTAGCTCCTAGTTCATTTGTAGAGAGACATAAAAACCTTGTTGCATGAGAGGTGGTAAAGTTTTGCCTTATTACGGGTTGTTCATCACTAAGAAAAATCCTTCACATGTGCACATCATTTGAAAGGTTTTTACTTCACTCTGTCCGTTTTAAGCTAAAGACACGATTTCTGTCTTCAGAATGTGTCATGACAGAAAGAGATTCACAGCTCGTATGAATTTTTGACTTTCACTCAAAGCTATATACTGAATAATATGACTAGCCTCCTCTCTCCGTGTCACTCTCTGCATAAGTGAGTGAGAGTCTGCGGCTCATGCTGTGCCCAGTTGATGAATGACCAACGGTGGATAAAGTACACAGCAATAACCCCCAGGCGATCCAGAGCACACTCGGGTAAGGGCCGGCAAATTTATCATTCAATTGTCAGAGGATTCTATCAGGTATGTTTTCTCCGGTGCCTTTTGATTTATTTTACAATTTATAAAAGTCACTCTGAGTCAGCATTCGACAAGTGTCACTGCAGCTGATACACAGCAAACTTTTCCAGGCCAAATGAAGAGAAGAGGTCCAGGGACGGAAACAGTGAGCTGTGGACAACAATAACCTGACATTTGGGAAATTTCAATTAGTTGTTGTAAATTGTGCAATGTGTGTTTAACAAAGAAGCAAGAGTGGTGCCAAGGCCAACAGTGTGCTACAAACTGAACACATGACCTCGCTCTCTTTCCTCTCTCGGCTCAGACGAGTGAAGTGCGTGGGTTTGGGCGGCATGGTGTAGGAGGCACAAACCCTGCTGAGCCCTGTGGGCTACGAACACTCATCAGCACATGGAGAGCACTTCACTATCTCCAGCAGAATACACATGCTCCCCCCATTACACAAATGGGTGTACAGCAGTTGGAAAGTTGTCTCAGCAAACCGCTTTTTTATTTCCCTCTACCGCGCTAATTGTAAATCATTTTCTTTGTAATTGTGGTGGTGGAGCTGGCCTCTCAATCTTTCGGTGGAAGGCCTCCCAAGGCTCTCCACAGCGTTAATGTGATGTTCAGTCTCTGGGGTTTAGTCTTCCTGTGGCAGTCTGTTCCCCCAGCAGCCACTGAGCACAGCGTGAGGGCGGCCCATGAGGGACATTACCAAGCAGGCCAGCCCTCTCGGATGCATGATGTGTAAGCTGCCTCTCGCTCGGAGGCAGGGAGCCTGGTTCTCAGTCTTCACCCAGCTCTCGCGTCTCTCTCTGGGGGCTTGGCAGTGCCCGTGTGGGGGTGGAATTGATTGATGATGCCCACTTCGTTTAACACACTGTGGAAACCCGACGGCAGATGGGGATCTACAGATGCACATCTTTGTTGTAATGCTAAACAAAACCTGAGGAAGGGAGCGATGCTAGAGTGTGTCAGTGTGCTGCTGTACAAGTGCTGTCTTCTACATTAAACAAGCAGCATCCAATATGGCAGACGTCAGGAGGTTAACTAATTATTCAGAGTGCTGTATCACTCTGAAAGAGGAAAACACATGCAGCATGTCTAAGTACTGCTCTGCAGTGTGAGTTTTTACACACATTTAAAATGCATTAGGTGCAAAATGTAATGCACAAGTATTCTCATAATGCAAATATGAGACTTTGATTGCTCGGTACTACACCGCCATGTCCAGAGAAATTGCATTTGTGCTGCAGGTCACGACTTATTCATTCTGCAGAAATCTGAACCCCCCAATTTCCTCCGCCAGTTTGAGTTTGACGTATTAATCTTATCAACTCCACACAAGTGCAAGATGTGAATGACTTTAACATCCCGGCGTTACTTTCATGTGGAGGGGGTTGGGGGGTGGAGGAAGTTATTTGTCGGTCTGCTGAAGTGGGAGGAAGTTCCATTTAATTGGATTTTGATGTGTCTGGTTGTCATGGCACCCAGATCTCATCCTTACATATGAACTTACGTGCATGTGCCGATTGGTTTATGTTCCATTTCTGTGTGCGTGTGCGCTTTTAGGATGCAAGTGAGAGAGACAAGGAGGGAAAGACATGCAGACAGAGAGACAGGCAGACTGGTTACAAAGAGCAGGATTATTTGACGGACGAAATGAGCTTCTATAAAACCGTTTAGCTTTAGAGGTGTAGCCAGTACTATCGACTGAGAGGGATAAATGTGTTCGGCCATTTGTTACAACCAGCTCAGGCTACAGCTGGTTAAGTGGCCACGGATCTCTTCACCAGTCGCAAGTAAGATCACAGCCAAGTGGTTTAGTGCATGTGTAATGAAGGGACACAAAGTCCATCTGCATCTCAGTCTGCTTTGATGCTTTGATGTGGCATGTGCTCCATCTCGATTTATCTCCAAAGGCGACTCTATAAAACCTCAGATTAGCAAGACACACACATCATTTGTCTGAGCTGGATGTGGAGCGGAAACACACAAATCCAGGGCCTGCGTATTTCAACCCTTCATGAACTGTTGAGGAAAATGTTTCTGTTTGGAGCAACAGTTTGGAGGGACCGACAGCCGCTAGCTCAATTAATACACCAGAGGCATCAATTTGACCAATCAAGTTCAATTTCAGCATTTTTTTATTCATGTTTCTTGGAACCATTGTGTCAGTGTAGGGACTCAGGCTAGCTTTATAAATAAACAAAAATGGTGACAAGGGGGAAAAAAAACATAATCATACATATAGTCAGGTCAAAATCCTCTGTTTTTTTTTTTGTTTTGTTTTTTTTTGTTTTGTTTTGTTTTGTTTTTAACAGCAGAAACTTCAAATTAATGATAACACTGCAAAAACTGAAATCTAAGCGAGGGTTTTTTGTCTTATTATACTTGATATGAGCCACATTCAACTGACAAGTCCTGAAACGTGTCTTATTTCAAGATATTAAAAGACAAAAATAAAGTCTGTATTGCTTGTAACAAGTTAAAAAAAATTCCAGCGGGGTAAGAAAAATTAACTTGTCAAGTTTAGAATAATTTCTTAATAGAAGAAACTTTCTCTTACCCCAACTGGTAGATTTTCTTTACTTGTTATAAGCAATTCAGACCTCATTTTTATCTTTAAATATATTGTAATAGGACATGTTTCTGGACTGGTCTGGTGAATGTAGCTCATATTAAGTCAAAAAAGACTTTTTTTTTTTTTTTTTAACAAAAAATAAGACAAAAAACACTTGTTTGGATTTCAGTTTTTTGCCGTGAACGGACTGATCTTAAAATTTAAGGCAGTTACTATAATACATGTTGATTTTAGTGATAGGAATGAAAGTAGTCAGAGCATTCAGGTGGATGCTGGGGCGAAAAGTCTGAGCACAACACTGGTGCAGGGCAGACTGGAAATCCTGCAGCTTAAACTGACCACCTAATTGGGGAGATACTGTGTCAGGTGATTCTGAAAATGATGCAAATGTTAAAGTAGTGCATCTTGAGTTGGCTGCCAGAACTAGCACACAGGTGTCATGTTTTTAATGCTGTTGTTCTATACTGAGCAGTTCATGAAATATTCTTAGTACATTTTCCCACAGGGGGCTCAAGCGCACATTCATATTCCTGGCTTTCTCCAAAAGTTTCCACAAATCACACCAAGTATGGTGTCGAATTCAGTAAATAGTTCAACTGATTGATTTTTTTTAACATCAAAATCAATGCTAAGCTTTTCCATGCAGAAGAGACCCACTGTGATCGCTTAGCTACTGAAGTCCAGACTGGCTGTTACATTAATGAAGTCATATGATATGGAAAGGATTCGTATCTGTATGCTGGTGATGGCATTCTGACTGTCAAGTAGTTTATATGTGGGACATGCTGTTTGAGTATGTGGTAGATTGTTGGGTAGGTAGGGGTAAGGCAGGGAATTCACCAGATGCATCTCCAGTCCAACTCTGCTCCATTGCATGCTGACTGTGTGCTCTCTCATCCGTCAACTAACACCAACTGCGTGTTCAGTTTAGCATACTGCAGGACTGCCAGACAGTTGAGGTCGGGAAATGGAGGAGATCACGCCATTCCCCCTCTAATGATGAGCCTCTCCTCGTTCATGTTGGGCAATATGTAGTCAAGCTAAATTTATTATTATTGTTATTATAATTGTTATTATGAAGTTGTATGCTCTTTTAAGGTGGTTTCTGTGCACAATTTCCTGTCCTGCTCAAGCTGTACTACCTTAAAATGACGGGTCACATTTTCAGCATCCTGCAAAAATTTAACAGTTGTGTATCTGCTGCAACCTGCCGGAGCAGGGATGCAGTGTGAGTTGACACATAGACTTGAAAAGAAACCTTTTTGATCCAGCGCTGTGATGGAGTGGAGCTGCTCTGGTGTATTTTGGCTGTTAGTGTTTGATTTGCGACAGTTTGTGATATTATTGAACAACTTGTCTCTTCTCATTAGCCCAGCTTCAGGCTACAGATTCATTCAAAGTGTAGCCACTTTAAAACTTAAACCAAACAGTGACATTTGTCGTTGTTTTGATATGATGTATGTTTTTAACAGATAGGTTGTGAAAAATTTAGTTAAAACAGAACAAGAGAAGAAACACTAGGAATAAGTGATTTCACACAAAAACACTGCGGTGAATTGATTGCAGGTCCCAGTCGACACAAACAGAGTCATTAGTCTTTAAATTCGTCCAGTTGCATGAGGCCAGATTAACCATCCATCCTGTGGAGTACCAAACTGAGGCACAGCTGAGTGTGTGAATGTAAACACTAATATTGACATGGGGAGCTCTTCTAGCTTAACTGTGCACTGAAGAGCACAAGCCAAAGCAGCAACACACACACACACACACACACACACACACACACACACACACACACACACACACACACACACACACACACACACACACACACACACTAACACTAACACTAACACTAACACTAACACTTATTTAAAGGACACCTCACATCTGTCAAGCAAGTACACACTGCTTTTTGAGTGAGCTGATTCTGAGAGATGTTCCCAGAACTGTGAGTAGACACTCCTAAAATAATTTGCATGAATCATAGTTTGGAAAATGTACAAAAATTTAGAAAATATGATTTTGTTTTTACTAGAGGTAATAAGGTGAAGGAGGTTTTTAACAGACTGAAAAAACAGTCTTCCTGTGTTAAATAACCAACCATGACTGTATCCATGGAGCTAGCCTGCTTTGCTCTGCATCATTTTCAGATCACATCATTTTTGTGGTTGGCAGGAATCAGAAATAGATAAGGAAGCACCTCAGTACAATGAGCTAGCACTTAGATCCCACGACAGCGCTGACGAGAATCTGGAGCATCCAAATTTAGTCGAATGAAATCCAGGGTTAATCACCCAGGATGCAACGCAGACACTCAAACATCTGTCGTAGAAAAAAAAAGGAGACTGCACGGTGGCTTGCATGGAGAATTCATTTTCTCCTCGGATAAATAGGGGGAACAGTGAAATGACTTTCCGGTGTCTGAGTGAAGAAGAAGCAGTAATTTGTTTTCTGACCAGACTAAAAATAATGTTGAATGGAGAGAAAAAAGAAAAGACATTGTGATAGCCTGCTTCCCTTTAAACAACAAGGACTGTTCTTGAAAAAATGTTAAGCTATTTCTTCTAATGGGCCGGCTTTTTAAAACTCATTTGCATCAGAGAAATTAATTGGCATACTTAAATTTTAATTGTATTTGGTGTGGATGAAAATCCTGATCGAAATATTTGCAGCTGAACAAACACACAGGTCGGACTAGGTTGTGTTGGGATATTGGCTGTGCAAATGTTGTAGATATTACACAGAGCGGAGGCTTAATGCTTGCAAGTGAGCTTACCTTAATCCATCATAACTGCACTCCCACAGAGGTCTACTTTTCGTCAAGTTTAAAGTCTCTCTTTTTTGTTTTCCCAGTTTTTCCATCGCAAATTGCCCCTAATTTACGCTTTATTGAATGCAAAGGATACAACGCAATATTTAGTGAGTCCTAGCTTACCATGATACATTATTAACCTTGAAAGACCTCAAAAGGATCAATGCTGCGGCTGTAATCCTTGGCGCCCCAGGTGTCCGTATCATAATCTGATGACTCCTCTGCAAATCACTAAAATGATACCTCCTCTGTTGTGTACCATTGTGTTGTTTTGTGTTGTGCTACCCCAAATAACCTGCAAATCCATGTGCTTTTAGCGTCTGGTTTTTGTTTACAGATCCCCATCTTGTTTTCCACTCCTTATATTTAAATTTCTCTAAAAACACATTGGTGGAGAAAATAGTTGTCATGGTGAATGTTTACATTCTGAACCGATTGGTACACAAGGTGTAACCAAGTTTCATTGCAAACATTGCTAATTTGCTCAGAGTAAGAGACAACGTAGATTTCCTTGATGACTCAATGCTGCAAAATTTGATGGTGTCACAACGGTCACTATGAAGGTGCTGAATACGCAAATGAGATACATTTGATACCACTGGGGAGATGAGAAAATCTGCTGTAAATGACTTTTTTTTACATGTGCATGGGATCAGCATCTAAAAAGTTGTTGGATATTTCAGAACACAAGCCTTTTTTTTAGGCTGCTGGCAACTGCCTTTATCTTTGAGGGTTAAAGCGCCAACAAGGGATTTTCTTTTCTCTCACTTTTGGCGCCCCCTGTGTACACAGTGATAAGTTTAATTCTCTGTGCATTTGAAAATCGTGTTTCTGCGGTGCGTGTTGTTGAGTTGACTTTGTACAGCAGGCACCTCAGCATCTGCATTCCATTAATAAACCTCTTTTCATTCATGTTGTGCTGTAAAACATCAAACCTGTTGATTCCTGGCGTGTCTTTGCTCATCGTGATGTTTTCTTGCATTGGTAAAGCTAAATACGAGCTAGTTTTGACAGTTTGTTTTATTTTGAAAGTCTCTGGCGCTTTTTAGGTAGATTCTGTACACTACTTCCTGTCCCGCTTGACCTTTTCTACTCTGAATTGACGCGTCGCAGCTCCAGCATCCAGAATAAATAGGATAGCTGCAGATTAGTTGTGACCTGTCAGACCAGCCACGCAGCTGAACCGCAACGGAACGAATCCAGTGTAAGTTGACACATTGACTTGAATGGAAACCTCTCTGATCCGACGCCATGATGGAGCAGAGATGGACTGCAGACACAGCCGGTGTATTTCAGCCGTAAGATTGATACCTGTTCCCACTAAGATCTATCCCAAGATTTCTGGTCTCTCTCAAGCTGTTTCATCAAGTAAATGCAAAATATAGCTCCAAAAGTAAGCTAAAAGAATTGTGTTGTCTAATTAAAAAAACAAAAAAAAGTAATGCTTTAATTTACAGACATAATGTATCACAAACTGTAAAGACACATGTAAAGAATGGGTTTCTTTCATAACATAAATCCTCTCATCAGGCATCTACGCCTTTCAACTTTAACAGCCATAAAATTTGCAAAATAGACTTTGTTAAACTCCATCCTAATTGTCTTGTTTGCTTCTGTAGGTCATAAAAAAGGCCTCACTGTTCATTCCGGTCAATTTTATAACCAGCTAAAAACTCCTCACAGGAGCTTTAAGTTACCACACAGTGAGCTAAAAAGGGTCTCTCTGTTTGAACACAAAACCTTAATTCAGAAATATTATAGGATAATGAGATTTTACTGTAATAACAACACAAAACTTTACCACTTACAGATAAAGAAGTCTTCTTATGTTTTCCAGAAATGTGCTCCTAATTCATCATCCAGTTTGAGAGCCGCGCGCGCCTCTATTTACCACATAACTTCTTTACACCAGTGTTTAGACCAGAAATGAGTTACAATTTTTCTCTCTAATGGTTGTTTTTTTTCCAGCCAAGTCTCCTCGAAATTGCTTTTTTATCAAACTGATTTGCAACAACAAATTTGTTTTAGGGTGTATTTAGTGTAAAAAGTATACAGTTTACTGAAAAACTACTTCGTTTTCCACAAGAAGGAGCAATAATCACGCAGAGACTTGCCAAATCATAGTGATTTCAGCACTATTGAATTATTAATTAAAATAATTGTTAGATTGAAAACAGGAGGAACCAGCTTGACTCCAGTACGTCAAAATGTTAGTTTCAATAAAAGCAAAAAGCTGGTGAGCATAACCTTTTCTCAGTCTTTTTTGTCTCTACAGCTTAGAAAGGCAGTGTTTTTTAAAACAACAGCTTGTTCTTTGGGGCTTTTATCTATCCCTGTTTATTTTTGTTGATAGGAAATGGTTGAACGACTCATGAAAGTTTGAAAAATCCAGACTTGAAAATCTAAAGCATCATCATAAGAGCTGGTGAGTGTTATTTGCAAGGCCACAGCTCTTTTAGAAATCCTGCACTGTCTCTGGAGACCTGTATGAGCCCGGTGCTCTACTCTATTCTCCTCCACACTACCTGAATCAGTTGTAAACCGGTACACCAAAGTGCAAACCTCTAACGAAGAGTTTTCCCAGCTGTTGAATAGCGAGTACAATCTCTTGGCTGGATGCCTGATAAGCTGCTGCTAATTGTTGGGGAGGAGGGTAAACTTGAAAGGACTCTTCACTTCACTTTAAGTCCAAACAATGCAGAGAAGGAGAGAGAAGAGAGAACAAAACAGGCTTCCCTCCCAAAAACTTAAGACAGAGTCCTGTGGGAGGATCCGTGCACCATTCATCTTTAATGTATCTCAACTTGTGCTCGAAGGCTCTGAGGAGCGACGATGGAGAACAGACAGAAGGAAAGAAGAATAGGAAAAGGAAAAAGAGAATATGGAAGTGGAAAAGGAAAGGACGAGGGGGCAGCTTACTGGGGAATAGGAGTATACTGTGAATGATTGATGAGCAGACAGGGCCGTTGGGTGCGTTCGCCGAGTAATAAAAATGGACTAATCCATCCTTTTCACTCCCTGAGGATCATAGCGCCATAGCCATCACTGAGCTGGAGGGATTTTTGGAACTTTCCGGTCTGTTCACTGACCAGTTTTCAAGAAGCAAAAACAGTGGAGGAGTTAGTGCCAAATGGTATCCACCCCACTGGAGTCTCTCCATCACCACCGCTCTTTCACTCTCATCGTTTTCCATCCTTTCCCCCTGCTGTCTGTCTGCCGATCTGTCTCTTTGTCTTCCTGTACCTGTCCATCTGACTGCGCTTTGGTTAATTTGCCTGGATCAATCTGTTCTCCTCCCAAAATGTCCGCACTCATCTCCTCTGTCATTTCCCTCTTGACCACCCACTCTCACCAGTGTAATTTTCCCTCCAAACTCACCTCCATTCATGCTGCATCCTGATAACCCATCTCTCCCTCTTCTCACTACTTCTCCCATCAGCAGCTGGTGCTGTTTGTTTTTCTTTGCTAAACACAGAGTGACCCCTGTTGGTGGTGGATATACTTGCAGGCAGTAATGGCACATCCTTCTCTTCTCTAGGGGACATGAAGCGTGAAATCAGCCTGGCACTGGCTACACTGTGACAGACCCTCTGTCTTGGGGCCATATTTGCCCCCTGCTCTCCCTCCTCTCACTCTGGAAGTATAGCACCAGTCAGCAGGTGGGGTTAGTCTCTGGGCTTTTTATGCCTCCACAGTGTTTCCTCCTTTTCTTTTATAGCTTCTGGACAGCTGACGAGGTCATTCAAGAGACCATGAACTTTAAACCCTGATGTCTATGAACCTGAAAGTGAAAATCTTTTCATCCCAGATAAATAAAATGTTGTGCATCTGAAAAAAATATAGAATGTAAAGGTGTAAATACCTCAGTTACAGCCCTGCATTAAAACTATGCATTTTCAAAAATCACCAAAGAGGACAAAATTCAAGACAAAATTCAAACCTGCATTATATCTTAGTGGTATGCTCCACCTCATATATAGAACAACACATCACCATTTCCTTGTTTTAGTGTCACACCACCTGAAAAAGTAGCCTGTAAGTACAGTTTTCAAATTAATGTATTGAAACTGAGAGGATAAGGTACGACAGAGGATTTGGGCCATGTTTAAAATAATATTGTCATAGATTTATAAAAATTAATCTCATAGATTTGCAAGAATAATCTCATAAATTAAGGAGAGTAAACTGGTTATTTTAGTATATCACTTGTCTATCAGAAGAGCAGCAGCCGCCTGTACAAAAATGAGGAACACAGAGCATCTTGTGAAGTTATATTTAAGTATGGGTTTCAACTTGGCTCCAATCCTCCGTCGTAGTGTGGTAGTCTAGGGTGCAAAAGGTTTCAACTGCCTTCATCAGAAAGCTCCAGGTTCTCTAACAAACTATTGGCAGAGATATTAAGAAGGCTTTTTGTCAAACAACCTTTCAGAATAAAGTTTTCACTCAAATGGGACCCATATCGGGTTTTTTTTCTTACGTTTTCTCTAGTCAGATTCAGGCTGCTTTGGCTGTTTACACCACACGCCTAATGCTCACATCAGATTTATTGCTGTTCAGATTACATTTTTAAATGTAACCTGTCTGCGGACTGCGATGTGAACAGCTCACGCTCCTGACCTACATGCTCAGTCAAACACTGATGACATCACACCAGTGACTGTATTAAATATGGACGTAGTCTCCGCAACATCACCCGTCTGCTAATGTAATGAGGAGACTGTTGGACGGGGCAATATTGGAAACGACGCGGGCTCTGAGCTTCCTTTCTAACAGCTACAGGGCGCCTGTCAATCATCTGAGCTGAGCTGAGCCTCTGATTGGACAAACTTGCAATCCTTATATCTTCTAAACCGCTGAGTTAGAAAAACATTCACCCCCCTGAATGTAGCCTTATTGTAGCTGCAAGGGAACTTCAACAGTTTTAAGGGGAACAACACCTTCTTTGGCAACTGTCAGAGGGGCTATCTGGTAGATTATGCCACTTTTTTGCAATGCTACGTTATCAACAGTTTCCATTAGCTTTGTACTGCTTTACTTTACAGTTATATGACTTAAACTGAGTATCAAACTCCTTGAGATAATTCAAAATCCTAAAAGGGAAACCATTAAGAAGAGTATTTGAGTTGATATACTGCGCATGAATTTCAGGCTTTTAGAGAATTATATTGGACAAAATAGTGTTCACCCTGTTTTTACTTTGATTTCTTAACTTAAAACCACTCCATCAATGGGACTCGTTGTGTATCAAGTAATATATTTTTCATTAAAGTTGGCTGTAGCTCTACCACAAAAGTCAGTTTCTTCCATTTTATTCCTTCTCCATCCTGCACTGCATATCAATTCACATTTTAAATGCGACAAACTAGTCTGCCCTTTACAAATGCTGTTGAAACAACTGTGTGACTCCTCGTCTCTGTAATACAGATTTTCTGAGACACAAAGTTGATATCACCATATTTATCTGTTGTTGCTCTTGGAAGTCAAAACAGAGAGAAGTGAATCATCTTACATTTGCTAAAATGCTTAAGTTAAGACACAGCCGGCAGAGATTTGCCTTTGAAATGTGCAGCGCGATGTGCTGGGCTGTCGACGGTAAGTGAGGTGTAATTACATTTTTAGTGTAGAAAAATGTCCCGAGTTCGACTTCAAGTTTAATTTTCTCCACGGTGAAAAGAAAGAGTGAGACGTATGCAGATAGGAATGTCAATATGAACTCTGCTTTCTCTTTGCTTTCATCATTCACTAAAGGCATCGTGACATTGCCGATTTCGTTGAGAGAATTGAGTGCGAGGGAGTTTGCCTCAAACAGTGAGAAGAGGCGTGAGAAGTACCTGGTTTTGTTTGATGGAATCATGTACGACAGAAAGAAGAAATGGGGATGGATTTCTCAAGTATCACACGAGGAAACCGTGAGGTATTAAAAGTATTCAGAGATGACGATCTGACCTTGCTCAGGATTGATTTTAAAATAAAGTGATACAGGTAACAATCAGACTAAAAACTCAAAAGCCACAATACAGTTCTGCCTCCTGCTTTACACAGAAATTGCTGCTATCTTTGCCATGCCATGGAAAACCCCCTTGGCTTATGTGGTGTACTTTTTTCCCATCTATATATAGAGAGATACTTCTCTTTGCTCTTTCCTGCTGTTATTAAATAAACACACTGACAAACAAAAGCACAATGCTTTTCAGTTAAATCCTCACAGATAAGTTTTACCTTCATTCTTCTTTTTTTTTCAGGGTTTGTTTTTAGGTTGGCCAATTATTTTAAACACAATCCAACAAACTCCCAACAACCTTCAGAGTAAAACAACACTTCAGAAACAATCATTTTGTACACCTGACTTTTCAGCAGCCAATCACGCTCGGCTCAGGAGAAGTATTTGGTCACCAGAAGAGACTGGCCCCCTCTTGCACTCTCAATTACCTCCCATGATTTATTCCAGATTTCATTTGACGAGACTGACCCTCTGCCCCTGCCACACAGAAGACTGAGTCATAAACGTCAGCCATGAAACTCTGATTTAGGAAGATCTGAGCGATTAAAAGTTAATTGTTGAAATGTGTCAAGGTGGCTTGTTTAATTATGCCGAACGAGGCATTTCATATTCAGCTCTCTTTAAAATAGCTCGGCTGGAGGAGGGGGCCTAACGCTGCTGGGCTAGACCGCGCGGAAGCAGTGCCGCTTTATTTACTTTGCAGAAGAAGTCACTGTGATGACCCCTGGGGAAGATAATTAAGGTGGAATCAACATTTCATGCCATACGTGATGAGCGTATCAAGACAATTATGCTCTCCAGAAAAGAGACGGGGGGGCTTGAAGCAGGAGAAAATGCTGATAACCAGTGTCACGCGGGTTTAAATTGTGAGGTATAACAGACAGTTCTGAGTACTCAGATGCATCTTATCCCCAGGCTGCTGCTTACACAGGATAATTAGGTCCGAAGTAGGAGCTGGAGGAGGTAGATGCTGGAGTGGGAGTGCACAGATTCAATCAGTCTGTTTTTTTTTTTCACTGTATTGTTAAGCACTTGAGCAATTTCCCACTTAGTTAGTTCCCCCACAGTCACAGGGGAACTAACAGAATGCTCTACCCATCTCTTTTAGATTTGTCGGGTACATATTCATTGCCATTGATTTATGTGTCAGGTCAGAGTCCTCTATTGGTGGTAATGTATTCCATCATTTCTACTGTATTCGAGCAGGGGAGAAGCCGTGAAATGCTTTTCTTGCCTCCCGCAAAGTTTGAACTGGGTCATGGTTAAAGACCCCGCAGGCCATTTCTCTTTGCATAAGTGCTGCTTTCATGGCATGCCAGTTACACAGCAGATACTAGTGCATGCTTCATTTTCATATAAACCGATGCCCCCTTTTTCCCCTCGTGAATAACGGACGAACATATTCCACTATTAATAAAATGACACAGAGTCATCATTGAAGAGCAAGATACCAGACTCAGCCAATAACATCCAGCATAGACCGGCAGCACTGTTCAACATTTACATACATTTTCCACACAGCGGGAGTTAAAGGGATCTATTCTACTTTTTAAGTTAAAAAAATATACAAATATATTTGTAAGATGTGTCATTGTAAAATATTAAGCCTGTAATTTGAGGTTATTTTCAGGGCTAACAAATTTTTCACCACGATTAATCACATTATTTAAATTGAACAAATCCCATTTTCAATAAGTCCACTGTTTTGCATTTTAAAACAGTTTTTGAACTCCATAGATCTTTCAGTGTCTTGCTTTAGGACTCAAATGAATGCATCAACTGCAAACCGTTTAGCTGAAGCTATAGTTAACATATTTGGTTTGGTTTCTTCCACAGATCCATCCTTTATTTTATTTTATTTATTTATTTATTTATTTATTTATTTATTTATTTATTTATTTATTTATTGTGATACAGTTGCCCATTTGCATCACGCTGAACTTCCACCAGATCCATATCCGGTCCACCTCCACTCTGGTGCAGTTTGGCTCGTTGCTCCCTTGTCAGTCAATACCCACTGGCTGTGTTATTAGAACTCTGCACGGAGTTAAACAACTGGAGTCACATGACTGTGGATTTAATGTGGTAATTACTAGATCAACAGCTTCCCCGCCCCTGTCATGAGCCTCCCTTCATTTATGTTGTCTTTACTGGCTTCTGAAAACCTCAAACCTGTTGACTCATGGCCCGGCTTGGCTCACTGTTGTTGCTCTTGAGTGAAATATAATGTTGCATCAACAGTGTTTTATTCTGAAAACTAGCAGGATAATTTAATGTTGTTTCAGTGTCTGACTTCCTGTCACACTCAATCTGCTCTGTGCTGATTGATGTGTCCTTCTCCAGCTCCTGGGAAAGATAGAAGTCTTGAATAACAGCGAGGGAGGGCTCAACACAATGAAGCAGGTAGTTCCTAGAATTTAAACATATCATTTGCAATGCTGTGACAGAGCAGAGACAGACCAGACATGCATCTGGTGCTGCCATTCAAGAGTTCATTTTGGACCTAAAGTTTCTTTGATATTAATACTGAGAGCCCTTATTAATTTCATTATCGTATCTTTTAATCTTGACCACAACAAATCAATAATAAAAAAGTAAACAAAAGTAACAATTACTCAAGATCCTGGCAATAACTTCGAACTCTTGTTCTGTCAAACAACATGCTTAATACTTGAAATTGGCTAGTTTGGAGTTTTAGGAACAAAGGCAATATGTTGGATGTTATGATGGCAAATTGTGGATATTTTTCCCAACAAATAAGACTGAATTCCGACTGCCTGAGCCTAAGTGCTTAAAGCATCACATTACTCACAGATTTACAGTAAGTAGTCCTGGAAATAGAACGACCATTAAACTCAACCTTTGCATGTTTCACCAGCATTAAAACATAAACACACCCACACATACACACACTCAAAATAATTGGCAAACAAAATTATGGGGTCCATGGGAAAATGTGTATTATTTTTTTGCGTGCTGTAGTCATTTCACGCCTGATGGACTCTCACCTTTAACCGCCAGCGTGCGTGTCTTTGGGTGCAGTTCCCGGCGAAGGGTATTCTAATAAAAGAATAATGGAAGCATTCTCCCTTTTTAATTGGACATTGTTAGGATGACATATCAATCCTGCTGCAGAGATGCCCTTTCCATGTACACTGTAATTGAACTGTTCCCTATTTTCTTCCTCACAGTAACACTGGAGACGGAGCCTTCCATTGCCAGTGAATCTGGGCCTCCTGCATGGTTGCTTGTTGTCGTCGCTTTTCCGAGCATCATGTCATTTCATTTCTTATTAGTTTCCTCACTAATATCTTGATTCTCATGTGATTTACTCCCTCCGTCTTCTGGATCATTTATGCGTCTTGCATTTAAACTCGCTAATGTGCAACTCTCTGTGTATTCTCATTGATATTAGCAATACTATTACCATTAGTGATTCATCCGCCTTCATAGTCTCTGTTTTCTGTAATTTTACATTTGGAAAGCTTTGATTTCCATTAGCATTTTTGCAATTATCCGGAAATTCTATTAAAGTACTTGGCAATAAAATGAAAAGAAATGATCACCCTTTTAAGCCCGAAGCTAAAAACAACATCATGTGCACAGTATTGTATGGTAATAATTTTCATTAGAGGGAAAGAAACAATGAATTTCTACCTGTGTTTAACCACTCAAAACTCCATCTCAGGTATTCATGGCGTGAGGCTGACAAGTGAACTGAGGCTGAGCAAATAAAATCTGGCAGCAGCTGGATGAATGGCTGCATGTTTGGGTCATGATAAGGAAGAATTACATTTTTACACATCACTGAGGAGAGGAAAACAAAGCCTGGTGTGGGGTTAAAAGCTCTCTAAAACTGCTTGAAATCCAACCGAGGGAAGGAGGAAAATAAAAATGAAGCATCATTCTCTCACAGCGGTTTAAGCTTTTCCTCAGAGGAAGATGTAAGTGATTTAAAGCTCATCAAAATCACACAATATCACTCCCCATACTCACAGTAAAACATATGATACTACTCTGCAGGGTGAGGAAGGGGATGTGTCGGACTTTGGGGGCATTTTTAATGGAGCTATAAAAGGGCCGGTTGTCACATTCAGAGAACTTCATTAATCAAGACCAGAGAGTTAATACGCCCTTATTTTATGATACAACTTTCTGCTTTGCAGTGTGACTTAATTCAACAGTTCAAAATCATTTATAGAGTCACCTCTTTTCATTTGTTCAGTCTGACACATTTCTCTGCTTCGTTATGACAACCTGTAGTTCACATATTTATGATTTTAGTACCTTGACAAAAACAAAATTAAAGAACAAAGCAGATTTTATATTATGTTACAGTAAAGGTGGTTACATCATTGCAATATAGTTAAATGGTGCTTTCTACTTCCGAGGAACACTGTTGTGTAATTATTAATACATGTTTTTTTCTCATTTGAGTGTCCTTAATGTTTTATCATGATTTATCATGATACTGGCAGAAGAAGGTTTGTTAAAGTTAAGGTCTTCTTGAATAAATCCATCCATTACCCAGCTTTTCCACATATTCCCTGAGCTGTGTTAAATACTAAGTTCTGATTGGTCAAAACTCCATAACAACAGTGATTAATTCTAAACAACAAAATAGACACCAGGGACAAACTGATCACACACGACTGATCAAATCAATTTGCTCACAACAGCTCAGGCTCATTTCACCTCGACCTGATGACACTGTGGCAAAAACACTAGCTTTCCATTGAGTTGATGCTCTCTCTGTCTAATTTGCATGCTAATACATTATCCTCACATATAATTATGTCAATATTTTCAAGGGAGATGTGCTGCCCAATTTGTGTTTTCTCAGACTTCATAATTAGTTTTTTTTTTTTTTAGACACCTAATACTTTTACCATGCTCCTGATTGTGGTCCTAGTATTTTGATGGGTTTGGCTTTCAGTAAATTACCGTCACATTTCATCATGTATTGCATTATGACTCCAATTTGTCAGAAAAAAAATGAAGAAGTGAGCTGACACTTAAATCTGAAAGAAAATACAACCCAAATCAGAAAAGTAAAGATGGAATAGAAATAGAAATAAAGTTTAAATTAATAAATAAATTAATTAATACCTGCCTTAGGAATACAGAAAAAATCTTGCTGTTGTGCGCAATCCAGCATAGTTTTTGTTGAAGTCTATTTCTAATACGCTAATAATATTTCTAATTTGCATTGTTCTGGTTCAGTAAATGTATGTATATACAATAATGTGTATCAAAACACTTTATGGATACTGAGATAGTATGATAACTCTAAAATGAAAATAAAACAAAATAAAATAACTTTACTTATCTATTAACTAACCTACACCGCTGTAAACTACGCTGTATGGACATTCTTCCAAATATGGTAGCAGCTTGTCAAATCTTCTTTTCTCTTTTTTTATCACCCTTAATTTATTTTTTTATAATGGTTGCATTAGTGGCTCAGTCTCAGTATTTATTTGGCCAACAATAAGTCCTAATGGAAAATAATCAGCAGATAATCAACAATGAAACTGTCATTAGTTCATGGTTTGTGTCTTTCGGTCAAAGGTCAAACACATGAAACAAATCAAACATAGAGATCATGTCTCTTTGGAGCAAATGAAACAGAAGCACAAGGCGTATTGCATATTATTTGGGCCAGTTGGTGAGCTGGCTCCAGAAAGCCCACTCCCACTGAGAGTGAATCAGAAATCTAAGAGCTAATGGCAACAGTCACCTCATGGTAGCACTGCTGACAGCAAACTAATGCCCACACAGACACATAGGGGACCACAAGAGCTGTCAACACCCCACCATGACCCCGTGGGTACAAACCCATGAAAAAACAGAAGAGTGGAGGAGAGAAAAATCAACCTCCAGGTCAGCTTAATGGCTGCTATTTATTTTTCCTAAACCACATAAGCACACTTGAACCTTTTAACACTTAGGATGGATTTTTCTCGTCAGCGTCTGTCTTACTATAATTAAAATGCTGAGTCACTTTTAGATGTGAGAGATGAAGTATACACTCTGGGAGGGAGTCTCAGTCAACATGACTCCAGCCTTTACTGCAGGTGCTCACACGAAATCTACATGTTGATCAACAGGAAAACAAATTGAAATATATATAATATATGTATAGTTTTCAATTTCTCTCATCCAGAACAAACAGTAACTGGAAACAAATAAACAAAATCAAATAAACAAACAAACAAATAAGTGATTGCTTTTCTTTTTCTTCTTAATGTATGTCCATGCTTTGATTTTTATAGAGATTTTTAAAGGGCCAGATTTTGACACTATACTGCAGCCAGTCACAAGGGGGAGCTCTAAAGTTCATGGCTTCAGTTAAGGGGCCGTTTACACAAAAATCTCTTCAGCCAATCTACAATGCAATTTTTTTGAATGCCTCCCAGAGTGGAATTTTTCTGATTTTCTGCAGCCACCGTTGCTGTGTAAACGGCAGTCCAGAGTTTTCAGTCGAATCTCTCCGTCTCTACAGAATTTTCGGTCCCTCTGCATTTCTGTGTAAACATAGTTTTTCTGCATTTTTTGCGTTTTTGAGTGAAATGCTGTGAAACATTGTCGTGTAAACAGGGCATGAAATAACTGTTGCTCAGACTTAGGTTTTAAACAATCAAAGGTCCAGAAGCACAGGCCTAATTAAATTCCTCAATCCAATTTAGTAGTTTTAATACCTAAAATAAAACTCATAACTATTCATGCATCTGAATGCTCATCATGAGTCTAGAAAAATGAAAAGGTCAAAATAATCTACGATGAAGTGTTACTTCATTAACAATAAAGCTGCTTATTGACCACTGAAATCACTGATCAGTTACAATCACCAAGCCTCCAGCATTCAGCACCACAACCAAATGTGTGTGTGTGCGGGGGTGTGTGTGTGGGTGTGAGTTATCAGCAGGTTAGGCTGAGGGAAGTGTTATGTCAAAGTAATCAACAAGTAAAAGCAGTAACTTCAGTCACATTGTCATGATTTCACCTTTTTTGTGGTAAATGAATGTAACTGAAAACTCCTGACATTACTCAGCACAAACAGGCATCCTGCAAATCTAAAAAAATGAATCATGATTTTCAATGTTTAAGGTTTTTTTTTGTTTTTTTAGCAGTGCTCCACAGTGTAGATATTGTGAGACTGAATTCTCCCCACATGAGCAAAACACTTCAGCACAAATTCCAGGTTCTTTCCAAGAGATCCCAGCAGAGAGTGCATTAATCATCACACTCTCCCCCCCTCCAAAGTGAAGACAGGGAGCAACAGCTGGGGGAGAGGAGCTCGGCTTTAAAAAGTACAGGCTGCAGGAGGCTCAGCCTTCTCTCCTTGTTGTGGATTCTGTCATCAATAGTAATGAACACCTTGGAGCGTTGCCTGATCGCCTGAGCATGAATTGTATGAGGCTGGGCAGTGAGAGCACTTTTGTTTGTGTCTTTATGTGTCCTATACTGACCATGTTTTTGAGTCTATGTGTGACCACTCATAACTAATCTTTGTACTTGTTTGTCCTCTTCAGTCCTGATCAGCGTGTCCTTTGTTGGAGCAGATATGAGTAATATGCAGAATAACAGGTAGACCTAAATGACCTGACCTGGTGTTAATAATTAACCAAAACATTGTTGCTGCACATGGTTGACTGCAGGGCCTCATGCTGAGGTTACACCTGCCAAGGCCAGAGTTATATTCCTATGCACAATGTCTTTAAAATGATCTATAGCTGCCTGTACTGCAGTAAGTTCAAGTAGCTGTTTCCTGGGTTGTTTGTCAGTTGAAAGCATCATTTACATGAAATATTCAAAAAGTTAAATGATTACTACATTTGAGTTCAAGGCAAATTTACCCAGGCACTACATTTTTTCAGAATGTATCAAATCACATATTATATCCTATAATATAATAATGTATACTCCAATATCATATCTCATCTTATTTATTGAATCATATAATATAAAATGTCTTGTAAAATATCAAGTTTTAATATCATAACATATCACATTATATCATATGTTATCACATCACATTACATAATTTCATATCATATCATATCATATCATATCATATCATACCAAATCATATCATATCATACCAAATCATATCTCATATCATATCACATTTTATCATAACATATCACATTATATCATGTCACATCACATCATTTCATATCATATCATATGATATCATATCATATCATATCATATCATATCATATCATATCATATCATATCATATCATACTAAATCATATCATATCTCATATCATATCATATCTCATATCATATCCTGTTATATTAATATATCATTTTGTATTACTGTCTCATCTTAAAACTCATATCTGGTCATATTATATCAAATTTTGTAACATACTTTTCGTTTTTAGATTGTTTTATATTCAATTCAATCATAATTTAGTTTAGCATATTATACTGCATTGTTTTTGTTTTTTTGTCATATAGTTTTACTTGTCATTTTCTGGTTTCTTTAACTTTATTATGATTAAGAGAAATACACAAAACTATTGATGATTTCAATCAATCATCCAAAACAGAAAAAAGTGTCTGTGTGGCTAATGTCTAAAAGGTTAGTGAGAAAACAATGTTTCTGTTTGGGAGGATCAATGGAATACATTTCTCTTATTTGATCATTCCAAGCCTGACTCCAAAAATAATTCCACCATCATGGAGTCTGTGCCAGTGCTATTATTTCTACTCAGGGGAGTGAGGAGCAAGACGGAATCCCAAGAAGGCAGGTGTGATGATGGGGCCAATCTCTGCTAAAGCTTTTTTTTTTTTTTAGAGTGACACATCTTCACTGGAAATATGTGAATGAGCTGTTGGGACTGGGCATTACATTGCCAGTTTCCACTTTTCATAAATCATTTGGAATCTCTACTTGTAGTCATAACTTTTATTATTAAATTGTCACATTTAACAGAATAAATGCAGATTGTTATTTAATTAGAAGTGCATTCTGTTTCCAATAAGGTCGTCTCTTTCCTCATTAGACATGTTTCCCCGTTTTCTCTCTCCTTGCATCACTACCTTTTGTAACATGGATGCAATAAAGGGAATTAGCATGAACCCATTGACTGATTAGCTTCTTTTTTTTTAACCACTGAAGACTAATGGAGCTAAACACAACAATTATCTTTAATCAAAATGTTGTTGTGACTATCATCTTAACAACCTCAGGTTTACTCTTTGCATTTCTCTCTTTTGAGCTGTCCAGTCTAAAAAGTCACTTTCGACCAGTATGTTGCACAGGGCAACCAGACTCAGAGACAAAGACGTCATCCAAACATTCATTGTTTAAACCTTCGTATCATCATCAAAACAATCAGTCTCTTCACAGAGCATCAAACTACAAGAGAGAAAAGGACTCGTATTTTATGACTGCTGTCTCAGTCAAGTAAATAAAAACTCCTGTTTCTAAAAGATGCAAGTGAAGACATCGAAACTATCTGTTCTTGACATGGTCCTCCAGAGAGAGGTGTGATAAAGAGGAGATGTAAAACTCAACTGTGACAGTTGTCGGATCCTAAAACCACAAACATATCTCTTATTTATCTCATACCTTAAAATAAAGCACCAAAAGAGCGACCCGTGAGACCTTTAAATCTTTTTTTGTTCTACAAGAAGGATGCATAAGCACAGTTAAATGATGGATATATTTTTGAAATTTTAGGCCATAAGAAAAGTTGACAAACTCTTCATATTTACCTGAATAAGTGTCTTTAATGTATAGATCAACACAAAGATGCTAACAATGTATCACTGGAGGGACAAAAGAGGCTGGAGTAATTCGCTATGTTGCTATGCTGTTCTCACATCCTGCTCTGGGAATTGAGTTGTCACCAATCAAAGCAAATTTAATTAAACTCAGGCTCAAAAGCAAGGCCTTCTCTTTCCTACAGCTCTTTTGTCCAATCTCATATCAATGCTTTTGCCACCTAGTCACTTTTAATGCCTTGCCTCCTCTGCGCTCACACACAATGTCAAGAGGTCTTTGCTTGCTGATGTATGTAGGACAAGCGGTGGGGTGTCTGAAGTAATAAATGAACAAGATGAATGTGGGGGATATGTTCATTTGAAGGCTCTTGTCACTGAGGGTTTGTCGTCTGGCTGCACAAAGGGTGGAGCCGCCCTGCCTGATTTACTTTAGATTCAAACCATGGCTAAATTGGAAATCGTGAATCACTCTGACACCATTGGTGCAAGATGGATTACTCCAGTTAAAGGCTGCCTTTTCATTCACGCTGTTTCCTTTTAAAGAAATCATACAAAAATTAAATTCTCTGACAGACGGTTGACCCAGGCAGCCAACGAAATGAATACACTGCAAAAAAAAAAAGATGAAATCATGCAAGTGTTAGTTTCTTATTCTTAGTATTAGTATGTTAGACTTAATATGAGCCATAATCACCTGACAAGTCCAGAAAAAAAGTCTTATTTTAAGACATTAAAATACAAAAATGGGGCCTGAATTGTTCTGAATTGTCAACAGGGTAAGAAAAATTCACTTCTTTAGTTTCTTGTATTAATGTGGTTCATATTTCAAGAAACTAAACGCCTCAGGCTCAACAGACTTGAGGCCAATCTTCACAGATCTCAATGAAATGGTCAAACAAACATATGTAAGTCAAGAAAAAGTGTGAAGCAAGTATGGGAGTGAGATCCAAACAAAGATGTTGCACTGGGCTCTAAAGGGCTGATTATGTTTTACACACCAACGTGATGCATGAGATCCGCACGAGGGACAGCGTGTGCTTTTTATACTTTTTCACACTCTGTGCGGCATCTGTTCCCAAACTGCAGGGGGCAGTGTATCATAAACACACCTCTACCACAGTACTAACCTAGAGAAGAAGAGGTTGTTCACTCAGTTTACTACATTTTTTTTAACAAATTCTTCTTCTCTGCCAAGTTTGGCTGCAATTTCACACCAGGAATTGCTAATCACGCACATATCACAGTGAGCTCGATGTGGTGAATCTTGTAAATGCGAGCATTTATTGTACTTTGAACATGAGGAACCCCTGTTCATCCGCACATTACTGCGCGGGAGTTAGAAATTTTCAGAGGATGCGGGATGTGGAAATTGTCCGCGTGTAAAGGACTGCACGAGGGGGAGAGGCTGTTAAATTGATTTCATTCGTCCGTAAGAGGTCGCGTGGACCTCGCGGGTGTGTCAAGCAAAAATTAGGCTTTAGCCTCAAAGTCTCCGTTGGTGAAGGCCTCAAACAGCTGATCTGTGACTTTAATGTTCTTGGGCTTACAGCTGAGACAAAGAGGCAGAAAGAAACAAGGAGATAATGACCTGTTATGACATGGCACATCTTATTTTGCCCCTTCTTCTACGTAGCCAATATGGCGATCATTGAGTGTGAGAAGTGACCAGCCCACACACAACTTTTTGCCCATTTTGAGTGCGCAAGCTGAGAAATCAAAGGGCACTGTATTTTTCCATACTGTCAGTGTGAACCATAGACTGTGTACAGAATGAGTAGTGTAGCTCCGCCTTTTACCATTGTACAGTTCTGAAGCCAAAAAAACCTCTGTCACAGGAGCCGCCATTCTGCAGCCAGAGTCTACATAGTAGAGACCATGAAGGACTCTCAGAAAATCTGGATCCGCTTTACAAAAATATGTTTGTTTTTTTTTCTGTCGACAGCCTAATCTCTTCTTAAATCTCCTTCTTGATGTATTTTACTATTCCCAAAACACCTACACAAGAACAGCAGCTGTCAATCATCGTTAAACGTGACATAAACCCCGTTTTTAACGTCTAATAACTAATGAAAGAAACTTAAAAAAAGGACATGAACACAAGCAGTCCGATAATATCTAAATATCACCACAGCATATGGATGTGAGAAACATTTTTACAAGGTGTGTTTATATTTTAAAGTTTGACCACAGCTCATCTGGAATGAATAGAGAGACAGGGGTTTTGACCTATACTGCAGCCAGCCACCAGGGGGAGCAATTTTTGTGAAAACCTCAAATCAAGCCGAGCAACTGTGACGCCCATTTTTATTTTATTTTTTATTTTTTATTTTTTTATTATTTTTTTTTTCACAGTCCATGGAAGTACGCAATTTGGGACACAGCATTAGTTTCACATCCTGCCCCTCTTGAGCTGTACGGCAAATCCTGACAACATGCGGGGTGATTCAAACTTTGGAGTGTTTCCATTGCTTTCAACTCTCAGATGATTCAGGTCAGTTGAAGCTATCAAGTAATCCGGTTTGTGACAAAACAAACATTCCAGTGAAAAAATAAAATGAAATAAAATGAGATAGTCACGTTAGTGTCTAATATTTACATTCTCACACCATCTCATGAGAGTCGCATTCTGAGCAGCCTCACATTAAATTGTGCTATATTGTATTGTGGGGCACAGAATGCTGATCGTACCCTCCCCATCTCTGACTCATAAAACTTTAGTTTGTATTTATCTCCCTTTAACGCATCATCTCAAACTCATAACTTCAGTTTGTATTTATTCTGTTGTCTCATGAGTTTCTTCTTCTAACTGACCATCATTTCTCCTGTCTTTACCTCACTGGTCTGTCTGAGGTCGATAAGGATGAGGAGAAGAGAGGCGAGTGTCAGCTTCTGATTTCACAAAAGATTTTTATTTAATCGTGTAAATTCGGCTCATTTGTGTTACTGATCACATTTTCTTTGTTCTTTTCTTTCTCTCCCTCTATCACCTGTGAAGGGAAGGCCAGTGCTGAGGCACTACAAAGCCAGTTTTATCAGCACAGCACTACCCCGACCACATCCAAAAAGCTCTCAGCAGCACAATGAGCCTGGCTGAATATTTGATCAACTGTCGCAGGTTTAACAAGCCCTGCCAAACTACACCTGCCTGGAGGAAAAAGATACGCCTTTGAGAAGAGTAATGCCTCCTTGCAAGATGTTAAGGAAGTAAGCTTTTGATGTTCACAATAACCAATCTGCACTAATCTCATCCAATCTCGAGCACTTGGATTGGCAGCGGGGTTCAAAACTTGCATTATGGAACAATAGCTTTAGTGGATGCCAGTTATGCCTTCCACTGTAATCAAGCCATAAATTATGAACAATACACTCAACACAGGCGACTGTCAGCTAAAAGGGGTGTTTACAAATTAAATTCAATAAAAGAACTATAAAACTGTCTTTGTCATCTGGTGTGATACAATAAAATGCACTCAGAAACTCTCACACATATAAAACCCTGGATAACTCACTTGTTCTAAGGTGTGATTTTTTTTTCTTTCTTTTTTTTCCCCTCTTTCTGTCTTTCAATCTGAGTTCCAATGTGTGTGTATGTGTGTGTTCACCTCCAACTCATCGTTGCTAGCTGCAGCTCATTGCCCTGCAGTAATATCAGGCCTTGCAGACACCTGGGACCAGTGGTGTGAGCCCTTAGAGGAAGCAACCGCCTGGCAACTGGCCCTGATTACTTTCTCCACTCTCCGGAACTCAACCCTGTATATGCCATTAACCAGCTGCACGCAGTGTGAACCCAACTCGACCGTGCCATTAACCCTGTACACAAAGGGCTGTTTACAAACACACACACACATATGCACTCATGGACAGACGCACACACAAACACACACACACACACACGCTCATGAAACTTCACAACTTAACCACCTGCTTACTGAAGCCACAACCAGCATCTTCCACAGTCTTCACATTGAATTCAATACAGAGGAGAAACATGGAGCTGCGGTGACATCCAGTGGATAACACCAGAACAGCCAGGGGTGTTTCTCCTGTCTGACATCACAATAGATGGGTTTATACATGCTTCCTTGATTTCTGTACTTAAAAAGACCTCTTTAGGAAAATACTTTGAAGTTTTAATCTCTTATTTTGCTAAAAAAATGGGTATTAACCATTTTTTAAAATTCAGGAAAGTCTAGACTCCTGCTCAGCCTTTAGGGGCATGTGCTAAGGTATAGATAGATGTACAATACTCTAATCACAAACACACAGAAAATCTTTCTTTTGAAGCGAGCCAGGTTTAACCAGTGGGATCTCATTTGTTTTTCCTGGATGTCCTTTTTTTTTAACAATGAGTAACATAATAGACCAATTAAACAGGTTAATAGGACTATTGTCTTTTTTTAATGCGATTAAGATTTAGAGGGTTTAGGGGAAGTACCTGCCTGGACAATATCTCTGGTACAAAAAGTATCTATCACTTCATGAAAAACCAAAAAAAATCTGTAGATTTTTTTTTCCATCCTTCAAAAATCTCAGCCATACCTGAATAGTTTGATATGCTTGAGGTTTGGTCAAATACTGAGTCCAGATTTCTATTTGACTAGAATATGACCAAATTTGTGGCTCATCAACTGTGCCATGGCCCATATGTGTACATTATAATACACATAAGCAATATGCTAGTTGATGTTGACCAGGACTTTATTTTACTATGTATTATCCACTAATATATTGTGAAATAATGTCTGGAAAAAGTGCTGAAAGCATATATTTTCATTTCAATTCCTGGTATTTGGATGTTTACTTAAAAAATCATAGCACATAAAAAATTTAATGCTATTTATGGAGGATTTTGACTAACACTAGAGGGCGCCATATCTCTGAATTGTTGTGTGTTTTTACCGTTCATTACAATGTGCACAACAAAGGAAGGGGACACCCTGTGATATAACAGGCTGCTAACACAAAGTGACCCACAATTTCAGTTTCACTTTAGCACCATCATTTCTTTTATTTTAACACAAACTAACGGCTTGAATCTTCTTATAAATAATTTGTTTTTACCCTACGTGTTTTTCGGTATTAAAAATTTAACAAGAACACTGATCGAACCAAAATGATTGTGCAAATCCTTATTTCCGTGTTTTTCTTTACGTAAAAGTGTGAACTAAAGTTAAATATTTAAAGTAATTCAACAGCTTTAGATTATAGGTCATCTAAATGCCCTGAACTAACCGTGAATGTACATTGAACTTTACTGACAGGCTCTTATCACCTCTGTGCTCTGAAAACTTCCCTGGAGGGAAACCAACATCAACAAAGAAAAGACAAATCACACCCAGAAACATAAAACTCAAAAAAACAAGCACAGCAGCGTGTCTGAGTGACAGCCAAAGGAAAGGAACACTTTATCTTATCTCTGATAGTATATGCAAATTCTTCAAAGCCCGGCATGCGTCCGGCAGGCAGGAGGAAGAGAAGAGAAGGAGGGAAGAAACCACCTTTTCCCCTGGAGGGAGGCGCTTGATATTTGCAACTGTGACAAAGTTACAGTACTTTGAAATATATCAGGAGTTGTGGGTGACTTCTGCTGACGGATGGACAGAGAGGTGAAGAGGGACAACCGTGACGGTAAGTTATCTGCGGGTTTGTAGAATAGAGGCGAATTTATACTTACCTGTTAGCGGTGGGAAAGTCCATTTTCAAATCTGTTGTTACCCGTGCTCGTAGGAGTAGCCCAGGTAATAACTGGTGCTCTGCTTTTAAACTCGTACCGTGTTTATTTGCGCAACGTTTCCTTGTCTTAAAGTAAACGAGAGGACTTTAAGCTACATAACGAGAGAAGGAGAAGTGATACTGTAGTAGACAAGATTATTTCAATGTCGTTTGAATTAATACTTAATAAATGTGACTACAATAGAGAACCGCAGCCGCTAAAATGCCTAATAGAGGCGTAAGTTGTGCCATATATTACTTTAACGTTAGATGGAATTGGAAACTAAAGTCAAGACATTATTAGGATTATTAAAGTTAATTGGGGTACTTTTCCACCAACTTAACTAATTATTGATTTTGTTATATAGTTTTAAAACATCAGAAATATCAATATTTTATTAGCATACTGAACATGTTGACAAATTGATATTTTACTTTGTGCACTCACATTTTTAACACTTGCCGATATTAACTGGAAAGATCTCTGCCTCTGAGACAACAATCTGTTTTGTGTGTATCAATCATTAAAGCTGTGTAGGTGATCAAACTTATAGTATATAGTCCTGTTTAAGAATCTAGTGGATCTGCTGCAGTTTTCAAAGATAAAAACAAAGGGAAACAAAAAGTGAGAACTGCATACTGCCAGGTCAAATGATATCAAATAAACGTGTTTCCCCTGTATTTGTCACTTTTTCTCAGAGTCCGTCGGTGACACCCTGCGGCTGTGTAACGCATCCTCTTAAAAAGAGGCCCACATGCTCCAGGATGGATCAACTTCTCAGCCAAAGCTCAGCTTCACACATACTGGAACCAGACAGCGAGGAGATGCAGGTCAGAGTGGACTTCTTCAGGAAACTGGGTTACTCCTCAGCCGAGGTGAAGACCGCTCTGATGAAGCTGGGACTTAATACAGACACAAACTCTGTACTGGGAGAGCTGGTTCGGTGCAGGACTACCACAGTACCCTGCGTGACTGGTGGTGACAGCAATGAGAGAAGTACAGGGCAGAAGGACTCTTTGCTGCCTGCTAGTTGGGCCCATGGACCCTGCAGGAACACTTCACAAACTGGGGATTTGAAAACTGCAGACACAGAACTGAGACCTGTTGTTGTGGATGGCAGCAACGTTGCCATGAGGTGATTTTTTTTTCAGATTTTTCTCTAGTTTATTGACTTGCAAACTATCATCTTAATTCATTGTTCACTGTTTTCAAAGCTTTTCATATACCCGCACACAAAGCAACACAGCAGACATAACACCCTTTGTTTACCTGGTGACGGTAAAGTAGCTGTAAAATAACATTTCTCGAGCTGTCAACGCTCATTGACATGTAGGTATTCAACCCTGACCCTGAAACATACACCTTCTTGTTCCTCTATTGCGTCTTATATTATGGGCGTTCACTGCCCTGCCTGTGCATGTTTTTGTAAAGGCCAATGCTACAATATGCAAATTCTAGGCACACACCCCAAAATCTCCACCTTGCAATAGATACATAAGATGTTATACAAGACGTTCTCAGTGACTCTTAGCCTCTGGGAGAACATTCAAAACCAAGTTTACTCAGTTCAACTGAAATTTTACTGCTCCCTTTTATTTGATAGCTCTCCAATTACTTACAAGTGCTTACTTTCTAATCCTCTCTTCACCCGCTTCTCTTCACAGTCATGGAAACAAGGAAGTGTTTTCGTGCCGAGGCATCCAGCTAGCAGTAAATTTCTTCCTGGACAGGGGTCACAAAACCATTACCGTGTTTGTTCCCTCCTGGCGTAAAGAGCAGCCCCGACCTGATGCCCCCATCACAGGTAAGAGTCCAAGAAATGTAAAAACAAGTGGAGATGCTTAAAAAGGTTCTTTCAGCCCCACAAACTGCTGTCAGTCATGTAGAATCAATTTTAATGAAAGTGTAGAATGTAGCAAGGTGAGCTACTGGATAATCTATTTCAAATTCAGCTTCATTTCAACTTAACTAGCCAACTCCCAACAGCCCAGATGTTATTGTTGTAAAATGTAGCTTGTGGGGAACGCTATCGAACTACATGATAAACTGGCAACACTCCTGAGAACCTGTTTTATTTTAAAAAACAGGGATAATTATATTAATAAGCAACTGAAAAATGTAGTTAGACTACAAACCTGTTGTTTGAAGTGCTGCAGAGTTACTTCCAAACTGAAAATATAATGGTAAGCATCTAGAGGCTAAAACTAAGTGGAATTATCTAGCACGTCAGCTAGGCTACCTAGCTTACTTCTGTAGCTAAATGTTGCTGCAGTAGATTCCTGCATGCTAGCAGTTTGGGGTGCTAGTCTTAACTCTTTTCATTTTTCTTATATGTTTGGCAATTGGTAACTCCAAGCCAGTTTAGTGTATGATGTAGCTAGCCAACAAATGCTACATACAACGTTAATAGCTCGGCTACTTATCTGTGCCACTTCTCTGATTTCTGAGAGATGATCAGACGAAAAGGGGCTGGTTCAGTCAATAAACACTTTTGAAAACCTTAAGTCGGTCACTTTGAATATTTGTTCACACCCAATAACTTTTTGAGACAGCATGAGATAAACAGAGACTGCATTCCACTGACTACAAAACATTACATGAAGAGAAGGTAACAGCTTTTTAAGTCTGGGTAAAGCAAAATCAGCCATTTTCTTCGAAACACATTAAATAGGTCACAAATGTATTTCCTTAAAACAAGTAAAAAGTCATTCAACCATTGAGCATTTAATTGTGGAGCTAGACTTCACAAACAAATTTCTGTTCAGGATTTAATGGGCGGGTCCGAAATTCATAGCCACGTCATGTCAAGGAGCCATCATTAGCATAACTCCACCCTCTGCTACCAGCGGCGGTCAGCCACGTAGTTGCAAGGCAACCAGAAGACCAATAACCGTAGTTACCTGTCATAGCAACACTGATAGGCTTCTGAAGAAATGGGTGGCCTTGTTAGCCTTGCTATATTTGACTAGGCTATAATGTTACTAGTCAGTAATACATGTCATTAAATGTCATAAATGGAGAACATGATCATTCTGATGGAGACTGTGAGGAACAAGGCTGAGCACTATCAGTGTCTGACTCAGAGTCAGTTTCTGGCTCTGATGGCTCAAACAGGTAGGGCTGGGTCTGTCCCATGACACGGCTAGCGCTAGCTTCCATTGTTGGCTGTGTACAGTACACTGAGGCGACTCCCCCTCCTACATGTGGTCGTGGCTAAGCGCCTCTAACTGACATACCCCCAGCGTTCCACAGCAGAGAGAAGTGCTTATTTCTCCATAATTTTGAGACCTAATTCTATATACTCAGCAATTTTATTTAATCTTTCAAATTTGGCTCAGTGGTCACTGAGGCATGTTTCTGTGGTGTGACAAACTCATAACAGAAATTTATTGCTACTTTACACACACTTTAAGAGCTAGCTTGGGTGCTGTTTTGCATACCTGACATTATATTAGTCATTTATGGATATTAAAGTACACATACTGTAGACTAAATATTTTGATTAGGTCTAAGTCACACTCCTTTGGCAGATCTCTGTTGATTGAAGATCTAAATTAGATGTTAAAGCTCTCTAATTACCATGCTTTATTTCTCTTGTTCAATAAGCAAAAAGAAAGAAAAAGACAGAATAGAAGAAAATAACATCTCCCTAGGCTCAGAGTAAAATACAGGGCTGTTGTGAGCAGAAATTAAGCATACTAAATAAGTCAAATTTAATTCTAGTAAAATAAATATGAAAGTAAACTAATAATTTGTTGTAACTCAACTTGAGTGTTGGTATGTCTTGTAAGAGAACAGTTTACAAAATATTGAACAGTTCCTTTAAAATGCCTGGAATCTGTGCTCCATTTCCTTTAGTGCTTAGTTTTTATTTCCCCTATAGAGTTACTCATTTACTAAGAACTGTGATATGACTTTCGCCTCAATCACTTCTTTAACTGTAGCTGGAGGCCTGCATATTCCTGCATTTGATTCATTCTTATGGTAGCTATGAGATAAAGTTTCAGACGATGACTGAACTCGTGCCAAAACCATCGGGCAATGCAAGATCAAGATTGTGAAACAAAGGTTTATCCAACTAGACTCTAAGATATGTTTCAGTGTCACATTTAGGCCACATCAAGTGTGGGCGTACAGTCAGAATGACAGAGATTGCATTTGTAAAAAGAGGTATTTTCTATTTTAAGGGTATCTAAAAGATCTAGACTTCCATGTACAGACACTACAGTCTCTTGACAAACAAAAGCTGCCTCAGCGTCATGTTTTCAACTTCTCCATGCTCAACTAACTTTTGACAGCTCAAACAACAAATACACAATGAAGGGAGGACTGGTGGTTTAAAACTGATGCATCATCAGTCTTTAGTGCAGCCTGGGTGGAGCAATCCAAAGGTTCTATTTTCATTCTGCCAACAAGGAAGTAAAAAGCCAGTCTTCAGTAATCCATGGGAAAGCCCCATCAGGAAGTCAAGTTGTGTTTTTCTCTCTCTCTCTCTCTCTCTCTCTCTCTCTCTCTCTCTCTCTCTCTTTCACACCTACTTTACTTGTGGTGTGTTTTTAACTGCTGACAATAATCTACAGCATGAAAACAAGCAGAGTGAAGGGTTAGGTGAAGACAGAGCTGAGAGACAGGCCCTTAAAAGAAAAGTGCCTTTGAGTGTTTAAAGTGGATGAGCCATACACATCATTAGCATTCCTCTAAGCTGGTCTCTCGTCTATATATGGACAACTTTCTGATGATTTGATATTTACATGCAATTTCCCAACTAAAAAATCATGTTACATACAGCATTTGAAATAACTGGTTTAAAGTCTGATTCCTGTTTTGTTACAACTTTCAGATCAACACATCCTCATTGAGCTGGAAAAACGTAAAATAGTGGTCTTCACTCCATCGCGCCGCGTTGGCGGTAAACGTGTGGTTTGCTATGATGACCGCTTTATCGTTAAGTTGGCGTATGAATCAGAGGGTGTCATCGTATCCAACGACACCTACCGAGATCTGCAAGGAGAACGACCTGAGTGGAAGAGATGCATCGAAGAGAGGCTTCTCATGTACTCCTTCGTCAATGACAAGTAAGGAATCATTCTGGGGGGGACAAATTTTTCTTATTTTGACTAACTAGTAACATGATGTCAGATCCCCTGAATACGTCTTAAAAACTGACTCATGTGATGTTCATTTTTGGGGGGGAAATATGGCTCCTGAGAATCTGTAGACACCATCATCATCATTTAGCTTTACATGGGCTTGTGTTAAATAAGGGAAGTAAAATTGCAAAAATCACCAACATTGAAGAATTGCAACTTCAATCAAATCAGCACCCCAAAAATCATAAAAAGAATGGAATCGGGAGAAAAGCATATCGTCCCAGCTCAAATGTATTCCTTTTTGTCCAGGTTCATGCCTCCAGATGATCCTCTTGGGCGCCATGGCCCCAACCTTGACAATTTTCTCAGGAGGAAGCCTCTTCCAGCAGAGCAAAAGAAACAACTCTGTCCCTATGGTAAGATGTGAAAAAGAACTCTTCTTCACACTTTCATTTTTTGAGAGATTTTGGTGATGTGGTTCACACATAAGATGATTTTTGATTTTTGTCCTCAGACAAAAAGTGCACTTATGGCATCAAATGCAAGTTCTACCATCCAGAGCGGGCCAACCAGTCCTATCTGTCTTTGGCTGATGAACTGAGAGAAAAAGCACAAATTTCTACAGTAAAAGAAAAGAGGAGTGCCAGATCATCACCCAGACAGCTTCATGCTGAGCCTGAGCCGAGCCATAAGGCTAGTTCCTTCCTTGAAGACTCAGAGTATAAAAGAGACCAGCGAAGCACTTCACATCCCAGTCTGGTTAGTGAAAACACACTGCTGTACTGGGAGGACCCTAGAAAGAGTCCAAATCAGATGCCACACTCAGTAACAGGAAGCCAGTGTCAGAACGAGTGGCCAGGGCTGCACCAGCTTCCCAGTCATTACTATGCCAACATCTCCCAGGAGTACCTGGACTCCGGCCTCGGTTCTTATGAGAGCCAGTTCTCCGACTTTTCACACTGCTACAGCAACTCCCACAGTCCCCGGCCACAGCAGCAAAGTGCCCTCCCTGGATCCAGACATACTTCAGTGCATTTAGAGAATAACAACAGCCAGTCCCACGGGTGCTGTCCTCATTTAGCACATTCATCAGCTCTCCAGCAACATCACCAAAACCTTGAATCAAAGAGGCAAACCAAATACAACACTTACCCTCCTCACATGTTCCAGCATGGTGCGCCACATCAACACAGCCTCCCAAACCATCTCCACTACCACGAAGCATCAAACCATCAGTTTAACTACTGGTCAGATCCCTTTCAAGGGCTGCCCCATGCCAGATCATCGTGCAGTTTGCCTTCCTCCATTCATTCCCCACACTCCGACAACTCCTGCTGCTCTCACAAAGACCCTCAGCACCAATCCTGGGGCCAGCAGCAGGCGTCATCTGCTGTGTTTGATCCAAAAAGGCTGGAACTCAGAAAGAATCTACAAGCCATCTTCAACCCGTATCAGGTAGACACAGTCATGGACATGTTTCCACATTTGATGGATGCTGAGAAACTGGCGAGGGAGATTCTCAACCTGAAGGCTCAGGGAGGGATCTTCTGATTATTTATTTTTTCTATAAGTATCCTCTTAAGCTCACATCCTCCAGCTGGCTCGGCCATGAATTTTTGCTGATGTTGTGTGATAATATAACCTTACTTTGTTTGTCATTAATTGGCTTTAAAGCCAATCATAAGGATGTTTCACTCTCTTTATTTGCTTTCATGGAGGTGTGATTCGCTCAAGAATTTAATGATATTGTTATCAGTTGTGACTGTGTCCTCCGTTTTTCGGATGAAAACTGCCTCTAGATCTAAAGTAATCATAACTGAGTTTCTAGAGTTTGAGCGTTGATGCATATTGTGTCAAATTTTATAAATCTTTTAACTAAAAGTTCTTTAGCAGGAATGAATCTCTGTATAAAGTGTTTCTTTTTCTTTCATTTTCACCGTAGATCTCCGGGAAATCTGCTGTTTGATGTTATCTCTGTGAGGTGTAGCTTCAGTATTTTTAAGAGGCAAGGTTTACAGTAAACTCCGGCTGAGTGGTGAACTGAGGAAAGAATTTGACTCAAGCAGAGGCAGGTGAAATAATTGTCAGTGTCCTGAATTGTTCTCAGATCAAGTATTACTGTGACTCTTTATAGACTTGAGTATGTGGGTTGCTGTGCAAAGAAAGACAACTGTATGAGGAAGTTAGTTCTCATGAACACCTGTAATTTATGCTGCATTGTAAAATCGTTGGACGTATGTTTATCCTGTAAAATTCACATTGAAGCTGTAAAAGACAAATAACAGTATGTCAATAAAAATTAAAACCTGATGTGTGTCAGTTGGACTCATTGTGGAGATTTGTGTCAGTCGGTGTTGAAACACTCAATCATGCTTACATCATCGCTTCAGCTTCTGACTGACACCTTCTCTAATTTCAAGCATAATGGGAAGTCTCCTCTCAACAGACTCCATCTACTAAAACCATTTCTGTGAAAAAACTGGAGCGAGCCTGAGGTGTCTCTCCATTTTATGACAGTATGTAGTCTGCTGCTCACGTCGCAAGCCCAAACAAATCCCCTTTTGCGATGAGTGGGAAAGGTTACTCGGCATTCTTCTGTGTACGTGCGCTTGTGAACATTTTGGCTACTCTGGAATTTCAAAAGTGAAAAGTGACATGTTTTACAGGTTTACATGCCTTCTCTACTGTTAAACCCATTAGACGTCACTGACACTGTAAATCTCAACTGTGTAGAATGTTGTAAATAATGGCAAACATAAACTTGGCTCAAAAAGAAAGAAAATTTGTGTTTGGTAGATTGTTTATTTGGTGTAACAATGCTTCTTGTCAATAAATCTTTCAGTGTGGGAAGTCTGTTTATGTTCTTTTAAATTGGAGCCACATTGGTAAGGAACTTGTATTTGTGGGATGAGCAGCAGAGCTGAGTATGTGGGTTGTGCCCATGAAAAATTTGTCGAACCTTCTCTGCCAAATGCTAAACAGATTATTCTGCCATTGACTCCTGTTTTGTGTTGTTTGGTGGATTGGATGAAGAAACAAGTCATATTGACAATTAAACAAATTGTTTATTTTAACAAACAGCCACGAGGGGGACTGCATATGGCCTAGTGGTCTAGGTTGTGTTCCTAATCCAGCCCATGGTGTCTTTCTGCATGTCACTCCCCACTCTCACCCTGTTTCCTGATCTGTCCACTATCCTCTTCTCTCACATTAAAGGCAGAAAAAGCCCAAAGAATAACGTTAAAAACAACGCAACCATAAGGGCTGATAGTGAAGGGCATGGCGGGTCTCCTAGCAGGTCTCCTGGCAGTCCTGTGAGACCAGAGACTGGCTGCGTACTGTCTATCCAAATGGTCTCCTTAAGGTGTTGTCTTCCTGGGACGCCCACTTCGAGGCCTGTCTCTGATATCCCACTGTCGCAACTTTGCTTTGCTGAACACCAACTTTCCAGATCACAGACCACTTTGGCAGGACCCATGCTCACCTTGGGGTACCAGAAATTCAAAACAATATCAACTGCAATTGCATAATATGCTGTTTTTAACTCATCTCTGCTGCTCATCCCACAAATGCAAGTTCCTTACAAATGTGGCTCCATTTAAAAGAAAATAAACAGGCTTTCCAATGGTATAAGATGTAAGCATTGTTACAGCAAAGCCTCCAGCTTTATCATAGTGACTCAGGTCCTGACTGACAAAATAGAAAGCAAAATATTCTCACATTAAGGATACGTTTCTCGTAAAATATCTGTATCTGAGTCATTGTTATTTTAGCATTCATCATATGTCATCAAGACGTGTTTTTAGCAGTGTGAAACATGTTTACAGTCCCATGGTTGTCATTCTTCTGGCATATTTTTGTTTTAACAAAGCCTGGTCTGTGCAGGAAATTCAGCATTTCTCAGAAACTGAGACATGTGTTTGCTTGTTGAATGGACTTGTACACCAGCTAAGTCAACAAAAGAACGGCAATAACATTCTGCGACTGCTATGAAAGCTCAAATAAAGAAACTGTATGATGAAAGTACATTTTTATTGTCAGATAAAACAGACAGCATACACAACTGTGTATGTTTTTTTTTTATTGTAAAGACATATCACTGCATCTTAAAGTGTCAGATCTGTAGTTGTAACTACCGTTTGCGTACAGTTGGTCGAGATTTTTGCAACCAAGTGTGAAGCTCTGCATTTTGTCATTCCCAGGCCATCAGAAGTTTGTGGAATGGTACAAATGCTCCATAACCAGGTTTGCTACAAAGAACAGAAACAAAAATATATGATTTAATAAAAGTCATTTTTATATTGATTTCAAACCAAATCTTCCTTGTTTTAAAACTGAGGGAAAATCTTTGGTCTACATAAATGTCACATCCGTCATTGCTGCAGGCATACCAGTTCACGCCTCATACCTCAAGTGCACACACACCCCACTTCTAAACTGCTGTAGCCTGCCAAGTTTACCTCATCCTGAGATTTGCATATTTACTTCAACCACTAATTGCTAAGGATTTGCACAAGTGTGTCTGGAGGCATTGTTTGGTTTTTAAATACCTGAGGACCGTACTGTGTCAGAGTCATGTGTTCATTCTAAGAGATACTTGTCATTTCCAGGAATGCAACCCAGGAATCAGACACCATCGTTTAATGATATATGGTTCATACAGCCTCTACAGGTTCATTTAAAAGTCCTGTGTAATGCTGCTCAGTATTTTCTTACTGAAATAACAGTAAGCTCAGTAAATAGCTCAAAGTCACAGGTTGATTGTGTCTACACAGGAAGAAAACAAGAGCAGTTACCATTCAAAGTAGCTGTGTCCCCTGTGGCTGCCGTCATTCAAACCGTGATGAGGTGTCTGCAGCTCAACTCCAAGATGGAGATCTGCTTCCCCCTGCAGGTGGCCTAGGAAACGAATAGTGCCTGTGCTGATCCTTCCAGAAGGCAGCATGATCCTGACACGATGACCCAGCTCTAGATCCATGGGTGAGTGTGGAACAAAAACACGATGAGGGCTTTTGGATGTCCTCCAAGACCTTACACTGAGAAGAAAGAGGAATTAAGTCAGACATGCAACAAAGACTGCAGTCAGTTTTAAAGAAGGCCGACTTAAATCTATTAGTAATGGCTCATGGCGTGGAATTTTTTTTTACATTTGAAAGAAAAGAAAAGGTAAAATTAGGAATCTCAACAAAATATGTAAACCATGCACTTCCTTATTATACTTTTGAAAATAATTTTAATTGATTGCACCTGTATGTCCTCACAGCATGGCCTTACTCCCTCCAAAGGTTGCAAAATCCATCTACGAGGTACAACAAAGCCCACTAATTTGCAAATCTCCTTTGTCCTTTGTTCGCACGAAAACCAAGGACTTAAGGTGTTTTACAAGACGTCAGTTGTTGGACTAGTTCCTGCCAAGAAGCTGTTGTCAGGCAACCAGGACTCTTGGAGGATACTGAGAAATAGTCTGGCACACAGCCCAAGTGTGCCACTATTTTTGCTGTAGATTAAGTATATACAAAACTTATTATTATTATTACTATTACTATTATTATTATTATTATTATTATTATTATTATTATTATTATTATTATTATTATTATTATTATTATTAACAATAATAATAATAATAAGTTATTTGTAGAACACTTCAAAAACCAAATTACAGTGCTTTATATGGACAGCAAAATAAAACAGGCAGATCATAAAAACACAAGGAATGAAGAAATAAAACATATTTTAAAAGACCTTAAATTCCCCCAGAAGAACTGAAGGAGTAGAAAAAGAGTATGTTTTAAGAATAGATTTAAAAGAGCTCACTCGGCAATAGGCAGACCTGATCTCCTTAGTCAGACTGTTCCAGAGTGTCAGAGCCTTTAATGTAAACGCCCGTCCCTCTGTTTCATTTTTGCAGTCAGAATGCACAATAAACCTCTGCCCAAGGATCAATGCACTGGTCAGCTTGTAAGGAATTATAGCTTGGAGTAAGTCCATGTAGCGCTTTAAAAGTGATCAGTAAGATCTTGAAATCAATTCTAAGGCCCCGTTTATACGACAACGGTATTAGGGTGAAACGCTAAAGTTTTGTTGCGTTTCGGCCTCTTGTTTATACAGAAACACCATTTCAACTAACCTAAAACGCAAACATACAGGGAAGGAGGCTAAAACCAGAGAGCTATGGTTGAATTTTTTTGTTTCTGGTTGACCTCTAAATGAGCTGTAGAGGTGCTGATAGAATAATTTGTTTGGACAAGGTTTTGATGAGTTAAAGTACAGAGGTAAGAATGGTCACTGTTTTGTACAATCAAAAAGGCTCTACCTGGCAGGTGAGGATGCCGCAGAGGAAGGTCTTGGGCTCAGTGGATATGAGAAGTGGCTGCTTGCATAAGTGGGTCGTCTTGTAGACAAGTCAGATGCTCTTCGTTGATATGTTAGTCTTTGGAGATCTCCTGTTCATTAAAAAGTCGCAGCATATGTTGTCATGGATTTTATTAGCATGTAAGTGTAAAATTTCTTCAGTTTTCATGGCATTTACTTGAACAGTCCTCAAATACTTCTCCATTATCCACCGTTGACTCTCTGTCCTCAAAACTGTCCACTTTCACCAACACTCCAGTCTGAGAGACCAGCTGTGCACAAGGGGAGAAGTTACTACTGAACTCATACACAGTAAAGACTTCAACACTTACAAACACATTTAAAAACACACCTGGTTATGGAGCTCTTCCTGTTTCTTTTGCAGATAAGCAAACCTCCTTTCCCATGATGCTCTCTCACAGGCAAACCTGGTCTTCAATGACAAAATCTCCTTCTCGGTTTTAGTTATTCGTTTATGCAGAGCTGTGGTACGGTCAGGGCTTCCTGGTATCGATACAATCCCTTTACTTCCAGGACCTGATAAAGATAGTCGCATGAGGTAATCACATCATATCTCTACTTACACATGCTGAGATGTAAAGTAGATTTACAGCAGGATGCAGATAGATTACCGCATTTGGCTCCAACAAGATAGCACAACTTGTTGGTTTACCCTGATTCTTGTAGTAAATAAACAAGATTTATGGATAAAGTGGATGCCTCTCTTTAAGCATTATTCTGTTTATCACAGTCACTAACAAAAGGTGGAAAAAAAACAGTCTTAATGATATGTGACATCTGTTGTGAAATCATAAATGAAGCTCCCAACAAGCTGTATCTTTGATTTCAGGTAATGCTAAAGGGTTTGGCTAATACATGAAAAAGCCATTACTATACCATCATAGAAAATATATAAAACATTGTTAGTTTTTCCAGGAAAATAGTTAAGAATAGTTCTTAGTAACAACACTGTGAGGAGAGCTGTTACTGATCTCACAGAGAACTCTAGCTAGGCTAACAGCTGGAAAGCTAGCAGCATGGTAGCGGGATTCAAAGTCAATAACATTGTGCATGATTGACATACAGTTAATGTATTTTAACACTGACTTCATGTTATTTCCCTATTTCCCTAAAATCCACATTAAAAGTTTACACACTACCGGTGAACCATGTTTATAGCATAGTCCCCAAATTTGGGACCTAGTAGCGAACATCTTGCTATGATTTAGCTTAGCTTAGCTTATCATTGATTTCCTCTCCTTTTTGGCAGCATTAAAGTTGTGACAACCTCCCAACAGAAGTATTAAAGCTACTGTAATCTTCCTATGATATAAAAGTTTGAACTAGAACTATCTCACTGCTATCCAATTTTTAGGATTTCAGTACAGCTGGTTAGAAAGTTTTTACAAGGATAGTGTAATCTATGATAACATGTCATTTTGAGGTATACTGGAGGTCATCTCTTTTAATCTGGCCCATAAAACAAAAATCAAATGCATGTTTATAGGGTCATAGAGCATGAGGACACCAGCCTGCCTAAATACATTTAATCTAATTAAACAAAGTCTAATCAGTTGAGTCTACAGATGTTGTTACATAATGTTTGTCCTATGTCATATGATCCTTACCCACAATTTTTTTCTGCCGTCGGCTTGTTCCCTCAGTAAGAAATTGTTGTCTTGGTAAGAATTTGATTGCATTGTATGGGCAGATCTGCAATGCAAATAAACATGGCATACACGTTCAGTGTAAAAATCCAAACGTCAGCAAGACAATGGCGAGTTATTCAAATTTAAATGCAAAATTTAATGAAACAGGCACTCACCCACAAGTATCTACAGGTGCACAGCAGCCCCTTGAATGTCCATGTGAACACAGTCCAGAGCATGTATGCGGTCATGTTAAAGCATGTTCACTTCACATTGTGGAAATCTAAACAAATTAGTTATTATTAATAAGAATAAAACAGCATAGTGGTGATTTAATCTACCTATTGCGTAAGATTTAAGCATTACACTGGAAAGATGCTCAACAATATGCTAATACTGCCACATAACAAACAGATTCTAAACAAATATATGGAAACAAGGATGGACACTTACTATTGGAGGATGTACAGAATGAGTCGGACTCTGACAGTTGCCAGAAGCTCAGATGTAGGATGAGAGGAGGCATTGATAGCTTCCATTTCAGCTCATTTGGTCCATGTCCTCGTCCATGGTGAATGCTAACATGGTGCACAAGGCTCATTGACTTGTTGCTTTACACCAAAGTCTGAGTGAGCACCGCTGCTGACGAATGCTGGATTGGTAAATCTCATTTAATCTTCTTAGCCGTGTATTAACACAGTTCAGTTACGTCCAGTGCACTTAATTTGGTCGACTGAGCCTTATCTATAAACAATGTGAACAAGCCTCTGCATAGAGTGCATCGGTCACCCTTGTTAAAGAAAGAAGGCTCTGTTATCAGCCTGTTCATCTGTTCTGTTTGTTTCCAACACATTCAAGAGCTAAGCTACTGAAGTGATTAAATAAAAGTTGAGGTAAAGACCAGCATTTTGGGTTTTTGTAAACAACTACTGAATCCACATTGGTTTTGTTGTGGAACAATGATAATGAGATTTTGTTGCTCAATTTTATCCAACTCAAAGATTAGGCCTATGAATTGAATGTGTTGTCTTTTATTAATTTTTCGTATCCTTTATATCCTCATGTCCTTAGACTATGTTAAACATCAAGTTGGGGGTATTCAGCTCCAAAGAGTGTTTTCACATTACATCGTCAACTTGGAAGTCAGCCATGTTGGAGGTACTGTCACAACGGAAGGGAATTGAGCTTGCAGGCGTGTAGGATCATTGTTGCACAAAATGGTAAATTATTACCACATTTTTGACCGCACTAATAGAATGGACAGAAAATATCGCAAATAAAGATTAGGAGTGCAAACAATTGTCTGAAGAGCAGAGGAGATTGCAACTAGCCAAGCTCCACCAGGATTTCCAAGGCAATAATCTGGACAACATTCAAGTCTGTTCAAATCTCATGCTTTTCAAAATAAAAGCAACACAGGTGTGTTGGGTATGCGACGTAATTTTTTTTCCATTTATGTTCAACTTAATGATTGACATTGCACGGGTTAGAGAGGGATGCCCAAAAAGCTGGATAAGGCATATATAAAATAACTGGACTGCTCAGTTTTTTTGTCCAAATTTTTTTCTTCATCTTTTCGTTAGTTTGTTTATTTTTTGGATTATGTAACTGTCTCTTCCTCATTTTTAAAGTTTGAAAAAAAACCTGTTATCTTTTTGTTGTTTATTTTGTGTTAAGCATTTGGAAGGCAAAGCTTTCAAACATCACTTAAAGTCTAACAGTATGTTTTACATTATAAGGTTTTTCACATCATTAGGAGGCTCCGAGGAGCTGAAAGAAAAAGAAACATTGGCAAACGTGTGCACCTGTTTGCTCTGTAGCAACCAAATATTTAACTGATTTGAATAAAGCTTTGAAAGTCAAATAAATGTAGACTACATTGAAGTGATAGGGCAGAAATTTGTATGAGCGCTCTCAGGTAGTTTCTAGAGTTATGTAGTAGATTTGTTTGTTAGCATGAACCTCTGTACTGTATACCTTAACAAAAGTCTTTTATTTAAAGTAAAGCTGGGCATTCAGTTGAAATCTGATCCCACAGGTTATTTACATATAGTCAATCGTTCTGTGAGAATGGGTGTTGAAAAAAAAAAAAAAAACTCAGTCTGTACAAGTGCAGTTTCTGTTCAGATGTTTTTCTGCCCTCATAGAGACAAAAACAGTCTCTTCTAAGGTTAAACCCTCATGTGAGCACTATACCAAGTATGCAAACAAACATTCCAACCATCTATCTAACTACAACTAAAGGTACAGATTATAACAATGATGCATCTGTTCTGAGCAAATCACACGGTCACTCATTTGGCATTTGAAAAGGAGATGCCACACGTTAACTTGCCTGCACACAACCTTTATTTTTCTTCTTTTTTTGTTAATAATGATTTTATTGACTTGAAGATTCTTCTTCAAATAATGTGTTTATTTTATTTGTTCCACCATATATGTGGTCGTGTCACTTTCACAGTCCTTGTTGGTTATTTTTTTAACCACAAACAAACCTGATCACAGTTTACAGTATTTATTTTATAGTTTGGTTACAGGCCACAACTGTTTACATGTAGTCATGAGGATGTTACCTATATGTTATGTGTAAAAGATGTTAAGTTATGCAGACCATGAAGATGCTGCTGTATGCATACCAGGCAGTAGTTAGCAGTATAACTTTGAAAACTCTTGAGAACACAAGGTGCCTGTACATAGTGGTGCTTCACAACAGAGGATTATGTACAAACATGCAACAAGACCACAGGGATCCAGTACCGGTGACTAAGACTTAATAAACTCAGTTTTGAGTCAGCAGCACAAAACACAGCATGTTAGTCCACCATTGTTTTTGTTACCCTCCTATTTGTGCATGGCTATAAGAGCAGCAACACAATATGCTTTTGCATAGGGGGCTGTGATGTAACTGCTTTCCACTTTCCACTCTGGAGCCAGGTTCTAAAGTTTGCATTTGCAGCTGCATAAAATGCTTGAACCACGTAAAGGAAGAGTCAAAACACAAGAGTGGTTTTATCATTTTATATTGTCTAGTACTGTAGTACTGTATTGTCTAGAAGTAAAATACAGTGCTCTGCTATTTAAGGATTCATTTTGAAAGAAAAAGCTTCTTTTGTTTTGTTTTGCACTTTACATCACATTATTAAGATTTTAAATTGCCATTGTTTTAATGTTTTAGAGAGGTGACTGTGCCTGTTGAGGCTCAAACTCTTTGGGTACCTCTTGTACTTACTTGTATACTCCCTGTACTGAGCAGTGATGCTTAGATTATGCTGATAAGGTCCAGTGTTAACCTCACTAATATGTATTTTTCTTACATCTAAAGTCTTATCTATGAGGGGTAAAGTTATAATGAAATCATATTAAATAATGATTCAAAGCCAGAAATGATTTAACCACTAAGAGATTTTTCCACTTCATGTGCATGCTATGAAGCAAACCTCTGAATAAACTCAACACAGCTGATAAAATGTATTTCGTTTCATTTCCAGACAGCTGGGATGAAAACAAGGAAGGACTTCTGTCACCTAAATCGTGCCTCTGCCTTTTGTGTTGTGCCCAAGAATTCTACGTTCTCTTGGCCACAAAGAGCTAATTGTAGTCTGCGGGGGCTTTATGGCCGGCAGAGAGAGGAGGTCTGATTTCACATTGTGTTGAACAGAAACCAGGAGTTTCCCTATACAGTCAGCCCCACAGGGCACTGAAATCTCACCTGTACTCTCGTAGGCCAGCAAAGGCTTAATCCACTGAGCTATTTAAGTAAATCTGTAATTGCTGGGTGCACAGTTTGAGTTTACTTTCATGATAGCAACCAAACACAATGATGAAGTGTAACATAATATATTCTGGGACACTTTGGAATGGTATTAAGTGATATTTGTTCAGCTTGACATGCAAAGTACAAGCTCAAATTATTTTACTTGTGATGGAAAGTTTTCAAAATTATAAGACCGTTTTAAGCATTTAGTGTCGTTTTATGTTTTCACAGTCTTTACATCAATCTTGTAATTTGTAAGTCTCTCTATTTTGACGCAATCCAGCTTCAAATCAGAAATTTCAGCAGGTGATTGTTAAATTATCAAATTAAAGGTGCTGTCAGTTTTCACAGAAAATTCTTCAACTGACCGCACTGTGGAAATAGATTATTTTTTTTGTCATCAAAATTCATTTTAGGACATCGATAGACCCACCCAGCAACAGCATCAGCAGGTTTAAGCTTCCTCCTCTTTTCCAAAGTGCTGCAGGTGAGAGTTTCCACTTATTAGGTTGTCACTACAGTGCTGTGGGCAGGAGGCGGAGGAGGGGAGGTGACAGAGAGCACTAGAGAAAGGGGACGCCAGACAGAGAGAGCCCATTCACTTCAACCACAGCTGACGAAAAAACGCAACAAAGAGCAGCACAGGTAAGACGACTAGAAAGCAAAAATTGTTGAATTAAATGATGGATTTTGTTAGCATGACACACAGTTGGTGAAATGGGTTTTATATATATATTGGTGTACAGAGAAACAAAGGGGGATGCAGGTCAGAAACAGTGGTACTATTGTAGCCAGGGGGATGCAGAGAAACAGTCCTGTATCTGTTATAGGTTGACATATCTAATGCATTTTATACAGGAAATAACTCCAACTTATAACAAACTGATAAAACTAAATAATGTTTTGGTCAATGAGTAAAATAGTCCAAATAAATTCAGGAACCTCTCCATGATTTTTTTCTTTTCAAACAGAGCAACCGTTTTTCTTTTTTTTTCTTTTTCTTTGCTTGATGTTTTTTTTTTTCTTTTCCTCTTGTGATATGGATCCATCAGGTCTGGAATAAAGATTAATATGATTTTAATTCTTCATTTAAAGATAACTTAAAGCTGCTCTCTTTATATTCCCAACTCAGTCCTATAGTTGTTTCTTTTTCTTCATTTTCAAAACAAATCTTACCACAAAATTCTTGTAATTTTACTTTCTCTGAGGTATCTTTTTAACTTAACTCAAGATGCTTCTCAGTTATATTGTGTTGATAAAAAAAACTTGGGGTGACACTAAGTTAACCTACATTTCTAATTATTAACACCAAGTGATGTCAGGGGCTCAGTAGGATTTCATTCAGTAACACCTTTAAAGGATGACTCATCATTACCACATGATGAAAATGTTCAGAGTGATTTTAAAAAACTAAGTTGATAAGAAGGTGTGATTTTGAGGATAAAGGATTTAGCATCACAACACACCTATTGGTGTTAAGCGTATTAAATTAAATGTGCTCTGTGGAATCTGTTTTTCCAAATAATCTCTGCATTTTTACCCAGAAGCCAAAATGGCTACTGTTGTCACTCAGTTTCCAGGGTGTAGAGCCCAAAGGAGCCCGGGCTGGGATCCAAGGGAGAAAGGAAAAAACAAACCATGCAGCTTAGCGGTTCTCCCGCGGGGACTGAACGAGGAACAAACACATTTTAATTGAGTTCGCTGATACACCACAGCACACGTATGATATAATCCTAGGTCACAAAATGGGAATATTTTGCAAGGTTGAGCTCATGAGGGGGTGATCATTGATGGAAATTAGCTTATGATTCTTTAAAATGTTTAAAAAAAAAAAAAATTGGGCTTCATACAATTTTAAAATGACTCATCCAAACAATGATGAGATCAGTTTCATGTGGAACAATTAGTGAATTGTTAAAAGAGGAGACCTGAGATGACTCACAGATCAAAAACAACTCTAACAGGTGGGTAACAGTGAATAAGCGCTCTGTAGTTTAAAGACTTGTAAGTGAAGGCAAACTCTGAAATTTGTTCCTGCATTCACAACAAAACACCTAAAGTTTGCATTTGGTTGGTATATTCTACAGGCAGAGATTTGTCACCATGCCTGTGTAACATGTATTCATCTCATGTATGTAAACTCTATGTTGATCTGTTGCTTTAAAGGTTTAAACAGAATGATTTCATCACGGGCTGGAAAAGGAGCTCCTGCTCTCTCTGCAGACAGCATAATGGCCTCTACAACAGGTAAGACTATTACTATTTATAACAGTTATTATCATTATTATATTATTTATAAATCTAACAAAGCTAAACAGCCTTTAAAATACTGACTGTTCATAGGTTATTTCTAATGCCTCTTGCCTCTGCTACTATGAGTAGGTGTCATACAAGGTGACTATCAGCGCTCTGTCCCTCAACAGCTTTGTTATGTTGTTGTTGTTGTTTTTTTCCATGAGACAGTCATCATTCAGTTTGTGTGGGGAAAAGAACCTTCAAAGTTTCTGTCTTGTCTGTTTGAACTGCCAAAACCAACACTGTTTCTCACAGTGGGGTTGAGTTAAATAATATCTCAGGATAAAAAATAGTGGAGTGACAGACTGTCAATAGATAAAAGTAGGGAGCAGAGGGAAATTGTCAGGGTAAAGGGACTTTATCAAAGTTCCTATGTATTTGTCTTCCATGTCTTCCTATGTATCTTCCAACACAGCAGGTAATATTTATTACATTTTGTGTGATCAAATTAATGTCATAGAGATTTAGCTGAAAATTAAAGATACATTTTTAGATACATCAATTGGCTTAGATTGGAGTTTCAGTACTGTTTTTCTAATGAGGTGTTACAAAATGATTTTCCAAAGATGCTCTGGAATAATTTGATATGAACCAAATCAAGGACCCAGGCCCACAACTCAAAATTACAACAAAGATGGATCTTTATTCAAATAAAAACTATTAACAGAAAATCAAATATAAGTTCTCATATCAGGAGTAAAAAAGAAAAAAAAAAGCACTTTTGTTGCATTATTGGGCAGTTATTACATTTCAGGTTTCATCATGTATTTTTTTTTAATATATTTTAGGTTGTTGTTACATTTTAGGTCATTGTTACAAATTGGGCTTGAACAAGGCAAAGACCAAAAATTCTCAGTAAAAACTTGCTTTCAGAAATGCAAAACAAAAGAATTCTCGATAAATGACCAAGAATTAAAACTCTGACCATAAGAAACAAAGGGCAACAGAGACTGTTTCAAATTGTGTACCTCCTTAAGTACACTTACATGAAGTGTACTTTGTAATTACTGGAAATTATAATTGTTCACAGGTTTTCTTCTTTCACTGATTGCATCCATCAGCCATTGATTAATTTGTTCCTGCCACTTCATCTACGTAGTCAATGTGGCGACCGCTGAGTGTGTGAAGTGTCATGTGTTCAGCACTCAACGTTTTGACCCTTTTGAGCACGCCAGCTGAGAAATCAAAGTGAGCCGCGTTTTTGCATACTGTCTACTATGTATTCACAAAGTTACAGGGCACAGGTGGAAACAGTGAGTGGGGACCAAAGTCACAAAGGTGGGAAAACAGGATGGCACAAACAACAGACAAGAATGATTCAAGAAGTGTTAGCTTAACAATTGTCTGACATTTTTACTCATTACAAGTAAATCAGGCGTCTTGAAATTACATGCTGGTTTGGATAAGATTAATTCTAACAAGATTTTTTTTTCTTTACCAAAACAATAGTTTGGATTTGAGATTTTTTGTTGTTGTTTTTGCTAAAGTTTCCCTTTTGGGTATTTCATCTTTATGATAGGCAGCTGAAGAGAGACAGGAACTGTGGGGATTAGAGAGTTAGGGAAAACAAGCAGCAAACAGCCAAGGATGGGCGTCAAAGCCTCTTTAAATGGTGTGGGAGCTTTAACTGCTAGGCTAACGGCACCCAGGATTTGAGGTTTTTTTTTTTTTTTTTTTTGCAGTGTCGTTGTTTCTTATGGAGAAGGACTGAAATCTATCGTGACATCATGTTTTGTCATTTAGTGTATCTTTATCATTGGGTGTATTTTTAGCATGATTTAGGTCAGAGTATGGAAAGTAAAGAAGAGATGCTATAATGCTAGAACCAACACTCTGGGACATTAAATCACCGTCCCAAAAGCAGCGATGTCATACTGTGGCTCTCTCATGAATAGATGACACAAATGTTGGCATGGAAACTATGCATCACTGCAGCACACAGGTGTCTCTCACCGTTTGGGAAACAAGTTTAGGGATTGTTACTGTCATGAGACATGTACCTTAATGTGACATTAGAAGCAGACTCTTATGGAGGCTCCAAGTCTTCATACTGCTAACCAATCCAAGCAGTTCTCTTGTATAAAATGAAAATGTCTAACTAATCTTAATAACTGAAATTAATCTTTTTCCAGACTCACATTTTCTTATATTTTTCCCACAATGCCAGGCTACAGTAGCATCCTGCGCCTCCTCCTATTAGGAATACTTCTTCCATCAGTATTAGTATTGGGCCAAACCACCACTATAGCTTCCTCTGCTGGGGCATCCACCACTAGCACCATGACCTCTGGAACCAAAACCACAGGCAGCATGACCACCATGCAGACAGTCTCAGCCAGCCAGTCTCCCACCTCTGGAGGTGGAACGATGGCCTCCACAACCCAGTCCAACAAGATCACAAGCACCTCCGGGGCCACAGCATCAACCACCATCAAGACAACTACAATGTCTACGTCCTCTGGAGGCTCAGCATCCACCACGGCCTCTGCTGGTTCAATGACCATGGCTCAGTCCAGTACCACCAAGGGCTCAGGCACAACCAATCCATCCAGCCCTACGACTGCAGGGTCTGCCTCCTCAAACACGGGGATGTCTACCAGTCAGCCATCAAACTCCACTGGTATGGCTTAGTTCAACAGATAGCATGTTTAAGCTAACTTTAAGGCTTTGTTTGCCAATGAAACAGAAACCAGACTACCACTCTATAGCTTTGTCTTTTCTCATTTTTGCTGCAGGCATGTCCGGTATGGGTACAACCAGTATGTACAATTCATCAATGAGCATGGCAAGTTCACCTTGAAGAAATAAGTCTGCTTGTTTCCCTTATGGCTCTGCTCTCTCGTTTCTCTAATCAAGCTTTATCTCTCCAACACAGATAAACTGCCCCTCTTTCTCCTGCAACTACTCAGACTGCTACTCAATGTACATGAGTAAGAACACCACTACATGTGCTCCTGGAGCCTGCTGTGAGGTAAGGAGGCAATAACAAAGGCAGGACTTCAGAAATGTGCAACAGTTTATCACAGCGTTTCCAGCCACCAAACAAGGAACCATTGGCTAACAAAGATGTAGAACTGATGAAGTACTGATGGTTCATGACGTGCTACTGAGCTGCTGTTAGCATATCTCAGAGTCAGGCTCTTGTCACTACTACTTTAAATGATTTGCCTAATAATTTAAAAAGGAAAATCTTAAATGAAGTTTTTAATAGTATAGAATCATATTTTGATTTTTCTAACAGTGCATAGATGACATATGCACTGACATATGCTTGTACCTAAACAGAGAGGGGGTGTCATGTATGAGGGCCTGTGTCCACCTGTGGCCTTTTTTTTTTGCTCTAAACTTTTTCCTTTGTAAACTCTCATTGAATAAACCAATTATGAAGTACACAGTGCATGTTAAAAGAAGACTTAACAGTGTCGACCAGAGAAGGCAGAAGTTAAACAGGACAACTTGAACCACAAGAATACATTTGTTTTGCTATCGGTGCATAAAATACTGTTAGTGGACACAGGCCCTTACTTACTCCATAGAAACACTTTGAAGATTATTGATATCAATAACTCAACAGTGATAATTATATTTTCTTTCCTTTTTTTCATTTTTTTCATTATCATTTATTCTTGTGTCTCTCTACAATGGACCAGCTGATCAGACAGACAAACATGCTCTACACTGTTGGCTGCAGCTCGCCCTGCTCCGATAGCTGTGTCAACACCTCTCAGACCAACTGCTCAGTGAACTGCTGCAACTCTACAGGCTGCCTCAGTGGAAGTTTTGCCTCCATGATGATGACAACCACAGGTGAACAGGCTCATCTTAACCCTTCTTCTGTGAACGCCTTTCATTAGGGTTTTGTTTATGTGTGTTTACTGAACACTGTCCTTGTAAATAGTTCTGCTTTATCTAATGCGTCATGAATGCATTTGTCAAGATTCCTTGATAAACCCTAGGATTGCAAGGTTCAAACAGTTTGCCTGTTCTTTATTTCATCATAGCAATGCCAACGACAAAAAGCACTACAACCACGACAATGGCTACAACCACTACAGCCAGACCACAAACAACAGCAAACAAAGTAAGAAAGACCTGCAAGTGTGTGAATGTGTGTGGATGAGCAGAGTGTCCATCAAAATGAATGTATATACAATGATAACTTGGCTGTAGCGGAGCCGGCGGGGGGGCAGAGGGTGCGGCTGCCCCGGGCCCACGGTCACGAAGGGGCCCACAGCAGGACCGGTGGCGAAAAAAACAAAAACAACGTAAAGTCGGAAAGTCAGTCTCTTACTGCTGTATTTGTAAGGATATAAGTGTAAGACATACATATAAGTGGAAAAAGCAATCCAGATCAGAACGTTTCTGATATACCATGAGGAGGTAGCCTAATGTGACGTCATACTTACTATGTAAACCTCTCTTGCGCTGTCTGTCAATCTTTCTCTCTCTCCCTGTGGGTCTAAGCGCAGACAGAAAGTTACATCAGATTGATGTACGTGCGTGCGCGGTCAATTTCACCGCAGTCTCTGAGTGTGCAGTTAGTCCTTGTTACTTACTGTGTGTGTGTTCGCTTAAATAGCTTTAAAATGAAAAAACAAGTCGGGCGCACTAAAGCATAAGGAGCAAGAGCAGAGGAAGAATCTTGTTTCCTCCTGCGTTCCGCTGACAAACTTCTTCTCAGCAACTCAACCCCCAACCATGGTGCTGAAATAGCCTATCGGCAGTTGTGGTGTGAGATTATCAGCAGGTCGCCGTTTAATGATAAATCCGTGGCAATGTCCATGGTGCTGAAATAGCGCACATTGTGCTGCACAACTCATCGTAGTCCACTCTCTCCATTTTGCCGTTCTGTCTCCGTTTCCCATTATTAACGCTACTAATTGATCAGCTGTGTGTCTTTAGATGCTGTCACTGCGCAGCGTCTAATGTTGGGTTTACTTTGTTTTCAGAGTCGGCGTCAGACAAAATTCAGGGGGGGGGGCATCACGGCAACAGAAGGAGGGCACAAAGTCTTGATCATGGCTGGATTTATTCTGTATAGCTATGTCTATGATAGCCATTTAAACACATCAAAAATCACTCCACAGACTGTACAAAGTTCAAATTTACGCCCACAAGAAGGCACTTAACCACAGCTGAAAGTCACGCATCTCTCTCTCTCTCCTCTCCCTCCGGTGTGCACACAACTATGCGCGCTTTAGCGCACCAATATTAAACACATCAAACAGCGATGAACAATGAAACCCAAACGGTAACAGAACTTTAAAGGTACCTCTAAAACATTTTTTGTAAATATAAAAAAAAAAAATGAATTCTAGGACTTTAATATTATTTTTTTTCCCGGTCTCGCCCTTGTGAAGTGGGGGGGCACAGTCGATCTACCGGGGGGGGGGGGGGGGGGGGGGGGGGACACACAGCCCGCGAATGCCCCCCCCCCCCCCCCCCCCCCCCCCCCCCCCCGACGCTGACACCGTTTGTTTTACAGAATATCTGGCCTTTTAGTCTCTTTGTTGAGCTTTGATTTTCTTTCATATTTTGATGGTTCAAAGTGTGCGACTTTTTTTTTTTTTTTAATTTATGAAGCTAAAGCCGTTCATTCAGTCCCTTGTTGGCAGCGGCAAATACAGATCAAATCCACATCGGATCTATAACATGAATTGTTAACAAGTAAAATAGCCAATACGCTATAAGGGCCCACTACAAGTCCCCGCCCCCTCTGCAATGTGACACTGGCTCCGCGCCTGTAACTTGGTAATGATCTACTATTTTGATGGTGTACATAAAATCTCTGATACTTTTTCAAACTGTAAGCTCAGTGTGTAATTAATATCCCCCTTTGTACTGTTTTTTTTTTAATAATTATTATTTTAAATAGGGAAACAAATGCAGTAAAGGGACATGTACGGGTACGGACTGCTACAAGAATTTTCAAATGATGGAAACGTGCTTGTCTTCACAACCCCATTGCGAGGTAGGAACTGTCCCACAGGATCACATCTGCTTTATGTTTTACAGATGAATGCTAATGTAACCAACGTGTTTAAAGGTTTAACCCTGTAAGGTTTTGGTGCAATTGGTTTATTTGTTTATTGCATTATTTATTCTAAAATCCTCTCATTCCAGACTATTATTTCTCTCTCACATGTTTGCCTTCTCAGCTGAAAAAAAAGACTGTAGGTTCCTTATTGCAGTGGACAGCAGGTTGCACCACAAACTGTTCGCGCGAGAAACCATGCGAAGACACTGCAAAACCTCCATGTCATCTAGAGTGCTGCAACGCCACCATGACCTCCTGTCTCCTCTTGAATGGCACGCTGAATGTCCCCAATGCAGCCACAAGAGGGCCCCATCTAAACACAGAACTGATAGCCTCTTTTCTTTGCCTGCTTGCCCTCGCTTTGTTGCGTTAAGTGAGTGAGTTAAAACTTGCCCAGCTGCTGTGCCGCTTATGAGGTAACCCGAGTTTTGTGTAACTCACAGTCTAGCCTGGAAATAAGAGGATTAACACTTCTTCATTTAACCAGTTTATCTGTATATATGAAAGGGAATATGTAAAAGCTCTGTTATAATTTTAATTTCAGTTCGTGTTTTATAAAAAATTTCCCCAAAATAAGTTTAATTTTTGGTTCAAGACCAGTAAAAATGGCTTTGAACAGTATTTGAAAAATAAAACTACTTTGAGCGTATAAAACACACAAGGGAAACTCAGTCCTGTAATTTTGCATTTAGGGAAATAGATAAATTATTATTTCAAAAATTCACACATAGGTTATTAAATACTTAATATGTTTTAGCCATGACCTTGCCCATGAACGCGATTGAATTTGTGAAATTTCTTTTTTAGGAAAAAAAAATCCAAAAGAGTTTTTAACACTTAATGGTAACACTAATTTCTATCTTTGATGGGCAAGTGAGCCTAAACAACACATTTCACTTAACATGTATGTCAAAAGTTTTATCGATAAAAACTTCCCCATCCATGAACCTCTCTTGAAGCCATTGTGAGAGTGACTCAGCTGTGACTCTTTATGCACTTTATAAAACACAGATGTTGAGCCGTCATGGAGTGTTTTGAAGGTTTGCTGAAGCATTTCTCTAAATGTTGTCATAGATAAATGTGCATATAGTTCATCTATCTGCAAAACTTTTGTGAATAGTGAGTTGGCTATAAGTCTATATTGTGTTGTTTACAAAGTATATATTTTAATGTATAGTGATGTCATGAAAATGTTGGATTGAATCAGATTTGTTACAGGTTAATCTAGCTTTATGTGTGAATACAATGATTTTTGCCTTTAAATGTAGTACATAGAATAAAATACATGTGTAGTGGGTTGTGTATTGATTGAGTCAAATATTAAGTTTTGTTTTTCAGCATACTTGAAAATTCAACATGACGAGTGAACATTACAGGATTTTTTAAAGCTCTGAAAAAATTAAAACAGTCATTAATTATTAAGTTTTACTCCTTTTGGGGGCTTTTTCAAGTGACAGGCTGTTTTTCCACTACTGGGTTGGAATTTGAATTAAAAAACATTGGAAAAGGCCTACTTCTCTACCCTGACCTGATGTAAACAGATACAGAAATGACTTTGTAGCACTTTATTAGCGACATGTCAAGGCCAGTAAAAGTGCTGGAAATGTCACAATTTGTTTTTCAGTTATAATTTTTTCCCTGCATCAAAACTGGCCTGTTTCTAATATAAACATGTTTATGTTGAGCACTCATCCATTTTTTAGTATGTACCTGTGTTAAGTTACTATCATTACAGGTGTACAAAAGATGTCACTCACAAAAAATCAGTCTCATGCTTCTACTTCTACAACACTTTAACCAAATCACCATAGTAGTAGTTCTTTTGAACCCTGAAATTCCTTTCTTATATTTAACTTCTGAAATCCAGTACTGAAAAGGTGACTCTTACCACTGTTCATATACTCCAGTTCTGCTTCAACATTCTTTCAGTTGATGCCAAAAAATAGGTCAAAGTTAGGTTAAGCGAAAATAGCTCCATAACCTATCCGTGTCACTTCCTCTATTTTTGTCTGACGCAAATTAAAACTGTTAGTTGAAATTGAATTGACCCAGGGAGGCAATTTTCCAGGATCTTTACAAGGTAAACAAAGATAGCCTTTCAAAGATGTGTCCCCATCCACACACTGCCTTTCTTCAAAGTTTGTTTATCTTCCTTGAAACCACTGACTGAATTTTAATCAAGTGATAGCCTACACGCCTACATATAGAAGATGCATTTCTGCCCCAAGTCAATAATAAATAAATAAATAAATAAATAAATAAATAAATAAATAAATAAATAAATAACGTTTTTTTGGACTTCAGTCCATTTTTTTCTATTTATGTATTTACTGATTTATCAGAGCAATTCCTACATTTTTTTTCCCTTTACCTGAAGGAATCGTTTGTACTGTAGGAGCTAATCCCCGATGGGTCACTTACCTGGGGCCATAAAGGCCTAATCCAAACAAAACCGAGTTGATGATGATAGCCCAGCTGTGACGTCACTCCGGCTGCACGCAGGCAGCGCTTGTGAATCAGTGCGTGGCAGACTGGGTCGGGCCAGTAACGGAGGAGGAAGAAAACAGCTGGACTTAAAGGGAATAAAATGTCGAATTACACCAGTCTGCTCGAACGTCTCTGTTCCTGCTGTACATTCGGCTTGTACTTGAGAGAGAAATAACTGCTGTGGGCGAAACTCCTCCGGCTACTTTCGTGTGGGAGCTGAAGTTGTCACACTAGCAGCCTAACGAGCTGTCTTAGCTATGGATCAATCCGTCGCAATTCAGGAAACTTTGGAAAGGGAAGAAAACTGCATTATAGTATCCTTTAAGAACTTCGTGTGTTCGTTTTGGATCAACACCTCCTCCAATGACGGACTGCCTGCTCCAACACAGAGTTAAACTAACGTGGCAGCGGAGACTACCAAAGTCTTGAGATAAGGCCTGAATGATTTAGGATTTTTTTCCACGTGTTCGTCCACTCTACAAATATCTAATGTAACCTTATTCTGGCTGTAATTTAGATCAATTCGCTGCATATTCGGTTCTAGTTTCGGGAATAGTTTGGTGCACTGGGTTATCGGGTGTGACTTTCCAAAAATATGGTACAGCAATTGTAGGAAGACTTTTCAACCACTAGATGGCGACTTTGTCCCGCTTACTGATGCTCTGTTTTAGGTGAGGATGTTTCTATTCTTCACATAAACAACATGACATCTACAAACAATGCATCTGAAATTACGTTAAAATGCACAAGTGGAAGTCCAGCATTCAGGATGTTAACTACATTTAAAAGCACTGCCAGTGATAGTATTCAGTCATCAGTAAAATTAGATATTAGTTACACTGATGCAATATTTCTTGTGAAATGTAGTGGACTTTGTAAAACTAAGGGGAGAATATTTCCAGTGTGTATCTGAAAATTCGAGTTACATTGTGCTTCCAGACAAAAACATCTCTAAACAAGTTCCTCATATCGCCCAGTACAGCTATCTTGGATAGGAAGAAGGTTTTATTTCTTGGTCAAATCATAAATATACCAATAAAGGAACCACTTTATCCTTAACTTAACTGTAAACATGCTGTCCAATGTGATGTCCTCTTTGATGACATTTCAGAGAGCAGGCTGCTGGGATTGGTGGAGTCTACAAAAGAACATGCGTAAGTTCATTGAATGGTATAAATTAGCTGTAATGTGGCGTCTCTGTTTTTGAAAACATCACTAACATAGCTGACTTTAAATTGGTTGAAGAGTTACATCAGCCTGCTGTTACCAAAATGACACAGTAATAATAGTATTTACTACAAAGTTACAAGGCTGTTATGCAGCAGGTGTCTTTTAATTGTTACAAACTTTTTATGGGCCCAATAATATAAATTCTTAACAGTTTATTCAGACCACCTACAAAATATTATTTTCAGAAATCATTTGATGATAAAAATTCCTCGGTTATATTTTGTAGAATCTTTATTTACACCCATCGGAGGATGGCCATTACTGCTGATGATGTGTCACTGGAGGACATTGTACCCATCTCCCTTGAGTTTTCTGTCGTGGAGGGTAAGCTGTTTTTTTTTTATGCATCACAGCAAACAGACTGAAAGTAAAAAGCCATAATAATAATTTATTCATCAAGCTAAAAATAGTTTCCATTAAAAAAACATGTGTCTTTTCACTAATGCCTCTGATGTGCCTTAACACATCTCTCATGCTCCTTTCTTTGTAGTTTCTTCACCAGAGGAGCTTGCAGTTGTGGGTTAGTTGCCCCCATTTTCATCACCGCTCAGCCGCACTTTGATGCTGAACCATATTTACCAGATACGACTGAAAATAACTCTCTTTTTCCTGTGTTTTCGACCTCATTCTAGGTGGTGACACCAGGGTAAGAGTCAGCTTCCAGGAAATGGAGTTAGAACTCAGGCTTCCTTTTGGGTCCCATTCGCGGCTCTTCCTCAGTGAGGTCAACAGAGCGTGGAGTGGTAGGTCAGCCCACAGAGACGTGACACTCAGTTATCCTTGCTTTTATTTGAGGATTCTTGCAGAAATATGCTGAATGCTGTTTGTGGGAGAGTTGAGCCTTTTGTCTTCACTAAATTTGTTTTGTTTAATTGGTTTAAATAAATATGACACTCTAGAAAAGACAAGCAAAGCAGCACCTCACCTTTAAGCTCACTAAGGTTTAGTAGTTCATGTCTTTGTATTTCCTTTTCCAAACCTAGTATTAGAAAACGTTTGAACACCAAATATATTCTGCTCTAACCTTTTGTTTGCTGGAAACCTGCTCAGCCAGTCTGAAGTTGCCTCCAGGTGACATCATAGTTGTGATGTCAGCTATGATAAACCGTGTTGGATCTTGGTTATTCGGGGAAATCATTAGTAAAGATAAAATCACAGGCAGGTTTGTGAGACTACTTTTGGTGAAGTCTAATCACTTTCAGTACATACAAACAGATGGTGTCACTTCATCTGTCAGTCATTGGCTATGCATGACACATAGCTGTCAAGAAAGGGAGGGAACAGAATATGGGTGGAGTTTGGACCTGCTCGTGGAGTTAGTCTCTGTCACAGAAAGAATAAGTAAAGACATAAAGTGAAAACGGGTTGAAAAAGAAGGAGTTTACTGCTCTCTTGGACTCTTTTTCTCTCTGCATCCTGCTCTTCTGAATGGATTGGGCTACGGGCAGGTTAATGGATCGTCTGCTTCGTTAGAAATGCGTTGTTTTTACCACTGGCTTACTTTTTTTCACATGGGAAACCCCACATGAGCACGGATGAAGACTGATACGTTGTATTTTTTGTGGTACTCTAAGATGAGCCACAAATGCCTTTGACTGGTGATGGAAAGATTAAAAGAAGTGGCACCTACTGTTGTTAAAAAGAAGATCGTGAAAAATGGCAAAGGTAAGCAGACATGAAAGATCGAGTTAAGGGCTACAACACTGTAACCTTATCACATTTAAAGCCGTATAATGCAACGTTTAAAGGTAGGTTTAAATACTAGAGCTATAGTTATAGATAAAGACTTCAAAGTAAGCAAGGAACCAAAGCTGTTAGAATTTCTTTTACTGGAATCATAACTTTAAATACTTGTTACAGAACTCATTCTCACTCTTTTGCTCTCTGTTTGTCTTTCTTCAGATGTTTGCAAGTCCCCCACCGAGCCACCCAAATTTGGATGGATCAGCAAGTACCACAAAGCCACCAGAGGCCAGGGAGTTGTCAAACAAACTTTTGCTCCCCTTGGCAACACAATCACCAAACTCAACCAGCATCGGAAAACAGGTTTGTCATCTTATTTCAGTTTGTAGACATTCCCAGTCAGCATTTCTATTTTGATAAACTTGGCTGAATTGGAATTGGTTCATGCAGTGCATTATAAGAGATGCTCTCATTGCTTCTGTAATGTTTGCACTTTTTGTGCAAAGAGTCTCACACTGATAGAAATCAACTTCAAAGAGTTGTGCAACATTACAGGGCAGTTTTGCAAGAACAACTTCCTTCAAATGTAGTTGGCCCAACCTGCAACAAAAATTACATTAATTATGACAAATTTACTAGACAGTTGGAGACGTCACATCATAGTAGAACAGAAGCACGTAACATCTGATCATGGCTGCTTCTTCTATATAAGTCAGCAGTCAGCAGTCAGCCAGAGAGCATAACAGTATGTGACTTAAATCAACAGAGCAGGCTTTGTTGACATTATTAAAATCTTGAGTGCTTTTCCTGTTATGGAAATATCTTAAAGCAAAGAAAGTAAGTAAATATGCTAGCTTTGCCTTGTTAAACAGCCGACAAGGTTCACATAAAAAAATTACCCTTTTGGGATTAGTAAAGAGTTCTGAATGTGAAAAAAGTGCTTTATCACTGTATTACTGTATTACACCTACACCACTATATACTATAATAATATATAAAAGCAATGTAAGGAAATGGTCAAACTGAGCTTGACTGTGGTCCCACCTCACTATAAACTACATTTGGTCATCAGGTCTCAGACTCTTGGTACAGAATAAGAAACGTATCAAAGTGCACACCATATGAGACTCTTTAATGCTGCATATTATGCAAGCAGTGCACAGTGTGCAACAAGATTGTGCATGGAATGATGCTGTTATACAATTTCTATGCATTTATTGGCACAAACTGTAATTTATCTCAGATGTTTATGGCCTATGTCTTACAGATTTCATGCATAATTATGTTTTTTGCATGCCTCACGGTAGCCATGATAACGATACATACATGTAAAAAGAATAGGATACAATGAAAAGACAAATTCCAATGTTTTTACGTATATTAAGTTTACCATAAGATGTGAATTTATCAAATTTATTCGGTGTGTAAATATGCCATATGGGACACCGCCTGTCATACTTCCTTTTTGAACAAAAAATCTTTCTACACACACATTTCCTCTTGGAGTCTGTGAGCATGATTTCCTGTTTGCATTCTTTGCGTTGTAGAGTGAAGTTCAGCCTCCTGTCTGCATGCAGGCAGCAGAGAAGGAAATACAGTGTATGTAAACTCCTCCTCTTACAACGTTAGCATGGGCAGGTCTGAAACTTGACTGGACATTGCTCTTCTGCACAGAATGCGTGGGAGCGGTGAAGGGAGATGTCTAGGGTGATGAGAGACTCTGGTATGTAGAATATTCATACATCTGTCGATTGTCGAGGTGCTGAAAGGGAGCGCCATGGTTTCAGTCGTTGGCAGTCTAGCCTCAATGTAGTATTAGCTAGCTTCCAGGCTAACGCTAGCAGGTAGTAGGTGCTTTAAATGCTAATTTTAGCTTAATTCGCCAGAGGGAAAGTGTTTAGCGGGCAACGTTATAGTCTGTTTATAAGAAATTTAAAACTGTGTTTTCACGTCGTCGTTTGTTGCCTAAATATCAAATTAACGTTAATGTTAGCCCATATTAACGGCTGATACACTTGTAACGGGTATACGTCAGTCCAGGCTAAACACTACTTAAGGTGTTACTGGACGTTTTATGACGAAATTACACACCTGTTGAGGTTGGTGTCCCAACAATGAGTATTTTGTAACTCAAAGCTGACATTTGTTAAGTCATTGCTCGCGTTTTCGCTATTTGAGCAACCTGCTGTTTTATCTCAGGCTGTTTCTACAATAGATACTTTCCCTTTTAGCCTACTTAGCCTGTTAGCTTGAAATCAGTTGTCTCAACTTTCTTGCGTTGGGGGATTAAGGCTTAAGCGTGTCCTGTGCGTTCAGAGAAACCTCTCTGCAATTAACCTCCCAGCCACCTAAATCTTTTATAAAGGTGCATAACTCTACTGTCTGTAATTTAAATAAATATTAATGGTTTATATGCGTGTATTACCCATAGATCTATAACTTGAAGGGAGGTTATGTAATGTTAACCTTTGTGCAGAAGCTTTGGCTGTTTTAATTCATTGAGGTCTGAACACATCTTGTTTGTGCTGATTTAAGATCAGCCACAGTTAGAGTGATATGGTTGTGTAGAACTGTTAGTAAGACTGTGCAACTTCCTTCATTGTGGTTTGCAAGTGAGTTAAGCTCATTAGCTGGTTAGGGATTTTAAAGCATGTGTTGAAGTGTAAAATATGCTATGTATTAGTAAAATACACAGGATCATCATGTGGTCAGGTCAAAAACAAATGCAGTATTGGTTTGGTTTACTTGAATGCATGATCAAGAAGGCAACACAAGTGAAATGTTTCTTTGGTAGCTTGTAGCACTTGCATTATGGCATGACTGCTCTAAGCAGGGTGCAAACATCAATCATCTCTCACCTGTTTGATAAATGTCACCACAAGCTGATGTTTACTTAGCTGGTAATCTGAGACTCAGGGAACATATTTTATCCTTTGAAAACATCTACTGTTTCTGCAAGAAACTTAAGCCTCCATGAATGTTTTGAGTTTTCTTTTTTTGTCAGACTTTTATTAAGCACTCAGTATCTCCTGTTCATGTTCTTGCACTTCTTCCTGATACGCTGTAGCTGAAAAAAGCAATTAGAAGAGAGTTGAGTTAAGTAACTCTCGAGTCAATTCGACAGTTGCATGTGGGGTTTTCTCTGTGTGCACATATGCACAAAAGCATTTCACAGTTTGCTGGTGGTTTCCTCTGTCAAAGAAACACCCATCTCCTTGTCCTCTTTTCCTTTTATCGTTGCTACAGTAAAAGCTCTTTGTCCCAGCTTTAACTCTATTTTTATTTTCTTCTTCTATTTTTAAGAATGAAACTGATAGCATGAGCATGTCTGACAATTTGACCTTTTTGGAATGTTTGCTTCACAAGTTGTGCAGAAATTTGCTGTGTAAAAGATACACGGTGATCTGCTTTTTCAGATTAATCTGGACTGATCTGAACTGGAGTTAGGATTATTAAATAGGATTTGTTTTCCCAATCCTTTTTTCCCCTGTGGGTTATAACCTCTGTGTTTTATTTCCTTTCATGTGATCTTGTTTAGGAAACTGCTGTATAATCTCATCAGTGCCAGCACTGGTTAAATCCATGTGTAGGTCCGCTCATGTTAGTGTATCGTAGCCTGTGGTTGACTGTGTTAAAAGCTGCACCACAGTGAAGAATAAATGCATCGTGAAGTGGGATTACAATTCAAGAGACAAAAATAAATTGAAAAGCCGAGTTCATGTCAAACAGTGTTTGTAACTCTAATGGGACATAGAGCACTGTGTCGGTTCGTTACACTCTTAATAATGTTTCCTAATTCTTGATGTAACTTTGAGGAGTTTAATTTCCTGCTCGTAGAGCCGGGCTCTGCTCTCACAGGAGCCAGCTGTGTTGCCTGCCAAGCTGCAGGAGACAGGGGCCATGCTGTCTCATACTTCACACCCACCCATTAAATCCAGCTACTTAGGATGCAATAACTGTAACCAGCTGCAGAACACGGCCTTGATAACAAAGAATCAACTTATATGATTGATTAGTGTGTGAATCTCTGGGTGTCTTGAAGGGAAAACTCAAAACATATCTTTTTGACCTAGCTTTTAATTTGGAATACGTCATTTTAGCACTGGACTGTATTATTAACTTTATCAGCATTGCTATTATTATAGTTTTTTTATCATAACTGTAAATATCATTTTTATATTTCTTTTATTTATTTATTTATTTATTTATTTATTTATTTTTAATTTTATCTTATTTATTTTATGTATTTTTACTGATTCTATAGTTTTATTACAAGTTATATTGATTTTATTGCCCTGATTTTACTTTATTATTTTTTAGAACCAATGATTATCCAGTGTTTTGTTGTTCTGTAAAGCACTTTTGGCTGCATACTTAAGGTGCTATTTATATATATATATAAAGTTGAGTTGACTGTGCCTGCTTGCTTTTTGTCTTTTACTAAAAATAAAGTAAGCTACATTACGTCTGAGTTGTTTGGGACTGTGTTGCGCAAGTGAACTATACCAGGCTTTCATTTCTAGGATTAGGTTTTTCAAGAGTTCCGTTCAGAGGATTTCTTAGTAGCAGACCACAGTCACACATTTTGTTAACTCACTACCTAGAAACAAGAAATTGAGCCAGCTCCACCAGACATGGTTTCATATATTGGCCTCAGTATTGACACATACCTTCTTGGTGTCTGATATCTGACACTTTGTTATTCTGCCTTGCTTTTTCCCAAATAGATAAATCATCGGATAAAAAAGGGAGTACAGAGAAGGAGAAGGCTTCCAATAGTGTCGCACAGAAGTCCAAAGCAAATTCCAGCTCAGAGAGGTAAGACCATTTTTTTTATGAATTCACATGTGGAAGCTCACAGTTCTACAATTCTACAATTTCATTTAGCAGATGCTTTTGTCCAAGCAAGAATTTAACCATTCTATATACAGTCAATGATGGCTGCACCCAAAGTCTTCCCCGAACAGTTGAGTCTTCAGGTGTCTTTTAAAAGTAGAAGGGACTTTACAGATCGTACAGAGTTGGGTAATTTATTCCACCATTTGGGAACAACAAGAGAAGAGTCTGGTAGGTGATCCAGTCTGACCTTTTTCCACACTGAAGATCCACTCTAAAACTGAAGAGACATTCCTATCTTTTAAAAGTGTTCTTGCAAAATTATGCTACATGAAGGAACGGGTAGGAGAGGGTGGTTTTTGAGTATCAGCTGGTATCAGTAGTTTCCACTCCAGTCTGATGTAGTCTGAAGGGCTACACATGCAACACAGAGTCCGTTAGACATGCTGTGCCCAGTCTAAAATCTGGAGACATAATCCCAAAGCAAACGCTCATGGTTTGTTGTCTTGTCTGACTCCCACGACAGGAAGTGCAGGAAGGGCAGGAAGGGCAATGCAAAGAAACACGTGTGCTTAATAGAGAGTGTGCTCATACTTAGTCCAGATTACCAAAACAAAATGTGTTGGGGTTTTTTTTAAATTACACTTACAACTTACTACAGAGTGAATGCTGCTTTGTTTTCATGTCGTTCATTTAACATTCATGTCATTCCTACGTCACACAGAGCCCACACACAGCTATTCTCTGCATGCAGCAAGCAGCCAATCGGGGCGTTGCTTTGAACTTTTCATGCTCATACCTCTGGTGCCGTCCGTGCTGCATCTGCATGTGCTCTTTGCAGTTTAGACAACATGTCATCTTTTCATCTGTGCAAAGGAACAGTTCATTGTCTGACACTTGCACTGAGGAATTGAGATACCTCAAGCATGCTTTATTTGACATGCATAAACCGTCTTCTTCTCTGAACCAGTTTTATAACACACACACTGTGCTTATGTCTAGAAGCAGCAAGGTGATGGTTGTGTGTTTGAAATGTATATTTGTTCAGTTGTTTGCCCTGGAAGCCACTGCTGCCCCTCTTAAAGCGAGGCCTATACTGTGAGATGGAGTTTTGTTACAGCTTATTCTGGGAAGATTACTTTCTCAAGGCATATTACATTTCCCTCTCTCCCGATGGTCTCACAAATCAAGCCCTGCATAGCCGTGGTTTCTGTCGTCACTGCGGTGATCTACTTCTGTACATTAGGCTGTTAGTCTGGAGCCAAGTAAAGCATCTGAGATACCATAACTTTATTATTAGCTTTTAGCTGCTTCATGGATTTATACGGTGAGGTCTGAGTATCCTAAATGGATTGTGGCGACTTCACATAAACACACAAATAGAAAACTCTCCTCATCACTCACCTCTTTCCTTCTGAATTCACACCAGCATGACAAAATGACCCCGTGTTTCTATCTTGGTCTGCGTCCACTCACCATTAACCGTCATGTCTTCTCTCCCGGCGTGCAGTCAAGGCAACTTCGCTCGAGAGGACCGGGATGACCTGGTGCGCTCTTCCAGTCACACGCCATCTAACAAAGCTCAGATTCTGGCCATGCCGCAGTTTGGACTGCGGGACAACCTCATCAGGTGTGAACTGCTGAAGAACGAAGACCTCTACACCTACTTGGAGGATTTCAGGTATTTTACCATAGTATGTTTATGGTTACTGTTTACTGGTAGATTTTTTTGGTGGGAAACTAATTGTAGAAGTAGGTGATTTTAATACATTTACCAAGAACACTAACTTCTTTTTTTGTTATTTATCTTCCGGTTGCAGCTCTTGGTGCTTTCAAATGCTGTTAATGTGGTTCACTGTTCAGCCTTTGGCGATTCACTTTGCTCATTCTGAAACAAAATTAAAAAAAAGCTCAATAGTTAAATCAATGCACAGAGAGATTTAGGAGCAAGAAAGTGCATTACTTAACTTGTACCAAAGAATTATTCTACCCAAACCCTTTTGAGCCTCATATTATCACATTACAGCCAGCCCTGCTTTGCAGAAAACTTTCCAGCTTTAAATCTAGAAGGCGATTGAGGACATTTCCGACACAGTTTTGTCTCTGCAGGCCAGTCAAAAATACAAAGCCGCTTCTTAAACTTTATTCAAAGTCATTTTTTTTACACAAGTATGTAAGCCTACAGTGCGATTGTGTGCAGTTTGGTGTATTGAAGCGTTACGTAAAAAGAATGAGTCAACATTTGTGGGTTTGTTTAGCCGTGTGCTAAATTAAGCACCTCTGTCTCAGACACCATCAAGAAAGGCACAAACCTGCTGCAGTCTCATGCTGTGTGTCTCTTTTGATCAATAGTTAGTACAGAAAAACTTAACATCACTGCGGTAGTCTAAAAATAAGTGTAATTTTGCTTTTGCTGCAGATTTCTGCAAAGAAAACTCATTTTCTTGAGTCGGTATCATGAACCACACTGCCTCCTGCTGGTGGATCTGTGCAATAATTGTACACACAGGAAAAAGGAAGTGGAAAATAAATGGTTGAATTTTTCAATTTAACTGAATGGCTTTTGGAAAAAATGAAAGGCATAAGAAGATTAATTATTTAAACATCTTTTAATTTGGTTGTTAATTTAATGCAGTTAAAGATGAACTATCAAAAGCATCCTACTGCTTTTCTTTTCTTTTCGAATTTTGGTGTTGATGTGGCCACTGTGATATGATTTTCTGATTTCCTTTCATATAACTGACATGAAACTCCAGGTTTATCGTCAAATCTCAAAGTGTAGTTTAAGTTTGAATGTGTTTGTGTCAGAACACTGCATGAAGGCTTGTGTCAGCATGACCCTTCAGGAAAAACAAAAACAGGTTCTGGGTCTACAGTCTCTACATCTACCCCAAAGCTTATCTAAAATATGTGCTGACTCGGCTTTTTCTGTGTGTACCTAAATGAAGAATGTAGCATACAAAGACTGTTTATGAGCTTGAGGAGTAGTTTCTAAGAACAAAGCAGTCTCTGTTTTTACTCTACATCACAGTAAATACCAAGAGTATGCTGAAAATCCATGCTGACCCGCATTTTTTTTTTTCTTTTATAAAAAGCCCAGGATACAAGAATTTGTGGTAAAACAGCTTCAGCATCTTTCCAGTCAGAGAGCAGGGCTGTCAGGAAAGCAAGTCAGCACAAAGTGAAGAGCTCCTGCTGCTGCACAGGAGCAGAGCAGCTGCTCCGTGAAGGTCAGAGAGAAAGGGTTAGTGCTCTTATCGGAAACTCCAGAAGATCCTGAAGATCGTTTCCCATTGTCATGATACCTTTCAACAGGACTCTTTAGTTCCAGTGAGATCATACAAATCTTAACGAACAACCTGCTTCTATTCTTCAGTCTCTTTGCACTGAATGCAGCTCTTTAATGCTATCTACAGCTTGTGCTCGGTCAACCTGCATTAAGCTACTTATAGCCATATTCTACATATGAGTTAAAGAACACTGTAACAAAACAGGGCGTCATTTAAACAGAGATCTGAATCTACTATTTGAATCTTCCCCTGATGTATAAATTGAATATCATAGAAAAGGCAGATTTTCTTTGAGAGACCCTTAAATCTCCAAAAAGTCAATACTTGTAGTCCTCTCCTCTTTTCTCACTCCTCACTGACCTCATTCTGTTCCAGCATTTTTCTTGGTACTTACAATGTGAACGGACAGACACCGAAAGAAAGCCTCCGTCCTTGGCTGAGCTGCACTCTCAACCCCCCTGACATCTACTGTGTGGGGTAAGTCACAGTCAATTTGCCATTTAACAAGCCCACCCACAGACTCTGCTCTGCGTGTTCATTAATCCAGCCTACATTTCAGTTTTCTACTATTGATTGAGGATTGAAAAAGATTTTTTCATTTCCTTGAAATTCCTGAAAAACATGTGAGTCAAACTCTAAAGAAAATGTCCCTTTTTTGTCCTTCCTCATAGTTTTCAGGAGCTGGACCTCAGCAAAGAGGCTTTTTTCTTCAATGACACACCAAAAGAACCGGAGTGGACGAAGGCTGTGTCTGAGGCCCTGCATCCAGATGCCAAGTATGCCTTAGTAAGGAAGTCCTTTTTGTCCTAAACCTTTTCACAGTGTTTGATTGTGACTCAGAGGAGAGTAATGTCCTTGTTTTCCTAACAAAAAATAACCCGAATAAAAGTCAGGGCAGAAGTAGAGAAGAACTTGACCTTTATGATTTCTGGAGCAATTAAATTTTACATCCACATTAAATTTATTTATATAAACATCCACAACTCGTGTTTCTGCCTGTTATTGTGTAGGGATTGTCTACTTAACACTTCACTCTCACATTAGATGGATTGTTAAACAGAATAATCAATAGAACAGATGTGTATTCTGTAAACATAGTTATGCCTCATATTTTTGTCTTTCTACCCAGTATTTACTTCCCTTTTCTCAGAACGCTGACTCCAGCTCTGTAGCTTCTTCATTTCATGGCTGAGCCGCTTTCTTGAAGTCTCGTAAAGGATTAGAAGATGTCTGTTATTCAAGGAGCACGTATTATGACGTGCCACTTCTTCATCCGCTGTCATTGCTGACTAAAGCACACTTGGCTGATCTGTAACTGACGCTGTAAAGCTCAGCAAGCTGAAAACAAGTTTTTATCCCTGTATTTGACTGTAAGTTCCTGAAGGGTTGACAGAAAAGCTTGTCAGGGTATTTCACTCCCCCCCTCCTTTGCACGTCAGCTTGTTATTCAATCTGACCGGCTGTGGTGTCGTCAAATTTGAACTTTTTTGTTGTTCATACGGATGAATTTGCAGTCAGACAGCTGCAGAAGTTTACTTTGGTTAATTGTGCGTCACTCTTCCTGGTATGAAAATATTTACTAATCCAGTCGTTCTCTTTTACAGGTGAAGTTGGTGCGTCTGGTTGGCATCATGCTGATCTTCTATGTGAGGAAGGAGCATGCAGAGTTCATCTCTGACGTGGAGGCTGAGACTGTGGGCACTGGGATCATGGGGAGGATGGTGAGACTGGATCACACAGGCGCTGTGCATGTAGTGATGTTTCGTTGATGCCATGATAGAGGGGACCATTGGCGATGAACAAATACATTTTTGATCCACTCAGACAATCGGCACCTGTGCTTAAAACAAGCCGCCCTCTGTTTGCCAACAGGGCAACAACAGAGTGTCACCCATTCATGTCTGATTCCTCTTTTTGATCACACATTGAAATGACTTACTTCCCATCTGTGATGTTTTGATTTGATTTTTTTTTCCCACATAATTAAAACGCCCTCCATGCATCAGGTGCAGAAATGTCTGAATAATCGTTAAGACACATTTTGAGGACTCTTCTTCTGCTGTTGTTGACAGCACTGTTTTTTAGCCCACATTTAAAGACGTTATTTGAATAAACAAAACACATTACCTCTGACACAGAGCCAGTTTCCCACGCAATTTAACACATCAGTGTTTGATAATGAAATTTGACAAACATTTGGGCTCAGATAATGACACTGTCTCCGCCATTTTCAGTTTAATAGCAATAAAAGAAACGACAAAATGCTCACAGGTTTTGTTCTGATGATGATGAAAATTCAAATCCCGAACTCCCTCCTCCTTTGGATCGCTCTTCACTTCAGAGTGCATTCATCCATGTAGCATGACTTCCAGCAGCTCCAACTTTATTCCCTCTGCTCTGAAGCAGAATAAGTTATTCTTGTCTCGTTTGTGGCCTTGCTTACTTAGCAGTCCCTGCAGCACACAGCAGATGCCTGGCTGGTGACCAGTGGGGGCCTTTGTAAGGTTGCTCCATCCTCTTCTGCAGTAAAGAGAGACTGGTTTATGAAATGCACCAACAGCCCTCAGGAATATGCAGAGAGCTGAAGCACTCAAATAATATTGGATAACTTTTAAGCAAAGAAAAAATCGTATTTAGGACTTTTAGTTGTGCTGCTTACATTATTCTAACTTCATTTCTGTCTCCTGCTCTTCTTTCTGACCTTTCTCTCAATCCCTCATTGATTCGCAGGGCAACAAAGGTGCTGTGGCTATCCGTTTTCGCTTCCACAACTCTGATATCTGCGTGGTCAACTCTCACTTAGCTGCCCACATCGAGGAATACGAGAGACGCAATCAGGACTACAGGGATATCTGCAGCCGTCTCCAGTTTCGCCAGCTTGACCCGAACCAGCCTCCACTCACTATCATGAAGCACGAGTATGTAACCTATTGAATATTATCTTAACTGTAAAACTATCATAAATCTGATTTGCCTCCAGTGTTTGTTTGCAGTCCAGATTTGTTTTTATGTAGTCTGATCTGTTTTCCATTCCTCTGTGCTTCTTTCATCAGTGTGATTTTGTGGATTGGGGACCTCAACTACAGGATCAGTGATCTTGAAGTGGACAATGTGAAGGATCTGATCAGCAAGAAGGATTTTGAAACACTGCACAGTTATGATCAGGTAATATCAAGTGCAGCTCTTTTTTCCTGCTGTATGCGTCGTCGTCTTTAGTCATCTGCTTTGTTCATGACTGATACTAACCTGCTCCATACTGTCTGCAGCTTAAACGGCAGATCGATGAGGAGGCTGTGTTTGTCGGCTTTGTCGAGGGAGAGATTGATTTCCAGCCCACCTACAAATATGATACCGGCTCTGACATGTGGGATACAAGGTAACTTTATCCTATGACAGCCTCACTGTGACATCCCTTTAGTTTAGATATTATCTTTCCCGCTATTTTTATATTTACTTACTTTGTTAAAGTCGGTGCATTTCAGGGAAGAAATATTAAAAACAAGTTTGTTCTTTAAGATCCTCTATTGTAACATTTTTGGAAATCAGCCCTTTTTTTTCCCTGCTTTCAGTGAAAAATGTCGGGTGCCTGCGTGGTGCGACCGAATCCTGTGGAGAGGGAAGAACATCAAACAGCAGCATTATCAGAGTCACATGGCTCTGAAGACCAGTGACCATAAACCAGTCAGTTCAGTGCTGATCACAGGGGTAAACAACTCAGACTTCCTACAAGTTATGTTAGCTTTTTAGAAAGTATTTGAGAAAGGAGAAGATGATAAATCAATAAAAAAAAAAAGACAAACAAACACTGAAATCGAACTACTATTCTACCAAAACTATTCATCTCCTGTTCCTACAGATTAAGAGAGTAAATGCTGAGGACTATAAGAAGACTTTTGAAGAGATTGTTCGTAATATCGATAAAATGGAGAATGAGTGTATTCCATCCGTGACTTTGTCCAAACAAGAGGTAAAGTTCCCTTCCACATTCAGTCTGTTTACTGTCGAACACAAGCTTTAATCGATAATAAATTCAGTAAGAAAAGCCTCCTGTATGAAACTGCGCAGCCCCTTCAAAGATCAACTTAAATGAAACTGACTATTCTCCATCCTGCCTCATAAAACCTTCCTTCTCCCTCCAGTTCCACTTTAAGGATGTGAAATACATGCAGCACCAAGCAGAGACACTGAGCCTCTTCAATGACGGGCAGGTCCCATGTCAGTTTGAGTTTATCCAGAAGCCAAATGAGCCCACATACTGCAAGCCTTGGCTCACGGCCAACCCTCCAAAAGGCTTTATCGCTCAGGGTGAGTAGCGCAAACACACTTTCATCCAGGAATGACAGATTAAGTATAAAGATGTGCCACGAGCAGGGAGGTTGGATCTTCGTGACTGTGATTTGAAATGTCTGGATAACATTTCAGAACAGATTACAGATGTCTCGACTTTTCAAATCCTCTAACAGTGCTACCTCAGTGCGTCAGTACAAACAAACACACATCTGAGGCTGGATTTTTGACAGTCTAGCCATGTCCTTACTTTGTGTGTGCGTCTCTCTCTACATCCAGGAGGCTCTGTGGACATTGACCTTGAGGTTTTTGTAAACCGCTCAACAGCGCCTGGACTTAACTCTGGAAAGGAGCAGATCGAAGACATACTGGTGCTTCATTTGGAACGCGGCAAAGACTACTTCATCTCTGTGGCAGGAAACTACCTGCCCAGCTGCTACGGCACGTCCATCCGGTCACTGTGTCAGCTGAGAGAGCCCGTCCAGGACATGCCGCAAGAAACCCTCCGTGAACTGGTGAGGGATACATGTGCAGAACAGTGACCATCTCTTCAAGGATCGTCTTTATGACTACAGCAGGCTGTTGTTTTAGAGTCCATTCTGACTGCATGTCGTTGCTCTTTTTTTTTTTTACACCAGGCTGACATGTCCGAAGATGAGAACGCAGGAAAAACTGAAAAGCCTCTAGACATTCCTAAAGAGCTGTGGATGATGGTTGATCACTTGTTCCGCAATGCAATCAAACAGGTCAGAAAAGATGGTGCTAAAAAACTTTTGGGGGGCATTATTACACAGTAATACCTACAAAAACTGTTTGCTATTTAGTTTTTCTGTGATCTCTTTTTATAATTATTGAACTTTATTAAAGCACATATAAATAAAAATTGCTACTCCCTGCAGGAAAACAAAAGTATTCAAATTTAAAAAACAAATGCATCAGCATGACTCAGCAGCTATAACTGCCAGGCTAATACCGCTGAGAAGTTTTGCTGAAACTTGTCCCAATTAATTAAACTGTATTTTTAAAAGCCTTGATTTAAATATTTTTAATATTAATTTTAGCTGAACTCACTCCAGCTCCGACGCAGCTGAAACCATAAGAGCATTTTCTTCACTCCAAGTTTACTTTGTAGCTTTTTGGCCAACAAGATTCAATTTTCTGTAATTGGGTCTTTCTGATCTTCAAAAGCAAACACCATCAAGAGGAAGGTTGACAGACTGTTTAAAGCTATATGTTTTCCACAGTGTGGGAAGATAAGATTTGTAGTTTTAGGACACTACAAAGACATTCACAGGATGGGTTCTGAGTAATGAGGTGTGCTGCTCTGTCCACAGCCCAAAATGAAAAATCCTCACAACTACTTTAATATTTACTCTCCTCCGTTTGCAGGAAGACATATTTCAACAACCTGGGCTTCGGAGTGAATTTGCAGAAATAAGGGATTGCCTTGACACTGGCATGCCAGATTCTCTCCGTATCCTTTACGTCTGCACATCCGTCATACTGTTCATCTAATGTAGATGTCAACACTGTCATATTAAAACTGATTGCTAGTACTTTACTGTCATAGATCTTTTCTTATAGATGCAACATGCTGAAATTCCAAGGCTCTGTACATTTGGTAATCCAATGTGTATAATATTGTATTTCACTCTTGTTTTTATCGACTACATTTGAAAACATGCAGATTTTGTTGAACCATTATATCCTTGACTCTGTGATGACCTACAGCTGGCAGTAACCACTCAGTGGCAGAGGCCTTGCTTCTCTTTTTGGATGCCCTACCTGAGCCTGTGGTTCCCTTTTCCCTTTACCAGCAGTGCCTAGAAAGCTGTACCAGTGCCAGTCTGTGTGAGAAAGTGAGTGAAAGATTTCTTGAAGTGTAAAAAATATCCAGTTATATCTCTAGTTCTTGAAATACTAATGTCATTACTTTGTCTGCAGGTTATTTCAATGCTACCTCAGTGCCATCAAAATGTGTTCAACTATTTAGCTGCCTTTCTGCGGGAACTGTTGAAGAATTCTGCAAGCAATCGGTTAGATGCTAACATCTTGGGTAAGAAAAGAGCAGTTGCACTTCACGAGTGTTTTATGGGTTGTTGCTTTGTGCTTCGATCAGCATGTTGTGTTAGTGGAGAGAAACTTATAAGTAAAATGATAGAAAATGAATGAGAATATGTGACTCAGACAGTTTGAAAGTTCTGTTCAGCTACACTGAAAGCAAATCAGACCAGACATAACACCTAAATCTGATCATTTGGAGAAATCTTTGATTTTACACTGAATTTCTCTTCTAGAACTATAATGTCAAAGTGCTCATGGAAATATTGCTTGTCTTTCTGCACAGCCACCATTTTTGCCTCCCTGCTCCTGAGGTCACCAACAAAGCAGGATCTTGCAGAAAAAAGGAAGACTCAGGAGTTCTTTCAGCACTTCCTGACCCAAGGATCCTCCTAGATGGAGTACTTCTCCCTCTTTTCCACGCTCAAGCTGAACACTAAAAACTGTACAGTCCAGTATTCGAAATAAAATGTTATGATTTCTTACATTCTTAGATGGCTCTTTGTATAGCTATTGAATATAATTATTGTAAGGGACAATTCTTATCTGATTAGTTTGTTTCAAAGAAATGTTTGTAATCTAATGATGCACAGAGTTTATTGTATATCATTAAGCATCTGTAGAGTCCTAACAAGTTTTTAATGTATGTATATTTTATTTAAAAAAATAATTTGTACATTGATGTTTCTCGATCACAACTAAATATTGTTTTTATATATAAAACTGTTGGACAAAATGATGTGTGCTGCTGGTTTGTCTTGCATCTGTTTCATAGTATTTAGCGTCATCGCTGCTGGAATCAGTTAAGCGTAGTAGGAAAATCATGAAGTAAATAAGACTGAGGGTTTTGTTTAGCATGAGAATGATGTTTAATTTCCCATAATTCATTACGACCGATATCGAGTCAGTGACGTCGTCTGGTATCACAGGGAGGGCATAGAGTGCTCAACATCTGAAGCACAGGGATAAGGCTTAAAATCAAACACAGGTAAATGTAATATATGTCATTTCTTTGAATTTCAACCTGTTTAACTGTAGAATTTTGATCGACTAGTTTGTAAAACAAAATCTGTTGTCCTCATATGGATTAAAGATAATGTGAACTATCGACAGTAAACGAGCTAGCGCTTGTAGCTTAGCTGTTGAGCTAATTGTTGCTAGCTCGCTCAGCTATTCATGTGTACAGAAATAAGGACAGTGGACATAGCCGGAGTGGAGCTAGCCTTAAATTTACTGAGCTGGCTTGCAGCTAAAGACAACAGTGGGTACTGTGATTTTTAATGTTGATATCAAGAAGTGTCGTAGTGAGGAATGTGAATAATTATAAGTATGGTGTTTATAGTCTGAATAAAAAAATGGATATCTATGTAATGCGGCCAGCTAGCTAGTTTTCATAGAGGCTATAACCAGTAGTGACCAATATGTATTCTGTGAAATCGCGTCAGGTCAGTCGATTTTAGAAAAGCTTTCCTGGAGTCTACAGCTTATTAACTGGTGTAATACCGTTACTGTAAGTTATGTTAACAATTCCGCACATAACACTTGGCAGTCGCAGCGTTTTTATCAGGCTGCTTAATGTTTGTAACCCGAGAAGTGTCGTAATCATCAGCTAACGTTAGCTTTATCACGTCACGAAACGTAACTTTATGTACAAATTATGTGCCAGTGTCAGGTCATTGGGGATATTTTATGCATACAAACCCAATGAACTTAAAATATTGAAGATTAAAATGTATGACTATTGTCAGGTCTCAGTTTCTCTGCTCCCGTGGTTTACTGTTATTGAAACCAGAAAGTTCTAGATGACAGTGAAGCAGCGCTAACGTCCTCCAAACATGGCTTAGATCCCCCGAAAACCACTGCGTTATCATCTCTGGGCACGATCGTAATATTATGAATGATTCACGGATCTTCCAATAGTCATTGCCACACTTGGCTCAGGCTTTATAAATGAAGTGATGTTGGTTTTTGCCTCTGGCTATAAATCAGGACTCACGAGGAATCTGCATGCTGCTAAGCTTCTATCTTTATTTTCATCCCCCGTATCCACAGCTAATTTGCATCTTTTGCCTTGTTTTGAGCTCACCTCACTGATCACACAAGCAAGGATCCTGTTTCCATTCCTGCTTGTGTCGCACTAACACACAGATGTACATAAACTTGGACAAAATCATCTGCTAGGAAAGAACAGAAGTAATTTGTGCTTTTTCTCATATATATTTCAGGCTGTAACATTTCCATTGTGAGAGTGCTGTGCTCCTTACTGAGGTAGGAGAGGCACCAGGGACCATGAGCGAGAATGGCCCTCATACAGAGGCGCCTATGTACTTTGAGGTGGAGGTGGATCCTCTGGGGCGGGATGACGACGAAGATGAAGACAAGATTCACTATGACAAGGATGATGACCTGATCCCCGAACCTTCCTCCTCCTCTGGCCGAGTTTATGACCGCACCACGGTGCTCATCGAGAGGGACCCTATCCGGCTGGATGAGGAGGGTGAAGAGGAGGGTCACTGCGGAGGGGATGAAGACGGGGTTACCTTTCTCACTGAAGGGGAGGGCGATGGAGATGAGGAGGAGGGTTCTCTAGCCTTTATGAATGACCCTGATGGCATGTCACAGGGTTATGTTCATCACACCATTTCTCCAGACCAGATCCAGTTCACAATAAATCCAGGCTCCACTCCCATGCCACGGAACATAGAGGGCGCCACGCTGACTCTGCACTCAGAGTGCCCCGAGACCAAGCAGAGAGAGGTAAGGCTGCAGAGAAATTTCAGTGTTGAGTCGAAACCAAAACCAAAGATGTTGACGTGCTGATGCTCATAATGTAGTCCACCTCCTTTTCATATGCAGGTTGTCAGTTTGCCATTTTTTTAACACGGTTCTCATCCTTGATTGGTAGAAATGGATGATTTGAGCATCTGACATCGAGCGTGCTCTGGTACAGCAGCTGGGGCTTTTTCAGTGTGAGAGGCAGGATGCTGAAAGACTGCAGGGAAGAACTGAGTCAACAACACAGAGCAGTGTTTATTCAGTTGTTGCAAATGTCAGATGATACAGACAATGCTGACAGAGTCAAGTATCTCAAGGAGAGTCTGAGAAAACCAATCTAACAATCAGTAGATGATTATTATTTGGTATGCTTGACTGCCTTTGTTTCGGAAAGTTTTGAGAGGCATGTCACACATCCTGTTCTTCAGGGAAGCCTGTACAGGTCATAGGTACTGAGTTACAGGTCAGTGCTGTTGAGTTCAAAAACAAATGTTTGTCTGATGACTGGAAATTAAAAAAATAAATGATATTTTGTGGAAGGACTTGTCAGTTTCACTCGCCCAGTTTTCACACATCAGATCATTTCTGTTGACTACGACAGCCCACAGCTCAAAACTGTTAGAAATGATAATGTTTGTCTTCTTAAGTGAGGGTTTGTGCTTCTTTTCCTTCCTTGTAGCTTTAAAAAAAATGCATCAAACTCAGCAAGACCAGAACAGCCAAGTGTTGCAACTCTCAACACTTTCCTGGTGGTTGTGAGTCACAAGAAAAGGAAAGAAAGTTCTTGGTGATGTGTCACATCCCCTTCAGAGTGAAACTGACCTGTTGGGATACACAGGAAAGAATAGCATGATGGAGAAATGAAAACGAAAGGAAAGTGTGTTGTGATTGGTGGTTGGCCTGGACGTGTTCGCGTTCATGTCCATCAGGAACATAAAGTGTTTGAGTTGTTGTTGTTGCACTTCCTGTGTCAGCATTGTAAATGTATGGTTCAGTTTAAACGTGATGACAGTTTGTGGATAATTACAAAACGCAAAACAATGGTATGAGAACGATATGAATAATTTAAGAACTGGTGCTGTCTTAACATGTTTAATAACTCGACATATAACTTGTAATTTTTGATTGTACATACTTCTTGTAGTTGAATTCTTCTGTGTATTTTTTGTAGTTACTTATTTGTACTGGCGTCCCAATGGATGGGCTTCAGCCTTCACAGAACCAAACTTTCTTACCAACAACCATTACTGCCCAATTGTTGGCGTCTCATAGCGCCAACCCTGTTGCCTAGCAATGGCTAACAACCTGGTGCTGCCATAGACTGTAAACAAAAAATGGCCGTTACCTTTCTTGGCTCATACTGAGGTCGCCCCAAAAAATTACTAATTAACCACTGTTCCATTCAGTTCTGTGCTTACACAACCAGTCAAACATCATCTTGACATTCCCAACTGTCAAACTTTGCCTTCCATCACTCCCTTTCACTCTGCTTTATAGTCACATGACAGAGGGCTAGCTAGTACCAGCCCAGAAGTGATGTAGAGAGAAGATGAAATGAAGGGAACTCAGATTTTTTTTTTCCAAATGTTCTGAAAATATATATTGGAAGTTTGTGATGGCTGTGATGATGTGGTGAACGTGGATGCATTAGCAGCGAAGAAGCTCAAGTGGCTGAAAGACTTCAACTAGCTCCGCTATGAAAATGGTACAAAGCCTGTGGGATGGAGGTAGCACTTCATTTTCAGCCGGTGCTTGTAACTTTTTGAAAGTATGAAACATCACGGTTTGTGCAATGCATTGTCATGTGCTGATGCTGTGAGTATGTCCACCCTGTGATGTGCCATAAATAATGTCATGTGCTTTCGCTTCCGTGTGTTTTACACAGAAAAACTACTTTTGCCTTCCTGAAGAGGTGTCAGGAAGAGTCATGCTCTTAGTGATGCTGTCGTAAATACTCTCACATGACGGTTTAATGTGTCATGAAGTGGTCTCTTCCACCCTGCATGTGGGAGACTGGGGGATGCTTTTCTGTCATGCTGATGGAGCTGAAGGTGGAGAAGAGTCACGATGTGAGAGGGATGAATACAGCACAGGATTATAAGCTTTGGCAGGCTTCCTGTTGTGGATTTGCACAGATGTTAGCTTCACTATTGATACCTCTAGATTCTTTGAAATCAAAGTTTCACTTCCTGTCTCTGAGATTAGTGATCAGGCTTGTCAATGAAATGTTACAACACTTGGCTGGCTGTGTGTGCAAATGGGCTGCAAACAAACTGTAAGTCTTCAATGAAATGAATGTTTGAAAGGTTAACATGTTGGTGCCAAAACAGCATCATGCTGATTCATCTGTGAAGAACTACCACGGCTGATACAGGAACCAACATGCAGTCTTATCCCGAGTGGCATCTTTATGGGAAATTACAGGGCAGTGAATTGTTTTATTTCATAAGAGCTTGGAACAATTAGTCAATGCAATAACATTTGCTGACGAATGGGATTTCGCTCGTGAAGCTTACAAGTTATAACCACAAATGTTCCCCTCCTGATGCTCAACCAGAGCAGTGTTTTGAAAGCAGACAATGGATGCTTTTATCCAGAATACCCAAAGGCAGGAGGAGGCCAGCACACTGCGGCACGTCTCCACTGTCCTTTGTACTCACTCGCTTCAGACTTTGACGTGTGGCTGACTCACTGAGTTCAAGCTCTGTCTAAAAGGTCACACTGAGTCAGACTGTCACTTCATCAAGGCCGGTCATTACTCAGATTAATAAACTAACTGCTTTCTCACTGGCGCTTTGAGATACAGTTGCTGAAATAAAGCATCTGTTCGTCCTCCTCCAGGTGAAGCGCTACCAGTGCATGTTCGAAGGCTGCACGAGGACGTACAGCACCGCTGGAAACCTGCGGACGCACCAGAAGACTCACCGGGGAGAGTACACCTTCGTGTGCAACCAGCAGGGCTGCGGAAAAGCCTTTCTCACATCGTACAGCCTCAAGATCCACGTCCGAGTTCACACCAAGGAGAAGCCGTTTGAGTGCGATGTGCAGGGCTGTGAGAAGGCCTTCAACACCTTATACAGGTAAGCCTTCACTTAACGTCACTCATATTTATTGTTCTAAAAAAAAGCAGATCAAACAATTCGGACTCTTAGATGAAGCTGTTTTTCGGATGAGCTGGCATCCTGAGTTAAAGCAGGTAACCCAACAAACAAGATGATGCTTTAAGATAGTTTCAATCGAGAATAAATGAGAATCTCTTAACCAAATTCTACGGTTCCAAACTGTCTTCCTGACAGCACCAGCCCCAGTAACAGATTCAGCTTCTGCTGACCAATGCCAGGCGTCCTCTTTGTTCCAAGCATTGAAAGTGTTTCTGTGATCTCAAGCAGTCCACAACAAAGCCCCCTGGCCTGTATCGGTCCAGTTGCTATGACAACCTGTCTGGGTTTTGGTGAAGCTGTGCCACCGCTATCAACTGCCTGTCAGAAGCTGTTACTCAAAGCACCCAGCTGATGCCACACATGGGTGCATTTTCTTTTTCTTCTTTGCTCACGCGGTGTTCAGTGCTTTGCAGCAGGAACACAAACAAGCTGCTAAAGCCTTCTTCGCTCTTTCTCTTTGCATGTTTACCGACTGAATAGTAATGTAACACCTTACCATCTCTGCAGGCTAAAAGCACACCAGAGACTTCACACAGGCAAGACGTTCAACTGTGAATCAGAGGGATGCACAAAGTACTTTACCACACTCAGCGACCTGAGGAAGCACATTCGCACACACACAGGGGAGAAGCCATTCCGGTGAGTATTTTATTAAAGACATCAGGGAGACTAATACTCACTCCCAGGAGGAAATGTTTGTGTATTTTCTTTCCTTGTCGTTCGGCCCCTAGAAGCCCCCACCCACTGATCGTGGAACTCATTTGGCAGTGAGAGCCAACACATCAACATGGTAACCAAGAGGGAGCCTTTCCTCTTTGTCCAGCTAGGCCCATAACAACTTGGGGAGCACGAACAGTTAGTTCTGACTCCAGCGTCCCAGGATTCGCCCCCTTCTTGTTTGTTCTCAACACCAATCATACTCTCATGTAAAAGGAAAAAAAGAAAAATAGAAAGAAGTAGTAAACAGTTATCTCTTAAAGAGAGGGTATTGTGCTTTTTTTAAGGCTTTACACTGTCCCTCTAGTTCCCCGACAGAAGCTACATAGTATACAGTTAAAAAAACAACTTCTTTTCCCAGTCTGGTGTTTTATAAAACTCTTATTTCAGTTTACAAGACATTTCATTTAAGCTGCTATCTCTTTAAGGCTACCCGCTCCACAAACCCCCTTTCATCTGATTGGCCAGCCCTCTGGAGGCCTGGAGGGGGCAGAATTATGGACAGACCTTGGTGTTTTAGGCCCACCAATCCCTCCAAAGTATCATGAACCAGTTAAAGGCTGAAATGAGACACATGAGGGTCCGCACGAGAGAACACGTGCGGCTTTTGTGCTTTTTCACACTCCATGCGGCGTCCATTCCCAAACTGCAGTACTAAACCACAGTACTAAACTAGAGTAGAAGGTGTTTCCACTGTTTATAACATTTTTTTTCACAAGTTCCTCTCCTCTGCCAAGTTTGGCCGCAATTTCACTGCAGGAATTTTTGTCATGGGGTTATCATAACACATCTGTGTGGTGAATCATTAAAGTGCTGTATTTTTTGTACTTTGGACACAAGGAACTCCTGTTCGTCTGTGTGTCTCCGCGCGGAAGGTAGAAATTTTGAGACGTGTGCAACGTGGAAATTTTCCACATGAAAATGCAGAGGCTGCCAAAATGACGTTATTCATCCGCATGAAGCCGCGCAAACGATGTGGACGTGTCAAGCATAAACCAGGCTTTTGGAGATCCGTATGCGATGACCTCATCATTTCAGCAAGTCTCATGAAGATCTCATGCTTATTTTTTTGGATGGTCTGTTAGAATGGACATCCATCATTGTAACTTTAAATCCATTTTTAAAATAATGGAACACATGATGCCCCCTAATTAACTCATTGGCTTCGAGCCATTTGAGAGCATTTTGACCGATCTTTCAAGACCCACAGAATATCATGTTCTATGTGGATACCAAAACCACCAGTTAAAAATAAAAAACAGAAAATTAGCATGTTTAGCTTTTAGTGCTCATCTCTGAGGCTCTGTCTTTTGATCCTCAATCCAATCTCCATCATCTTTTGTGATCTGGACACATACTCTGTTCGAGCGTGAGCTGCCTGAACTGGTCCAACTTGCAACAGCCCAGACTTGACAACCCCTCGCCCCTTTGATTGACATCTAGAGACGTCATTGGCAGTCAATGAGTTAACCAATTTCATCATCAAACCCACTGTGGCGTTAACTCCACATTTTGTGTTTACAGTTGGTGTTGAGACTTTCTCACCTGCTCTGTTTCGTCTTTGCTTTCAGGTGTGATCATGACGGTTGTGGGAAAGCGTTTGCTGCAAGTCATCACCTAAAAACCCATGTACGGACACACACAGGTATACGATCCTTATATTTTTACATAACATTTATTTATCAAGGTAGGCTGACTGGGGATGTGTTTATTTTCAGACGTGCCTATTTTGCATCAACCACTTCCTCCCACACAAAATCCATTTGGATTGTCTGATACGAGTGATTTCCCTGCAGCCTAACAGTACGCTGTTAGTGTTCCAAATGTCTTCCTATCAGCTGCTTGACAGCAAGTCTTCTCTCTTCTGCAGGGGAGAAGCCATTCAACTGTCCCAGTGACGGCTGTGAGAAGACTTTCAGCAGCCAGTACAGTCTGAAGAGCCACATCCGAGGCCACGACAAAGGACAGACCTTCAGCGTCACGCTCACCCATCCACTCTCTGAAGTGAGTCACAGGAACAGTAACAGCGACTTCTCAGTTTGTGTGGAACACTCAAGCTCTTGGTGTTGACAGTTGCTGAGAGCAGCATCACATGCTGATCATCTTCAAGTCATTAACACATCAGAAAAACATGCAAATATATAACGTGTGCTGTGCTTAAAGACGGCACGGTGCTCCTTGGTGGCATTTCTCAAACTAACTTGTACAGCAGCTCTGAAATGAAGCCAGTTTTGCTCCTGTCTTTGTTCTCATGAGTCATCTCTTGATCTCGGAACAGCGGCTACTTCACTCGGCTCACATTTCTCTCTCAATTACAGGATGCAAATCACTCGCTGTGCCTCAGTGACTTGAGTCTCATCTCAACAGACTCCGAGCTACGAGAGAACATCAATAATGTAAGTGTGAAAACAGAGGATGTGAAATTAACGGGCAGATATTTTACACCTAAGTTGATGTGGTTAGAATAAGATAATTAAGTTGATTACATTTTTATGTTGCAGGCTCAAAATTTGGACCTCAATAATGTTACCCCGGTGAAAATCTTTGAGCTCATGTTCCAGAGTCCTGAGAACAGTGTCAGCCAGGATGACGCTCATCCCAGTGGTCAGTATACTTTGACGCTTTAAGCTTCAGTTTGGTCATGTTCATTTGTTCACTGTTTGTTTTCTCCTTTCTCAGAGAGCCTTGCTGAGCACTTCTGCCTCGAGACTTCCACCCACCCTGTTGTGAATGACGCCTCATCCATCATCTCTTTTACCCTCAGTCCTACCTCCTCAACTCCCTGTTCCCACACAACTGCAGTCCTGGAGGCTCCTCCCCGGCTCAGTCAGAGCTCTCCTCCTCAAGCCTCCACTCCTGCTGCAGTTTCAGCTACTGTCAGCTCCACACAGCCTCCCCCTTACATGCAACTACCCAGTTCCCAGCAGATCTCTGATATGCCTGCTCAGGCATCTGTCCAAGCACCGAAACACACCACCCCCCAGCAATACGTCGCACTGCCATCCACATTCCTGCAGCCAAACAGCATCGCCCAGACCACTCCTCTGCCACAGCCCGTCTCCGCTCCTCCTCAAGCAGCTCCAGCACTGAACACCACAGCTCCAGGAGCCGCTCCTGTGCCCGTCGTTGCAGCTGCCACAACAGATGCTCTGGCCGCTGTGGCTCAACCTGTGCCTTTGGCCAGCAACCCTGTCCCCAACTCTGGCCCTGGTCTAGCCACCACCCCTGCTACCATCACCATCGCCCCCACCCAGAACCTGCTGCAGCCCAGCCTGGTCATGTCAGACCAGAACCTACAGTGGATCCTCAGCAGCGCTACCAACAGTCAGCAGAACCCAGAGCAGGCAGTGAGTAAAGCACAGAGATGTGACTTCACATACACGAGATGAGGAAATTAATGGGCTTATTCTTCTAATCTTAAATTTGCTCATGTGAGAGGATTAGAAAACCACAGTGTTTAACACTTGAGCTGTTAGGCAAGAACTTAAAAAAAACAGAGTTTAGAAATGGTTCTGTTTACAATATATGTTATTTTTTATGATATAACTGTATATAAACAGTGGAAGAAGCCTTTTTGTGACAGCAAACCAGAGCAGCTTTAAACCTGCTTTTTTCTCAGCGGCCAGCAGGGGGCGACTTGTTGCAGAATTAATTCAGACACTTGTTGATTATCAGTTTTTAAAAGACAAAGCATGATATCAGTCTTTTAAATGATGACCTTAACCAGAGACAAATCAATAGGCTCAGGGCTTAAAGTGTGTGTTTATCCTGTGTTTACAGGCACATCAAGGAGCTCCAAAAGTGGAGAAGGTTTTCTTCACTACAGCCATACCAGTGGGAGGAAATGCTGGTAAGTAATAGATTTTTTAGTTTGAGAAGAGAGTGTAATAACTCTAAATATCAATGTTAGCACTTTATTTCTTAGTAGGTAAATTTTTGAAACTCTGTGCAGACTGTAGTGATATAAAGCATTTTTTAAAAACTGCTTATGTCATGGCACCACACTCGTCAGAAACACCAGTTACTGCACTTGCAAACCATCTCGATCACAGCTCTCAAAGTGTCATGTCGCTGAAATCTGAGAGTGACAGGCGTCCTGCTCGAACACTCGAGCAGTCTGTTGCATCCTGTGCTCCCTCTCTCAGTGTTGTTTTAACTTTCATCCACTCTTTATCAGTAAGTGATAAATGCACTGTTATCCTTTCTTTCATTTTCAGGCAACTCCGTCCAGCAGATCGGCCTCAGCCTTCCCGTCATCATCATCAAACAGGAGGAGTCCTGCCAGTGTCAGTGTGCCTGCAGAGACTCTGCTAAGGACAAGAGTTCAAAGAGTCCCTCCTCCTCCACAGTTTCAGCCCCAGCACAGCTTCCGCCACAACCTCCTCCTCCCCTGATATCAGAGCCCACAGAGCCTCCGCACCATCCTCCCGCCACCACCTCTTCTTCTTCTTCCTGCTGCCTCACCGAGTCTTCCTCCAAGGTGGGTGAGGTGAGGCTGGAGGCCCCCGCTTCCTCTTCTTCTTCCTCTTCCTCGGCACAGACTATTTCCACAATAGTGAGCAGCACTGCCACCAACCCTCCGTCATCAGACGGGTTATCCAACATGGACGTGTCGGACTTCCTCTCGCTGCAGAGCCCTGACACGGCTGCCAACATCGAGGCTCTGCTGCTGGTCACCGAGGACTTCAGCATGGCCACTGACGGCAACCCTTAGACGGCAAGAGCTGGCACCCTGTGTTTGTCTGTTGCATCCACAGGCATCAAATCCACCCACACAGAGTCATTCTCCACAGTGACGCCTTCTCCTTCTCCCTATATAGTGTGTGTATCAAGCCCTTGTACCTGCAGTGCATTCTCTTCTGTATCGCATTTTGCAACACATATTCACAAACTATGGCTAACTTTTCTGTTGAGTCTGATTGCAGTAGTTTGGTTTTTAAAAGCAGGATTAGTTTGCTTGTTGAGATTTAGCTTTGTTAATGCTGCGGTAAGCAGAGAAAAGGCAGTAAGTAGATCTTTAGTTAGAAACATAATCAAACTGTATATATCAACCCTCTCGAAGTGATCGATACAAACGAGTGTTGTCCAAGCACTGATACGACGAGAGCTCCACTTTTCTGGCTTGAAGGTCGCACACGCCTGAAAACAAACGTGTGTCTGTATATCCTTGTACTGTACTAGAGGTCCTAACAAATGCTTCAATCTGGTATGCAGATGAGCAGATTGCACTGTAAATTAGAGGAATTTGCTTAATTTTTGAAAAAGAACGGCTCCCTGTAGGAATTTAAAGAGGTTCCTTCATGACTGTCACACGACATGAAGTCTTTTTCTTTATTCGTGAGGATGACTAGTGTAGTCCAGAAAATGTGACAACTTTTTTTTTTTTTCCAACTTCTTTTTGACAGTTATGTGTTAATTGAAAAAAAAAAACCTGTGACCAGATCTGCCTGTCTTTTTAAGTGAAATTAAGTCAAGACATCAATAAGTTGCCTATAACTTAAACTAATTTATAATTGTACATGTTAATTTATTGAATGCTTGATTCTTTCATCTTTGCTGGTAATATTATCAATTAACAGAGGATCTATAATTAATTTATTCCAATCACTTGTTGTGTTTTAAGTTGAGTTACTGAATTTGCTTTTGTTTTGTTAGAAAAGAAGCAAGATTGAGAGAAGAGGCACCTTTAGTCGACTGCACAGTGAAGAATATTCTGGAGGATCTGTTTGTTTGTAGGAAACGCCCACCATGAAACAGTAAAGCGCTACTGTCATCATCCCATGTTCTACAGGGTTTAACCCTCTCAGGGATGCATCAAATCATAACTGATCCCAGTTCCCTCAGTTTGTTACTCAGATATTAGTTTTCTCACAGGACGCCCCGCGCTGGCAGTAGCCCGGCGTTTTGCTGCACTCTCCCCAGTTTATTGCACACGGACGTGAGTAATCTGACAGCGTGTGATCTGAGGTGCAGCACCACTACAGACTTTTGTACACAACTGCTGTAAAGTAGCATTTAAAGAGACGGTGTCCTGGCGACAGTGTAAATACATTTTAGTGTAAACCATCTTTGAGAAATGTGTAGATTATTCTAGAATTTGTATTTTTGTATAGACTTTTGAATTACTAACTCTCAGAGTTTGAAGCTAATGTATCCCTGCATCCCCACCCGGTCACATTTATGCAGAAGGGTTTTTGCTGTGTTTAGTTGAATAGTTCTACTAGCAGCTGGGCTTTTGTACAGTCTATTGTAAGAAAATATGTGTAAACACATGGCCTCCCTCTCAGAGTATAATTTAACAGTATTGTTTCACAAGGGACACAATGCAATGATGATAGAGTGAAGGCGTCATGCCCGGTATGCTAGAGCTACTCGGCCTTACCACACACCTGTTCTGTGAGCCTCTTTGCCTTGACGTCTCCGCTTCAGACTTGACTTTGACATGGTAACGCATCCTCATCAAGTCTCAGGCAGATCCCTTTAGTGGATCACCATGAGGCAAAAAATAAAAGAAACAAGAATTGAAACAGAAAGCAAATCATTCAGGAGGATATGCAGCTCTGCATCAGATATAACCAACTACATAACATAATGTAGGCGATGTGATCATAACCAAACAACCCATATCTGCTTTTTTTTTTTTGGTCTTGTTCTTTTTGCCATAACTTTGGTGGAGCATTCCCACAGTTTACCGTGCCAAGATGGTAGTTAGGTATGTTGAAAAGGCTCCGGTCCATTTTGTACTCAAAACCATTCCACATATGCAGTATTGGATAAATGGAAACACAATTTGGCGACAACATTCTAAAAAAAATGTTTATTTTGTGGCTTTTATCCTGGAAAGGCTTTCAGTAAACTACTGCCACAAGTCGAAATCATGCCATCAGTAATACATCCACATGCATACTGTCATTGAACACAACTATGCAATTTTAAGTGTGGCATTCACGTTTTAAAAAAAACTAACTGCAGGACACAAAGATTATTTATTCCTCCCATTAAATTGTATTCTGCTACAACCTTTTATGCAGAACTCGACTTTCCAGTGCGTCCATGTAAAGCACATCTCCGGCACTTCTTGTTCCACATCTGGGCTGATGTGTTTGAAAATTGCAGGAATCCCTTTCACATTTTGTTTAAGATGGACTGGATTTGTTTGAAGGAGATCTTAATGTACGAATGATTCTGTTTTAAGAATTATTTTGGTCAAATGAATGCAGCTTTCCTTTGTTAACTTTAATGCCTAAACAGGTATCATTGGGGCTCACTCACTGATCTAATTGATCTCTGCTTTTCACATTTCAATTCAACGTGTGGCTAATTTGTTGGCTCATCTTCATGAATTCAAGTCACTTACAGCAGCTAATCTTTTGGTTTATTGCGTAGAAATGGTTTTTGGACCTTTGTCCCAGATTTGTGTTTCTTCACTTTACCTAGAAAGGTAAAGTCATATCACTGATGGTGACGTTTGTTTGGAAGCACATTGTTTGATCACAAATGTACAGACAGATGGAAGCGGGGACGGTGATCCTGGATTTCATCAACAGTAGAGTTAGATAGATGGGGAAAACTGTATGCTTCCAAAGGAATGTCTTAACACCCAAAGAGTGAGGAATTGTAAAGGATTTGTATTTTTTAAAAGAATGTATAATGTGAAAATGTTTGCTTATGCTTGTTTCATATAAAGTATTATAAGAAATAACTTTCTGAATTGAGAGCAATATACTAATAAAACCTTATCCTTGTCACTGTAATGGATTTTTTCCTTACAAGTAAAAGTGTAAAGACCAACAAACGTAATAAAAATGTGTTTAATTATGAAACTAGTGAAAGAAAAGATTAAAAAAGTAAGCAAATGATGTCTCTTTGGTCACTGCTGTGGCAGAATGGACACATCCTGGGGAGATCTTCCCTGTGAAATAAGAGTTGCTTTCAGAAATCAGTTATAGGTCTCAACAGTGTTGATTAAAAATAAAATCAATGAATAAATAAAGCTTACAGCAAAAACATCCCGGAGATGTTTCAGGTCATTTAGGACGATGTCACACAGGCTTATGTTCTCAGACAGGGTCACCAGTCTGTTCTCCACCTCCTCCAGGTTCTGTAGAGAATAAAAAAAACGTTTCTCACCTTTAACTTTGAGCAGTCTGGCGATAAAATGTTCCAATTTTAACTTGAAGCTCACCGGTCTGGTCTGTGAAACGCTCTCTTCAGTGGCGAGCGTTGTTAATGTGTCTTCAGTGTGAATTGGAGCTGTTTAATAAATATACTTATTAAACTACTGACAACTTGACGACTATGGTTAAAAAAAATAATAAATAAAATAAAATAATTTTTTGTTACCTGTAATCGAGGCCATGTCAAGAGACATAATTTACCAATAAAACGTAGGGTTCCACAGTGCACGTGACGACTGCGTTTTTTGTGTTGGTGTTTACCTCACAGGTGATTTCAGTTCCACTAATTAACGTGTGACAAGGAGGAAAAAATGCGCAATATCCGTGGAAGATTCGAAAATACGGTAAAAGATGCTTTTCCGACTCGTTCATATAATTTCAGTTAATAAAATTAGGGTACTGCAACCTTTTCTTATAGATCCTGTACACGCGGGAAATGAATTATGTAAACGTTTGGCCGAAATAGTTGTATTAATGTATAATTTGAAGTGCAAGTTATGTGTCCTTCTAAATCAAATTTTAAAAAAAGGAAATGTTTTATATAAAAACTAAAATTAAGACATGAAATAAATGTTCTATTTCTACTTTTAAGACGACATAAATCGCCATGCTGCTGGCCCTTTAAGAAAGTTGCCGTCATATGTTTTGGGGTGTAACCCGGAAGTCTCCTGTCATTTCATCAGGCGACAACATGCTCTTTTCCCCGGCTGCCTTCGTCAGTGTTGATTTGAGTTTATGAAGCCCGTTTGTAACTTTGCAGTTCAGTTGCTCAAATCTAGAGGATCTCACAGCTCAGCCGCAGCTCAAAGACTCGGAGGGGAGATGTGTAAAGAGCTGAAAACCAAAGTGCTGCGTTTACTACCGCAGACCTCCAATGGGCCATCTGTTCAACAAGAGGGCCAAACAGGTGAGAAACTGCACGTGGGTGCCTGGTAAAGGCTGTGTGTTTCAAAGCAAGGAACATCAATGTATTTAAGAGCTGAAGGAATATTTTCATAAGCTGTTTGGCAGTAAGTGACCTGGTCGTAGACATTGCAGCGTGTTACATCAGATTCCAGTTTGACCTGTCATGTGTGACACTGAGGACTTACATGTCCTAATCTATGAATGAAAGATTTGACACCTATACAAAAGTTTAGTCCGAGTGATTTTTGAACAGTAGAGTACTTCCACTTTATAAACACATGCCTGCACAAACGTGGTATAATAACTTCAAAACTGTATCTGAAATGTGTTTACGTGGTTATTGCCTCAACTCAGATGTTTGGGCTCGTTTTGGCGAAAGAATATAATTCTATGACAAAGTTGATGAACATTTAAGGTGTTGCATCAAAGATTAAGCTATTTTTTAAAAAATGTAGTAACTTAAATTGTATTGTTGGGTCGTAGAAACCAGGACTATTTGTATTTTTAACCGTATCCTTTTTTTTTCCTCAATGAAAACCATTATTCCTCAAAGTGTCAGACAGACTTGACAAGCCTGGCAGAGGAAAGGTGCACCTTCTAAACGTGATGGAGAAGAGTAGGGTGGACACTGATTGAAAAGTTTTGTGGAGTGCTAATCCCAGAAGGAAAAAAAAGCAAAATGTATAGATAAAGAATACCCTTATGATAAAGTACCCTGGTTCTGCAGAAACCCTTATTTCCTAGACAAAAGAAGTTAAAAGATTAGGTAAATTCTGTAATGATCTCAACAATTGTCATATACTTTTCTTGATTTTATAATGCAAATAATAATAATAATAATAATAATAATAATAATAATAATAATAATAATAAAAAATCAACAAACAGACAGTGAAATAATAAAACATAAACAAGCGGTAAATTTCAAATGTATGATAAGCACATGAAAACACAAACGCAGGGGAGGAGAAAGTGCTCCATGTCTTGCGTCTTCCCATTTCTTAATAAGGCAAAGTGAATTCAGAGAAACTGTGGATGGTCGATTTGGCTAAATAAGCTGCTCACAAAAAAGAGGTTGTTAATGTAAAACCAGTTAGGAGACTTTGATGAGCTGTGACTGAGCCAAGTATGTGACTTTGGCATCCGCTGTGCTAGTTTCCTTCTGTCAGCCCTCCCACTCCAAATTTCTCCATCAAGTCATTTAGTGGCAGAATGTCTGTGCTTTTTTTTTTTTTTTTTACCCTCAGTGTTTTGTCTTTATGTCTCTAGAAGTGCATGATGCCTCATTGATCCTCATTGTTTTTTGAACTACAGGTGGTGCTGAAGTCCTGAGTTGCACAGTGAAAGCACTGAAGGAGGGTCATGTGGTCGCTGTCCCCACTGACACCATCTACGGCCTCGCCTGTCTGGCCCAAAACTCTGACGCCATCAAGAAAATCTACGAAATCAAAGGCAGAAATGGACACAAGCCCCTGGCCATCTGTGTGGGAGAGATTGAGGATATCTATAAGTACGTACATGTGTGGGTGTTTGCTGTTGGATTCTTTTCCGTTGTTTGAACATTGACCCTGAAAAACTCTTTTTTTTAACAGAGTAAAATATCAGTGCAGTGTTTAGGTGTCAGTCCCTCAGAAGTGTGATGGATTTTCTTAAGACCCACCATGTTGCACAGATCTGTTAGTCATACACAGAGGAGTCATGCACAGAGGAGAGGCTGATTTCCTGTTTTCACACCATTAGACATTTTACATTTTGAGTGACAGGCTCAGCTGCTGTCACAGATATTCCCCCGTATGCATGAATTATACGTTTTGTAACCGTGCTTTAAATAACAGATAAAAGTAATGGTTCATTAGAGATTAATCTGCTTTTATTTCAGCTAAAAGGTATCTCATTTCATTCAATGACAAAACACTTGACACACAATCAAAATATGCAAATTGTGCAAGCTTGCAAAAATACACATTGAAGTGAGACAGTGTGGGAGTTATCTTTTTTTTTTTTCAAAGACGGTTTCAATTTCCATAAATGAAAAAATATTTCTGTGCAAGAAGCAAATCCTGATTATTAAGAAGTTTGAATCTGCAAAAAAAGGGAAGATGTGCAAATTTGATCAAAATTTGTCCTTTTTGTACATACACTGACAGTCAATAAAAACGCATCAGTCATAGGATGTCTAAATAATTTTACTACTAGCCCAAGTTTGTCCAAATGAATAGCTGTTAATTGTGTAACAAAATATCATTCAATAAATGCAATCAATTTTAGAACTAAAATTTATCCAAAAACTGTCACAATCCATGTCCACTAATAACACCCATCAATGATGAATATCCAGATCTCAATACTGGGTGTTTCCACCAGCAGCAGCGATAAAGGCAGTGCATCTCCGCCTCATACTGGACACTAGCCGGCGGATTCTGTGTTGAGGCATGTTTTGCCACTCCTCCTGAACTGCCTGGATTAACTGATCCTGGTTCTGTGGTTGTGGAACACGTGCTGCAATCTGGCGCTTCATGAGATCCCACACATGTTCAATTGGGTTCAGATCCGGCCAAGAATAAGCAGGCCAAGGCATGACATCAACAATCTCACCTTCCAGATATTCAATGGTGGCATGTGCAGTGTGTGGACGTGCATTATCCTGCTGTAACGTCGTAAGGCGTCGATGTGCTCTCAGGAATGGAACAACGTGTGGTCTGAGAATGGTGTCCACATAACGCCAAGCAGTGAGATTGCCGTCGATGACAATAAGTGGCATTTTGTGGTTACCACAGATGCCACCCCACACCATCACACTGGGTCCTCTCCAACGATTCCTTGGTTGAATGCAGCAGGCAGCATAACTTTCCCCACGTCGTCTCCAAACATGTTCACGATCCAAGCAAAATCTGCTCTAGTCAGTGAATAGCACACAGGTCCAGTTGATCTGAGTCCATCGCTCGTGCTGACGGCACCACTGTAGACGTGCCCGGCGGTGTGCTGGTGTCAGATCAGGACCTTGGACGGGCCTGCGTGCTTGCAGACCAAACTCATGCAGACGACGGCGCACAGTGGGGCTGCTGATACGGGGATTACGAAGACCAGGTGTTTCACATGCTGTCTGACTTGCAGTCCGGAATCTGTCACGTAAATGCTCCATCTGAATCTGTCTATCCTGACGTCTTGATGTGACCCGGGGCCTTCCTGGACGCTGCCTATCTTGTACAGAGGCTGTGGCATGATAATGCTGGATGAGCCGTACTATTGTCGACTGATGACAATCCAAACTTTGTGCCACAGCTCTCTGGGACAAGCCACCCTCAATCATTCCCAGGGCACGGTGACGTTCGTCTCGTGTCAAACGTGGCATTATCAAATTTATTCCACACTTCCACAACCGTATTTGGTGTTGGCTTTATATAGGCTACATTTTGTAATCTTGAGACCCATCCTTTTTTTTTAAACCGGCACCAATTCTGTATCCTGGTATGATTTCTTAAATGCCAATCCCAAAATCACTGAAGCATAAATTTTGCTTCTCTTTAAGGTGAGACTCTTGTGGATTGGCCTTGTGAGTAACTCTGAACCCATACGACAATAGAAAAATGCCAGCAGCTAAAAATTGTACACACAAAATAAGTGATGCGTTTTTATTGACTGTCAGTGTATTTTTAAACTAATTGATTTAAAGTCACAGTTCAATCTGTAATAAAGACATTTGTAAGTAAATCGCAAATGAATTGGAGGTAAACTGATAAAAATGACTTGTATCACATGTTAAAATCTCCACATGATAACATGCAATGTGTAATCAGGATCTATAAAAAGTGTGTTTTGTGCCTTTGAACAGGTACTGTAAGGTGACGGTGAAGACAGCACTGTTAGCAGACCTGCTCCCTGGTCCTGTCACTCTGGTGTTTGACAGATCGGACACTCTGAACACAGATCTCAACCCCTTCACTCCAGTAAGTCCAGTCTAAAAGCATCAAACATTAACTCATAGTTTTCTGAACGAAGGAACAAATGAAATGATTTGTCCTCTACACGACATTGTGCTCCACAGCTCGTCGGCGTCCGTATCCCCAATCACTCTTTCATGAGACGCCTCTGCCAGATGTGTGGAGAACCACTCGCTCTCACCAGCGCCAACATCAGCTCACACACCAGCACTCTGGCCGTACATGTAAGTGTGTGGAGAGGGATAATACGAGGCATCTTCAGATGAGGCTTTTATAAATGTATGACATTTAATATGTTTAAAAAATGTTATTCAGAATCATCACCACCTTCTTTATCCAAATGAGACGTGATTTGATGCTTTTGTCATTGAAGGTAAAGATCATTTTTAATTGTATAGCTGCTCTGTTTTTCTCTCTGCAGGAGTTTCAAGAGCTCTGGTCGCAGCTAGCAGTAGTGGTGGATGGAGGACCAATAGAAGACCAGAGCCGCCTCGGATCAACAGTGGTCGACCTCTCAGTTCTCGGCAAATATCGCATCATCAGACCTGGCTGGTGAGTTCTGATTCTGCGTCCAGTTAATCACACCAACTAACAGTCACTAAGAGAAACTCTGTAATTGTGGTGCTTTCTGATCACCTCTATTATGTTTTAAACCACAGTGTGTCATATGCAACAAAATAGCGCCACAATCCTGACCCTGACAGGATGTGATGGTTCAGATGTCAGAAATCAATGACCATCGAGCAGAGTGATCCGTGTTACACGGATGTTGAACTGATTATATCTGGGGTAGAAAAGCCACATTGGCAGTTTGAAATGTTTGCCATATCCTAAATCCACAAAAACTGATTCTAAACAGAGGTTTAATGGGATAACTGACACATGCACAAAGGATAAAAACAGTTATAATAATAAAGTGGAGAAAACTTTTAAATCACTTTCATCATCAGTTTATTCTCCTACATTTGCAACTTTTTTTCTCATTACTGAACAGCTTTAATCTGGTTAATTTACAAGGTGGAAAAATGTGGCTCCCAGGGTCAGCTCCCAGATTGCTCCCAGGAATAAAGTCAGCAGTCTTGCACAGCCATCAGGCTTTAAACTAACTAATTCTAAGAAAAGCAAGTAAACCCAGGACTGAAGTGCTCTGTGACCGTTCCTCCAGCTCTCCTGCTCACAACATGACTCAGGAAGGCGGAAATTTATTCAGCAAAGGTTAATTTCTTAGAAGGATCCACCTGCATCTAGCACCTGCCAGTGTTTTTGCTTTCTGCTGCGTCATTAAAAAGTCATCCATCACTTTCAGGACGATCCATCTGCGGAGCCCGCTGAGATTAAGCACAGCAGACATATTTTTCAAATATTATGACCGTAGAGAGTAATGAGGGTTATTTTACAGTGATTAGCGAACTAAAACGCAGCGACAGTGAAAGTCACTTTCTCACTACAAGCTGCTGTATCTAACTCTGCAGGAGCCGCGCTACATTAAACATGAAATGACTGTAATTCTCTTCCAGCGCCCTTTCCTCTACGGTTGAAGTGCTGGAGCACAAATATGGACTGTCAGAGGACCTGGGGGAGGCCTGACCTTTGAACTCTGCACACTCTACAACATGCTGAGACGCACAAGCGGCTTCACTCGGGGCTCCTTGAGAATAGAGGTCTCCTTTTTCATGGCTGCATGGAAGAAATAGTCTTTCCAGGAAAAAAATGGAGCTGTGGAAAATCTGAGGCTTTTACCAGCTGGTGGTTGATGGTCGTTGATTTAAGGTCAGAGGTCGTCTCTTATTTTCTTCCTGAGTGTCTCGACTGTCACTGGATTCTTGAACTGTCAGATCTCCTGGACATTTCTGCAGAAACGGAGCTATGGGGTTTGTTTTCCATAAACTGTCTATCTTTTTGCATCACATAGAGCAAAATACTTTACCTGGGAGCTCAACAGTTTGAGTTTGTATTTTGAATTATTATGTTGGGATTATAAGGGATGGGATTTAACAGAATGGGTATACAGACATTAAAGCCAGAATCAGGTTTTATTAAATTATTAATCCCTTGTTTTTTTTATTCTTAGCACATTAACAAGGTCGTGTTGCAGCATAAACCACAGTGTTTTATATTTATGGATAAAGTACCGGCTAAATTTCAACTAAAAAAAACAACTCTTTTTTTTTATTCTTTTTGTCTGATGTAAACTTGTTTTATAGAAGGACAAGACTCAATTAAAGGTTTTATTTCCCAGTATAATGAGTTGTTGTTTTTATTCAGGAATAAGATGCCATTTGAAACATACTTCTGCATCATATCTACATATCTGCTTTTAAGTCATTATTGATGTCTGAAGAGTATTGAAAAAAAAAACTACCAGAAATGACGTAGAAGCTCCCTTCACACCCACATTAGTGTCAGAGCAAACTTGAAGTCTCGCATGTCTGTGGAACTAAATGAAGTTGACTGCAGGACTTTTTCAAATCTAAATTATTTTTTTAAAAAAAGAAATTCTGAGGAAATCTTCAACACATCTCGCCTCTGATTCAGCCTGTTTTTGTTTTTTCTTTCTTTAAAAAAAAAGGTAACGTCCTCATGAACATGGCTTTTCTACAATCATGGCAACCATCCCAGCATTGATAAATAAAACATAAGATAAATCATGAATGAGGTTTCTCAATATTTGGGGAACTTGAGTGGATTCTGTCTGTACTCTCTTTGTGGGCTTCACTGCAAAGACTGAAATTTTAGTAAGTATTTCTTTCTGTTTCTTCCTTTTTTTTTTTTTTTGAAATTACATTGTTAGCCTTAATCCATTTACTCCCAACTTTTCCCCTACAAAGTAAGAGCATGCATTTCATTCCTAAGACCGCCTTAGTACATAATCTGTATGATTTTTCACCTATTATTTCTTTTTATTATATTATCCTTATTATTGCTGTATTTTTTTTTACATTATTTTATTTTTAAAACGTAAAAAAAATTGGCATCTATTGTTGTCGGTGGGGCTGCACGGTAGCCCAGCTGTTCGTCCTGTTGCTTCACAGAAAGAAGGTTGCTGGTTCGAGGCACGGTGTCTCTTTCTGTGTGGAGTTTGCATGTTCTCCCTGTGCATGGGTTCTCTCCGGACGCTCTGGCTTCCTCCCACAGTCCAAAAACATGCTCACTAGGTCAATTGGTGATTCTAAATTGCCCATAGGTGTGACTGTGTGCGTGAAAGGTTGTCTGTCCCTGTGTCAGCCCAGCGATTGACTGGCGAACAGTCCAGGGTGTACCCCGCCTCTCACCCTAAGCCCACTGGGATAGCCTCCAGCCACCCATGCCCCTGAATAGGATAAGAAAGAATGAATGTTGTCAGTGGGATTACATGGGTTAATATGAGCCAAATTCACCTGACAAGTCCAGAAAAATGTCTTTAATTTAAGGTACTAAAACCATAAATGACACCTGAATTGCTTTAATGAGTAAAAAAATATATCCCCATTATTCCCATTAAAGTAACTTGACAAGCAATTTTTGCCATTAGCAAAAAACAACCAAAAAAGGTTTGTTGTAGAGGTGCAGGTAAAAAAAAAGTCTAAATGCTATGCCAAGCTTTGATCAGATGTATTTTTATTTCACTGATGGATGAGACGATGTCAATCTTCTCAGCTTTCTGCCAACCAGAAATGGTGTTCTCCTCAAATGCTTCTGTTTCTCGTGTTTATCATAGTCTTGATGTAGATATGTCTTCAACTGCATGCTTTAAAAATAAACTCACCAGTTGTAAAAGATTTGTGCACCAAAGTAAAAAAGAAATGAGCTGTCCTCTGTTGTGTACAAAGTGAACTCAGCTTCTCCCTGATGTTTTAATCTCTTTAATTTCAGCACACAGACAGAAATGAGAGCCTCTCCTCCTGACACATTTTTATTAACACGTCGAACAGGAACTTCCAGACAACAGTTCATTAAGTGGAATTTAGTGAACAAAGATCAGAGTCAGGCCTTCTGAGACTCTCTGGCGTCGTCTGTCAGTAGAAAAATGTTCAAATTCAGCTGAATGGTCCTTTATTTCTGCTGTATGTGAAAACAATGTCACACCCACGTCATGTCATATTTTTGGTTGTAGATTCATACACACTGGCAGAAAGTTTCACTTTATCGAGTCAGAAAAAGGTAAATCTTGTTCTTCAACTCTCATCCATCCTGATCATTCATTCTCTGTCTCTCTCTGATGTTAACTTTTCCTCTAGCAGTAAAGCATGCGACTTCCTGTGCACGCTCACATCAGCCACTGCTCCTTCTCCTTGTTGAACTGCTCGGCCCATTGCCGTGTCAACTCCAGGTAGTGATCGGGTCCATGAGGCTGATAGTCCAGGTAAACCCGGGTCACAGTTTTCTTTGGCACTGCCCTCTCTATCTGCGTCCCCTCGTGCCACTCGTTAAATGACGTGATGGTGACCATGTCTGGCCTCACGTTTAACGCCGCCTGCAGGGCCGTCTCATAGTACCGACCATTCACCCTGTTCCTCATGTTGTGGTTGTTCCACGGCCGGATGCTGGTGTCGATGTAACCCGGGCCGACGCTGGGGATGAAGAGCAGGTTGTTGCCGTCACAGAAAGCTTTGATGGCCTTCCAGTTCTGGTGAGAGGAGCCGAAGGAGAAACCGTTGGAGGCGAAGTACGAATACATGCCGTCGAAGCCACCTGCGAGGATGTCATGCTTGTGGCGCTCCTCTACTATCAGGGCGATGAAGATGGAGTCGTAGGCGGAGCCACGCACGCTGTGGGAGCCGGTGGGGGTCAAGAACTCGGCCCAGGACTCTGGTGGAGTCAGGTAAGAGTCGTAGATGTAGAAGAGAGGAAGACTCTTTCCTGTGCTGGTGGTGAACTTGTAGAAGGCTCCGTGGTCTGCATACCTTAAAGAGGAAAAAGAGCTCAGATTCAAGAGGCTGGAATAGAAATGTGTAACATAAAGTTGATTTTGTAAAGAAAAAAAATGCCAAAAACACTTTTCTCCTGAGTCACTTGGTAGAGAAAGGTACCACATCATCTAACTAGCAGACCCACAAAAGTTATTACAATCCACCTGGTAAAATATTACAATATTCTTGTTTTACAAACATGCACCAAAGATTTTATCCTGAGGAGCAAAAGTCAAGCTTTTTAAATTCTTAACAATTTCCATTATCATTCTGAAATAGGTGGATATTTTTCAGATACAATCCGTACCATTGGCTAGTTTTCAGAAACTCAGTTTATTTCCAAAATGATGTTCAAATTATTATCGATTTCTTGTCTTCAAATACAAATTTGATACAGCAAGATTTGCATTCAAGCCAAGGAGTGAAATAAATGGACTCCATCTCCTCATACTGGAAGTCAGACAATAAAGAAACAGCTGCAAAATGATCTTCTAATTGAAACCTGAGCAGTAGTTTAAGGATAAATTCTGATGGATAACCATACCAAGAAAAAAAATTGAGAACATAAACTTAGCACAGGAAATTTGTGCTTGGTAGATTGTTCTTTTGTTGTAACAACGCTTGAATTTTGCTGATTCACTGTAGCAGGTCCCCTGCTCACAGGTGCAGCCGATTAAGTGCTAATCAGGCACCCGATTGGAGCACCTGGGGGTACCAGAAGCTCAAAACAAGAGTCCGTAGCAACAGCAGAATAAGCTATGGCAAGTGTGGCTCCATTTAAAAGGGCCATAAAAAGGCTTTCCAACAGTATAACAGCTTGATGTATTACAAAGACATATTGTTACTACAAAGAAATAACCTACCAAACATATTTCCTTACTTTTTGTGCTAAGTTTAGTTTCTGATGAAACAGAGTAACAGACTCTTTATGTGTTGGCAATCTGTTGAAGTGTGCTCGCATGAGAAAAAAAACTGCTGTGTTTTGCCAAATATTGAGATGAATATTTGGGAATTTAAAAAAAAAAAGTGATTTTAAATTTCAAAACTCTGCTCTGTTTTTCTGTAATGAGACACCACTGCTTTAAGATTAACACACATCACAGTGACAGAAAGAAGCAAACATGCCCTGATTGGTCATCTGTAAGCTGTACTAGTTTATTTGAGTAGCAGAGATGGTATTATTTGTTTCTGAACTTTGCACAGCCACCTCAGGACTTAACAGTTGTTTCGACTTAAAGATCAGAACGTTAAAGCATTTTTCCAAGGTCAGCTGAGAAGATCAGCACTGGATCTGTCGATAATTTAACAAAGAAAGCATTTGAAATTTTTAAGTAGAGGTCTGAACAGTTTGGGATCCAGTTTTTTTTTTGGCAGGACTGAAGACAAAATAAGTATTTAAAATAGTTCAAAAATCTTTTCTTCCTCTGGGAAGCTTTTTGTCATTATACATACAGTACTTTTGCTTGACAGGAGCTAGCTTTTGTTCCAAAAAGCTTTTTCATGGCTCATGAAACCAGATTTATATAATCCGAAATGCTTTCTAAGAGGTGACGCTTTGACCTCATGGTTAAGTTGCAAACCCCATGTACAGAGGCGGTAGATCTCACATAGAATCTGACCTGCGGCTCTTTCCTGCATGCCACTCCCTACTCTAACTCCCGCTTTCCAGCTCTATCCACTGTCCTGTCCTCTAAGTAAAGGCATTACATCACAAAAATAAAACAAAAAAAAACTCGCCCCCTTAAAGAATTTTAGGTTAGCTCTTCATGAAATCTTAATGCATCCCTCTCTGAGTGAGTGATGGCTGAAGTTTGTTTACCTGTCTATGATGTATTTGATGTTTTCGTGCACGGTCTGGTCGTTTCTTCCTCTGTATGGCTGGAGATGAAATGCAACCTGAGAGAAAACACAAAAAGACAATCAAGCTATATGTTTCTATTGATCATGTTACTGCTAATACAAAGAAGATGGCACAGTGAGCACTTACAGATGACAAGTATTGACCCAGAGCAAACATTTAACTCAGCAGGAGACTTCTCAGACGGAAAACAGCTCAATATGTTGATGCATATTATTTCAAAGCTTTATGGTTAGAATTGTGCAAAACAAGCTAGTCAGTTGTCACGCACTGTTTTGACCTCATGTGACATCAAAGCATTGTATGACATCCGGCGCCTCTTTTCTCTATGATCGTAAACAAGTAAAGTCTTCTGAACTTGGTGCAAGTTTTCTAAAAATCTATGAATAAAAGAGTGTAACACTGACTTTGTTTACAGTGTTCAGACGGATGCTTCAATACTGGATGTGACTGTAACAGTCTTGGAGATCTTTTAACAGAGCCACAGCCCAGTTTGAAGCAGGTATTTGCACTTGACGGAAAACAGCCACAGAGAAATGAAGGACCTGAAGTGACATGTACACAAAAAGTGCTTAAGTTGAATATTTTAAGGCATAGCCAGAGAATTCAGTGACTTTGAATTATGTATGATCAAAGTGAAACACTTTCCATCTCAGGCAGCAGATACTCAAGGGAAACAATGCGGAGGAAAAAGGCTTTTTTAATATGATGGAGGTCGACGGTAAATTAATGGATGTTAGATGTCACGGAGTGAGCTGCACGCGACTGACTTAGCATACAGATTCCTGTCATAGAGCAAAAACTTACAGAAAGTCATGGAGATGCTTTGAGCCAAATATCTACTTGGTAGTGAGCGTCGATTAGCTTTAACTTTTATCGTGTTTACCGTATAAATCCGTCAAAAGACAAAAAGAACTAAGACCAAAACTCAGATATCCATATAACCAAGTCTCATTTGTTTGTTAAGCCATAAACAAACACATCAGATCAATTAGCATCAATCGGAATGTTTACTTGGTGATTGCAGTGAAACTATTGGCAGAATATGCCATGTAATCAACCTGAATTTAGCAACGCTTTCATTGTCTCAACTGGTCATTGTTCTGCTTTGTTCCATGGATTTTACAGTTTTTGATTTCAGAGCACTTCAGACTTGTGAAATATGCTTTATAACTTAAGTTAGACTGGGTTTAAACTATGGTAGTATTGGGGAAAAAAGGAAATTACGTTGTTTTCTTTTCTTATATGGAAAGGATAAATCACACTTAAAGTAATGATATTAGATGCAACTTATTTCCTTGTTTAAATGGAAATTTAATTCAATCTAACTGACTGGTTTAATGGTTAACAAAACAAACAAAAAAGTATAGTCCAAATTTATTTAATGCAGCTAAATTTATGATCACCGTCTGCTGGTAATCCTGTCAAATCAGTTTGCCAAGTGTGACTAACACTAGCAGAGCTAGCACCACCAGCCTTTAGTCCTCCTTGCAGGTTAATATCCACATGCATGTGTTGGTTACACTTTATGACACCTCTGTGCGCGTTTACATCCAGGTGGTAGGGTGTTTTAACAACATTGCAGGGTTAAGCGCTGGCAAGTGGTGGCTATGTGCTACAGCTAGACAACATTTGACCAGCATTCCGTGACAGCAATCAATCAGAATGTGTGACAAAAATGTGTGGACAAGAGATGTGTTTGCTGCATTTTTAACAGCATTCAGTAAATGTTTAACTAGCTTGCTATCTAGTTCAGTCCGGTACTTTGTTTCTTGTTGTGTTGCTTTGATTGATTGTAAGTGTATCATTTGTCTTCTTCAGATGTTTGGTGACAGTAGAGTCAACATAATGGAATCATCTTAGTCATAAGGATGCATCCATTTGGTACCACAGCATGGATTTCCCTCTGGACTGAAGTGGTTGACAGGTAGACAAATGCTTGCCGTCTCTAAAGAAACATAATTGACATGGCTAAAGGGAAGTACAACTGGCGGGGGGAACTGTAAGGCTATCCTGAATAAGAGCTCATGAATGATGTCTCTCAATGTTTAAAATAGGAAAGCTGCATTGAAATGCACATGGTGATCAGTGAGCTTGATTTTCTTAATGGAAAAAGTACTTTTGGCAGCATTGAGTGTCACTGTGACATTGACTATGAGTGCACTAATGGATGCAAGTGGTGCTTAGAACAAAGTAAAGTCTGAAAATTTGTTTTATACTGAGCATGTCAACAGAGGGACTGCCAGACTGAGGACAGGAAAAACAGCACTACTTGTGAAACTAATGGATATGTTGAGTACTTTTATGTGCAACAATACATACACTTTGATGACGTTCGAGGCCCGTTGCTGGCAAAACAGCAATAAGAAGAAAGATAGAAAGAGAAATATCCTGGCAGTCAAAGCATATCATGGCCTGAAAACGCTTTATGATGCAATAACTCTCTAGACTCTCACCCAATAATGTGAAATCCAATATGAACCATTCCAGAAAAACCAAGGCTGTGTTAGAGGATGAAGCGAAGTACTTGTCAACCATAGCGAGGCATAAAAGCTGTTATTGTCTCCTGCTCACTGCAGCAGATCACAGGCCACCAGAAAACTCGAGCTCATTTCGCGAGCACACCGGCCCATTACTCTGTGGTAATTTAGAGGTAAATGAGACAGAGTCGACGCATTTTAATAGCTCATAAACATCGACGGCAAGAGGCTGGAACAACTCCAGCGTGATTTATGCTGAGCAGACTGGAATTTAGTGCCATGTCATGCAGAAAGAAGAGGAAGACAATAAGCCAACACATAGAGAAAAGGTCCAGACCTTTATAACAATGAGATCAATTTTGACAAAGTCAAGAACATTTTCTTATACAGGAGTGTCGGCGTTGGTTCTGGGTGGAAAAACAACACAGCTTCGTGAAAGAGTGTAGTTTTGTGATGCTTTGGAAATAAGGCAGTGTGGCTGATGGCATCATGATGCACCCCTGGGCTTTATTCCTCCCGTGTGTATATCCTGCTTCACAGCGTACTTGCTTGACAGAACTTTTACAGCCCCTCAGGGTACTGATTGTTTTGAGAGGCAAACTGAGTCATGGCACCCATGATGCTGATTGCGTCTCCTCTCCCTCCCTCCCTCCCTCCCTCCTGCCTGCACCCAGCTTCCAATATCCCCCCACTCCGTCCCCATCAAACATCCCCCACCCTCCCCAGGGCAGAGGGACTGTTTCAGCTCCTCTTCAAGCTGAGGTTGAGCAGCAGCAGCAGCAGCACTGCTGTGGAGGCTCCATGTGATCTGCTCTCCAATTCTGCCGTACAATAATACAAAATACACGAGCCGTGTGTGGGTGCTGCTGAAATACTGCTCAACTTATATAATAAAGAGTACATAGCTTTTCTTGTACACCTTAACCCAAAGAGGGGTCAGTGTGTTTTTAGCTGTGTGGTGTGGGATTGTTAGTTTGAGAGTTGGATTTGTTTCTGCTGAGCCACCTCTGCTCACTATCACATTCATCTTATTGTCAATTTGTGAACATGCAGTGATGCAAAATATGCAATAAGAGCATGTTTCCTCTTAAAACCGTGACGTTAGAAGGGATCATTGTTCAAATTTAACATTAGTCTTCCCTCTTTATTTTCTCAGTTGTCTCTTGTTTCATCTCGAAATATTTTTACTGGGGGGAAATATCTCTCTTTCATGTTTCTAATGACTCCCTTCATACGTTGGTTAAACAAAATCCCAGATATACTCCTTTAAAGGAATGAAGCAGCCATCAAAGCAACATCTTGCACCTCTTTCAATTCAAAGAGATGCTCCTTTTCAAAATAAGCATGATTCTAGGTAAGATTTCCTTTCATCCTCCTCCAGATAAAAAAAGTGAGTAAATAAAGTGTTGGTGGAGGCCAACAGACCTCTACACCTTCATGACTCACAACAACTCCAAATCGTGCTGCAGTCACTCAGCTATACCCACTTTTGAGGGAGAAGAGAAAATAAGAATCTAATAACTTCAGAGAAAAAGATGGAACATGAAGTGAGGTTCAGCATGTTACTGGGAACAGAAACACTTAATTTTGCTTCATAACAACAGAGCTGCAACAATCATTTTTTTGTTTGTTTTTTTAGTGATGAGAGAGATTTGATTGGCTAGTATCTGCCATTTCTTAAGTGAGATCATGGTCGACCACCATGACCCTGGAGATAGACTCTGTTAGACTCTCCCCACAAAAGACAAATGGCTTCATCCCACCAGGACCAAAACCTTGTGTCACCAGAACGGTTTCTCCCGTTACTCCTCCCCCACCTGACAAGACCCCTCAATCATCCACGGAGGCACTTATTATTACAGGGATGTTGAGCTTCTAAATCAGACCTATTGCATTACACAAGCACTGAACTCAAGTTATGTCCATTACATTGAACACTAGATCTAATTTATATACTGGTGTACTCAGCATCATCTTGCACCTTCCTGCCCTTCTGTACTAATGTTTGAACATATAAGGTTTTAGTAGATTTTTTTTTTAACATTTGCATCTTATTCTATTGAAAGTTCCTTAAAGAGGGGGTTATTTGCACAGTTCTGCAAATAACACAAGATCTTCTTGAGACTTGCTGGAATGATAAGGTCACCGTATAAGGATCTCCTAACTGGTGACATTTTGAAGAGGTGGGCCTCAAACACCAAGGTCGCACATATCTCTGTCACAAATAGGCCTCCAATTAAAGAGACAGAAGCTAAAACTAAAGCTGAAGTAAGGCTATTCTAAAACACCAGTGTGTGGAAAAAATATGGATTCTTTGGAGCTGTAAATCATGTAAAGCTATTATGGGGTATCAGAGGGATGGTACAAAACCTAATAAAGAAGCATGATACCCTGCTTTAACAGTCGTAATACTATTGTTAAATTCCTTTTGCTTTTACTTAAACAAGTTTTTCTGTTTTGCTTTTGAAAATTTCAATGAGCAAATAGGCAAAAAATACAGTAAATACTATTAAAAGAAAAAGAAAGGAAAACAGAGACTATTTGGCTCTGCTTGTCTGTATCGTTTGGATTCTTTCTTAGATGAATTAACTTGAGACGGGGTGCAACAGTTAAGTTTTAGCCTGGGGTCCTCTAACAGACTAATCTGAATCTTGAAAAGGCTAATGCCATATTTATGCTCCATTGAGCTTCACAAAACCAATCTAAAGACTCATTTGCATACGTTGTTTCAGTTTAATCTGTCAGGCAACTTGCAATACTTATACGTTCATATAACAGCTATTTGAATCGTTTGGAGGACTTTCATGAGTCAAGTCTTCCTGATGTTTCTGTCTCGCTATTCATTGTAATATTTGCCTTTCCCCAGTATTATAACACTGCTTTTTTGGAATCATACATAAAGTTCTCTCTGAGGGCCTATTTCTATTTTCAGACCCTACGTGGTAATGCAACATCTCTTGGTGAGGGCTGGATTCTAGCCTGAGAAGTGCCCTTGTTCCCATTTGCAGTACATCTGTAAATCAAGTAGTATTGAAAACACTGGAAAAACTATCCATGTGGCGAGGAAAAGCAGGCAGAACCCAAACTACTTAAATCAACTCCCACAATTTGCACTTTTACTTCTGATGAGTCTTTATAAAATGTTATTTGAGCAATTTTAAGCCTCTGTATTTAAAAGTAATCTTAAAAATTTCATTTTTGGGGGGTTCCAAAGGAAGTTAGAGCAAAGACTCTGGGTAATCTACAGTGAAACTGAGACTTAACAGGAACAGATGAAAAGGCCACCACCACAATGTAATAAACTAAGAAATGACTCTTTAGAGACCCATTTATCATCATTAAATGTTAACTGAAAAGTTCAGAGAGTGCCGAGGGCCAAATGTTTTAGAAAGAATCTGCTCTTTAATTGTCAAAAACTTTTCTTAAACTGGCCTCTGAAGTACATCGTGGCTTGTACTGAATCCACCTCTGACATTTGTTTCTGGCTGTTCCCTTTTCTCCTGCGGGACCATCCGTCCTCCTCACTTGGATGTCCCTCCTTCCTCTCAGAAGAAAAGAGCAAAGACATTTTTCATGATTCTTGCTTTAGAAAATTTGCATTAGAGTTCCAAAACGATCAGCGCCAAAGCACTTTACGTGGTCAGCAGTTTACTGAAATTATGCATGATGAAGCACTCCAAAGATAAATGTCCTCCTGTGCTGAGGAAGTGGGAGGAGTTCATCAAAAGACAGAAAACCTGGAAGAAAATGTATCTGGAAGAGGATGCTGGGAAATACTACACTTAGTATTCTGTGTTACACAAATGTTTTATTTATTCAAAAGCTTTACTTTCTCTGATTGTGATTTTCCAACTGCTTTTAAAAGATAAGTACCTCTGTTCACTGAGTTAAGATAATCTATGGACACTAACACAGCCGTCTCTGACACTTTCTTCCTCCAGGCTTTTGATGAAAGTGTCTTGCTTGTTGGGTCACCGGGGATAATAAAACCTGGCACTACAGTCACTGTATGAGCTTGTCTCCTCACACCATCACATCTACAAGCATGGCTTGTAGAACCTTTGCTTTCCTTCTTCTGACCTCACTGAGATGCATTATTACTTTGCCTGCAGCTAAACAGCCGAGCTACAAATGTGGTTTAGTTTTTACAGATTGTCTGTAAAAGCCTTGTTGCACTCAACAGAGCTGATCTTACTTAAGACAAGTTAAATATGAGCCATATTTCTGCTGGAATACTTTTTATTTCCATCATGATAGCTGGATATTTTCACTGAAAAAGTAACAATTAAGTAAGTGACCTGGGTGATTGAGGAAGATGACTATTTTTTTAACCAGGACTCAAACAACAAAACATTTTAACATCAGTGGAATGATAACTTATATTTTTTAAATTATGTATTAAATTTCTAGTGTTTTTTTCATATAAATAATGAATATACACAGTCAAAATCAGTCCAAATAATGTGCCGTTTACATGAGAACGGTTTTAGGGTGTAACGCAAAAGTATTGTTGTGTTTAAGCCTCTTGTTTACACGGAAAGGGCATCTTAGCTGACCTAAAACACAACTTTTTTGAAACGCTCTCCAGAGTGGAATTTTTCTGATACACTGCAGCTACCGTTGTCCTGTAAACAGTAAGCTGTAGTTTTCAGTGGAAACGCTGACGTCATGCTCCGTTTTGCATGTGCGCATTCCACCTTCATTGTAGGAACTTTTAACTGCCATGCATGAACCGGACATCAGCAACGGTTCAAAGGTGGACTAGCATGTTGCACTTGTGCTGCTGAATCTGCTGACTGCCTTTCAAAAAAATATGCATCTGTTGCAATATGTCCACCTTTTTCCTCATTACACATAGTTCATCGCGATTTTCGGTTTAGCTCTTCTGGTTGAATGTTCTGTTTACTTCACCATGGAGACCACAAAGCTGATGATGTTAGCCGAGCTGTCATACTCGCTCTGATAACTGGCTTTTAAAAGCAAGAAATGAAAAAAAAAAAAAAATGAACAAAAATCGGAGGTGGAGTCATAGTGCGGATGTTTTCACATCACAAAGTTAACACTGAGCTCTGTCTAGCATTAATGAATTCCCGCAAGTTGTTTTGAGCTAGCTTGCCGGCGGCAGCAATCAGAAGTGGATAACTGCAGGTGGAAGTCAACACCCATAGCTTCTGTAGAAAAAGGTGGATTAACCAAATGATAAGCCCACCTCTTCTTCAGCAGCGGGCTACCAAAAGGCTCTACAGTTATATCGCCACTTACAGGCCTGTTATGTATACTACAGCGTTTTAAGTCCCTCAGCATTTCCGTGTAAACGCAGATTTTTTTTCTCTGTTTTTTGCGTTTTCGAGTGAAGCCATATCAAGTAATATTTGATAAAATATTCCAAATGTAAGTAATAATCTTCACACTTTTAGAGCTGTGAAAAGGACATAGATTTCACAATTTCTGCTTCAAAGGTTCTTCAAACTACAAACTTACATCTATCCTTTTATCAGGCAACCATTCAGCTCTAAACACAGAGGAATTCAAATAGAACCTTACAGCAACGCTAATGCTTTTTTCTTGCCACTGCACTCCTTACATGGAAGCTTGCCTTATTTTATAGTTTAACATGAAGTGTGTTACACAGATGTCGTTGGTGCATTATTAATGGCCCCAGCTATAACATAGAAAAACTTTAACGCACCTGTCCCTCTTGCATGTCATTTTAAATTCATATGGAAAGCAGGCTCAATTTAGCTTTTGAGCAGCTTTTAAACTGCATGTGTCTTTTGTGCTCATTTTTCAATTTTCACTCTGTTCACCCTGTAAATGAGTTGATTTAAAACTACCAGATGTTTTCAAAAATTGTGTCATAATCCCTGTTATCTTCTTATGGAGATTATCTGACATAAATTGTATCAGATTACATGTGTGCATCCCCTGTTAAATATTAATAAGCATTTGATTCAGTGATGGCCAGAAGGAAACCAACACGGACTGTAGTTTATTTCCAACAACGTGCCATTTTCCAACCTAATTGGCAATTGGTCATGTGACCCCGCTACCCCCCCCACTTCTCCACCCCTCCGATATGCTCCCGAGCTCATTCAGGCCTCACTGAACAACTGATCTAGTCGCAGCAACAGCAGTTCTTTGACCTGTTTTTGCTCTCACACTGGAGATGTCACTGCAGCTGTAAACATCCGGAGTCAAATCCCTAAGCAGCAAAGACGGCTTTGGAGGAGGCAACGGAGTGACTTCTACAGCACTCAATCTTTCTCCCCTGTGACAAAACGAAACTGCCATTTCTGTGTTAGCTTCACCAAAGCACACTGGCTTTGTTTGAGATTACTATTCTGAGAAGTATTAAGCTCTCTGCCTCCACTCTGTGAAGCATCAGTAAGCCTTTTCTTGCTCTTGTATTACTGCCGTTTGAGGGAAATGACTAGACGGGGGGGGGGGGGGGGGGGATTCTTTTCTGCCTTTTTCTGATAGTTGTTCAGAAAAAAATGGCTGTCTCTGTAGATGGAAATTTAACTTACGAATATTAATGTCTTGATCACACCCTACTTAAATGGAGTAACCCAAGGCTCTGTGCTTGGTCCTCTTTCGTTTTCTCATTAAACAAAGCATATATGTTTTTAGCTGCAAGCAACTCATGATATTTATCACTATGCCGATGCTAATGTGTTTCATACCTTGGGATCTTCTTTAGTTGTACAAATTATCTTTAATTAAGTGCTTAATGTAGATAAAACTCTGTGAAACAGGATTTCAGATGCTCCACAAGGGAGCCCTCAAATATATGAGAATATTGTCACAGCAAGAAAAACTTAGGACTGTGCAACTGTTGCAAAGATAGAAGTATTTGGCTCAATTAATGTCTAACAAGAATATGTTTAAAGTTTTAAGCTTAATTTTTATTATAGGACACATAGCAGATATATTTATCGTCACAGGAAAAGGAAATTTAATCAGGCTTTTGTGACAAAGAAGGTAATCTTGAGCACATTGACCACAAAAGCCATTTTAGTTTCTTTGACTGTACATTTTCAGGGATTGATAAATCAAAATCATTTTGCTTATTCCAGAGAGACCTAGTAATATCTGTCTATGGCTAGTGTCACAGTAATGTTACATTTGAAAGAAATTCTGGGAAAATAGAAAATATTTTGTGAGTCTCATAGCACAAATGCCAACGTCAAGAAAATTAAATAAAATAAATAAGTTAACAATGATAATGTAGATACTTTAAACATATCATAAATATTATTAAAAATTAAAAAAAAAATAAAGATAAGAAATGTAAAAAAATAAAATAAAAATGTGTTCTCTCTTCTGTTTCGAAAACTTCGAAATATGACTTGGGCAATTATGCTATTAGGCTACCAATATCTTCAGTCGACTTTACAGAAAGGGGTGGCAAGGAAAGCCATCTTGTGTCTGCTCAGAATAGAAATCAAACTGATACTTCTTGCTAAAGGCAACATTAAACTTTATGAGAAATGCTTTTTTTTAATTTATTTATTTTAGAAATGTTATTTGATTTTTTTTATCCTTTTCTCTTGTATCAGTGACACACAAATTAAAAGTATGCTGATGCCTCTTACCTTGAGGTTGTGTCTATAAGCAGCATCCAGTATAACGGGTACTAAATCCTCAGAAGGTTCCCCATTGTCGTCAGCCAGGCCAGGAGGATACCAAGACAGGACCAGAACCCCTGGGGAGTCAAAAACTCATGAGTCTGGACAAAGACATTGTTGTACACCTTCTTAAACATCTATAGAGAACAACGCCTAAAGTTCCTATAACCTCTGAGAGGGCTGTCTTAAACATTAGGGATTACATGCTGGATGTACGAAATGCTGACAATCCTGTGGGAAGAATCTGAGCTGAAAACTTAACCTTTCATAAATCAATCGTTTCCACGCTTCTGTTCGCTGTTGACTTTTACAAACTCATTTGAGACCATCAGATGAACACTGCCAGTTGCACTTTCATTGAACACACAAAAAGTATCTGCTTCGAGAGTCCATTAGGGTAATTACTGCATATGTTGAACAAGGCAGAGGCAGATGGCGGTCAGGTTCGTTGCAAGGTGATGGATGCACAGACGGATTATGAGACAATGGGAACTAGGATATAGGCCTCAATGGACATAAGCAGAATGAAGTTAGTGGTGATGTTTTTGGGGGTTTTTGTCTTTTGGTGATTTTAAACCTTAATATTTTGGTTTGTGTCTGCTTGGGATTATTGTGCTGTTCTTTATTTCTCTAAATTTTTTTGACTCTCTTTTATGTTAATTTATTGTTTTGATGTTTTCGCTACTCTTTGTGGTGGCTAAGTAGTCATTTTGTAAGGTTTTGCATTCCTTTGTGTTAGTTTTATCCTTTTTTCCTCACTTTGCAGTCTTTCTGCAGTTGTTTTGAGTTTTTCTTGTGCTTCTGGTCCCGCTTCCTCTTGTGCACAGCTTCTCTCTCTTTGTAGTAGTTTCTTGTAAAGAAGTAAAGAAGAAATGCTTTCTTTCATCTTAAAAAGATGCTTTGCCTTAGATAACCTCTGACTTTTTGGGTATGTGTCTGATAGACCTGTTCAGTAATCCATCCAGAGTTGTACACAGGCAAGTTTCTTGTTTGTAACCAAACACCTTCCTGCACACATATCACGCACCTGGCTGATGCACATGCGTGTCATAAATGGATCATTTCTTAAGTCTTCTTTTAGTTGTGGTCTCTCTTTCTGTGCAGCATGAGGTGTGACGGCTCGTAAATTCCAGCAGGAAAATGCAACCTCGTGCTTTAATGCTCGTTGAGAAATAACTTCATGTAAGCCACAGCAGAACCTGGCACCAGAGGATCCTGGCACTTGAAGGTAATTAATTATCCCGTGGCTGCATGCAGTGGAGCTGTGTGAGACTATTATATTACAGTACCTAACCATCTCTGTGTGTATTAAGAATATGGCCACAGCTCTTTGTTTTATTTATGAGCCTCGTAAACTGGAGAGGAATCAGTCATTAAGCCAAGTGGAACTGTTCGGAGTTGTCCTGGCTGTGTTCTCTAATTTAATGGATTGTTTTAGTTTAGGGATTGAGAGTCTGCACTCCCATGATCCATCTGTCGCTGCCATGTGCATACGGGGCGGGCTGTCTGGTCATCATTCCGGTTGGTGTACAATAACCTACTGAGCCGCAGGGCAGAAACATCAGGGCCTATCATGTGTTGGCTGCTGATCGCTGGACTCACCAAGCTGTTACTCGATATCAGGCTACAATACTCTGTTGTCTTTTAGAAAGGCAAAACAAGGTTGTAAAAAGACCAATAACATATCTTTCAATGCCTGAATGGACATCTATAAAAACTGTTGTAAGTTTAAAGTCCTCAGAATAGAAATGATGGGCATTATTTTAGCTTCCTGATTTTTTTAAAAAGCAAACATTTAAATTTCCTAACCAAAGAGCACAACCAGAAACTATACAGGTTTAACATCTTTTATTAATGTATTAATTGCTTTATTTTGTGTATTTGCTGGTCATAGTTGGTTGACTGGCTTTGGGTTTTTGGATTTCTTACAAACGAGTTGTGTGGATGACAAATTTGCTCTTAGATGAAGTGGAGATCTTCATCTCCCTGAATACTGATCCATCCTATACTGCTTATCCCTTTCAAGCTTGTGGAACTGGAGCCTGCCCCAGCTGTCACTGTGTGAGAACCTACCACAGGGCTGACAACCAGATGCTCTTAAACTCACAAATCACAATTTAGGGAGATCAGTTAAAACAAAAACAAAACATGCTAGAGTAACTGCAAGGTACTCACACAGAGGAATCCTAGCCAGGAATTGGACCAGGAACCTCCTTACTGTGGAGCAAAAGCACTAGCCAAAGCACCCCTGTGCAGCCCACCTTAGATATAATAAAACTTAATATGTTACGCTGGGACGTGTCATGGTGATATGAAAATTTTACACTACCTAATTATGTTGAACGAATTGATAGATCAAAAATAAATAAATATAACCAACAAATTTAGCTATTGAGGTGTGTTCTAATTATTTTGATTGAAAAGCCTACAAGTGGGACAATTAGTTGTAATAACCTGCTGTTTTCAAATGAAGCCTTTATCATTTTAAAGTGTAATTAGTTCAACTGTTTCCTTACCCATGGGAAACGTCTAAAAGCTTATGACAGCATATTAAATTTTTATTTTTCAATTAGTTTTTAAATTGTGATACTCATGAGAGCGGTCTACCTAAACTTAGTTCACCTATAGGACACATATTTGGAGTTATTAAATCCCTGAAGTTTCTTTCTGCTGTGTAGCAGAGCCCGCAGAAATTCAGCACTGAGTTTAGCGTCCAGGGAGCTGTCCAGCGGATATGTGGTGCTGAAAATGTTGAGAGCGAAACCGGGGCAGCTTTGAGCTTTAAGAGAACAGATTTCTGCTTCCGACACCAATAAAACAACACCGAGTTATTTTCTCTCGACACCTCTGAACTGTACCTGCTGCAGACGCTCCGATCTGCTCCATGTGTGACTCCAATACGTCCGGGTCTCTGGAGCTGTATGGACCAAGCTCGGGGTAAAAACTGGAGCCGATGTCTTCGGGCGGCATGTGTCTTCCTCTCGGGTAGCTGGATGCGATTTTGGGGTCCCAGTGTGGAACAAGGATGTGGTCCCAATGAATGTATTTACCGTCCATATGGGGGTTACCGTACCAAATGTGGTAAAAAATATGAACATCATAAAATATAATACCCTCGGGACCAGAGTTAGATAAAACTGCTTTGGTGTTGCTGCCTGCTGGCTCCTGGACTTGAACCGGAGCTGAGGTGGTGTCCCGGGGCACGGAGCGCCGGTCCACCTTCCCTCCTATCATCGGCAGGAGGTCCAAGCCTGGTGCCAGATCCGAGAAGCCGTCAGTGGGCTTTAGGGTCCTCAGTCCCATCATGGTTCCAAAGACGAATATGGTGAAGAGAAGCAGAACTATGCAAGCTTTCCTCCGGAGTCTTGCCATGTTGGTCCGGATCAGCAGAGGCTACAGAGGGCTCAGGCGGGACGAGGACCGAAAATAAACCTGTCTGCGTCCTGTTCCTCAGACTTTTCGCAGGCTAAGAGCTGATTTTCAAAGTGTCCGCATGTCGTCTAGAGAAGTGGACATCCAACTGGTTTTAAAACTATAAATTGGCTACATGATTAAAGTCCAGCAAACATGCAGACTACATGGCGCGAGCAGCGATGAGATTTTTAACTTTTCTTGCGTCCCCAGTTTTCTGCATTCTGCTGATCCTCGTATTGTAGCCTATAAGGAATCGCTTCCAAAATCTCTTGTCCTAGGTATGAGAAAGTATCCTTTGTGCTGGAAAATTAGTCTTAATGTTACAGGATGGATAATCCCGATGTGATTCCAATCAAGTCGCTCCTTTACTGTCTCTTTCTCTGAGCGGATCACTCGTCCAGCTGGTATGTCCCGCCCATAATCTGATCTGTGCACCTGACACCGGACACATGACGCAGCGCAGTGCTCTCAGGCGATGGTTTTCGGGAGTTCCCTGCCTCTGTGGTTGGTTGGATTCTTCTTCTCACAGCGGGCTACGTATTGGATATTAACTGATGTGACTCCTCAGAGCTGTTCAGCTAATTTATGAATCACTGCAGCACCTTACGCAGAAAAAAAATATTTGGCCACATAATATGAAAGCTAACAGACCACTGACTTAAGCAGCTTATAGTTTTAACACTGTCAGAAAGAACCTCTAGATGATTCATAAATCTGATCTCTTGGGTGAAGACATTAAATCGAAAGTATTAATCACTGCGATGATTATCCGTTATAGTTCGATTGGCCATCTGAGACGCTTGCCTTGCGTTAAGAGTTACAGTGGCATCTAGCGGTCATTTATTATAGCACAGGCGCACTTCATCATGCCGCATTCAGGTACTGCTGGAAAAAAAAGACACCCACATGCCAAAAAGTTTTGATTAGCAGCTCAAAAAAATGCAAAACACCTGCAAGACCAACCAGCTTGTTATTCCCCTTCCTTGTTATTCTTTTTTTTTTTTAATCTTTTATGGAGATAAAAAAGTATATAATCAGAGAAACATAATGATTCATACTTAAATGATAGTTGTTGAAGTAGACGGCAAAGAGAGGAGAGATGTTATTTATTCCTCTCTCTCTCTTAATATTGCATTTATTTACTTTAAATATTGAGCTTTATATTCTTAATAGCTATTTTAGTTTAATCAATCATTTTAAGCAACAATGACGTGACTTTATGCAGTCAATTAGCTTGTAGCAGCTTTGGCTGAAGTCCAGCGGTTTGAGCTACACACTTTGGCTTACTGCCAACACACTCCCAGCACTTCTCCCCCCTGGAGATTATTTCACTTGCTGACACTTCATTAGATACTTTACTTTGTTTACACATCCGTTTGTCGAAATTTAAGCGGATACATAGTTAAAATTGTTTGTTTTGACAGAAGAAGGTTAAAATAAATACTTTTTTGACATCTACAAGGATTTCTTCCTGGTGTTTTTCAAGCAGAGCAAAGATGCTACCAAAGCCAAATGGACTGTTAAATTAGCCTGCTAATATTTGTGTAGAAGATGATTCATCAATGGGAATTCATCCATGCTCTTTTATGTATACATTTTTAGTCTTAGATAATGAGGCAAAGAGTTGGGCCAAAATGTTCTCAAGCATGCAGAAGTCAGAAAAACTTATTTGCTCCCTTTCTTTCTTTCTTTCTTTCTTTCTTTCTTTCTTTCTTTCTTTCTTTCTTTCTTTCTTTCTTTTCTGTATTACTCTGTATTACTTCTTTTCTCTCCTTATTTTTTTTCCTTTCCTCTTTTTCACTTCTTTTCTGCCTGTCTGTCTTTATTCCATTTTCCTCCTTTAATTATTTCCCCTTTTTTCTGTAATCCCTTCCCCAGTCTCTTTCTTTCTTTCTTTCTTTCTTTCTTTCTTTCTTTCTTTCTTTCTTTCTTTCTTTCTTTCTTTCTTTCTTTCTTTCTTTCTTTCTTTCTTTCTTTCTTTCTCTGCCCTCTTCCCCTTTTACCTGTCTAAAAGATATCTTGGAGGACTGCCTTTTTTAAGATCATTTTAAAATGTAAAATGTTGTAACTCTTATACAGGCTACTAGAAGAGGAATATAGAGCTATCAAGATGACTTCTCACATCTCTGGAAATTTTAACACCTGTTGTAAAACAATATAATAAAAAAAAAAAAAAACAAATAATTAAAAAAATAAAAATAAAAACCAGGTTGGGTCGATGTTAAACCTTTCATATTAACAGAAATGAATAAATTAGAAAACCATCAGTAACAGGGTGGGCTACTTTTTAACTCTTTTGTGGGAAAAACCCATTTAATAATCATAACTTGAATTCAGTTGAACTGCTGTTCCGGATCAAAATAAAATCCCCCTTCACGACTTGAATCAAATGATGTTGTAAAGATCTGCTGAATTCTATGCTGATGATATGGTCAATGTAAATAAATGCCAAATGCAGTATGTTGTCGTGGAGTGGGAGTGGGCGTGTTTTGTGGGACCACAAGGGGTCGTTGTGGTAGTTATGATGAAATGGACAGGTAGGCTCATCATCCAGGGCCTTTTACAAACAGAATCAACATGGATCCATCAATCAGATTTAACTTCATTCAAGACTCAAAATAATCTGCGCTTAACATTTTTACAAACTAATAGAAGTTAAACTTTTACCTTCAAACTAGTAAACGAAACGTGGCTGTTAACTTGGACGTTTTAATGTCAACAATGACTCCTGAAATTCTTCGTGATATCAAGACGATTGTTTTCAGTACGTTTGTCATCTTCAGTGGGGGCTGATTGTTCTTTAAATAGTGTTTAATAGTGTTAAAACTAATCAAATGAGTGGATTTTATGCTACATTAAGCTGACTCTTCTTGCCATCTTGTTTTGTTTTTCTAATTCGGCGATGAACGTCATTAATTATTACTTCTATTTGATTCTTCATTTTAAGAATATGAAATTCATTTTTCCTTTGGTTATTTTTCAGTTTGAGACTCTTCTCTTTCTGCATGCTTAAAGATCACTTTTCTCTGTCTTTGATCAATCAATCCCTCCACAAGGACACGAGTCAACATCTTAGCATGATGTAATCAATCACTATCGATCCACGAATTCGTTTGACCAGCTTGGCTTGTTTTCTCGCTGCCAACATGTATCTGTTTTTATTTCCCCGCAACTATTCTGTGTTCGTTTAACTCCATGTTTGCTGTAGTTTTTTTTTTTTTTTTTTTTCACCACAGCTCTTTTTTCCCGACTCAAACTCATGTGTCCTTTCTCTAAGGAAACACTTCCCCCTCATGTCTCGTCTGGATTAACATTACAATCATTTTTCTTTGGCATGTTGGGGCGGCAGCTAACCAACTCCCTGCTCTAATAATTGCATAAGGAGACTAAATAACATTGGGTTTTAAAAAGTAGATGAGAACAATAATTTGAAAAGAAGTGATAAAGCCTTAATGTATTAAATATCACTCATATGGGGATTAAAGCCCATACCACGTTTATTTCAAGCCACATCTCACACTTTTCTTTTTCAATTCAATAATCAATGCATAATAGATGATATAGGGTAAAAGTCATTAAAAAAGTAAGAAATAAAAATCAAAGGTTGTAAAACCATTTGAGTAGTCCTTAATATGGGCACAAGATGCTTCATGACAACAGAGGTCTTGATTGAATACTAAAAATTTTATCTGGGTCCTTTATTTACACTAAACGTGATCGGTGCCTTCCTCTTTCAGGCTCCTCCGTTACACCATATGCAATCAATCCTCGGGGAATAAAATTGTAAGTCACGTGGACATGACCGAGAATGCGTGGGGGTTTGTTGAATGAGAAATGGTCATTTTGTGTTGACCAACACAGCTGACCGCAGCAGGAGAGACGCACAGCAGCAGCAGCAGCATCAGGACTAAACTGGCCCTCAAACATGGCAGAAGGTATGCAGGGATGTGTCTTACTTATCTCTAAGAATGGTTTAAGTGTTTTCTGGAGGGGCTGGGTGTCCTTGCATTGTTTTTAGGACTTTTTTTTTAAGGAGGGGGGTCTTCAGGAAAAAAAAGATCTGCCCGCTGACCCCCACCCCCTCCCCTCATTGTTTAGGGGGAATAGGTTGCCAGCCCCCTTTTGTTTACCTCTCTCTCCCGCTTTCCCTCTCGCTGCGCAGTTTCTGCTTTTCACAGCATTTTGCATGAAAGTGGCAATCTGTGAGGATTACTCAGATTGAGGGCTAAAATAAAAAGGATACTGTAGCGTGGGTGCTAATTTTGACTCAAGGCAGAAGTGAAGACATGGGCTCCGTTTCAAACCAGGAATTTCCAGGTCGAGTACCAGAATAATTTGCATTTGATTTTATTTTTTAATAGCCTACATGATAAGGTTTCCTTAAAGGGGACTGTTTAATTGAACTGGAACTTGTCATGCATTGTTCAGACACGTGATGTAAACTGTGGGCATCAATGAAGCAACTGCGCTTTTAAATTTCTGATCTTCGCCACTTTTCCTTCTAACAAACTTGCCCCCCACCCGCTGAAAAAACACATAACGTTTTCTGAGGTCAATTTATCGTGAATTTCAGTCAAAGTAGCCTACGATAAAATTGCAACCTAGATTTTTACGGTTATATTGATTGATGATGGAACAACGCGAGAGAACGGTCCTTAACTTTGTTCGAAGTTTGCACTTTGGCCTTTTATGCATCAACCACCGACTTTATTTGGATTTTTTTTTTTTTTTTTTTTTTTTTTTTAACCAAAGTGAAATGTTTTTCTTTCTTTTTAGGGGTGTGCAAGACCGAGGAGGATGAAGGACCGAGCACCGAGGAGGACTCACAGTCTTTACACGGGGTTGGCGTTTGTAAATGGTTCAACGTCCGCATGGGCTTCGGGTTCCTGTCCATGACTAACCGGGAGGGAGTGCCGCTGGACGAACCGGTTGATGTTTTCGTCCATCAGGTAAAACGACCATTTATTAAAAGTGAAGCTATCAAAGTAGGAAACTAAACGCGATAGCAAATTTCTCAAATAAACGCCAAAAATGTTTAAAGGTCGTCATATCAAGTTGAAAACCTCTCTAAATCAAGTCAGTCTTCTATCCAGCAGGAGCGAGGTCAGACCACCTGTTTCTAATACAGCTTGATTAATTCAGGACTTTTCAGCCATCTTTGGAGAAAAGCAGCTATGTATTAAAACAGTTACAAAAAGACATCATCCTTTAAGACTACAAGAGCAAACCTTTTTAAATACCTAATTTATTTTAAGAGAAAACGTTATTCATTCAATAAGTTGCCATGCCTGTTCACTGCAGTGTGGTGGGTGTTTCTCCTTCAGGGAAACACGTGTTGCAGCCTGAGGAGTCTCGCGCGGGCCTCCCTCGTGGCTTTCTCTTTGACACTGTTGTATTATGATGGGGAAGCGAAGTTTGGTTCAAGCTAATACACTTTATAGTCAATAGTCTGACATCACGATGCTTTTAAACTGGTTATAGATCACAGTGAGTGCTGTGTGAGCTGCATGGAAATCCTCACTGATCCCTCTGTGCAGCAACAGTCAAATGTATGGTTTATGTATGGAAAATAAGTGGATGTAGCACTTGGAGATTCATTATTTGCTGGCTGTTTTTGTATAATTTGTTAATTTCATTAATTAACCTCTTTCAAGTGGGAAAATCTTTCAAACAATTATTGATCACAACAAAAAGGCTGAAGTGTGCCAACTTTTCCTTTGTATTCTCCTTCGCTGGCCTCTGTACAGCACAATCATCTGACATGTAAGACAAGCTGGAGTACCTCTTTCAAGAGGCTGTAACATTTTGAAAACTGTTGCATAAATGCAACTGTAGAGTTATCCAGTAAGTCACTGTCCCAGCTCAGGGTTGTATTGTTTCCTCTTGGCATGAGGTATAAAAGAAAATGCTTGAGTTCATCCAGGTTTAGCCTGAGCTTCCATTCACCTTTTCATATACAACTAGTGGTGAGGTGGGAGGCGGGGGTGCGTTTCCCTCCCACTTCTTGTGTGAGTGAGCGCCTCCATTGCTGTCTGATAAGATAAAGGCTTAGCATGTGAATGAGAGGAGTCCCCACTAGCTGCTCATTCACCTCAAGGTTCCTGTCATAAAGTGATTAAAGGCTCTTTGCTGTCTGCTCTACCCCCTCTGCTTGTGTGTGTGTTGAGTGTGTGTGTGCGTATGTGTGTGGTACTCCACTAGCATTGTAGAGGAGCCCACAAGGTTTTTTTTTTCAGCTTAATTTCCCTTGTAAAGTTCACTAAGCCTCATACTAGAGACAGATTGCAGGAATTATCTTATACGTTAATCATAGAAGAGGTTCTTCCATCAGCATTTAACTCATAATTTTACAGTCCTAAACTTGGTTGGAGCAAAATTTTTGACCCTGGAATCTGTTTTTTTTTTTTTTTTTTAATGGCTAATTTCTCATCATGAGGATGTGTAATGTGAGAGTGGGTTTTGTGATTGAATCATTGTTTGAAAATAGACTTAAAGCTGTGCCCCGATTAATCAAATTGCAAACAGCTGTTTTGTTCCTTGCAACGGTTAAAAGAAAAAAAAAAGAAGACGATGGTTAAACAAACTATAACACCAACACCAGTACATGCAGATTTTGAGAAATCCTAAAGTTAAAGCAAAGTTGGTCATTATCTTAAATGCTTAAAATTAATTTCAATCTGGTGGAGAGTTTGTAATCCACGTGAGTAATGAACTGCTTCCCCCTCTGTCACATGAAATGTTGGACACACGCGTCAGTGATGGATGTAAAGAGGTTATGGCAACGTAAGAGGCCTCAGCCCTAAAATTAGTGGCCGCGTGTCAAGGAAAATTAACTCCCAGGGTCCACTGGCCTTTGTGCAGGTGGACAATAGAGCCATGCATCCGAATGAAGCACCCCTCGGCCGTGACCGAGCCCCTCTTTGTCTCAGCAGCAGTCCTGCTTTTGTCCCTCGCTGCTCTGATGTCTCTCTCCCTGCTTCATTCAGCTTCCAGACACATTCTGGACAAAGTTTATGGTAGATGCTGACAATAGTTAACACTTCAATATCAAGCTCTGAAAGGCTCCATCCTAGGCTGTACCTGAGTGGATGTGTGGGATCTGGTGAAGGGCATGTGGCCCATGAAGGTCCGTTATGGGGGTTGGGGGGGAGGTCACACATGAGGGAGGAAATGGGTTAACGGTCACCAGGCTAGAGTGAGGCCTGATGGGTCTGTGCTCTGTGAACATCCATGTTGCTACACTAGCATCATGGCTCGCCAGTCAGTAAGCGTAGGACTTTGCAGCAGATGCTCAGCTAAATGCCGCAGAGGATTACAGAAGAGGGTGCCTTTGTTTATATTTTCACTCGTTTACAGCAGATCACAACATTAGTTGTAACAAGTGTAACTAAAATTTTAAGTAGTTAATTGAGCCTTTTTCGAGTGCTGTTTCTGAACCTTCCACTAATTGTAACCTTTTAAAGGGTTCTCCTGTCTGGCCTAAGCAGTCTTCAGAAAACAACAAAGTGCTTTTGTGAGCTTGGTCTGAATCCGGTGGTTTTAGCTGATGCAGATTACCGACTGTTGTTTATAATTAGCAGGCAGATGTGACTTTATTAAAAATTAAATGAAAGAATGTGGATTAGTGTGGGTCAAAACAAACCTTCTACATCAAGAATCCATCATCCTATGTCTGCCGTAGTTGTGACAAGTTGATCTCTCAGTTCCACCAAGGATTTATAGAGAGGGGTTTCCCATGTTTGGTTTATCCGTAAAACCGCACCCTACCTTCTTCTTCTCTAATTCTGTACATAACCCTGAAGTCAGACGTGTTTTGGGTGAGACACTGTTATCCAAAACCACTGAAGGAGGTCATATCAGGTAAGCAGAGTATGTAGCCACACATTTGGCTGAAGCAGTTTTTGGGACAGTGACAAACAAGGGTTATTAAAAAAATATGCTTAAAACTTTTTAAAACAAAATACTTTTTTAAATGTGTAGCTTGATTTCTGTTGGTGTCACAGTATTTTATATGATGTTTCTACCATTTTTAATCAATTAAAGAATCAGTCCCATTTAATTGTCAAATGGTGTAACCACAAAATATGACCAGTATTAAATAATTCCCCTTCTTGAGGTGTACTTAGAAAAATTGTTATGAAATATCATCTCAAAGTACATTTAAATATTTAACTTCATTATATGGGTTTTTGTTGTTTTCTCTCTATCTGTAAAATCATTTAAAATTTTATTTTTACAGTGTAGTACACTGCTAAAATCATATTCATAGTAACTTTTTTTTAACACTATCAGATTTTTTAAGAGAAACATTGGTTACGCCGATTGACATCTATCAGTTACACCTCTTTTGCCCTTTTACTCTCATTATTGATACCTTCAACTAGCACGCGTTTCTAATCTTTCTTTTCCTTACACACAATACCAAATTAAATCATCATGTTTCCTTTTCAAAGAAAGATGTCACTGCTAAAGAACTGATATAAAAGGGAGATATCAATCATTGGTGCCTTCCCTCAACTTTTATCTTCCACGTCTTTCTGCCAAACAACTATCCAAGGAATGTCCCTCTGACCCCCCAACCTCCCAAAGAAGCACCGCTGCCTTCTCACCCCACCCCCAACTGTAGCACTTACCCTAAACTGCAGGATGCAGTTTAGGGTTAGTGGTGGTGGTCAGTGTGTTAGTGGAGCTTTGTGATGTGGGTGGGAAGAAGGTTGGAGTGGGGGAAGCAGTGTGGAATGCTGTTTCTCTGGAAGGGGGGATGGGTTGAAGGTTATTCTCATCAGATTAACCACTGAAATGCAGCAAAACGATGAGACTAAGGTAAAGGTGAACAAATGATTTGTAGAGTGAAACAGTGAGCCTCATGGTGCTTGTTTGTTTATCAGGTGAGACATAATGATCACATTAAAAAAGCAGATGCCCGATAAGTGCTATCTGCCTCTGATGGTATCAATAGTGAAGAGTGGTTAGGGTCAAAGTATCCACTGAGTCATAACAAAAAAGACTTGGACCAGGTTGTGCAATAAGGCAGATTTTGAGAAACCGAATTACTACCACTTAAATCCAATTACCCCTTTGTGGCAGGACTCTCCCTGTTGTGTGATTAAAGACGTTTTGTTGAAAACAAAATCGTTGAGTTACTCACGCTGAAAACTACCATTCTGATACTGAATTTATCCCTTTGTTACTTTTCCTCCACTACCTAGAGCAAGTTGCACATGGAAGGCTTCCGCAGCCTGAAGGAAGGCGAGGCAGTCGAGTTTACCTTCAAGAAGTCTTCAAAGGGCTTCGAGTCCCAGCGAGTGACTGGACCAGGTGGCATCCACTGTGTGGGTAGCGAACGGAGACCCAAAGGCAAGAAGGTCCAGAAGCGGCGGTCAAAAGGAGATAGGTAAGCGGGAATACACAGGGATGGAACAGAGAAAATTTCATTGTTGGCATTGTGAAGTGAATAGCATCTTTAAGTGACTTTTAAAAATCAGGACTTTCAAATCAAATAACCATCAGAAAAAAATTGAGCTAGCTCTGTAGCTTCAAAGTTGACCAAAACAAGGTTATGTATTGTCAAAGCTTCTACACTGCAGTGACAAAACAATGATTTAAATGATCTGAATTACTTTGAAAATGTGAAAACTTAATGATGATGTATCCTGAATTTCTCAGCAGTCCACAAACAGTCATTGTCCTATCTAATTCGAACCATACATACAAGAGTGTTACTCCCCATTTTCCCTTCACTTCCTCCACTCCAACCCCCCACCTTCAGCCCCAGCAAGGGTCACACCAGCAGGCTTGACGTGTGACCTGGATCAATAACTGTTTAAATCTGGTGGCCCCTGGTGAATTTACATACAGATTCTTCCTCTCTCCATAAACCAATGAGATTGGTAACTCAAAAAGCAAGCATTAAAAAAGTAGAGCGGAAAAACAAGCGTTCACCTAGAATTTGCAGTTTATTCTTGTGCTAGCTCTTATGCCAAAAATGAGGAAACATTCTTAATATGATTCAAGTTAAGTCAAAGCTGTGTGATAGAAAAAGCAAGCCATACCTCATTGCTACACGATAAATTAGGTAAGTCTGTTTGATTTGAATATATATTAAATATATGATGCTTTTGTTTGACTTGGACCCTGTGCAAGTTGCAGATAAGCTCAGAACTTTCACAGTTTGTTTTGGTTGCAGAAACACTGCAGTTATTCTTCAGATCAGAGTGTTTTATGTTGCCAAATTTTCCTCTGAGTGAAAGAAAGAAAGAGAGAGCTAAAGGGAGCTTAATTTGGATGTTATTTCCTGAATATAGTAAGGGGTTAGAAGTGTATCAACTTCTCCCTCCTGTCACTTGTGATTAGAGCCAGAGAGTAGTCAGTGTGAGAAAAGAGATCATTACCGCCTCAAAGAGTCCTGGGAGGCCCGCTGTGGTTCAATAACTCTCTGTGGGCCACACTGATCCATTGATAAGGTATCGTTCCCCTTGAGCGTATTTCATTATGCAGCACTGGATGGTGTTCCATTAGTTTATGGATGATTGATTGATCATATTTATAACCAACAGTCAGGCAGCTCTTGGGTTCGGGGTTGTGTTCCACCAGCAGCTGTTTCCAGGTTTACCTTTTTAGACCACCTTTGTAAGTATGTGAGTGTGTACATCTGACTTGAAGGTAGAGGAAAAGATCCTGTCCATTTAATTGATAACAGATGTAAGAGCTTGAGCAAGGGGGTGAAAGGTCACTGTTGTCATGGCAACAATGCATGAGTAAATGCAAGTGAGCTGGGGGCTGGGATGGGATTGGGGGTCGAAGGGAAGGGTGGGGTGAGTTGAGGGGGCAAGGTTCAGAGGTCATTACTGCAGCTTTTTTAGACAAAGGAACCACTTCCCCTTCCCTCCTTTTACCTCCTGATGGCTGCTGATGGAGGGAGGTGCAGTAATATGGCGGTATAGACCTTGACACCACCCCAACGGCCACTACTACAAAGCCACACTGACCTCCAGGCAGCCGTCCTGACCGAACCTCTGCTGCTTCAATAGTGACAGGGGGTCTGTCGTGGTGCAGCCGAGCTCTAAACACCCACCACCCATCTGTCTTCCGCCCATGCACGCGTGGCCATTCTATAGATTGTGTCCAAACAGTGGTGGATGAAGGAACCCCTGATGGCTCCTGCTTGACCCTAGCATGGTGTTCATTTCTAAAGTTCATTGCTGATGAAACGGATGTTTTACTTTGATACAATAGAGCCTAGTGAGTCAAACGGGTAGCTTTTGGCAGTGACAAAATGACAAATAGGGCAAGCTGTTCAGGATACTTTTGAGATAAAACGACCCATGGTAGCCATAACAGATCCATGGAACCCAGTGCCTGACACTTGCACTTCAATAAAACTTATTGGAAGATTAAAACTACCCAGTGAGGCTTTCCCAGGAAAAAAATTAACACATTGATGTTGTAGATTTTAAGTGTCTTAAAAAATGTTGAAGCACTTAGATGTTTTAAACTAACATGTTCTCAGGTGGTGTGACCTGGGATGCCCTTGAAAATTGATGACAATAGGTACTTCCAAGTAAACCTGGGAAAGTGGTGCCATCTACTGGTCAAGGCATGCAAAAGCCTTGGTTTGTGGTACTTAGGATGCTTTGTATTCTTTCAGTAGAATCCCACAGAGATGAGGTGGATGATGTATTTTTGCAAAAATTAGATGAAAAGTAAATGTCAAATCAAGGCTTCTTGCACTTTGCAGGCCACTGTGTAGTTTTAATGCCATTTGAGCTAGTGCACTGTTGTTGTTGTTTTTAACAAACGGCTCTCCAAACAAAGCTTCTTGATAATACCACAAAATGGCACTCAAAATACATTGGATCTAATTTTAATCATCTCTTTCAGATGTTACAACTGTGGAGGCCTGGACCACCATGCCAAAGAGTGCAAGCTACCACCGCAGCCCAAAAAGTGCCATTTCTGCCAGAGTATCGATCACATGGTTGCCAACTGTGCACTAAAAGCACAACAGTCCTCACCGGGTTCTCAGGGAAAACCATCCCCCTCAAAAGAAGAGGTGGAGGAGCACAGCCACGTGCCATCAGCTCCTGAAACCTCTGATTAAACTAGAAGTTTGGCATCATTGACACCGGGGAAGCACAGAGGCCAATCAGATTGCTTGGATAGGAGAGATGGTACACATCTACCTTTCAAAGCTGCTTTTGGAACTACCTCAGGTTAAAAAAAATGCTGATGAAGAATGTTGCTGATGTTTTTTTTGATTTGTTTATCATTTGGTGTTATACTCAGGAATACTGCTGTATTATTGCACTCAGGACGCTTTTTAAATATTTGAATCACCACTGTTCTTTTCAGGGGATTGAGATTGTAGTTAGCATTACCGTACAACCAATTGACTTGATGGGTTTTCTTAAAATCTATGTTTATGCACCATTTTGCCCCTCTCATGGGCATTATACCTCTTCTGTTTCTTGCAGAACACTCGGTCAGTTTGTTAAGAATAGAGATATACTTTTGCTGCCTTACCATAAAGTCTCCTATCAGACTGTTTACCTCATGTTCCGACCTGACAGAGGGTAACAATTAGTACCTCTGCAATGAATGTTAGATTGTGTATCACATTGGGGGATGGGAGGGTTCATACCAACACATGGGACGGGTTTAGGGTATAGCTACAGGCTATGTATTGGCATTGGCCAATATGACAATTGACCATCCAATAATCCTGGGGCCAAATGAATGTCTGACTAGAAGTGGTTTCCAGCTTTTGGTCAGTTATTTTTCTGTTCTAATTCCATTACTTTTATCTAGCTTTTGGCTGACTGTCTACCTCATTGCTGTATGTTTGCTTTGTTACTGCCATCTTTCTCACCGCGGATGGTGAACCTGAAATCCTCAAACAGTACAGTGTAGAAGATTGGGAACGGAATTGGGATTCAATCAAAATCTCTTTGCACTACAGTATTTACACAGCATTGCCAACAAATCATTGGTTTGGTACAAGGTTCACACTTGAAGATGTGATATCACCGAGCGAAACCGCTGCAGTGATCTGGTCTGTTGAGCCGAAGCATGTGATGTGTGGTGGTACCATTAGACCAAACTACATCACAGTTGATGTATGCCAAAAAACATGTTGTGTTTTTAATAATTTAGGCATAAGTGTTAACATCTGCAAGGCTTGTGGCTGGTTCAAAGTCAAATACAAATGGCTTCTAGCTCAACATGTCTAACCATATGTTGTTACTTTATGATCAGTTAATGCCACCTAGCATTTTGGCTTGTAATATTGTCTGTTTAAGGGGTTGCATACTAATCTAGATTTTTATAAAAGGATGCTAGGCTAAGTCTCACCCAGAGATCAAAGCACACACCTTAGCCTTCATTTTCTAAAACAGTTTTTCTTGTTTTATGGCTGCTGTGTGAAATACTGCTGCTAAACAATTACCTCAACCTTGATTTGATAGAATCCCAAGCATGAGACCAAACTCAACTAAATACCTCATCATGACAACTAAGATACTTGACCTGGACTGAGTTACCGAGGGTCCAGCTAGCTCTCCTCTTCATACTTGAATAAAATGAGGCAGAATCAGCTTTATGTTGCCAGTGGGAAGGCTGGTGTTTTTGTTTGTATCCACTGTGATCCATATCTAGGTAGTAATTTAAGACATTACCTCCCTATGACCCTTAGTAGGGTTATAGTTCAGGAACATGGAGGAGCATGTAGAACTAGCTAGCTAATCAGCTTTTTACTCCCGTTTTACAGGAGAAGCTGAGAAGACTTTGACATCCAATTAATATATATGTAAAATTATTCTAAAGCCTTTTTAAAGAATCATACTACGTATTTATTTTCATCCAAGTGTGCTGCAGCTTCTCCTGCTCACGTCGAAGCTTCTCGGCAACAAAAGTTCTAGTAGACATCAAAAAACTGTCAAATGTCATTCAAAGCTCCTCAAATTTGAGAATACACTTATAAACATCAAGGTACTTGCCATTTTCTTTTTTAGATATGTGCTTGATAAATCATTGCCACCGTCCTCAATGGTAACTGAATTCAGTATGAATACAGTGTAACAGTAATTTCTCAACACACAGCTTACAAGCAATACATACTGTAGAGGTGTATGGTATTATAAGGATTGTCAACTGTGACTTTTATTTTTTTTTTACTTCTGTTTTATTAATCTTCATGAGTCTCTCGGAAGACTCTCATTGTTATTTCTATCTATGCCAAAACCAATGCAATGTTACTCTGCACTAATCATGTGTAAGATGCATTAATTAGCCTATTTTATATTCAGTTCTTCTTCTTTTGAGTATATGTTCCATATTGTATATTATTTTTTTATATATATTTTCATGTGCCACATATAGTCAGCTGCTGATTGAGGAAAAAAAAAATCCATTACTCTAAGGCTCATCTCAGGAATTTCCGATCTGAAAACTCAGGGAATGCTTCAGATTGATTGGTTGGAGTCGAGGAGTCTTTACCTAAGACAAAGCAGGGACTAAATACTCATCTGAAGGATGAGAAGCATGAATTATTGCCAAAAGAAAGATTCAAATGATTGTAAACAGTTGAGTTTGAGATTTATAAGCTGCTCGACTCTTAGATTTGTCATCATACAAACAGTGTGATGATCTTGCTATTTCCTGCTTCTTTACATAAGTTGCCATGATATGATATGAAGAAAATGTTCCACTATAATTGTATTTTTTTTCCTCTTTAATTGTTGTAGATGGGGATGTAGTCGAATATTATTAAAGGGATTGGGGCTAGTAGTATAATCTGGGGTTGTCTCGTCTCAACACATGGCTGATACTTGGTGTTTCAGACTATCAATGCTTGTGACAAAAAAAGAATGTGTCATAGATAATTTTACACTGCCATATTGTTGGATGCTTTTGGGTGATGTTTGTGTTAGTGTTTCAAGTAAGACGGTTGCACCAGAAAACACTGTTTTGTGGATTAAACTCAGGATATGAAATGATGAAAAGAATGTTGTGCTCAGGTTACATACAACACTTTACATATCTGTGTGTAGTCATTTTGAGTTTAAAACTATTCCAGCAGTATCAGCAATACCCTAGCTTGAACATTTTCTTTTTTCTAATCTAAAAAGAAACCAAAGTTATTAATGGTACTGACACATTTTGAACTCACCTGAAATCATTTACTATTCTAATACATTTAGTATCAGATTTTGACACCCACTCTTTAGAAAAAGATTGAATAAAAGTGTTGTATTGTAATTTTCTGCAATATTCTGCTGTGACTATAAATGTTTTCAGAGTACTATTTGAAAACTTGAGTCCATGTAAGACATTCCGATTGCAACAACCCAGTTGGACCCCTCAGTGATGTGTTATTGTGATATGCTTGTCGGGAGTTAGATGGGTTAGATATTCCTTGAAATTCCAAGGATGTGTAAGTGCTCAGGGTAACATTTGAAGCACATTGAAGAATTCTGTATCACAGTTTGATTCATCTGTTCTTTCTATGATACATCTTGTTTTAGACCATCAGCCATTTTTTTCATGGTGTTGTATCTTCCAAGATAAATGGCTAGACACTTCCTACGAATGTGCATTTATTACTGATGAATGTATCAATGTTTACTACCATAAACTGAAACTATCTTGATCCATCCTATCTTGATTCTATGGGCTAGTTTATCAATGATGAGCAGCATGTAGGCTTTTCAAAGTATTACTGTGATTATGTTTCTATATGTAAAGATCTGCTCCATTTCTTAGTAAATATTTCAAAATTAATGTCTTTATTTGCCTTCTTTTAATAAAAAAATCAAACAATGAAAATGGCAATGAAAAATGTTGCATTTTTTTGCATTACATGTGCATCGACATAATTATGTCTATATTTTTAATATCGGAAGTGAAATCGCAAAACATGCAGAGCAGATTCCTGTGAAAGAGGGTCGAGCTAGATTTATTTTTCAATACTTGGGAACGATTAGTGATAATATATCGAAAAGTCGTGTTTTGCACTTCAGGACCACCGTACAAAACACGGAGTTTCTCCTTTTTTCCTCGCCCTGGTAACCCCCATGAATACCCCATAAGGTCTGTTGTAATGTCAGTTGATCTAAGTATTACCGTCTCTTTACACTAGGGGCGCTGTTCTCTGTTTATATTGCAAATGACACGACCTCATGCTTAAAATCCAATATGGCCGCACAGTGAGATGAATGCTAGCAAACCCTTCACTATAAATGGAAAATATAACGGGATAATTTTATTTCTCTGTGATTTTTGAGAGGATTCCTGCGTCGCAATGTGGCTACCACTTCAAACAGCCTCTTTCGGAAGTAGGCCACTCTGCAGAAGAAGTTACGCCTTTGCTATTTTGAAATATTCAAGACACAGGAGTAATGTCAACGCTCCTCTCTCAACACATTCAGCTGGACTTGCAACACAAACATGCAAGGCTCTTCTTTACAGAAAACATGGGGACCCTTCTCAAGTTGTTCAGTAAGAGTTCCGTCTAAATATTAGGAAATATATCGTGCATTATCCCCATTGTAAAGAAAACTGTGAAGCGACAGTTCGCCTGGCACTAAGTGGGCACTGTCAACGAACTTGAACGTCGTGTATAACTAAGACGTTGCATTTGAAAGTTATTCCACAAAGCATAACGCTTACCTATGTGATGCTTAACCAAGTAGGTTGTCAAGTACGGTTTCTTTCTCGCTCTGTTTTGGCACACCAAACCCGTAAGGAGCACAGTGCTGCCCCCCAGAGGTCGGGAAGCAGAAAAAAAAATTACCGTTTGTTGCAAAACTGTTGTGATTTGGCAGTGTAAATTAAAAAAAAGATTGAATGATGCAGATTTATGTCATAAAATTAAAAACAATGTGGCAGAAACAGACTTCACATCAGATGCACAGATGAGTATTCTTTGTTCGCCAGGTTGGAGGACATAAATCTGCCTGCTTTAGGTGCAAATGATGTCCAGGTTAGAATCCTGGCTGCTCCATTAAACCCATCTGACATCAACATGATACAAGGTGTGTTGCTTACCTCTACACCAGATGCAAAATAAGTGTTACACAGTATTTGCCTTCTTTAAGGTAAGAAATAAACAGTTTGTGGTGTTTCTCAGGTACTTATGCTATACTTCCTGACCTCCCAGCTGTTGGAGGTAATGAGGGAGTGGCACAGGTGGTCGAGGTGGGCAGTCAGGTGAAGTCCCTCAAAACAGGAGACTGGGTAATACCAAAAGATGCTGGTCTAGGTAAACAGCAATTCTCATTGCAACATGAGTTTTGTTTATTGTTTTCCCTCAGGTATAATTAATGAGTTTGGGTGTTTTGTGTGTGTAGGAACATGGAGGACTGAGGCAGTGTTCGCTGAGGATGATGTCATCTCCCTACCTAATAACATTCCTTTGTTGTCTGCTGCTACACTGGGGGTGAATCCCTGCACTGCCTTCCGGATGTTGGCTGACTTTGAAAATCTGAAGCCAGGTAATTAAAAACAATCATGGTGTTGTTTTATGTAGAACTCCAAACCGTTTTCCTATTCAAGACTTCACATTGAAGGAGTAATCTGACCTTAATAAGGTTGTCTTTTTTGTTTCTTTAGCAACCTGCTTGATAGATATAGCAGTCATTCAACAAACTGTTAGCATACCTAGCTACTAAACTTGTAAAAAACAATATAAAATGAGTTTGATTTGAAGATATCCACAACATCATGATTTGATTTTTAGCACTCTGTGCAAGCTGAAAGTCTCTCACTCATCCTCTTGCAGGTGATTCTGTGATTCAAAATGCAGCTAACAGTGGAGTTGGACAGGCTGTGATACAAATAGCTGCTGCAAGGGGAATAAACACTATTAACATTATCAGGGACAGGTAAGCCCAGTCATATCAGATTAACTGTTTAATGTTTTTTTTCTAAGTGTTTTTGAATCAAAAGTGACTATTACGTTTTTTTTCTTTAAACTATATGTAAGTATATACGTGTTTTGAGTCAGAACAGGTTATTAGTGTGTTCTCTATTAACCCTTTTCCACTAAGCTGGTGCTAGTGCCAGTTCGGTGCCAGTGCTAGTGCTGAGTTGGTTCTAATCCCGTTCTTCCAAAGGTTTAGTTTTCCATCGGCAAGGAGCCAAGTTGGAGCCACGCTTGTTTCTTTTCATCTGCGTTTCTTGTGGTAGTTGTGACATTATTATTTTCTGTCTGCTACACAGAGTGTGCATGCATAGGTTTGTGTGTCTGTGAGAGCATCAGGGCTGAACTTTGCCATGTGTGATGCAGAGAGCAGAGGATAAATGTGAACACAGCATGAGGCAGAAATGACATCCTTTCATTTGAATAACATAAATAGCGTAAAGAGTTTTAGTCTGTTAAAGGGGCTGTGAGGACTATCTGTTTGAAGTGGATTGCAGAGACACCGTTTGGCTGGAATCGTACGCAGACTGTTGTGATGACATGACTCTTAACAAGACATTTGTTTGTTTTTTATTTTACTGATAGATTCTCAAGTTTGAACGGATCAGTATAACTGCTGCATGTGGGTTGGAATATACATAATCAAAAACAGCTTAGCCCGTGGGTTACCCGTTAGCTCTTGTTTTAGCTTTATCATTTTCTCGTTGAGCTTTCTTCTGCTCTGACGTCCTCTTTCTGTCCAAAAGTTCAGCTCCAGTGTCCACACTCACTACTGAATAAGTCACAGAAATAGTTTTCAGCAGAGAAAAACACAGATCTCTCTTCTCACTATTACTAAACCGGCATGGTGTTATCACAGAGACTGTACTGTAAATCAGTCCGCTCCTGCCCAACCAGATAAGGAAGCTAAGAAATAGCATTTATAAATAACCGATATTGGTGCTAATAATCTCATTTTAAGTCGTGGATAAGGATAGGATAAGGCATAAATCTAGAAGTGAGACTTTTTCAAGCTTAGAAATCACTTAGAAAGTCCACACTGTCCGTTTAAATAAAAGAACAAAGTACAGACCTGATCTATAAGAGAGGCAATGCATTTCTGCTTCAATTTCACCTACATTTGAAACTTGGTGCTGCATTCTGACCCAGCAAAGAGTTGGTGCTTGCTTAGCACCAGTTTTTAGCGTCTGGAGCCGGTGCTTTGTTGGTGGAAACAGAAAGAACTGGTGCTAATTCAGACACTGACCTGGAACTAGCACTGAACTAGCACTGGTGGGAAAGGGGCATATGAGCCACTTCGCTTTGTGATAGTGAGTTATTTGATTGAAACTAACAGTTTTTATGTGGTGTTGAATTTATGGCTGCATTAAATATACTTATTGTGCTTCTTTTTTTCAAAGGCCAGAGTTCACACAGCTCAGCGATAGGCTGAAGGCCATTGGAGCGACTCATGTGATCAAAGAAGAAGCACTGAGGCGGCCCGAGATTAAGGAGCTCTTCAAGGTCTTAAGAGAAGTTAAAGACTCTGATAAGGCTATCTGTTAATAAACATAGACTCTGAGTCAATATGTTGTTATTATCTGATAAATAGAGCTGCCCAAGGCCTAAACTGGCCCTGAATGGAGTTGGAGGAAAAAGCGCCACAGAACTTCTCCGTCATCTGCAGTGAGGACACTGAATCCTGTGTTTACATAACTTAAAAATTAAACTAAGAAATATTTGATAATAACGCATATGTTCTGTTCACATTTCAGATTAGGAGGATCTATGGTGACATATGGAGGAATGGCCAAACAGCCAGTTACAGTCCCTGTGGTGAGATAGGATCTCTGATATTCTCAGGTATAATAACTATTTTCATGTTTACACTTTGTTTTCAGTTTGAATAACACTTCACTTCTTCTTTCCAGAGCGCACTTATTTTTAAGGATGTGAAAGTCCGAGGGTTTTGGGTTACACAGTGGAAGAGGGATCACTCAAAAGGTTAGCTGGCATGTGGTTTCTTTAAAGAAAAAAGATAATACAAGCCTCAAAGGTTATTTTCATATAAAGTTATTCAAATTCTCTGCTGCAGATGCAGATGCATTCCGGGCCATGCTGGATGAACTGTGCAGCCTCATCCTGCAGGGAAAGCTGAGAGCTCCTGCCTGCACAGAGGTTAACTTCCAAGACTACAGCAAAGCTCTGAATGCAGCCATGCAGCCTTTCACTTCAGCTAAACAGGTCCTGATCATGTGAACTTGCTCAAGTGAGCACCAGCCTGCCTGACCAAGGTGTGTGAACTTACTGGTTGCTGCAGGACTTCCTCTTTATTACATACACTGCTCAAACATTTGCTCAATAAATATGTCCTTACTGAAGGCTCAAAGTCCAGTGAGCATCACTGTGTTTTCTTTTACTTCACAGACTGTCACTGCAAACTCATAAAACTTTTATAAAGGGTGGTTGGATAACTACAAGTGTTACAGAACACAGTTAATTTAACTTTATCTGATGTGTTCAGTAACATATTGCATCTCTCCGAGGTTCTATGAAGATGAGTAGATGAAATGATTTGGTATCGTGTTAACTGCTGTAACTACATATAAACCAATAAAAGAGGTATATTGAAATCTAACTTTATTAAACAGGTACAGTTAATTAGAAGGATTTGGTCCCAACTGATAGAGTTAAATGATAAATACTTGATCATAAATACTCAAAAATGAAATATTTAGTTATATAAATACCAATGAATGAAATTGAGGAGGCCACTCTAAAGATTTCTTGGGCCAAACATTGTTTTTGTACTTTGAACAATTAGTTTATGACTCTCTTAAACAGATGTCATGTGATTAAAACATAACTATAAGAAAAGACAAGAACTTACACTTTATATTTGTATATAATTCAAGTGTTTCTACCCATTTACTTCCTTTTTTTTTGTTTAGAAACTTTAATTCAGACTGTAAACTCAATAATCGTCACCGATTGGCCAACATCAAACTCACAGCCACAGAGAGGAGAGGCAGGAACCCACCATAAATGGCAGTCGCCCCTTCTTTTACCACACACTCTTCATAACTCTTAAAGTCTACTTCTCTCGCTGCGCACACGTGATCGACACGACAATCACTGTCACACTCCGTCAAGTCATAGCTGACGGAGTTAAAGTCGTAGTACTTCTGTAGGTAACAGGGGTCTTTGGCAATGAGCTCCAGAACCTGATGCATGGAGGAGGGGGAGGCGTCTGGGACTCTGAAGCTCTCTGTGAGGCGGTACTCCTTCTCCCAGCGTCCACTGACAGCATTAGCGTGGGTCAGGTTCAGATAATAGGTCACAAGATCCTGAGTGTGTGGAAAAATGTTTTTAAACAGAAACAAAAATAATACAAGAATTACTTTTTCAGAGGCTGGACAACATGTTTCATATTAGCTGCTTCTTAAAAAATGTAGAGGAAGCTTCCAGATCCTCTCTTTGACTCACTTTGACCAGAAGAGTTTGAGTGTCATATTCAAATACTCGAATTCCAGGGTTGTTGGCTCCATCCACGACTCCAGGAAGTGTTGTTTTCCACGGTGTGACACCTGGGCTGAGAAACATGGTACTGATAGGAGAGCCTGGGGAAACAGAAAGGTCCCCATGTTCCAAAATGTATCTGGACTCTTATTTTGAAAGTTTTTGTGGACTTTGGTCACAGGTTAAAATCCAAGAACTCAACCATGTTGTTAAGTTTTTATAAGTTATTCTTTAAAGAGGTATAATCTGAAAAGTCTGAGTGTACCCTTTGAGTAGAACATCCTGAAGCTATCAGTGTGATGATGTCCAAAGAACTGTCCAAGAATAACAGAATGATGCTTCTGAATTAGCTCCACATACAGCTTGTTGAATTTAGGCGTGAACCAGGTTGTATTCCTCTTCTTTTCAAATAAACCAGGGGGAATGTGACCAATGATGTACACCTGGAAGAGACATGGGTGTAAATTTAAAATTAAGCAAACAGGAAGGTGGAATGCAGATTCAGGAAGTGATTAAATTTTCTCAGTGACATTAATACCCTGACAGTTATCTGTCATGTTAATTCAGACATATAAAGTGCTTTACCTTCTCTTTGTTCTTGGCTGCTTCTGTTAGGACTGCGTCTGCCCAGCTAAACTGCTCTGCTGGATCATCCATGTTTGTAGTCAGCTTGTTCTGGCTATAATAAAGATTAGTGTTGAGGACCAGCATCCTGAAACCTGCTCGATTCAGAAGCGTTTCTGTATAATATCCACCTTTGGGAAGAAAAAAAACATATATGAATGCATGAAACAAGTTGTGAATAAAAGCTTGTCAGCAAAGGAACACATCTTATCCAGCAGAAGAGACTCCATCAACCTTTTTTAAATGTTCTTTGAGACTCTGGATCCAGCCAATCCTTCCACATTTCTGCGATTTGGTCATACATGTTGCTTGTGGCTGCAGGGAGTTGGTTCTTAGGGTGGTAGTCGTGATTACCCAGGGCAGAATACACTTTAGTGTCTGGAAGGAAACAGTGTTCTATGTTATCTTGTGAAATTTTCATCTTAGATATCTGTTACTTCAACTACCTCCACATTAGGGCCTCACTTACCTGGAAACACCTGCGTTAGGATGTGAGTGAGGTTTCCTATGATGCTGAGGACTGCTTCTTCTCCCAGCTCCTCATCAGGTACGTGCGGAGTGTCATCTCTGACACACAACAAATGATGTTTTACATTTGGAGGAACTCCAATGAGTAGACTAATTTTGGATCATGAGTTAATCTGGTGTCACTTTCATTACGCACAGTTGGACAATATTGCGAAGCAGTTAAAAATAGTGTGGGTTACATAACATTTACATAAGTGTGGGACTCTAAAAGATAATATCAAGATCATATACAGCAGGATAAAAAAAAAAGTAATCAGTCAGCGACATACCCTGTCCATACGATGAAGTCCGGGTTTGGAAGGATATCCTTCATGGCATACACAGACGAGTTGATAAGGTGCCATGGCGAGTCACAAACATAGTCTCCAAATACTCCCGCATTGGCAGCTGGTCGTTTGCCGTTTGATGCGCACACAAGGTCAGGATTATCTGTCAGCCTGTATGTTGGGTCCCAGTGCTGGTCCGTGATGTGCCAGAAACTTCCTGTGAAAGCGGTGCGAAATTGCGCACATGAAGCGGTACCATATGATATATTTGTTTCAATAATGTACAATACTGCTGCAAGAGGTGTTTTGGCAACTTACCCGACAGCGCAAAGACATTTTTGAACAACAGACAACTCAAGAGAAGTCTTACATTGGACATGTCAAAGCCTTGGAAGAAACCAAACCTCCGTCGGAAACCACGTCCAGGTGAGACTGTAAAGAGAAAAGCAAGATAAGATAGTTTTCCGTGACGCGTCGTGGGGCTGAAGGTGGTCCGTCTGCATTAATAAAAAAAATGAAATTAAATATGTAAAAAAAAAAATGTAATTAGATTACACATTTTGACTTCTGTTAAATTACCTGCAAATGGCTAAACTGCATTTAAGGGGAAAAAAGTTCAAACACACAGTCAATACAAAACGGGAAGCAGCAACCGTATAAACAGATCTGAAAATGCCATGTAAGGAAACTCAATACTGATCAGGGTGCTTCTGTGCACTTCTATTGCAGTTCATGTTTATTCATTTCCTATACAAGTTAACAAAGAGTTATTGTGCACTTTTTTTTTTTTTTTTTACACAGGATGTGATATTTCCGTACGTGCTGAGAGAAGGTGATATGAATTATCTGATATCAACAGTACACAGGGCAAATACATTTGAGGTGCGTATGTTGCCTTTGGGTGATGCTCGTATTTTCCACATTTAGAGTGAGCAAGGCATAACTGTAGAGGAGTGATTTAACACCAAAATGCCCTGGAAAGTTATGTCACAACCCTATGGTCACAACAAAGAATGACCCTTAGCATTAATGTGTCAACTAGGTTAAAATATGGCTTGAGAATTTTAGTTATCTGAAAAAATAATGCCTATCATTATACTTAAAAATACGACAAAACGTCAAGCCTCTTGTTGAAACGTGGCAGACATTGTCAGCCTTGAAGTATCTTCATATGATTTTTTGAAGCCTTATTTTCGTTAAATGTGGACCTACGTTATTACATGTGCAAACATCAGTTAACGGTTTGAGAACCTGGTATTTCCATTGGGGTCGAAGGCAGCAACGTCTTGAACGCTGTTTGTGTAAGCGCCCGGGGTAATGGCTATCAGGCTTGTCTATTTCCTTGCTATTTCTTACGGCCTACCAAAGCAACACACGCTCTTTGATTCTGTGCTTAAAGTGAAGAAAATGGGACTTCGAGTCTTCGATATGAGCGACAAAGAGGATTTTCATCGTAACCTTAGAGAGAAATATCTGCCTGACAATCAAAGACCAGGGTGGAGATGTCAAACATAACGTTCATGTGGGTTTCGCGGGACTTCTGCTCCGCGCATGCGTTGTACATTGAGTTTGGCGCGCGGGACTATCCAAGGAAGTCTGAACACAGCTACGTGAGCTGCTATCCCTCTATCACAGTGTCAGAAACTTTTCGGGTTTAATTTTAATAACTTATTTGCAAGGCTGTACCATGTGGAACCAGGGTAAGTGCAGTGTAAACACTGCTGGGCTCAATACGTAGAAATGTCGTCTTGTTTACATTGTCTGGCTGCGGCTAACGTTAGCTTGAATGCTGGGTTTGAGTGCGTCCTTGTTGTTGAATTTCTCTTAGAGGGCTATTTGAAAAAGACCGTCGTCATCCCGACTCTGTTCTTTTTTGTACTTTCAGGAGGATACAGTGCAACGGGTACAGTCGGAGGAGGGTACACTCAGTCTCCAGGAGGATTCGCATCACCATCCCTTTCCCAGGGAGGAGAGAAGAAAGGGGTTTGTATTACAGTCCAAAAACACTACAACACTAGAGCCTTTTTATTTACAAGAAAGTTCTGAACATTAAACATCAATGAACTTCATACCTTTAATCCCACCTACAGTTTTAGTCTGTCATGATTTAAGCCCCTTTCTTGTATGCACTTGATCATTTTTGTAGTCCCTGAACCAGTGAGAGTGATGGGTTTTCTGTTTGTTTTGCAGAGAGCTCGTGCCAACCAGATCATCCCGTGCACAGTGTCTCAGCTGATGTCTGCATCTCAGGCTGATGAGGCCTTCAGAGTGGGAGAAGTGGAAGTCGCCCAGGTGAGCTACAGCAAAGCAGAGATTAGATTGTGTCATTTTGCTTAGAAGTGCTTCAAAAGATAAATGATTCTTCACATTGTTTGCTGTTTTTGCCTGATCTAATAATAGAACAACTGACAAAGCATCACAGCAACATTATCTGTAAAACACTTAAAAACTTAACAAGTTGCATCAGATCCTTAAAAAGAGCTCAAATTACAAAACGTGAGATATTTGATTGTAAAAAAATTATGTAATAAATAGCACAGCATCAAAATGATACTAGAAACCTTATTGAGTTATAGTTTATTCCATGTATTCAGCTATTGCAATGTGATTAAGCATTTTGAATCCTAAAACTTACATTAGCACATTTCTAAATCAGAGTGCTAAGTGTTGTACCATACAACATTAGAATAAATATTCTGCTGTTTTTGATCCATATATTCTAAGCAACAAATCATCTACTACACTTGACATACAAACCAAACCCCTTTTGTTGATTTTATACATAGTTGTGGCTTCAAAGTATAAAACTTACTGTGAAACAATCATTGTATTTATGTGCGTCTTTGTTGATTTTGCTGTGTGTTAACTGTTATTTTTTTGTGAAAAAGGTAACCATAGTGGGTGTCATCAGAAGCACAGACAAATCCATGACTAACATCCAGTACAAGGTGGATGACATGACGGGTGCTCCCATGGACGTGAAGCAGTGGGTGGACACAGAGGTCAGTGAGGATGCTTCAGATCCTTGTCAACTTATTTTGTTGAAGCCATAACTTTCACTCCTCAACTTCAGCTTCATCATTAGATGAGGGATTCTTCAAACAGGGAGCATGTGCAACCTTTTTGGCCGAGATCGGACTATTAAAATGCATGTAAACAGCTTAGCCGGACCAAATACAGACTGAGCATAGCTTCATTAACACACTTAGATAATGCGGTTGCTATCGGGCTGCAGTTCGATTCGACAGGACTCGGCGGGTCACAATATGCCTCAGTGTTCAGCCAGGAGAGGAAGTAGATGACAATAATAATTAGGTCTCTGGGCTCATACAGTCTATGGCTAAACAAACACCATGGCACATGTATGAATAAAAACATGAAGAGCTACAGCTGCATCCATCTCAGCCATCGTCGTTAGAATGTTTTCTGTTCAGGTGAACCGAAACTAGTTCGATATGCACGCAGCTTTGCTCATCAGTAAAGGAAACAGCGCCACACAGACAAGACTAGACTGCTGCATGCATGTAAATGTACTGACTGTCTTCTGTTTCATGAAGGACCCCAGTGTGGACAGCACTGTCCTGCCTCCAGGCACATATGTCAAAGTCTCTGGCAACCTTCGCTCTTTTCAGGTAAGTTTTTGTCTTTACCCTCTTTTCTTTGACATAAGATTGTTTCACATGTTTTATGTTCTGTTATTGATTTTCAGATGATAGCAGTTACATCACAACAACTCTTCATCCTTGAAATTTTATACATGCAGCACAAAATTTTCCAGATTGATGATGTTTGCAGCGATCTAGCAGTGCCGTAGTTCGATTATGAAGACACTTTTCTGCAGCTTATGATTTTCTTTCACTTCTTGTCCCCGCAGAACCACAGATCCGTTGTGGCGTTCAGCGTCAGGCCCTTGGAGGATATGAACGAAATCACATCACATATGCTGGAGGTCGTGCAAGCTCACATGGTGCTCAACAAATCCCAGTCAATGGTGAGAAGCTTACATATCAGCAGCATTAATCATTACACCATGCACCTTAAAGGACGGGAGTGTTAGAGTAAGAAGCAGTCTTTACATAACATCAGTGAGCTCACAGATGCACATCGTAAAGCGTACATGTAGACAGCGTCTTCAACATAATGTGTGATAACTGTAACCCGAGATTTCAGCGAATGTGGTCTCACACATTCAGGTCAGATGGCTGAAGTGACACTTCTCTGAGTTTCTGTTCTAAGATGTTCTCAGGATGTGACTATGAAATTCGCTGCAACATCATTTTGTTGTTTCTCTTTCAGTCTTCTGCAGGAGGAATGAGCAGTGACATCACACCCATGTCCCGGCCAAACATGGGAAACATAGGAGGAAGCTATTCAGGTGCCATGGATATGGTTAATAATGGGTTAAGCGCAAACCAGAATCAGGTAAAGATCATCATATACTGTACATACTGACCTTACACTATTTAATTTGATCACCACTGTTAAACTCAGCGCCTGCTTGTTTTTTTGCTTTTAACCCTTTAACACCTGAGCGTCAAACGTTTTTGCTTATTTTGACTAAAACGGTGAAAAAACTTCCTGTTAGTATAAACATTGGGGCATTTTTCAGGAATAATTGGAACTTTCAATATCTGGAGTTATTTTCAATTTACTGCATGTTATATGAGAGTCAAACAGTTTAAACCGAAGAAAAACACAATTGGATTTTAGATGTTTAGTAAAGGAAAAACACTGCAATCAAACATTGGCAACAGATTTTACAGGATGAACTTAAACTTTGAATATTAAAAATCATATGTGCTTTAAAATTTATGAGCCTTTTTCTCTTATTTAGTAACAAATAGATAATAAAAAGGTCCATGACAGTATCAGCAGAACCTCCAGCATCCCTGGATGTCTGCTCCTCATCACGAGACAAACTGAAAGTAGAGGAGAAAAATGTTCAGCTGCTCACACACATTGAACAGTACAAACAAGACACAGCACATTATTTTACAGAGGTTTGCACTATTCTAAAATAGCACAATAAATAGATGCTCCGTATTACGCAGTGCGTGACACACTCTTACACACAAATAGTACAAACATGTGCTAACATGCACGGTGCTCCCTCCTAAAAATGTTACTATGATACACATTGTCAACATTAAATTATACACATATTGAACAAGTCCGACTTGGTACGCTGTTCTAAAAAAATCACCATACAATACAAGCATCAATATGCACGTACAATTACACCACAAGGCAAAAACTAGACAGAGAGAGCTCCATTCATCCTATCCAATGTTACCTTTTGTCATGTAAAGTTGCTCCTTCAGTCTCAAAACCATGCAGAAACCCCAGTGGGATAGTTATGATCCAGGAGGATCTTCTTTTTGGCAATTTTTAGAAGAACTCGGCACCGTTTTTTCTGTGCACTCCTGTCATCCAGCTGCCCCGCAGTATGTGTGTATTCCACATATCGGCTGAAAGAGCAACATCTCAACTTTAATGGTCATTCAAAGTGCGCTTACACAAATGTGTAAACTCCGACCAAGCCGCAACCTCAAGTCTGAAAATACGAGGCAATGCGGAAGTGCTAAAGTCTGCTGTTCCTCGTGTGTCCGCTTGAGGCTGGCTCCGGAAGTACCGGAAGTCACGTACACACCAAGCCAAAAAAAGCCGCTTTCACGGCTAAAATTAGCCTATTTACAGCCTGGTACAAAGAATGTCTCCCATCTGAATCGCTAATTTCACTAACGGCACACACTGTACGGGGGGTGAACTTTTTTCTAATTCGTCAGTTTCCAGAATATTAAGCTCGCCAGTTAGAGGCACAGCTCAGATAACGTGACTTAGGAGCGTCCTATGGCTGTTACTGTGGACACTCACAGCACGCCTCATTTCCAATATGGCCGCGCCGGCCGTTTGGCTTCAAAAGTCCGTTTGGCTTCAAAAGTCGGTTTCGGAAACAGATGGGTGACGTCGCGGAGACTACGTCCATTAATTATACAGTCTATGGCTCTGACACATCTGTCGTTAAAGGGTTAAATAATGCGAAAGATGTGGGTACAAGGGCACTTAAGTTGCTCGAGAGCTTGTTAATATTTTCCCATGTTGGAAGCTTTATTGTGACACATGCAGAGCCACTTACATTTACTGTTCTTTGCAGAAGCTGTCGTCCTTCCTCTTTTCTTTACTAGAACTCAGATTTACAGGAATATAGCTTTCAAAGAAAAAGGAAACTTTCTCTAGGTGGCGTTTTTGGTGAAGGGCTGATTCTGTGTTTCAGTTTCACATGATCTGCGTGTAACAACTTTTGTTCCTCTCTCAAGGTGCTGAGTTTGATAAAGAGCTGTCCTGACACGCAGGGCATCAGCATCCAGGAGCTGAAGCAGAGACTGGGCGGCATAAGTCTGCCTGTCATCAAGTAAGAGGAATGATGATGAATGTAAAATAAAATGAACTCTTGTCATGTTTTTAAGTTGGACAGTCGAGTCAGTCACTGAAAACAGGAACTGCTTTCTCTGTGCTGGATAGAAGAGCATTGAAACTTATTCAGGAGATAAACCTGAATTTCAGTTTCGTTTTATTTTACATATGACTCTTAGTCATCTCAGTGTTATACACCTGTTTGATCTCAGATGGCATGAGGAAGCTTATTTCAGCATCACAGTTCTGTGGGTTAAAACTCCTGATTCATTATTAACCTGGTGAAGGAAGTGAAAGCTTTGCTGTTGACGCTGGAGTTTGTGAGTTGATGACACTTTAAAGGACCAATCAGATGTGAGGCCAGCAGTCTGTGTCCAAGGTTTAATGTACTCAGAAACATTAATAATGAATTTTTATTTAGTTCATTTTTAATGTTACTATGTCATTTGTTACACCGTTGTATCATTGGGTCTCTTTTTTTTTACTTTCTTTTAATATAAATTTATTCAGTTTTCTTGTTTTTATGATTCCTCATCCTTGTACCATAGTGCAAAATCACTGTGTAATAAACAACAGGGGGATTTCTTTCCTTGTTCTTTGTAAAAATGTGTATCTAAATTAGTATGCAGCTTATATGATAACAGTGGATGGTTTAATCAAGAATTTATCAGTAGATGAAACGTTTCACCACCAAACTTCCTCTTTGCTCATCCTCACGGTCTTGGTTGTCAACATCATTCTTCTGCAATGTGACTCTTGGAGATAAAAAACTATCTGATGACTTTACGGCAAAAGAAATGCTTTCTGGGTAGCATTTCAAAAGACCTCCGCTCTGATTAGTCCAAACATAGTGAACATCTAGATTTGTAATAAGAAAACAGCTGAAGCAAAAGGAGCAGATTTCAGGGACTGATGATGCTACAGAGTGAATTTGTATCAGAAACGTGCTCACAGGCTGCTTTTGCTCTCTTGCAGGCAAGCAGTGGAATTCCTCAGCAACGAGGGACACATCTTTTCCACCATCGATGAAGACCACTTCAAATCAACAGACAATGACGACTAAAAACCTTCATCTTCTCCTGTTAGTGTCCCGTATTTGTATCGAATAGAACAGGCTCTAAAGCACAGAGCTTTAATTCAAAACCTCTTCTGACTACGTTAATGCTGAGTGAAATCCTGCGAGCCTTCACGGTTGAAGTTCTGTGGTTGATGTTTGCTGAAGAACACATGGTTGAGGTTTGGTGAGACTAATTAAGCTACACATCCTGTATTCCTGTTCTTCTTCTACTTTGCAAGTCCCTGAGGTGTTGCTGTTGGAGAATCCTTTGTAAGCAGTTTGTACTATAACGCTGTATTTCTACCTTTTCTTTTCAAAAACATTGTGTAATTTTAAAGATTTGGAACAAAAAAAAGCACTCACTTTATTATTGTTTGTGTGCCTAACTTCTGCCAGAATTAAAAGATGTTGAAAATGGTCAAAACTATTTGTCGGAGTCATGTTTCACAAAATAAAAATATTCAAGCTTTCTAAATTTTATACATTTATCAAACCTTTATTGCAGACACTCATTATAGTCCCGTTTCCAAAAACATAAAAAGCATTAAGTGCAAATTCATCAAGTTTTTAATAGCTGATATTCAGTGACATTTACGCCTTCTGCAGTGAAACCACAAGCAGAAGTTTGCAAGTTTAGTCTGACAGTCACCGTTTCATGTTTGTCTTAACTTGTGAAAAAAAACAGGTGTTACTTGGTATGACATTCACAAGGACAAAACAGGCCTTTTTTTGTTCTTCATCTCTTAAGGTCTATCTTTGAATAAAATGACCTATTTTTTCACAAAGAAGCTCTGATACCTTTAATTAAACCATCAGTAAATTCTTCTTGCTGCACAGGACATAAATGTAAAGCAATGTCGTGTATTCTTCCCTCGAGAAAAACTAAAAATGAAAACGAGATCTGATACGATGTACAGCAATTTGTGTTTTCTCAGTTCATCAGTTTGTATCGCCGGCAGAGACAACTTCTGCATTAGGGTCCATGCCAGTGTGAGAAGTGTTGCTTTTGTTCTCTTTGTGGTGACAGCTGTTGCATTTCAGAAAAACCTAATTTAAGCCATCTGAGTTTGCATGCATACCATGAGTTTAAAATAATACACGGAAGTGGTTCATCTAAATTTCAGGCTGCCTAGTATGAGAAAAAGATCTTGATACAAAGCAACACGTTAAAGCCACCAAAACTACCACAATTTGATCTACTTCCTGCAGAACAGTTTGAATAAGTCTAAAACTTAACCACGGTGTATTCACACCCCAAATACAACAAAAGAAGCTCCATTAGAGTACACAGAACAGCTACAGCCTAATAAGAGATGATTTCACTTTAAATTAACTGGTTAAACCAGTGAAGACTGAGAGGCAGACAAGTGACGTGTGAGAATAAGTATAATAAACTGAAACCAGTCCTCTACTTGGTCACTAAAAGCATTACGGCATCTATAAATATCTTAAAGGTGCTCACAGAAGCAGGATCGTTCAGCATTTCAAATATCAAAGTTAATCCATAACTAATTGCAAGCATAAATATATATATCATAATGAGGTTCACCCAAGTATTCTGAATGATGTGAACAGTTAGCTTGGTCTGCGTTTGGTCTGACGTCCTGATGTGACGTTTTGCTGCTGCAGAGCAGCTTCATTTGTTAGTAGAATATAACACTCTCCTGTGCTGTCTTCATCATGTCCATCAAAGTCTCGTCCACTGTTTCGTAGTCGTGATCGCTGTCCATGTCTGCTTCTACTTCAGGCAGCGGTGCTGTGGAGAGCGGGGAGGGGTTAAGGGTTTTTCCATTAGTAATAATGTTTTATTTTTAGCTGTCATCAAATTTTATTAAAGGGCAAAAAATAAACATTCAATACATGTTAGACTTCTGGGAGACAAACCCTGATTTAGATGTCTCTTATGTCAAAAACTATTTTTCATCTAAGGGATAATCAGCTGGTGAGTCAGAACACCAGCTGATGAGGAAAATCGTTTGTCAAACTCCACTGCATGTTCATAATATCATAACATCATACCCCGTAGTGTTACTTTTTGCTTCATGTCAAAAATAACAGATGATGATGGACCAATCACTGTGGAGCATTCAACAGGGAAAAATAACCCTTGTTGCTGGGTTACCTCTTTCTTGCAAACCAAAACAAGTGGGTTTTATTCCCTAAAAAGTTTTGTAAACATTTAAAGTTCTCCTTTGTTTAAATAAATTTGGGTTTTTGTCTGTTTTTTTTTTTTTTTTTCATTTTTCACATCTGTTTCAACACTTTTAAATATCTTGTCGTGACATAGATTTTCTTCTACATATGCAATGCAATGTTCACTCCTCCAAACATTACAAGGTTACCTGTGGGGTACCTCAAGGATCAATTCAAGGATACAATCCAGTTTTTCTACAATTCTACAATTTCATTTAGCAGACGCTTTTTTCCAAAGCGACATACAAACGAGCAATTTTTGGGGTTCAGTGTCTTGCTCAAGGACACTTCGATGTGACTGCAGGAGCTGGGAATCGAACCCTCGACCTTCCGGTTAAGAGACGACAACTCTACCACTGATCCACAGTCGCCCAGTTTTTGCACACTAACCCTGGAGGGGTGTCAGGTGACACAGCATCATATTCCACTGCTATGCTGATGACTCAACTCTATCTGATCAGGTCGTCACCATGATGACCATGATGACACCAGGCTGACTGACTCACTTTTTATCTGTATTTTAGATCTCCACCTTTTTCCTGACTACCCATAGTTCATCGCGATTGCTGGTTTTGCTCTTCCGGTTAAGGTTAAGTTAATGTCGCCATGGAGACCACAAAGCTGACGATGTTAGCTCAGCTGTCATAATTGCCCTAAAAACCGGCTTTTAAAAGCAAGAAAGTGCCAAAATTAACAAAAAATCGGAGTTGGAGTCATGCGAAAAAAGTTTACACTGAGCCCTGTTTAGCATTATTGAATTCACACCAGTTATTTTGAGCTACCAGAAGCAACTGAAAGTAACGGTAGGTGGAAGGCAACACCCATGGACTTCTGAAGAAACAGATGGATTAAAGCCTGGATGCCACAAAACTTTTACAGCTCAAACAGGACAAGACAGAAATACTTCTCAGTGGTTCCAAATCTCAGATACAGAAGCTAGCTTCTATGCTAAATATACCTGGACCCTAGAAAGAAGCAAGAAATCAGTGTGTTTCATTTGTTTCTGGTTTTAACTTTAAACCACATGGATGCTAAATCACTAAACAGCTTTTAATAAATCAAAGAACATTTCCAAAATGAGGCAATTTGTCTCTTTAAGTAACAAAAAGAGACTAAGGCATGCTTACGATTAGCAAGCTAGGCTGCACTTGATGCGCCTTTTTCTGGTCTGCCATAAACGCAACAAACCATATATACCAATAATGAAGAAGTTCTGATAAAAAACAGAAGGAGAGCGTATGCTGGCTGTCACTACACTTCCTGCCTGTTATTTTTTTATATTGATTTTAAATTTTTTTATTACTTTATATGACACTACACGCCCTTGCACCAGACCCCATCTCAGAGATGTTTTTTGTTTTATGAATCAGGAAGGCCTGTCAGGTCTCTCTCTTTCAGCTGTTTCACAGAGCAGAACATTAACGCTAGTGATACTTTCTTCCATTACCCTCTGAGTGCTGGAAGACACTTTGAATTGCATTTGAAAGTTTGAAATCTCTTTTGGCTGAGTGTGAATGGGCGGATGTTTTTCTTTCACTGGTCTTTTCATGACAAAAATACAGAAATCTAGAATAAAACATCAATGTCTCAGATGTTGCCAGTGTGGTGGAAACCTGTGCGATTCACCTTTTTTCCTTGACTCCTCTCTTTGCACGTAGGTGTTTGGCAGAGCCTTTCCCGTTTGCACATCAGATCCAAAATGCTTTCTTGGTACAACTGGAGGAGGCTGATCATCTTTGTCAGCCTGTAATGGAAAAGAGAGAATGAAACTTTTTTTTTCATTGAAGTGATGTCTTGTTTTACCACAAGAAAAGAGGAAGCACTTCGCTTTGCATAGTCTGAATTTGACCATTTTGAGATTTCCTGAAAGTCAGACCATGAGTGGTTTTTGTTGTGTCTCACAAAGAAACAAGAGATGCATGATGTATAGAAGACGGATAAGAACAAACCACAATTAGACTCTGAGTTGCTATGTGGGAGTGGAACATACAAGAGGCAGACTTACTGGAGGCAGGGGAGCCGGGGGTCGTTTTTTGTTATTCAAAGTCAAATCTGCCAACTCTTTGGTTAGCGTGCTCTTGTTTGAGCGATGTTTGGATTTGCCTTCCTTGGATGACTTCCTTGAGGCTTTTGATGTTTTTTTCAAAGTCTCTGAAGACATGTTTCGTTTTGGTGGCCGAGGTGGAGGTGCCCCACCTGAATCTTCCTGTTTTTGAAATTCATAAAAGAAAGTGTCTGTCATTTCTGTTACTCTGTCCACGTGACACTTCGGTGGTTGGCTGCGGGGCCATGGCAGGGGGTCTTTGGTGAATGTAACTGACATAGAAAGCCACCTGGTGGGGATTTCGAAACAGAGGTCTGGAGTGTGTAGGAAGCTGGCCTGGATGATGGGTTCTAACATAGCAGCTTCTATTCTGAGACATGCAAACCCAGCTAACGGATCAGTCTCAAGCTCAGTATCACGGCTCACAACTTTAACATCCAACGGCAAACCAAACTCCTTCCCCAGGTCTTTAAGTCTGTACTTCTTGTTATCACCAAGCACCTCCACAAAGTGACCCTGCATGTAGAGAGGCAGGAAAATCTCCTCTCTTTCCTCCTGCTTGACCTCCTCTTCATCATCCTCATCACCATCATCATCTGGCTCCTGGAGGCGCTGACACAACAGAGCCTCGACCGACTGCTTCGTTTTGTTACTGCTGTCACAAGGCAACTCCATCCTCTCACAGCGTATGACCTCCAGCTGTTCCCCCACACTGAGAGCAGGCAGACCCTCCTCCTCCACCTCCTCAACGTTCCTCGTTACGCTGACCTTTAGCCCCGGCGCCTGGATTGAGGCGACATAAAGCTGGTATGCTGAGTTAAACTCCCTGGGCCGCCTTCGAAATCGGCCTCCATATTGCTGCGACACCAGGAAGAATTGCTGCGTCTTCTTGCTCTTCATACTGGACAACAAAGCCATGGCTGAGGTTCCTGTCTTGTGGAAAATCAGCTGCTTGCCCTTACTGACTTCTGGCAGCCAGCTGCACTTGAACAGAGAGCGGTTATCTGGACTTTCTAGTATCTCCACAACGGTTGGAAAAGATCCTTCTGGCTGGGATAGGACTTCTGTCAGGCTGAGGGGGGTCACAAAGTCCACATCCTTACACAGCTCAGTAACATCAACCACATCCACTTCTAAACTGGAGGGAAACTTCAGTACGTTCTTTCTCACTGCAAGAAAAAGAAGAAACTGTTATAGAAGCACCAACATGGTGTTAAATTGACTCTTTATCTCACATTTCCTCTCATCTTCTGACCATGCAAAGTGCTTTTACATCACATCACATTTGCCCTTTAGGCTGTTAAGATAAGCGCCCATCAGTTTTGACTAATCCCATTCTCACACTGATGGCATAACATCATCTTTTGTTTGTGGTAGAGTGGACATCAGGACCTGGGATTGGCTGTTTTCCAAACTAACTTCTACATACAACATGTGAATTTAGCATGTAGCAGGCACTGCCTACTTCTTTTAAGTTATACTTTATAGTATGACTGTTCTGTTGGGTCTGTTTTGTAGTATACTACACTAATTTTCAGTTTTGGAAAATGGAACTACAGTTGATGGATTTTTTTTTTTACTTTATTGTAAAATGTTAATCAAAATAAATAGAATTAGCAAGGGAAAGAACAGTTATTATATTTTGGTGAATAGTTCTTTCAAGTGATTGTATATTTTTTGTGTTTTTGGTCCTTTTATTATAGTTTCAGGCACATTTTAAATTAAAGAAAAAACAAACCCAGGGAGAGATTTCAGGGCCTTTTTTTCTCAGTAAGAAGGTTGAAAAGGCTTTAAAATTATGCCACAGCAGAGTCACTCAAAGTGGAATTCACCCAAACCTGATTGTCACCCACATAGACGAACAGTATTAACACTGTGCATTGTGGGAAACAGAATGTCAGGTAGACTGGTTTGAAGCATGCTGAGAAATTTTCCTGGATAAGAAGGACATCCAGGATTTTTTGGAATACTGCAGATTTTGCAAGCTTTCATATACTGCCTACTACATGCTGAATTTCAGCCAAATCAGTAGACACTACTTGTCTAGTAGTTGGTATGGAAAACGGCCATTGAATTTCTGACCTCTCAACTCTTCCGCTGAGCCACAGCTGCATAGTAAATACAGTGATTTTCACTGTGTTATTAATGAGACAAAGAGCTGGGGTGCTAAACTAAAATAAAAGTACTCAAAATCACTTAGTCCTGACCCAAAGTACACAATATGAGCAAAAACTGTCAGTACTTCAAGTTCATAACTTTAAAAACAAAAAAAAGTTGAGTTTTACTCTGTTGTATATGTAAAAGTTCTCCTTGGAAAAAAAAAACATGCAAAAGGAAAAATTACTTTTGACGTACTTTCTGCATTCAGGAATCTTACTAAAAGTTCCTGTGAGGAGTTTGGTGGCTGTGAAATAAAGTGAATCCAGCACTGTGACCTCTTGATGCAGAATCCCCACAACATGTCTATTAATTTACATTTCCCATATGTTTTGCTAATTATACTCAGTGAGTGGTACATTTAACTGTTAAAAATCGACAGGACGAAATTTTGTATTTAAAAATGTGTGCAGGACAAAATCAGTAAAGAAAAGAAAGGTACTATATTGTCCAACTAGACAATTTCCACGGAAATCGTGAGAGGGGCTCGGGACGCATGCCGGCTGGCATACTAAATATACTTCCTGATATACTTTGTAATGTGTCCTCTCCCTAATTGTCCCTTAATCACAATCATAAACGCACACATGTACACATAGGCGGTCTACGCTTTCCTTTAACTGAGTCACGTCCTGTGGTGGTGTACTATCAGCCCGAAGTGCAATAATTGATTGATTGGTTATTGATTTTAGCATTTTGACACAAATCAGATTTCAAGCAAGAATATAGCTCATTTTTAAAAATTTGAAGGGCTTTTATTTTGAAATGCTACATCAGAATGAGCTGATATTAAATGAGTGACATCCTGGGGTGGTGTACTATCAGTCGGACGTGGAATAATTGATTGATTATTGGTTTTAGCCTTTTTATGCTAATCTGAAATCAGGCAAGACTGTAGCTCAGTATCTGGAATTTAAAGGGCTTTTATTTTGAAATGCTACATCAGAATTGGTTGAAATTAACTGAGTCGCATCCTGAGGTAGACCTCTACCAGCCTGAATTGGAATCACTGATTGATTATTTATTTAAGACTTTTCATGCTAATCTGAATTCAGGCAAGACTTTTGCTCAGTTTCAAGAATTTGAAAGGCTTTTATTTTGAAATGTTAAATCAGAATCAGCTGATATTGATTGAGTGACATCCTGGCGTGGTGTACTATCAGCCTGAAGTGGAATCATTGATTAATTTTTGGTTTTAGCCTTTTTACACAAATCAGACTTCAGGCAAGAACATACCTCAGTTTTAAGAATTTGAAGAGCTTTTATTTTGAAATGCTACATCAGAATTGGTTGAAATTAACTGGGTCACATCCTGAGGTAGACCTCTATCAGCCTGAATTGGAATCACTGATTGATTATTTATGTAAGTCTTTCATGCTAATCTGAATTCAGGCAAGACTTTTGCTCAGTTTCAAGAATTTGAAAGGCTTTTATTTTGAAATGTTACATCAGAATCAGCTGATATTGAATGAGTGACATCCTGGGATGGTTCACTATCAGCCTGATGTGAAATCATTGATTGATTATTGATTTTAGGCTTTTCACACAAATCAGACTTTAGGCAAGAACATAGCTCAGTTTTGAGAATTTGAGGAGCTTTTATTTTGAAATGCTAGATCAGAATTTGTTGATATTGACTGGGTGATTCCCTGAGGTGGTGTACTATCAGCCTGTGGTGGAATCATTGATTGAATATTTATTCAAGCCTTTTTATCCTAATCTGAAATCAGACTATAGCTCAGTTTCTGGAATTTAATGGGCTTTTATTTTGAAATGCTACATCAGTCTTGGTTCAAATTCATTTCTTCACATCCTGAGGTGATGTACTATCTTCCTGAAGTGGAATCATTGATCGATTATTGGTTTTAGCCTTTTTACACAAATCAGACTTCAGGCAATAATACACCTCAGTTTTAAGAATTTGAAGAGCTTTTATTTTGAAATGCTACACCTGAAACAGCTGATATTAAATGAATGACATCCTGGCGTGGTGTACTATCAGCCTGAAGTGGAATCATTGATTGATTATTGATTTTAGCCTTTTTACACAAATCAGATTTCAAGCAAGAATATAGCTCATTTTTAATGATTTGAAAGGCTTTTATTTTGAAATGTTACATCAGCATTGGTTGAAATTAACTGAATTGCATCCTGAGGTGGTGTACTATTAGCCTGAAGTGGAATCATTGATTGATTATTGGTTTTAGCCTTTTCATGCTAATCGGAAATCAGGCAAGATTATAGCTCAGATTCTGGAATTTAAAGGGCTTTTATTTTGAAATGCTACATAAGAATAAGCTGATATTGAGTATGTCTTTAAATTTTAACCAGGATTTAGAGCAAATTATCTCTGTATTATTTGGGTCAAAAATTTGCCCACACGGCCGAGTTGAAAATGAGTGATCCTTTTCTGGAAAACCCCAGAGATTCAAAATGGAGTTTCTAGTGAAAAAACTCAAAACTTTGTGTTGCTTTACCTTTGTTTTCTCAAAAACTGTTGAAGATAGCAGAATGCCCCTAGAAATTTAAGCTGTGGACAGATGTGTCAAGATTTTGAAGCAAGAATGATGTCTCTAGCTGAAAGTATGGCGAGGCAGGAGCAGTGGCAAATAGTGTGTTTTTTTGGTGTTCTCGGGAAGCCTCCCTATTCATTGTCTATAGGACTTTTTCGTCGGTTTTTCAGGGGTTTTTTTCGGCCAAAAAACACCGAAATTCTTAGAAAAGTCATAGCACACCGTTCTGGACCGAGCCGCACGTTTTGATATCTAATTTGTTGGGGTTTTCTTAAAGCTCTGGGAGGAGAAGCGGTCCAAAGTTTTGTCCTTATGAGTCATCTTTCATGTAGAGCTGCGTGGTTTCCATGACGATTTAACTGAGAGCAGCTGTGGAGATCAAGGGACACCTCTTTGTGACAGCTGTTCTCTGCTGTTTTTTGGGATGAGGCATGTGTCCGAACAAATGCTCGCTGTGGCCAAACCGTTATAGCTATCAGAAAAACGAGCACACCGTGAAAATCCAGACGGGCGGAGGAATCCGTCAATGTGCAGTTTATATTTGTAGGGTCAAGAATTTGCCCTCACGGCCGAGTTGAAAATGAGTGACCCTTTTCTGAAAAACCCGAGAGATTCATAATGAAAGTAAATACAGAGAGGTGGTCAGGTTTGGCTGACAGTTGGCCCTTTCCTGACTAAGAGCTCCATCCTTTGACTTCAAAGGCTGCTTTGACAGAAGCGCAACGGACATACCTACGTTTTGATGTAATTTTTATGACCGTGGAGTGAAATTTGTGGTCCCACGAGACATTTGTTTGGGAAATTCCTTGTGTGTCATGAGCTGCAGCTCCCACTCTAACTGATGATGTCACGCACTCAGAGAGCTGAGTTTTAGTGAAAAAACTCAAAACTTTGTGTTGCTTTACCTTTGTTTTCTCAAAAACTATTGAAGACAGCAGAATGCCCCTTGAAACTTAAGCCGTGGAAAGATGTGTCAACGTTTTGAAGCAAGAATGACGTCTCTAGCTGAAAGTATGGCGAGGCAGGAGCCGTGTGAAAAAGTGTGTTTTTTTGGTGTTCTCGGGGAGCCTTCCCATTCATTCTTAATGGGACTGTTTCGTCGGTTTTTCTGGGTTTTTTCGGCCAAAAATAGCCGAAATTCTTAGAAAAGTCATAGCACACCATTCTGGACCGAGCCGCACGTTTTGATATATAATTTGTTGGGGTTTTCTCAAAGCTCTGGGAGGAGAAGCGGTCCAAAATTTTGTCCGGAAGATGAAAAAGAAAAAGAAAAAGAAAAAAGATGCGAACGGAAGAACAATAGTGGCTCGTGGCTTCGCCACGAGCCACTCTCCCCCATAGCTTTGCTATGGGGGAGAGTGGCTCATGCGAAGCCCGAGCCCCTAACTATAAGTCCCTTAGAGGTGCTTTAATGAAAAATCTGAAAAAAAGCATTAATGAACTTTTTTTCAGTGATGCCATTATTGGTCAAGATGTTGTTACTTTTCAACACTGAGGATGCTTTTCAACGCCTCACAGGCTATTTTCGCTGCTTGCTGTTAACCATGTTTTCTGACACCTACCCCACAGTAATGGTTTTAGATACTAATACAACTACACAGAAATAGTAATCATATCTTTCTGCCGATGGCCTTGTTTGCTGTTGTAAAGTGTATTGAGTTCAGTCTGTTTGAAAACCAGCAAAAACGAACTCACAGTAGCTTCATTCTACACAAATAAAGTATTAGGAATATGATTATTAGTTGCCTTAGTGGAAATATTTCCCTCTTCAGAATAATGACATAATAATCAACATAACTCAAGGATAATTAAGTATTACAATGTTGTATTTAAGTGCAGTACTTGTTGCATGTATAAGATGCCTATTTTCCCTGTTGTTTACAAAAAAATACATTAATTCTGTTCAAGAGGTCAACTATTGGTAGACATGTTTTTAACAGTAAGGTTCATATAACTTAAATCATTTAAAGATACTAATTTAAAAGATGTTCATTCTTACAATTCATGATGGCGTGCACCTCATATATGGGACTGAGGACGAGGGGCCGTTCACACATGGTGGTGTTAACGAACTGGAACCTTCTGCTGCGCAGGCAGGACGAGGACATGATCTCCTGTAGGGTGAAGCGCTCCTCGCTCTCACACTCTCTGAACTCTCCTTGAGTGGAGAGGGGAATATACACTTCTGCAGAGGCGTCCTGCTGCCCTTGAACATGGCAGCGCACTTGATCCTCCTTGCCCTCACGCCGCCAGATGGAGAGCACCGTCAAAGCCTTCCCAGCACCCAGTGTGAAATCACCGATGGTCATCCTGGAGCTGCAGGTGAAAGTGAAAGGGAGGCTGGATTCGAGGCCCACAGGCCTCAGGCTCATCATCTCCTCCATTGAACTGTACGACATCTTCTCTGGGACAACTTTGAACAAGCCTGAGAGACAGAAAAAAGTATTAGCGATCAGCTATGAAACGGAACCTGTTCTTGGGAGAATCATATATACGGTTCTTACTGACCTTTATGGTTAATGGGGAGCTCAAACTTCTCATTGTTGCTCACATCTTCACAGCAAACAGATATGAGTTCAGTGTCAAGGACCTTTATTAGATCCCCAGTAGAAAAGCACACCTCACTCCCAGAAAGTTCATATATAGACCCTAAAACATAAAGGATAAATAATGAAATATAAGAATGAACAGATGAAAGAAGCATGAGCAAAACTTTTTGACTGCAACACTAAAGTACCCAACTTTGAAATATTTCTGAATTTCAAAGTTGATACTGAATGCCTTTGACTAAAAGATTTTTGTTCTCCTACCTGGCCCAGAGAACCTCTTTTTTGTTAAGGTTTAGGAGGAAATGTGAATTATTTGAGTGCAGTGACTACAAAGACCCAAAACAGAAGCGCTGACATGTGCAAACTGCAGCAATCTGGACTAAATAGTTTATCCCTTCTCCTTTTTCCCCAGTTGATAAAACAAAGGCTTACCCTGGAAATACACCCCGGAGCAAACTTGTAGAATCTTTGGCAGACAAGAGTTGTCCAATGAAGCGATATGCTGTTGAAGCGGCAAAGCAGTCATGTCTGCCATCACCGCTGCCTCTCTGTGCTGTGAGCAAAGATGAAGGCAGACAGCAAGTGACAAGAGCAGTGAAAAAAAGGGTGATGTGTTCGCAGTCAGAAACCACAAAAGCAAATAAGGAAGTTACAGGAGCCTTTGCACAATGCTTGCATTCACAGACTTAGGCCTTTTGATATGACTTAAGCTGTTACAGTTGAGCTGTGAAAGGAAAGCTGAATAATTAATTGATTGCTGTATACAACTTTGATTTGAGACCAACTAAAGAAAAACATGTAGGACCTCAAATACTGCAAAAAATATCTTCCTTAGTGATAAAAAAATATATATACTTTTTGGGAAACAATACAGGCTTTTAAGTCAGATTGACTGGAAGGATGGGAATTTCACCCATTCAGGCTGGAACAGGCACCAGTAGACACCATAACCTCCTTTACTTTGAAGAAACTGATGTTCCGATGCCGCTCAAAACATCAGTCTTGTGGAAGATATTTCCCCCCTGTTCTTTCATGTTACTGCGGAATGCACCAAGTTTAAAAAAAAAAAAAAAAAAAAAAAAAAAAAAAGCTCCCTCACTTCCTTTTGTTGGTCAGAACTGTGAAGAATCCTCCCACCTCTCTGACACACTGAGGAACCCCCTCACAGCTCACAGCAAACCCCACAGCACTTTACAAGTTAACCCTACAACTGCGTCACTAATCAGCCTTGTCCATAATTTCACCCACTTTTTCCATTTAGCCTTTTATCAGATACCACCTTGGTAAATCCCTTAAGTCTAGAGAAGAAGTAGGAGTGTGCTATTCTCGGGGAAACAGGCAAGACACAAAAGACTTCTGTCTCATCAACACCCGCATGTGGGAAAACTCGAGCAAAAGCTTTAATCCATCCGTTTGTGATCATAAGTGAAGGTTTTTGAAAATATTGTAACTGAGCTCAGGAGAAAGAATACTTCACACCTATGGGAGCTGCACGCGCGAGATGATGAATAAAGATTCGCTTAAGTGTCTGTTGGTGTTTTGTGTCTGCGCCGACCTTAAACGTACTGACAGTCACTGCTCAATATTAATTGCTTAATCATGCTCAGTGAGGGTTTTTTTTCTTATTACGGATCAAAAAACGCATCTGTAATTAACAGACTCCCAGTGAAGACCTTCAGCAACAACCTTAACCAACTTTACCGTCAATCAGCGGTGATCAAGCAATTAATCTTGAGCAGTGACTGCCATAATATTTGAGTTCATCGGGAGTTCATCATCTCGCGCGTGCAACTCCCTGCAGGTTCTCTTGACAGAGAAGCTGCTCCATCTACAACTTACAAGCAACAATACATTGAACGAATGATAGACGGATTTGTAACTTCCGCAAGTCTTTAAGTTCTGTTGTCATATTTCCCACCGCCATGTTTCACTTGATTGGGATTGATTATGCACCAGCGCACAACGACATTCCTACTGCGCGCATTTTTCCTTTGCTTTTAAAGTTATATTAAAAAGCATTAATTAAAATAAATAAATAAATAAATAAGTCATTAAATCAGTCGATAAAGTGCACATAAAAAGCTATACAAAAACACTTTAAAATAATTTGAATTATTTATCTTAATATTTACAGTTTTATTAGCCTTTTCTTTTATGGATTTATTTTTGGATTGATACTTTCTTTATTTTATTTGTAAGCATATTTCTTCTTATTTCTTATATCTGTCTTTTTTATTTCTACTTTTATTAGCCCTTGTTTTATTTATTCATAATTTTTCCACTTTTATTTTCTTATTCTTTTATAGATTTACTTTTGTAATTTGGCACTCTCACTACTTCATAGAGGACCTCTAGTGTTTATTTAGGGCACAGAAATATGTGCTGTTCATTTGATAAAGACTTCTCAATTTATTTAAATTATTGTGCTATGGATTTCAGGACTTCAACTCCTAACAACCCAAAGCGACGTTTACCCAGCATGCAGCTCGGCGTTGATAAAATGAGGCAAGATGGCGACTAAAGTAAGCAAAGAGGGTCCTCCTCCTTTTGATTGTCCATCATGGTGAGTAAATACACATGCTAAAGTTGCTTAAAATGTTTGAAATACACTATTAACTGCACGTGAGCAGTGTAGCGTGCACGCATTCATGTAACACACGTGTAGTGAGGGAGAAGCGCGAGGCGAACGCAGCTAATACTGGCAACCGAGCAAGCTAGTATGCTAACCCCACAAATGCCCGCATAAAGGGATACATGAGATTGTTTTCTAACGAGATGTGTCACATATATTTGCTTTAGAGTGTCTTTTAAATACAAGAGACAACCAGTGGTGAAAATAAATGATCACTTTTCGAACCACAGCGTTGTGATGTGATATATTACAATTCTTCTGCAGAGGATGATGACCGCCGTAAGCATTTCAATGAGCTAGCTGAAATAAAGGATGTTTAGTTTCCTGTTGAAGTGTTTCCAAGTTAAATATTTAGAACATGAGTTTAAATATTACGGGCTTGCATAAAAGCTGAAATGGTGATTGTTCAAACCACCGAAAACCATCACAACTTGTTTTTCAGGGCTGGCAAACCGCCCCCAGGGCTCCATCTAGACGTGATGAAGGGAGACAAACTAATCGAGGTAAAGCACTGAAAGGTCATTTTGTCCTGCTGTTGATGACTGATGTGAAAGTTGGAGGAGTTTGAAAGCACCAGATACGAGCCTGACAGTCCACTTTGTCCCAGGTGTTTTGCACACTGGGGTTGTCAATGGCTGCATGGCTTCAAACGGTGCGAGAGCAGTTTTAGCCCTGAGATTTAAGCTTTTCAGTGGGGAGCAGCACTGTAAAGTTATGACTCAAAGGCACAGATGCTTTGTATACTAACTGCTCACCTCTGATTCATTCCTCTTTTCTCATCTTGATATTTGACTTAAACTTTCTCTTGCTCCAGAAACTGATTATAGATGAAAAGAAGTATTACCTGTTTGGAAGAAACCCAGATTGGTGTGACTTCACCATCGACCATCAGTCATGCTCACGCGTCCACGCAGCTTTGGTCTACCACAAACACCTGAAGAGGGTCTTTCTTATAGATCTCAACAGCAGTAAGGCATCATTTGAAACATGTATTAAAAAATATACATCATACCACAAGAAAATGATTTTCTCTTGTCACAATCACATACAAGCCATATGCAGTTCAGCTAACATATTAGTTTATCAATAAGTAAATATAGATAGATAAAATAACTTTTAATGAACAAGTCTTCTTTTTTTTTTTCATTTTCAAGCAACAATGGCAAACAGATCTGATTGCAGCTCTGTGATCCAGAGGTGTTTTGTCTTCTACAACACATTTATTAAAATTATTACATTCTTTTGGGTTTTGGCACGTTTGCTGGAGAAAATGTTCTCTACAACAGTTTGTAAACTTTTGCCAACAAAGTTTTGACTACAAATACAAATCTCCTCATTCAGCACATGGTACCTTCCTTGGACACATCCGTCTGGAGGCACACAAGCCTCAGCAGATTCCCATTGACTCCACCATGTCTTTTGGGGCTTCAACGCGGACTTACACCATCAGAGAAAAACCCCAAACCCAAGGCACAGCTGGAACAGGAGACAATAAGACGGGAGATGATGAGGAGCTTAAAGGACTGCTAGGGCTTCCTGAAGAAGAGACAGAGCTGGAGGTACATGTTGTGTCATGATAAAATGATATCTACAAGCCCTCAAACAGAGGGTCAGAAAACTTGTCCCACTCATTAGTTTTATTAGCTGACATGATTACACGATTATGTTTTAGATCCTGAAGCTTTTGTAGTTGTTATATTTACTAATCCCATGCTCAATTAATCTGTTATTTTCTTCTCACTCTGATTTTTTTTCTGTTGTGAAATACAAATGCCCTTATCAATTTCTGCTACATTACAATCCCTTTACCTTCTACCCAGAACCTGACAGAGTTCAACACAGCCCACAACAAGAGGATCTCCATGCTGACCATTGAGGAGGGCAACCTGGAAATCCAGAGGCCGAAGAGGAAACGGAGGAACTCCAGGGTAACGTTCAATGAGGAGGACTCCATCATTAATCCAGGTACAAACCAAAGTGAAATACAAATAAGAACCTATTCCATAAAGAAAAACATTTTTGATCCACCACTGAAAACTTTCTTCTGCTCATTGTAAAGAATTTCTGAATTACAAGATGCAACTATCCAGAAAACAACTGAGTTTTGACTGCAGCTACTTTGCAAGTGTTCTCCTACTTTTAAGATCTGAGTGTTGGGCTGATTACCCATGTTGTGTCTGTTACAGAGGTGACTTTGAGTTCAGTAAAGCATTTTCAAAATGCAGCACATGAGACGTGTCGGATAGAATATTGTCTGCAAGCCTGCAAGTCTTCCGGGGTTGTAGGTGCAGCCATACCAATGATTTTTCCTGCTGTTTTTATCAGATTCAGTATCTTGATTTTTTATTTAACAGTTAAGTTGCCAAACCTGCTAATGATGCCATCCCCTAACACAGACTCGATTGTTGCTTTGTAGAGAATCAACATAATGTTTCTCTAAAGGTGCATTTATGGTACAGTTCAGTTATTTTGGGACCTGTCCCTGTTTCACAAAATGCGTGCCATACCGAGATGAACCGAACTGAACTGCTTGGTGGAAAAGAGGGCTTTACACTTCAGTATTTTCTGCCTGAGAGCGCTGCGCAGGCAGAGCATGTTTTCTGTTTTGATCTGAGAGAAGGAGCAGCCTGGGTCTTTTGCATCATGACACATGCGACTCAACATCTTGACACGGAGGTAGATCAGAATAATTCTTTTGGCCCAGTACAGCACTTGTATAAATAAATATTATAAATATTAATGGTCTGCAGAACAAGATGAGCGAAACCTGGACATTTTGGGGAATTAAAAAAAAAAAAAACATCCTGGACATAATTTAACAACCAAAAAGGAGGACATGTCCGGGCAAAAGAGATGGATGGTCACCCTAAGTACAGTTATAGACGTGGGTTTGCAATACGCCGACCCAGTTTGGGAATGGACACGGAGTGTGAAAAAGCCTAAAGCCACATGCGCTCTCTCTTGTGTCTCATTTTTGTGTCACGTTTGTGCAGAAAACATAATCAGCTCTTAAGACTCGAACATAATGTGTGGCTCTTTGTTAAGCACGTCTGCACTCTGAATACAGTTTTAACCCCTGCTTGTAACTTTTACAGAGGATATTGACCCCTCAGTGGGACGCTTTAGGAATATGGTGCAGACTGCTGTCATCCCAATTAAGGTAAGCTTTATTTTTGTCTTTTAGTAACTTATCTGATTCTTTTTCTTAAGCACTGTCCCAACTTGTTTTTACTGAAACAAATCTGCACCGTGACTAGTATGAATATCGTCTTAAAGTGGCTGTCGACTGGTTGTATGACCAACAAAGTTGTAATCAAAATGCTTAATACTCTGATCCCTGCTGCAGAAACGCAGATCAGAGGGCCAAAACAGTCTGGGTCTGGATGACATGAGTTTGAAACGGATCCACGGATACAGCTTGAGCAGTGGTCTCTATGGTGACTTGCCTCCCACCAGTCATGAGAACCAGCCCACAGGAGCCCCAGGTGGTGCTGCAATGCAGGGAGGGCTCCCTCTGCCCTTCCCCAATCCAGCACCAGAGGTGGACCTGGCCCCAGAGGCCCCCCAGCCCCCTGTCACCCTCAACCCCACCCCTGTCACTGCCCCCTACCTACCAGAAACCCACAACGAGCCACGCAAAAAGAAGTACGCCAAAGAGGCTTGGCCGGGAAAGAAACCCACCCCATCACTACTTATCTAACCGGTTTGTTCAAGCCGCTGACTCTCAGGTTACCAGCGGATTCATCAGGGACTGTGACCTGGCAGGGGGCGGAGTTTATGCTTCTCAGTTTCTTTTATTTTATTTTTTATTCATTGTTACTCATTGTCAGCACAGAAAGGCACCACATTATGTCTCTGTGGTTTGTCAACAGGTACATCCTTATGACTAAGTCACGGTTCATTAGTGAAACAGGACACAGAGAAACCTTATTCATTGCAAAATAAACAGGAAAACATGAAAACATGAAAACCTTCTGTATGCATTGATATCTGTGAGCGATGGGCCTTGTGGAAGTCATGGGCCGTTATGTTTTTGACTGCGTGAGGTGTAAAGTTTTTTTGTACTAGACATGTTTTAACAGATTTTTTGTCACTCCAATATTTTGATAATGTTGTCAAACATGACAAAACTAGTTTTTATAAAAGATTTTTCTGTGAGAAGTCTGAAAACTCCAAGACATGAAGTCAGTTTCTATCAAGACACAGGGATGTGATCGAGTCTTTTACTCCCTGGAACATTTCCATACACGTGTAAGACCAATGGGACATTTACCAAAGTGTCTTGTATTCGTCTTAAAGGCCACTAGATGGTGACTTGTGCACAAAGAGTTTTCACTGACAGGCTTCAGGCTCAAAGGTCTAATTCATTTTGACCAGTTAAAGTGACCCTGTTGCTGGCAGAACAGAAATATCATCATTTGGATTCTTCTGCATATAAAAGTAATTTCCCCTGTCTAGGTGGAATACTGACTGTATTTTTCCTCTGATTTTTACAATATGTTTAATTTTAAATATGACCCCCCCCCCCCCCAACACCAATGTATTGTAAATAAAAGGATCTGACAGTTTTCTGTTGGCAGTTAATTGGGCTTTTATTTTGGAGCTATGAAGCAGGACAGCAAATTTACAAATACAAACATTTCTGTTAAATAAACAAAGTGCTAAATGACTGAATTTAGTGTATTCTCATAACCATGTAGTGTGTTAGCTTATACACTTGCAGCAAGGTACAGGTCAGCTTTAAAGAGGCAACCCCCCCCTTAAATTACACATAGGAAGTGCTGGTTGTTGCATAAAATAAAAAGAAAAACAAAACAAAACAAACCTGGTTAAGGAAATGTTGATGAACCACAAGACCACCACAACGGCAACACATGAACTTCAATATAAAAGCAGGTCATTCAGTCAGAAATTATCACTATACACTAACAGTTCCCAGATTGTCTGTTTTGTGTAAGTGAGATCTAAAACCAGTGTGTTACTTTTACAAGCTGTACTGGTGACTTTTCGTCCTTGTGGGCATGTGGATTTGTATTCATATAACTGTAAATAAAAAATGAATTACTTTTGACTCAAAAGTCTCTGAAATGAATCAAGATTTTTCAGCCTAATGAAAGGTTATGAATACAAAGAGTCTTTTGATGGCTTTATAGCCAGCTGCACTTAAGATCCGGTTAAAATATGCTCATGCAGTACAGGTTCATATGATCCCAAAAAATAGATTCATATATTAAAAGCAGATTAAATGAAAGCTCTAAGTGCAATTTACTGCAAACATATTCCAACATTAAAACCTGCTAGAGCAAGAGAAAATGATTGTCAGAGCAAAATTTCCTTTTCTGAACTGTAAACAGCGTCGTTCATCTTTACAGTTTTTTCCTTCACATGTCTGGCTCTACAGGTTTGATCTTGATGTAGATGCCGTTGAGAGAGCGAAGCACCACTCTGGGGAGGAGCTTGGGTTTTTGAGAGGGGTCCTCGATCAGATGGTATTTCTTCAGGGTCAGTGCAGTGGCCACTTTCATCTCATTCATAGCAAAGTTCTGACCGATGCAGTTTCTGAGGAGGGAGACGTATTGCAAAACTATTAAACAATATAACAAATAACGTATAAAAGAATCCGCACCAATGAGCATGCAGTGAGACCGTTATTAGTTTTGAATGTGGACTGAGGTAATCTCAAACAGCCCCACAACCCCCCACTTTATGTGATCCGGCTTCATTACCCTTCTTTCCCCTAAAAGAATCAATTTTTGCATAAATGTCTCTGAATTTGTTCTTACTGCACAAATTTTGTGCAGTAAAGTTTATGATGTAACTTGAACCATGTGCAATAATAAAGGCTTAAGTGAAAGGGGACCAAATTTAAATGAAAGGGAAGATGAATAAACCCTAAAAATACTTATAAATCACTGACAATAATAATGCTACACCAGAGATCAATCCTGTTGAAAAAAATAAATATATCTTAAGTTTGGTTCTCTACACAGAAAGAGCAGTTTTTTCAGGTTGTCCTGAAGTATTTTGGTCTACAGTTCTTCTCTTTTACAGATACATTTACCCAAAAGAGCTCATACACTTCAAAAGCTTTAACTTACTTAAACATTCAGAGGATTTTTCCAAATGGAGCAATAGTTCTGATGAATGAGGCCTTCGCCTTAAAATTATGTTTTCCTTTTTTGTCATGTAAGGCTCAAATATTACCCAAATGGCGGTTCAAAATTTGTATTTATGAGTTTCTGCAGCAGGAGAATGAAAATTCCACTCTCTAACCCCAACACAGTCTCATCAGATCTCTATCTAACATGGGTCTGCTTCTGCCCAGTCACATTGTGTCAGGTAAGGACCAACCTCGGCCCGGCAGAGAAAGGCACGAATGCATGAGGCGATCTCTTGGAAACATTCTCTGGTAGGAAACGCAGCGGGTCGAACACCTGTGTTCAGCCATGATGGGAATAAAAGCATGGTGTTAGTTCTTACAACAGAAAGGGGGTTTCAAATCCTTTACTTGCGTCACTGATATTTTAAAAAGAAGCAAAGAGCAGCTTTCACTTCACAAAGAATGAAATCACATCAACTTACATCAGGGTTTTCCCAGACAGCTGGATTCCTGTGAATCGCAAAGACATGCGTTCCAATTTGAGATCCTATAAAAACCCAACATCTGTATTTAGTATCACACAGTGACAGCACTCATCCCCAGTGTGCAAATATAAACCTACCCAGTACACCAAAGGGTTACACCAAAGGGTAACCACACAAATGCTTTCTCATGATAACACCTAGCAGAGCTAACAAAACCTGTTTGTTGACTTCTCACCAAACTTAACTATCTGGTTATCTTTACAAAATATGTAGGACATGATGCAGAAGATGTGAAGTATTTTCTTTCCTTAACAAGTGACTTTATGGATAGAAAGGTTTTTTTAAACTGTCAGCCATGTCTATAGAAACAAAAGAGTAATGTGTGCGCTGAAGGAGAATAAGTGATGTATTGTATGTAAAACAGTAACTGAAGCTCAAGACTTTAAAAGCTCAGTGGGGGAAAGACTAGTGCAAGTTAATATCTCAACTATTTCAAGTGGAGAACCAGTTGTTATATTTTATATCACTGTTTAAGCAACATAAGATTCTTTGTAACCGACCTGCAGGCAGAGACCTCCCGTCAAAGAAGGTGATGGTTTTGGTAGTTTTTCTGGACGTCAGAGGCACAGGAGGGTAGAGACGCAGAGCTTCTTTTATGCACATCGTGGTGTATGGAATTTTGCTGAGATCCTCCCTTAAAATGAGACAGACATGAGGTTTTAGATGTTGATGTTCTTAATATTACGCATTTATACTTTGGCCACTTTCAGCTCTCTTGAATGTGACTTGATGTTTTTCAGCACACAAACTTACCACTCCATGGTGTCTTTGCCATCCAGGACTTGATTAATCTCCTCTCTGCAGAGCTTCTGGTGCTCTGGGTAGCAGGCCAGACAGTAGAGAAGGAAAGAGAGGCCACTGGCCGTGGTGTCATGGCCCTCAAACAGGAATGTGTCCACTTCTGCTCGAATATCTTCATTGGACAAACCCTGCTTGTTTTCATCCTAAAGGTGAAAAGGGGGACAAAGATTTAGAAATATGCCAGACTCAATGATACTTTGGGCTAAAATGACCCATCTTCCATTGTAACAGGCACTAGATGAATTTAAAGTAAAAGGTTCGACTGTAACACAACAGAAGAGTTTCCAGGGGACACTTAAAAGTGATGCACACGTCCGTTATTAGCCAATATGCTAATATCTGAATCATGCAATTGCACTGTTAAATTAAATCAAAAACACTTTTTTTAATCTCATTTTCCATCACTGCTGACAGAAAGAGAACCTTAAAGGGTGACTCAGCAACAACAAGGCTGCTTTCCAAATTGCCTACTACTTTTTAGTAGTACTTTGTAGTATGACTGTTCAGTTGGGTCTGTTTTGTAGTATGTTACTCTGGTTTTCAGTTTTGGAAAATTGATTTTTTTACATTTTAATTTATCAATAAATATAAATGTAAATAAACAGAATTGAGCAAGGGAAGAAAATAGTTATTATATTTTAGCGAAGTAAAGTAAGTTAAAAACAACTTCAACATAACAATTAATGAATTTGTAGAAGTAAACACCTCTTTTAAGACTATGAGTGAAGTTTTAACAGCTTTTCTTTCGTACCAAAACATTTCCTTGTCACGGACCGTTTAACTTAGGTGTTGTATTGTGGTGTTTAACCCCATAGAGAAACAGCATTAGCGCCATGCATTGTGGGAAATGGTATGCCAGGTAGACTGGTCCATGCATATTGAGAAATTTTCCCGGATCAGCAGGATATCCAGGAATTTTTGGCAAACTGCAGATTTTGCAAGTTTTTGCATGCTGGCTACTACATACTGAATTTCAGCCAAATCAGTAGGCCCTTGCTAGTGTAGTATTATTATTATAACTGTTTGGTATTTCTCATGCTTCAAACATCTAAATCATTTGTAAACACTTTCTCTATATAGGTTATTTTTTACTTATTGTTATGACAGTGGGTATACAAGTGCAGTTTGGACAATATTAAGGGTAATGAATTTTATAAACCCATAGACTTGCTAACAAACATACTCTTGCTTCAAGAAGAATATCCAGGAAATCAAGGTGTCTTTTGTTCCTTTTGCTCTCCAAGTTCTTCTCTTCCTTCATTGCTTCTTTCCTCCTTTTTATGACTCCATCTTCAAAAGACAGAATAATGGATGCAGGATTTATACACAACCATAAAAAAGTTGACATCACTGTACATGAGGTTATAATATTTTCAAATTGGTCATGTAATGTTTTACCTGTGTGATCGTGAGCCACCTTGCATGCTTTTCTGTATCTGTAGCCATGTGGACTCAAGTAGAAAATCAGGTTGTTGTGTAATGGGAAAAATCGTGCGCGCTTGATTATAAGAAAGCTGAGCTCGTACACTGCTTTGATGTACGCGTTTTTCTCACTGGAATGAGAACAAATGCATCACTGCATGCACACTGAGGCTACTTTTGCCTTTTTCTGTATGGTTCAGACTGCTGAAGCAGTGAAAAAACATGAAAACAAACTGGTATTATGAATGGCAGGAAAAGATTTGCAGTTACCTCTCAAGCTGACAGTTGCTGTTGTAACTGAAGGCACACTTCAAAATGCTGTCCAGTGTCATAAGGCTCACATGATCAAATAATTCAAATGACTCGTTGGTGGTTCCATAAGGTTTAAACTTGTCCTGTGAGAGAACAGATGTGAGATCTCTGCAGGTCTCCACCCTGACACTCCTTAAGTCATTTTTGCCAAGAAATGTCTTCAAATATGCCTGTGTGCTTCTTTTCATCATGACAAGGTTATGCATTGTGATTGACACGACAAAACTGACATTTACATACCAGCATAGTCTTGGCAGAATCTGACATCCGTTTGACATACGGTTTAAGGATATCATAATGGAAACCTGGGGTTAAGAGTCGTCTGTGCTTAAACCATTTCTGACCCCCTGACAACAAAAGTCCTTCCCCTTGAAAAAAAAAAGAAAAAGAAGACAGCAATAATGTGACTGAAAATTTCAGCTGAACAAATTCTGCACTCCGTTAAAACTTTATGGAGGAGCCAGGCGTAGCAGTCTTACCAATCCAAGATTCAATAAATTTATATGTAAAATCATCCTTTGGCTCTGAAATAGAACAGATAGAAGGTAATGACTTTGGCCTTTGATTGTGAAGACAAATCAATCATTAAACAGTAAAAACTAATTCAATACAGGAAACTGCAATACACTGCAAAAACTGCAAATTACATTGCAGCTCACTCACCTGATGATGACAGAATGGTTTTTGCGTAATCTGGATGGTTAACGCAGAAGGTACAGATAAAGGGACCAAACCACATTGGAAACATATAAGGGTATTCCTTGGACCATTTCAGAATATTATCAAACTCTTTCCCGATTTTAAACTGAAAGACAAAAAAAAGGACAGAGCATTAGAAAAAAACAATTCAATCCTGAAGTAAGCATATATTGACTAATTGATGAATCAATTACAGGTATTTTTGCCTAAAATGTGATGTTTGAAGATCTTGAAGTTTTGAATTAATTCAAACAAATGTACTTGTGCAAAGTATTTCCTCATGAATAAGGTTTTAATGGCCAGATTCCACCAGTTTATTTTTTTTTTTTGTAATTTAAAAGTTGTTTTTTTTTTTACTATATACAGTGTACAAGGACATACAGAAAAATTGAAATGCTGTTGTTCTTGTGACATATATATAAAAATGTACTTAAAAAATAAATAAAATGAAAAATAAAAATATAATGTAATACTGTTGAAGATAACAATCAAGAAGAACCACCCATGTTCCCAGTGCAGGTAGTACAGTGTCATGACAGAAACAAATGTTTGCTCTCTTTTAAAATTTTAACTTTTGTTATCAATGACCTAATTTTTGATGACAAGATTGACTGTTAATTGTTAACTGAAACTTAGTTGAGTGCAGATGCATCAGCTATTCTCACTGAAGCCTCCCCGCCAAATTTTAACTTCACTTTCTCCCTGAGAAGAGGCAGGAAAGGTGATGGCACTGCATCCATAGCTAATAATTCACTAAAGATCAAACAAATATTATTTGATCAGTACACCACCTCTGAGCATCATGCATCAACTGTACTTAAGAGTCCCTCAATTCTTTGCATCCCTGTCTACAGACCACTAAAACATGACGCTGCTTTTATCAGTGAATTGTCATAATTTTATCAATACTACTGTCACATGGACAATCCATCTGATTGTCCCTATGAAGTTTTATGCCTTTATTGTTTCTCTTCAGAAGTTTTATATGATGATTTTAAACATGTAACGCACTTTGTGCTACGTTTTGCATGTATGAAAAGTGCTTTATAAATAAAGTTTGATTGATTAATTGATGAAGATGTTCATGGATACTGGTGCAAATGATTAAGGTGGAACAGATTTTAGGTAGTCTTATGCAAAGACAAATTCAAAAACGTCACTACTGTCCACATAAGAGTCAAGCAAGGACACGCTGAATGCGTTTTGAACTTCCTTTAAAAGTACGACATATTTTTCCTGAATTAATCTGCAAAGTAGTTTACACACTGTCAGATATTACAGTTTATTTCTAAACACATTTACTCAACAGTAATCGTCAGTAATTGTGGTAAGTGAACTTCGAAATGGTCCCAGGTAAACGTCATCATTGCTAACGTGTTCATAATTCATACTGTTGACTCGTGACATGAAGAACTCACGTTACACAAACCTGCAGCCGTTGCAGCGTAATTGCGGGCGCGCGCGCGACAGCCTTACCTCCAGCAAGTTTCCAAAGAACCAGTGGGGCGGAGGGCCGGGGAAAACCTCAGCAGCTCGCAACGACTTAGCTTTCTTTGCAAACCCTGCGCTCAACTTCAAGACGACGAAAACAATGCAAACAAGAGCAAACAAGTAGTGCAAGTGAGCGAGCTGAAATTTGACGAAAGCTGCGGTCAGCTCCATCCCGCCGTGAAGAGAGACTGACCTCAGAAAGATAATAACCTTCTTTAAGACTACTGTCCTCAAAAGACTCTACACGGACGTATTGATGGGTGTGACGTGTTTGCTGATGGATACGCAGTGGGTGGAGCATCTGCCGAGGCCCTTTGTTGACGGAAGTACTTGATTTAAACTGCTTTACACGGCAGTCTACGATTCATGTGAAAGTTTTTAAAAATGTACGGAAAAATGAAAGGTGGCAAGCTGCCTTCCAAAATGATTTATTTTTTTTCAAAAGTGCATATTTTAAGCAAAATTTGAAAGAAAGAAAGAAAGAAAGAAAGAAAGAAAGAAAGAAAGAAAGAAAGAAAGGTATGCTGTGAGCAACATTTAACCACTTTGATGGGATGGAGGCTTTGATTGGTTACTTGTGGCACTGATGTTTATGGCCTCTTTTTGAACCCCTGCCTTATAAAACTGTAATATTTATTATAAGGCAACTTATACTTTACTTTAGTTCTCTTCATTCCTTCAGGAACATAAGGCTGCGACAATCTGCTTCCTTCTGGTCTTGTGCATCATGTGTGCCTCGCCCCAGGACAGGTTTGCTGTTTTCAGCCCCATGGCCACAGTTCTTTGCTAGGTGGTTTTCGGGTGGCCTTGCTTTCTCTTCCCGGGTGGGGTCCATCTCAGGGCTACTCTGGGAATGCGGTTCTGGTCCATCCTCAGAACATTTCCAAGCCATTGGAGTTTGTGTTTCTTAATTTCCAGCACTACGTTGCAAGGGTTGGTATTTTGGTAAAGGTCTTGATTTGAGATGCTGTCAGGTGTTAGATATTTCTCAGGTCATACTATTTCTTGTTATACTCCTCAGTTGTTTAGCTCATGCAGCTCAGGTATTTCTCCTTCGAGTGTATCTGTCATTATCTTTATTGTGGCTGAACAGATAGTTACGGTCTCCAACTTTTGTCTGTGACCTTCAACACCTAGCTACATGCATTTGACCAACATACACACAGTTTGCTCATACATTCCTTAAACCTGACGACAGCTATAGTTGAGACAGCTGTCAGTCAGCGGTACATGGCTGTTACATGTGTGAAAGTGTTTTGTCACATGTGGGTGTGTCTGTGTGTGAGTGCGGGTGTGAATGACCTGATTGCAGGATGCTGTTCACCTGGAATGCGCATCAAGGCTGTGGCAACAAAGGAGGCAGGAGATGTCTCTCTCAAGGTCTCTCTCTCTCTCATCAGTGGACCAGCTGCAGTGAGGCAGCAAACAGCCTGAACTTGTGTATTTTGTGTGTGATTATCTGCCTTGTATGGCTCTTTTCTTTTAGTTTCTTTTCAGGTTTTAAGCCTGGTTGGTGAGTTTCTCACTCTAGCGCTAGAAGAATTGTTTTTGGTTGTATATAATTGTCCTTAGTTTTGGAAGGATTGTTTCCTGTTACTATACTGACCTGATTTCCATTATTAAAATACTTAATTTATCACTCCTTCCTGCCATCTCTATATTTCTCCACCTTTACCTGGTTTTTAAGAAGTTTTTGTTTGTCCTGAATACCCCTTCACATTCTCAGGACGTAGCACTGTCCAATCATTTGTGGTTGTTTAGTCTAACCCAACCTCTGAACAGATGTAGTAGTTGACGGTTTTAAAAGTGCTAGGCACCCCTGAGATCGGGGCTCATTCTTTTGGGACCAGCGCTGTAAACTCTTCATGTGGCCAGAATAAAATGCCGAGCTGAGAAATAATTTCTCTTCATGTGATTCTTGGGAGGTGTTGGACATAAAAACCAGGTAGTTTAGTACACAGGCCAGAAGATGCCGCATATTCTTTGGAGGCATCTGTTGTGGAATGCACTGACCTTCTGCGTGTCACTCTCAACAGCCCTCCAGCATTCTGAACCAAACAGCAGAACTGATTTAATATTGCTGTTATGAAGCCAGATCTCAGTTTTCAAGATGTACTGCTCTGACTTCCAGATGGTGTGGAGCATGGTGAATGCATTATGGACTCTACCAAGTCGTATGCTGATGTCTTTATCACATGCATTGTCCCTGCTGAGTCCACTGCCCAGATATGTGAATTCTTCGAGATCATCAAGAGCCACACCATCCACAGTGATTGGTGCAGGAGGTGGTGGGTTAATGCACAACACTTGGGTTTTAGAGATGTTTATGGTCAAACCCACCTGTCTTGCATATCTGCCAAGCCTATCAGTCTTCTCTTGCAAGTGAGTGTGGTTTGTGGAGAGAATGGCCAGATCTTCAGCATAGTCAAGGTCTTCCAACTGGGTGAAAGGTGTCCACTGAATGCCTCTCAGTTTATCTGAGTTTTTTTTTTCCCAGCATCTTTATAAGGGCAATTATATTTGGAAGAAGTCCATAAGATTGCACAATCTTTTACAGGGTGTTGCAGTGTAAGCCGTCAAAAGCTTTTTGGAAGTCGGTGAAGTCGATGCATATAATGGTTGTTCCACTTCAGTCATTGTTCAATGATGTTCCTTTGTGTGAAGACCTGGTCAGTACAAAAGCAAACGTATAACTGTATGAGAAAAGTTTTCTAACCAATTTAAGTGAAAACCACACATTAAGAAAACTTTAATATTGAATCAGAGAAGGCAAAAATTTTGACTGACACAACCCTGACAATAACAGGTGTGTACAAAGTCAATGAGCAACAATAAAAACAGTCATGTCAGCCACTGCTGACAACACTAAAAAAATTTAGTGGTTTGAACTCTGTATTTGATGTCATTTTGGGGCTTTTATGTCTTTATTGAGAGGAAAGGACAGTAGAGTAGTGGAATGATTTACAAAAATACAAGATTCATATATTACAAGCATATTGAATCAAAGTTCTTGGTGCCATTTACTTAAAACATAATCCCCTGCTTTAAGACTGTGATAATTGTTACAAGAAAACTTTTAGCGGTAGGAGAAAAGTTTCCTAACCACTTTAAGTGTCCACTTTTACTTGTGCACGTTTGTTAAATTACACAACACATTATCAAAGCAGACTGTCATGTTAAGATTTGTAAAAGTGGAAGGTCAACGTCACAAATTTCAGAGAAATTTTGATGAACAGAATTATGACAGAGTCATGAACTCGAAGGTAGATCTGAGCTTGTGTTGCTTCTACAATTAATTTCTGATTTGTTTTTGCTCTAACCTTGTGTAATTTTCCATTTATGAACTTTCCACACAATGTCCTTTTAAGTGCTGTCTGATCTTGTGAACTACACTGGTTTCTGAATCTTCAGAATACTCATGAGAAATTACATAAGAGAAAGTACTCAAAAGAAAGTACAAAATGTTTGACACCTTTACATGAGATGTTAACCTTGTTACCAATAATGTATTTTAACACCTATGCAAACAAAAAAGGTGAGTATCTGTGACACCACCAAAAAACAATGCGGGGGAAAACCACAATAACCTTCCTGAGCATGGGCTGACAGACCACTTCCGGTATGTCAACTTGAGTTTTGATGTTACTCTCAATCTGTGAAATAGTTTTTGTTAAAGATTTAGAAGTGAGAAGTCTGAAAACTCCAAGACATGAAGTCAATTACTATCAAGACACAGGGATGTGATCGAGTCTTTTACTCCCTGGAACATTTCCATACATGTGTGAGACCAATTGGACATTTACCAAAGTGTCCTGCATTCGTCTTAAAGGCCACTAGATGGTGACTTGTGCACAAAGAGTTTTCACTGACAGGCTTCAGACTCAAAGGTTTAGTTCATATTGACCAGTTAAAGTAACTGTATTGCTGGCAGAACAGAAATATCATCATTTAGACTCTTTTGCATAGAAAAAAATCATTCTATACTGTCTTACTGACTGTATTTTTCCCCTGATTTTTACAATATGTCTGATTTTAAATATGCCCCCCCCCCCCCCCCCCCCCAACACCAATGTGTTGTAAATAAAAGGCTCTGACAGTTTTCTGTTGGCAGTTAATTGGGCTTTTATTTTGAAGCAGGACAGCAAATTTACAAATACAAACTTTTCTGCAAAATGAACAAAGTGTTACAGGACTGAATTTAGTGCATTTTCATGACCAGTAGTGTGTTAGCTCATACACTTGCAGCAAAGTTCAATTCAGAGGGTGTTTTACCTGTTCTGAGGTGAGCCCAGGAAGACAGAACACAAACAAAGAAAGTGGGTCAGTGATCAAAGGTCTTCTGGTGGAATCTCACAGGACATTGTGAGGGTCCTGGTTAAGGAAATGTTGGTGAACCACAAGGCCACCACAGTGGCAACACATGAACTTTGATATGGAAACTGGTCATTAAGCCACAACTTGTGTCTAGTTGATGCAGTGAGAAATCATCAGTATACACTAACAGTACCCAGGTAGAGTCTGTTTTATAATCTCAATTCCAATGAAGGTGGGATGTTGGGTAAAATGTAAATAAAAAAAGAATCAAATGATTTGCAAATCCTGTTTAACCTATATTCAAATCCAAAATCATTGTGTTTTGTCTTTATTTACATTTTACACAACATCCCAACTTCATTGGAACTGGAGGTTGTGTATACTAATTGAGAGTAAATTACTTTTACAAGCTGTACCAGTGACTTTTTTTCGTCCTTGTGGGCATGTGGATTTGTATTCGCATAACTGTAAATAAAAAATAAATTACTTTTGACTCAGAAGTCACTGAAATGTATCAAGATTCTTCATCCAAATGATAGATTATGTATACAAAGAGCCTTTTGATGGCTTTATGGCCAGCTGCACTTAAGACCCACTTAAAATGTGCTCATGCAATACAGGCTCTTACAATGTCCTTCCAAAAATGAATCATCACATTTGTAAAGAAAACTTTATTAATATTTAAGCAAAGAAGATTGGTGAAAGGACAAATCTTTGACTGACACAAGCCTTACAATAACAGGTGTTTACGAGGTCAATGAGCAACCATAAAAACACTCAGTAATGTCAGCCACTGCTGACAACACAAATAAAACAACAAAATAGTTTAGTGCATTGAACTCTGCCTTGGATATCACTTTGGGGCTGTTACATCTTGATTGAGAGGACAGGACAGTAGAGTAGTGGAATGATTTGCAAGAAAAAGATTCATACATTAAAAGCAGATTAAATGAAAGTTTTTCGTACAGTTTACTGAGAACATAATCCACCATCAAAACCTGCTACAGCAAAAGAAAAATGATTGTCAGAGCAGCCAAATAGAGTATTTCTCTTTTCATTCCTACTATTACCTTGTACTAATTTAATATCAGCATGAAAACTTATTCCAAAAAAATCAAAAACCACAGCAGCTTCTCAAAATTTCCTTTTCTGATCTGTATACAGCGTCGTTCATCTTCACAGTTTTTTCCTTCACATGTCTGGCTCTACAGGTTTGATCTTGATGTAGATGCCGTTGAGAGAGCGAAGCACCAATCTGGGGAAGAGCTTGGGTTTATGAGAGGGGTCCTCAATCAGGTGGTATTTCTTCAGGGTCAGTGCTGTGACCACTTTCATCTCATTCATAGCAAAGTTCTGACCGATGCAGTTTCTGAGGATGGGAGACATATTGCAAAACTATAAAATGATACAATAAGTGAAATAACAAATCATGACCAATCAGCAAAACTTTGCGATCCGCTTCCTTCCCTTCTTTTTCTACATGAATCAATACTTGCATAAGTGTCTTTGAATAGGTTCTTACTGCACAAATTTTGTGCAGCAAAGTTTATGATGTCACTTGAACCATGTGCAATTTTAAAGGCTAAAGTATACAGGGACCAAATTTAAATGAAAGTGAAGATAAATAAACCCTAAAAATACTTTAAATTCGCTGACAATAATAATGCTACACCAGAGACGAATCCTGATACTCATTTTTTTTTTTATCTTAAGTCGTTTTTTTTTTTTTTTACACAAAAACAGCATTTTTTCCAGGTTGTCCTGAATTATTTTGGCCTACAGTCCCTCTCTTGCAGATACATTTACCCAAAAGAGCTCATACACCTGAAAAGCTTTTACTCACTTTAACATTCAAAGGATTTCTCCAAATGGAGCAATAGTACTGATGAATGAGGCCTTTAAAATTATATGTTCCTTTTTGGTTGTGTAAGGCTCAAATATTACCCAAATAGTGGTCCAAAGTTTTGCACTTTTTGTGTTATAGTTTCTACAGCAGGAGAATGAATTTACAGTGCTGGTAGATAATGAACATCCCTCTCTCTAACCCCAACAGTCTCATCAGATGTCTGTCAAACATGGGTCTGCTTCTGCCCAAAGTTTCTACCTGTTAAAAAGAAACCGTTGTAACTTTCTAAATGCTCCAAAGGTCTCTACTTATGGTGGGTTAAAATGAACTAAGACTCCTTTTCTTAATAATGTTGGTGTTTATTAATAATACAATAGAACAGAATAGAAGGTCTAGATCTTTTAATGTTTTGGCCCTTCATAAATAAAGATTGAAAATTTTCAGATTGGGAAATAGTTTTAAAAAATTGTTTATTTTCTATAATAACTGACAACTACGGTACTCTGCTTTTAAAATTTAAAATCATTAGACGAATTGAAAAATGCAATTTTCACATTTTCTGTTGTGTTCAGAAAATATTAACTATGATTCTACTGTGTAAAGTGCAAAGTTAACTAAATGTGATAATTATTTCAAATACTCGTTCCACAACCTCTATGTACCATATCAACTGCAAAAAGTCATAATTGAATAATTCATGGGTTAAACTTTACATTTTTTTGTCCACCGACAGAACCCAACCCAGGTTTTCATTGTGTCTGGGTGAAATGTCAACACACTATAGACCAAGACAGATAACTGGATAAACATCAAGACAGGTTGTAAACCACTATCAGGTGGTTTAGTGACCCAGTCACATTGTGTCAGGTGAGGACCAACCTTGGCCCAGCAGAGAAAGGCACGAATGCATGAGGTGACCTCTTGGAAACATTCTCTGGTAGGAAACGCAGCGGGTCGAACACCTGTGTTCAGCCATGATGGAAACAAATATGTGGTGTTAATTCTAACAACAGAGAGGGGGTTTCAAATCCTTTAATTGTGTCACTGATATTTTAAAAAGTAAACAAATAAGTTAAGTAGCAAGAAGAATGAAATCACATCAACTTACATCAGGATTTTCCCAGACAGCTGGATTCCTGTGAATCGCAAACACACTCGTTCCAACTTGAGAGCCTATAAAACCCCCCAACATCTGTATTTAGTATCACACCAAAGGGTTACACCAAAGGGTAACCACATAAATGCTTTCTCATGATAACACCTAGCAGAGCTAATAAAACCTGTTTGTTGACTTCTCACCAAACTGAACTATCTGGTTATCTTTACAAAATATGTAGGACATGATGCAGAAGATGTGAAGTATTTTCTTTCCTTAACAAGTGACTTTATGGACAGAAAGGTTTTTTTTAAACTGTCAGCCACGTCTATAGAAACAAAAGGGTAATGTGTGCGTTGAAGGAGAATAAGTGATGTATTGTATGTAAAACAGTAACTGAAGCTCAAGACTTAAAAAGCTCAGTGGGGGAAAGGCTAGCACAAGTTAATATCTCAACTATTTCCAATGGAGGACAAGTTGTTATATTTTATATCACTGTTTAAGCAACATAAGATCTTTGTAACAGACCTGCAGGCAGAGACCTCCCGTCAAAGAAGGTGATGGTTTTGGTGATTTTTCTGCCCATCCCAGGCACAGGGGGGTAGAGACGCAGGGACTCCTTTATGCACATCGTGGTGTATGGAATTTTGCTGAGATCCTCCCTTAAAATGAGACAGACATAAAGTTTTAGATGTTGATGTTCTTAATATTACGCATTTATACTTTGGTCACGTTCAGCTCTCTTGAATGTGACTTGATGTTTTTTCAACACACAAACTTACCACTCCATGGTGTCTTTGCCATCCAGGACTTGATTAATCTCCTCTCTGCAGAGCTTCTGGTGCTCTGGGTGGCAGGCCAGACAGTAGAGAAGGAAAGAGAGGCCACTGGCCGTGGTGTCATGGCCCTCAAACATGAAGGTGTCCACCTCTGCTCGAATATTTTCATTGGACAAACCCTGCTTGTTTTCATCCTACAGGTGAAAAGGGGGACAAAGATTTAGAAATATACCAGACTCAATGATACTTTGGGCTATAATGACCCATCTTCCATTGTAACAGGCACTAGATGAATTTAAAGTAAAAGGAGTACATTATTCAAATCCATCTTGAAAGATACTACTGACCCTTACTAAAAAATCCAAATAAATGAGAATTTAATACACATAAAAGAGAAAGATAAAGTTGGTCTGTGTTAAACTTTGTGTCAGAAGTAACCCAATAACCTATATTTGTCTTTACCTTTTACTTTCTTAGAGGTGAATTAAGCACAGATAAGAGAGCGGGGTTTCTCAACGTAAAAAACAGGCTTAACCGGAAAGCAAACATGATACACTGTGCTATACATGAGACACAAAGGTGAGAATTTTTCTATAATTAGTGTGTAATACTGAGACCATTTAGTTTAACAGCAGTGAAGGGCAGTTTTGTTTCTTTGAGATTTTTTGAGTTATAGAACACATAAATGACCACAGATAAGATTCACCACTGAAAATTCAGGAGCCAATTGCATCTTTACCAGAACAGAGTTGCTATCACTAATGGCAGACAAACATGTGATTTTTGTCTCTCTGGTGAGAATCTGTTTGATTTGATAACACACTAACCACTCAGACTGGTAACAAAAATAAACCTGAACAGGTAACCTCTGGTACAATTACAGCAAAGAAAAGTCCTCAAAAGTGACCTGAACAGCAGCCTTTTGTTTCATCTGGGTTTTTGCTACTAACATGTTTGCAAAAATAACTTAAAAATATATATACCGGTATATATTTAGCTTTGGTTCCTAATGTTAATTTTTACACTTGCCCATACAGTTCTTATTTTTTATACCGATCTGTTTTCTTCTTTGTTATTGTACATTTTTGGGTAATTTTCCTTTTTTCTACACAAATCAAAACATTTTACGGTTATTCGAGGCTTATATTTTTGGTAGAAAGTGAATGCATAACTACAGCTTTTTGAACTGTTTTGTATTTCTGATAGCCCTGTGATTGACTGGTGACCAGTCTAGGGTGTACCCCGCCTCTCGCCCTAAGTCAGCTGGGATAGGCTCCAGCCACCCGCGACCCAGAATAGGATAAGCAGTATAGAAAATGAATGAATGAATGAATGAATGGTATTTCTGATGCTTAAAACGTCTAAATAATTTGTAAACACTTTCTCTATATAGGTTATTTTTACTTATTGTTATGACATACAAGATGTTGAATTTCATAAACCCATAGACTTGCTAACAAACATACTCTTGCTTCAAGAAGGATATCCAGGAAATCAAGGTGTCTTTTGTTCTTTCTGCTCTCCAAGTCCTTCTCTTCCTTCATTGCTTCTTTCCTCTTTTCTATGACTTTATCTACAAAAGACAGAATAATGGATGCAGGATTCATAAATAATCACAACAAGAGACACCTCAGTACATGAGTTTAAAATATTTTCAATTTGGCCATGTAATGTTTTACCTGTGTGATCGTGAGCCACCTTGCATGCTTTTCTGTATCTGTAGCCATGTGGACTCAAGTAGAAAATCAGGTTGTTGTGTAATGGGAAAGTTCGGGCGCGCTTGTTTATAAGAAAGCTGAGCTCGTACACTGATTTGATGTACGCGTTTCTCTCACTGGAATGAGAACAAATGCATCACTGCATGCACACTGAGGCTACTTTTGCCTTTTTCTGTATGGTTCAGACTGCTGAAGCAGTGAAAAAACAAAATGATATTACAAATGGCAGGAAAAGATTTGCAGTTACCTCTCAAGCTGACAGTTGCTGTTGTAACTGAAGGCCCACTTCAAAATGCTGTCCAGTGTCATAAGGCTCACATGTTCATATAATTCAAACGACTTGTTGCTGGCTTCATAACATTTCCACTTGTCCTGTGAGAGAACAGATGTGAGATCTCTGCAGGTCTCCACCCTGACACTCCTTAAGTCATTTTTGCCAAGAAATGTCTTCAAATATGCCTGGGTGCTACTTTTCATCATGACAAGGTTATGCATTGTGATTGACACGACAAAACTGACATTTACATACCAGCATAGTCTTGGCAGAATCTGACATCCGTTTGACATAAGGTTTGAGGACATCATAATGGAAACCTGGGGTTAAGAGTCTCCTGTGCTTGAACCATTTCTGGCCCCCTGACACCAAAAGTCCGTCCCCTTAAAAAGAAAAACAGACAGCAAGTACGTGGCTGAACAATCCAGCTGAACAAACTCTGCACTCTGTTAAAACGTTATAGAAGAGCCAGGCATAGCAGTCTTACCAATCCAAGATTCAAGAAATTTATATGTAAAATCATCCTTTGGCTCTGAAATAGAACAGATTAAAAGGTAATGACTTTGGCCTTTGATTGTGAAGACAAATCAATCATCAAATAGTATAAATTAATGTAATGTAGCTAACAGGGTGTTATTCAACCTTAAAAGTTAAATGCTCACTCACCAGATGATGCCAGAATGGTTTTTACGTAATCTGGATGGTTAATGCTGAAGTTACAGATAAAAGGACCAAACCACAGTGGAAACAAGTAAGGGTATTCCTTGGACCATTTCAAGATATTATCAAACTCATACCCTTCTTGAAACTGAAGGAAAATATTAAAAAATGAAATAAAAGTCACTACATTTGAAAAACAGCATTCAATCTTCAAATATGGATTTTTTATAAAGAATAATTTGTTTGCCTAAATTGTGATGTTTCTGTTAAAACACAAGTCATTTGTACAAAAAGAAGAAAAAGAAGAAGTAAGGTGGAACCCTATAAAAGAGAGACCTAGCAATAACTGAAGATCTTTAAGTTTTGAATCAATTTAAACAAACCTGTACTCGTGCATATTAGTTCTTCATGAACAACGTTTAACAGTCAGATTCTTTCAGTGTACAATTTCAAAGACGTAATTCCTGTTCACATTGAGTCACGCAACACTTTGACGTTGAGGTTCAATTTTCTTAGCTTAAATCTATTGTGTTGTCAATATATGTGACTTTAAATGACCTTTGTGTGCTTCTTTGAAGTCGTTTACCTTTAAAAGTACAACACTTTTGAAGATTTATATTTTCTTGAATTAATATGTAGAGTAGTTTACAAACTGTTGGATAATAACAGTTTTTTTTAATCACGTTTAGTCAACAGTAATCCTCAGTAATTGAGGTACGTGAACTTCGAAATGGTCCCAGATAAATGTCGTCGTTGCTAACGTGTTCATAATTCATGCTGTTGACTCGTGACATGAAGAACTCACGTTACACAGACCTGCAGCCGTTGCAACGTATGTTTTTTTGGGGGGCGCGCGCGACTGTCTTACCTCCAACAAGTTTCCAAAGAGCCAGTGTGGCGGAGGGCCGGGGAAAACCTCAGCTGCTCGCAACCACTTCGCTCTCTTTGCAAACGCCACGCTCAACTTAAAGACGACGAAAATAATGCAAACAAGAGCAAACATATAGTGCAAGTGAGCGAGCTGAAATTTGACGAAAGCTGCAGTCAGCTCCATCCCGCCGGCCATGCTATGTTTGTGATGCGCTGGAGAGAGACTGACGGCAGAAAGAAAGTGGCCTTCTTCAAGACCACTGTCCTCAAAAGACCCTGAACATGCAAACAGACGTGTTGATGGGTGTGACATGGTTGCTGATGGATACGCGGTAGGTGGAGAATCTGCCGAGGCCTCTGTTGACGGAAGTACTATATAGAAACTGCTAATGCATACAGTCTATGATTCATGTGAAAGTTTTTATAAATGCAAAGCAGAGCCCATGAGACAGTTTTTCGAATGCCTTTCATTTATTTAACCTGTGGTAATCTTACCAACTTTAACTTTCCCATTCTGAAATGCAGTGGGGAATCAAGAAAATACATTTCAGCTTTTGTTAAACCATTTTAACAGGAATGACCACAAAGTCTGGATTAATAAAACTGACTCAGAGTTTGGTCCCTTCGTTTTTGTATCAGCCTGTAATAGAAACGAAATGAAAAGATACCAACAGCCTGACTCCTTGAATAGCTTATTCAGTGATTGTATGACTGATAAAGCATTTCAGCAGTCAACAAAGTTGGGTCTTGTGGTCCACTGCATTGCCTTATCGTGATGGAGGGCTACACCCCTTTTTGGTACAGTATTCAGTAAAAACTTTGTCCTTTCTGCTGATCAGGTTAAAACTCAATGCCTTTTTTTTTTTTTCTTTTTTTGCAGTTTCTTACTTTGCTTGATGAAATATCAGTCAGCAGGTTCCAAAAGAGAGGGTCAGGACCCTGTAACCCAGTGGTTCCCAAACTTTTTCTGCAGGGCCCCCTTTGGCCAATCAAAATTGCCTCAGGCCCCCCTAACCCTGACCATACTTATCAAAATGTAAATGTATAACAAACACACTGCCAGTCACAAACTGCTATTGTTTATGAACCTCAATTAAACTTCAAACTTTTGTAGAAGTAACAATAGCCACAGCTTTTAACACATTTTTAAAGTTCTTAATATATGACTGAACAATTTCCTGTGAATAAAATATTATGAAACATCTTTTATATGTTTTCTTCCAGCCCTTCAATAAGTCAGTGGCTACAGTGGGCTTGTTTTGTGCCACAGATCTTCCCCAGTCTTGGGTGCAGTTGTGAGACTGCCACTCTCAGTTCATTTTCAATGTCCAGTTTTGATCTGTACTTTGTCTTGATGGAGGCAACTGCAGAAAAACCTATCTCACACAGGTAGGATGTGGCAAAAGGGAGGAGTGTAGTCAAGGCTCTCCTGCCCAGCAGTGGGTACTCCTTCTCCACTGCAATCCAAAATGCAGACAGTGTCTTTGACTTGAACTCCTGTCGCATCCTCGAATCTGAGGTGACATCAATGAACTGCTCTTCCTCTGCTGTACTAAAGTCATCAGCTGGAGTTGCACTGAATGGGTCTCTGATCCAGTCATATTTTGCTGAATCATGCACTGGAAAATATTTTTGGAAGTGAGTTTGAAGGGCAGAGATGTGATTTTTCATGCATGGGATCACTGTGTTCTGCAGCTTGTTCAACTCAATGAACGCCTTTAAGCTTCCAAATGAGTCTATATTACCCCCTGTGACTCGCTGCTCCCACATCCCTAGTTTTCTTGTGAATGATGTGATTTTGTCTGCCAGCTGTGAGGTGCTGGGAGGTGTGTCTTAGTACCCTGCATCCAGTGGTGTAGTCGAGGGTATACGCTCGTATACGGCGTATACTCACTTATTTTTCAGTCAGCATTGCGTATACCCACTTCTAACCCCCCGTCCCCGATGCGCACCATTCAGTAATATCTAACTGCCAGATTGCCCTTTTTTCCCTCAAGGATGGTGAAGCCATGACCCACCCTCCCCTGCCTCTAATTGGTTGGTACTCGCTGCCTTCACTGATTAAATTGGTTAACTATAGGCATGCCGATTAAAACATCGCTAACACCTCAGGTGTCTGTGTGTGACACTTGACTGTGACGGCAGCAGAGCAGACCAAACAACAGAACAAGCGGCGGTGCGTTGAATGTGAACAAGAATGCATTGTCAACTTCAGATTTAAAGTATTTTATTTAAATAAATGTTCAACAACTAACAAACATGAAGCACAGATAGCAAAGTGGATAAGATCGCGCTCCATATTGCAAATAGAAATGACAGATTTTGGGGTAAATAGAGTAGTCTTACATGTCACTGGTTCTAAAACAGTCTTTTTTCTGTACTACTTTAAAAAAAGGTAAAAAATTTAAGGTAAAAAAAAAAATAGAGTATACCCACTTCTCAAGGGACCACTACACCACTGCCTGCATCTGCAGATTTAGTTCGTTGAGTTTTTGAAACATATCACTCAGGTAGGCAAGCTTCATGAGAAAGTTATTATCTTTAAACTTGTGGGCAAGCTCATTACCCTCCTCCTCCAAGAAGATTCTGATCTCATCCCGCAATTCAAACACCCTGAATAAAACCTTCCCACGTGACAGCCACCGGGACTCGCTGTGGAACAATAATGCTGTGTAGTCTGAGCCCATCTCCTCACACAATGCGGAGAAAACCCTGGCTTTGACAGGTCGTGTTTTGATAAAGTTTACAGTGGCAATAACGTCACTCATAACATCATTTAGTTCAGGACTCAGCTGTTTGGAAGCGAGCGCCTCTCGGTGTATCATGCAGTGCGTCCACTGCACGTCCGGGGAGACGCGCCTGATGAGCGCCTGCAGCCCTCCCCGTCTCCCAGACATCGCCTGAGCCCCGTCTGTGCAGATTCCCACACAGTCCTCCCATTTTAAATCCGCTTCTTTCAAGTAAGTGTCAATGATGTTAAACAACTCATCCGCAGTAGCCCTATTTTTTACAGGTTTACAGAAAAGCAAATCCTCCTTCAAATCCTCAGCATCGATGAATCTGACGTATGTTATTAATAAAAAATCCTGGTTACAATCAGTAGCTTCATCCACCTGGAGAGCAAAACGCTTGTCTCGTAACTTGTCACTTAGCTGCTCCTCAATGTCTTTTGACATGTCATATGCGCCTTATTGTTTGATAGAGGGATAGTCTTTAGTTTGTTGGCAGTTGTTTCATCAATCATCGTCGAAACCATATCAATAGCTGCAGGCAATATCAATTCCTCAGCGATGGTGTGTGGTTTTTTACATTTTGCAACTCTGTAGGCTACTTTATAAGAGGCAAGTTGCGCATTTGATGTAGAAACTGCGGCTTTTGTAAACGTGCTCTGTTGTGTTTGACAGCTGAGAAGTTTCTTCCTGAAGAACTCCACAGGCTTGTGTGTGTGTGCAGGATTCAATGTCTCCAAGTGGTGCTTTAGCTTGTTAGGCTTCGTGATGTCAGAAGCTAGCACTTTCAGGCACAGCACACACTGTGGCCGCTCTTCGTTACCCACCGTTGTACAGGTGAAGCCGAGGGCGAGATACGAGTCATCATATTTTCTTGACTTTGCCTTAGCACTGTCTGTTGTAGTGTCATTGTCGCCCTTCAACTCCCCGGAGCTCCGCTGTTGTATGCCATGGTTTGCTAGCAGTGCAACACAAAGAACATTGTTTTTATTTAGCCTCGTCGCGCCCCCCCTGCAATGGCGCCGCGCCCCCGGCACGGCCCACTTTGGGATCCACCATGAGGATGACACTTATAGAGAGGCATTCAAGCTGCTTTAAAATAAATAAGTAGATAAATAGATAGATAAATAAATAAATAAAAAATAGCTAAATTTATCCATTATTTAATATAAATAATTAAGGGTAGTTAAGTTTTAAATTAAACCTGGCAAGTGTAGAAACGTTTGTGATTTCCTTCTTTTCTTTGTTGTCCTTGAGGGGATAACGATCAAACAAAAGCATCAGTTGCGGCATGTTAATGCACAGCAGCACAGGAAACAGAGACACATATGTGAATAGGCTACCTTTCTGCACACCAGCTAAACTTTAGACTTGAGCTAGACTGAAGCTTACCTGTACATCTGAATATTAAACAGCTCCTATGGCCAAAATATGAGGATACATGAGGTCTGCTCCTTGGCTTTTTCAAATAAGTCCACTTTATATAGTGGACACTTGTTAAATTACACAACACGTTATCAAAGCAGACTATCATGTTAAGATTTGTAAAAGTGAAAGGTCAACATCACAAACTTCAGAAAAATTATAATGAATCAAATTATGACAAAGTCACAAACTCTAGAGCAGCCGTGAGCTTGTGTTGCTTCTATGATTCATTACTGTCATTTTCCGTTGATGAACTTTCCACACAATGTCCTTTTAAGCGTTGTATGATCTTGTGAACTACACTAATTTCTGATCCTTCAGAATACTCATGAGAAAGTACTCAAAAGAAAGTACAAAGTGTTTGACACCTTAACATGAGATGTTAACCTTGTTGCTAATACTGTATGTCTGTATGTCTTTTTTCCCAGCAAACAGTAAGTAACTTTCTAAGTTATTGATAATAGTAGTCTTTAAGACTTTTTCTTTGGAAGTTTCTGTTTTCTGGCAATAGAGATCAAGAGGTATTCACTGAAGCTTCTTAAAAAACTTTATTTTAACAGCTTCAAATACCCTGCAGTACCAGCCGGGACAATGAGCAGTGATTCCATGTCATTATGTCAAACGTGACTTGAGGCATTTTTAGATGGTTGTACAAGAAACAAGAACATAGTCCTGTGGTGCTAATATTTTCCCAAGACAAAACAGGAGTAAAGAGGTATAATCAGCTGTTACGACCCAGAATACAGCTGAGAAGTCTGAAAAATCCAAGACATGAAGTCAGTTTCTATCAAGTCACAGAGATGTGATCGAGTCTTTTACTCCCTGGAACATTTCCATACATGTGTGAGACCAATGTGACATTTACCAAAGTGTCTTGCATTCGTCTTAAAGGCCACTAGATGGTGACTTGTGCGCAAAGAGTTTTCACTGAGGCATCAGACTTAAAGGTCTAATTCATTATGACTGGTTAAAGTAACTGTGTTGCTGATAGAAAAGAAATATCATCATTTGGACTCTTTTACATCGAAAAAGTCATTCTATACTGTCTTAATGACTGTATATATATATTTTTTTTTTTTGAGGTGAGCCCAGGAGACAGAACACAAACAGAGAAAGTGGGTCAGTGATCAAAGGTCTTCTGGTGGAATCTCACAGGACATTGTGAGGGTCCTGGTTAAGGAAATGTTGGTGAACCACAAGGCCACCACAGGGGCAACACATGAACTTTGATATGGAAACTGGTCATTAAGCCACAACTTGTGTCTAGTTGATGCAGTGAGAAATCATCAGTATACACTAACAGTTCCCAGATACTGTCTGTTTTATAAACTCAATTCCAACGAAGTTGGGATGTTGGGTAAAATGAAAATAAAAACAGAATGAAATGATTTGCAAATCCTGTTTAACCTATATCCAAATGAATACACAACAAAGATGTTTTTCGTTTAAAATGATAAAATGTGTTGTCTTTTTTTTTTTTTTTTTTTTGCAAATACTCACTCATTTTGAATGTGATGCCTGCAACATGTTCCAAAAAAGGTGGGACAGGGGCAACAACAGACTGGGAAAGTTTAGGAATACTCAAAAACCCCATCTGTTTGGAATATTCCACAGGTGAACAGGTTTATTGGAAACAGCTGAGTGTCATGAGTGGGTATAAATGAGCAGTTCTGAAACGCTCAGTCATTCACAAGCAAGGATGGGGTGATATACCCCACTTTGTAAACAACTGCATGAGCAAATTGTCCAACAGTTTAAGAACAATGTTTCACAATATACAATTGCAAAGAATTTAGGGTCTCATCATTTACAGTACATAATATCATCAAAAGATTCAGAGAATCTGGAGAAATCTCTGCACTTAAACACTAAGGCTGAAATCCAACATTGAATGCCTGTGACCTTTGACCCCTCAGGCAGCACTGCATTAAAAACCAACATCATTGTGTAAAGGATATTACCAAGTGGGCTCAGGAACATTTCAGAAAACCATTGTCAGTTAACACAGTTCATCACTACATCTACAAGTGCAAGTTCAAACTCTACCATGCAAAGACAAAAACATATATCAACAACACCCAGAAACACTGCCGGCTTCTCTGGGGAAGTGTGCTGTGGTCTGACAAGTCCACATTTCAAATTGTTTTTGGAAATCATGGACGTCTTGTCCTCCAGGCCAAAGAGGAAAAGGACAATCTGGATAGTTATCAGGTCAAAGTTCAAAAACCAGCATCTCTGATGGTATGGGGGTGTGTTAGTGCCCATGGCATGGCTAACTTGACCATCTGTAAAGGCTCCATTAATGCTGAAAGGTTTTGGAGCAACATATGCTGCCATCCAAGCCATGTCTTTTTCAGGGACGTCCCTGCTTATTTCAGCAAGACAATGACAACACACATTCTGCAGGTGTTAAAACACTGTGGCTTCATTGTAAAAGAGTGCAGGTACTAGACTGGCCTGCCTGCAGTCCAGACCTGTCTCCCATTGAAAATGTATGGCGCATTATGAAGCGCAAAATATGACAACAGAGACCCTAGACTGTTGAGCAACTGAAGTTGTACATCAAGCAAGAATGGTAAAGAATTCCACCTCCAAAGCTTCAACTATTAGTGTCCTCAGTTCACAAAAGCTTATTGAGTGTTGTTGAAAGGAATAGTGATGGAACAGTGGTAAACATGCCATTGTCTCAGCTGTTAAGGAACACTGCTGCAGGCATCAAATTCAAAATAAGTGAATATTTGCTAAAAACAAAATTTACCAGTTTGAACAATAAATATCTTGTCTTTGTAATGTATTCAATTGAATTTAGGTTAAAAAGGATTTACAAATCATTGTGTTGTTTTTATTTACATTTTACACAACATCCCAACTTCGTTGGAACTGGAGGTTGTGTATACTTAATGAGATCTAAAACCAATGTTTTACTTTTACAAGCTGTACCAGTGACTTTTTTTTGTTCTTGTGGGCATGTGGATTTGTATTCGCATAACTGTAAATAAAAAATGAATTACTTTTGACTTGGAAGTCCCTGAAATGGATCAAGATTTTACAGCCAAATGAAAGATTATGTATACAAAGAGCCTTTTGATGGCTTTATGGCCAGCTGCACTTAAGACCCACTTAAAATGTGCTCATGCAATACAGGCTCATACAATGTCTTTTCAAAGATGAATCATCACATTTGTAAAGAAAACTTTATTAATATTTAAGCAAAGAAGATGGGTGAAAGGACAAATCTGTGACTGACACAAGCCTTACAATAACAGGTGTTTACGAGGTCAATGAGCAACCATAAAAACACTCAGAAATGTCAGCCACTGCTGACAACACAAATAAAACAACAAAATAGTTTAGTGCATTGAACTCTGCCTTGGATATCACTTTGGGGCTGCTACATCTTGATTGAGAGGACAGGACAGTAGAGTAGTGGAATGATTTGCAAGAAAAAGATTCATACATTAAAAGCAGATTAAATAAAAGTTTTTCATACAGTTTACTGAGAACATAATCCACCATCAAAACCTGCTACAGCAAAAGAAAAATCATTGTCAGAGCAGCCAAATAGAGTATTTCTCTTTTCATTCCTATTATTACCTTGTACTAATTTAATATCAGCATGAAAACTTATTCCAAAAAAATCAAAAACCACAGCAGCTTCTCAAAATTTCCATTTCTGAACTGTAAACAATGCCATTCATCTTCACAGTTTTTTCCTTTACATGTCTGGCTCTACAGGTTTGATCTTGATGTAGATGCCGTTGAGAGAGCGAAGCACCAATCTGGGGATGAGCTTGGGTTTATGAGAGGGGTCCTCAATCAGGTGGTATTTCTTCAGGGTCAGTGCTGTGACCACTTTCATCTCATTCATAGCAAAGTTCTGACCGATGCAGTTTCTGAGGATGGGAGACATATTGCAAAACTATAAAATGATACAACAAGTAAAATAACAAGTCATGACCCATCAGCACGCAGTGAGACTTTTATCAGTTTTGAATATGGACTTGAGGTAATCTCTAACAGCCCTGTGGTAGAACTTTATGTGATCTGGCTTCCTTCCCTTCTTTTTCTACATGAATCAATTCTTGCATAAGTGTCTTCGAATCGTTCCTTACTGCACAAATTTTGTGCAGCAAAGTTTATGATGTCACTTGAACCATGTGCAATTTTAAAGGCTAAAGTATACAGGGACCAAATTTAAATGAAAGTGAAGATAAATAAATATAGATAAAAATACTTTAAATTCACTGACAATAATAACGCTACACCAGAGACGAATCCTGATAATCATTTTTTAAGTCTGTTTTTTTTTACACAAAAACAGCATTTTTTCCAGGTTGTCCTGAATTATATTGGCCCACAGTCCCTCTCTTACAGATACATTTACCCCAAAGAGCTCATACACCTGAAAAGCATTTACTTACTTAAACATTCAAAGGATTTCTCCAAATGGAGCAATAGTACTGATGAATGAGGCCTTTAAAATTATATGTTCCTTTTTTGGTTGTGTAAGGCTGAATTACCCAAATGGTGGTCCAAAGTTTTGCACTTTTTGTGTTATAGTTTCTACAGCAGGAGAAAAAATTTACAGTGCTGGTAGATAATGAACATCCCTCTCTCTAACCCCAACAGTCTCATCAGATGTCTGTCAAACATGGGTCTGCTTCTGCCCAAAGTTTCTACCTGTTAAAAAGAAACCGTTGTAACTTTCTAAATGCTCCAAAGGTCTCTACTTATGGTGGGTTAAAATGAACTAAGACTCCTTTTCTTAATAATGTTGGTGTTTATTAATAATACAATAGAACAGAATAGAAGGTCTAGATCTTTTAATGTTTTGGCCCTTCATAAATAAAGATTGAAAATTTTTTAGATTGGGAAATAGTTTTAAAAAACTGTTTATTTTCTATAATAACTGACAACTACGGTACTCTGCTTTAAAAATTTAAAATAATTAGACAGATTGAAAAATGCAATATTCACATTTTCTGTTGTGTTAAGAAAATATTAACTATGATTCTACAGTGTAAAGTGCAAAGTTAACTAAATGTGATAATAATTTCAAATACTCGTTCCACAACCTTTATGTACCATAGCAACCGCAAAAAGTCATAATTGAATAATTCATGTGTTAAACTTTACATTTTTTTGTCCACTGATACACTGTGTCCCAAAAGTTCATGCACCCCAATGGGCAACACTTTTGTCTGTTTGTCTCCAGAATGGGTTGCACCTGGTCAGCCAGGTGTTGCGAGGTTGTTTAATTAGTTCATCTGTTTGTGACTGGCCTATAAATTTCTTGGTTAACTATGAAGCATGTCACTGAGAGAAACTTTTTGGTAGTGTTGCCACGATGGCCAAACAAAAATCTGGAAAATCTGCACTTTCAGAGCCTCAAGTCTGTGCTCAAGCCATTGCCTTGCGCAGGGAAGGGAAAATTTGCAGGGAGATAGCTGAGGACCTTGGCAGAAGCATATGATGGTAAAAGAAGTGGTGGCAGAGATACCAGAATTGTGACTCCCTTGAAGACATACCCCGTGCAGGTCGTCCCTCAGTTCTGAGTATGAGGGCCAAGGACCTCATCCGCAAGGCCAAGGGAAAGAGACACCAATCCTGTCGCAGACTCAGTCGAAGACTGAAAAATCTTGGGGAAGCAGTCTCTAAGAGTACCATCCATCGTTTTCTGACTGAAAAACTGGGTCTGAGAGCATACAGAAAACAGCGGATTCCTTGCCTTACCAAATTGCAAAAGGAGAAGCGGCTTGCTTTCGCTAAGACCCCAAGAGACTGGGAAAACTGGGTTTTCTCTGTTGAGTGCCCTCTCTTCTTATTTCCAACTCCCAACAGCCAAAACGACCGCATCTACACTGACAATCGACTGGAAGTACCAACTTCTGAACAGGTCAAGTTCAGCGCCCATTGCATGGACTGGGGGGCAATGTCATCTTCAGGGCTGTCTGAGTTGCATGTTGTACCCCAGGGCACCACCATCAACACTGGGTATTATGTTCAGAACATTCTCCAGCCAGTGCTACTTCCCATACTCACCAGAAAGAAGAAATCGGGCCCCATCACAGCTAGGAAGATGTTCAACAGGCGTGCGGAAATGCACATATATGTGCCCCTGCACATACTGCTCGTACAACTCAGCGGTGGTGTTCTGAGCAGCTTCCTGGCTTTCTGCAAAAAGAGGAATGGCCACCCAACTCCCCAGACCTCAACCCGATTGAGGACTGCTGGGGTATCCTGAACAGTCGGGTCTTCCACAGCCCATCCCCTACCACCATGAAGCAGCTCAATGCGAGGGCCATCCGGGAGTTGGGCAACATTGAGCCTTCTGTTCTAAAGAACTTAGTGCATTCTATGCCCGACAGGCTGAGGGCAGTAACTAAGATGCGGGGGTGTATACACTGGCTTTTGAGTAATTGCATTCTGTAGAAAATTCACATTCTGAGTTGACTTTTTCTGTGGTGCTTGAACTTTTGGGACATGGTGTAGAACCCAACCCAGGTTTTCATTGTGTCTGGGTGAAATGTCAACACACTGTAGACCAAGACAGATAACTGGTTAAACATCAGGGCAGGTTTTAAACCACTATCAGGTGGTTTAGTGACCCAGTCACATTGTGTCAGGTGAGGACCAACCTTGGCCCAGCAGAGAAAGGTACGAATGCATGAGGTGACCTCTTGGAAACATTCTCTGGTAGGAAACGCATCGGGTCGAACACCTGTGTTCAGCCATGATGGAAACAAATGCATGGTGTTAATTCTTACAACAGAGAGGGGGTTTCAAATCCTTTAATTGTGTCACTGATATTTTAAAAAGTAAACAAATAAATTAACTAGCAAGAAGAATGAAATCACATCAACTTACATCAGGGTTTTCCCAGACAGCTGGATTCCTTTGAATCGCAAACACACTGGTTCCAACTTGAGAGCCTATAAAACCCCCAACATCTGTATTTAGTATCACACAGTGACATCACTCATCCACAGTGGGCAAATATAAACCTACCCAGTACACTAAAGGGTTACACCAAAGGGTAACCACACAAATGCTTTCTCATGATAGAACCTAGCAGAGCTAATAAAACCTGTTTGTTGACTTCTCACCAAACTTAACTATCTGGTTATCTTTACAAAATATGTAGGACATGATGCAGAAGATGTGAAGTATTTTCTTTCCTTAACAAGTGACTTTATGGACAGAAAGGTTTTTTTTAAACTGTCAGCCATGTCTATAGAAACAAAAGAGTAATGTGTGCGCTGAAGGAGAATAAGTGATGTATTGTATGTAAAACAGTAACTGAAGCTCAAGACTTTAAAAGCTCAGTGGGGGAAAGGCTAGCACAAGTTAATATCTCAACTATTTCCAATGGTGGACAAGTTCTTATGTTTTATATCACTGTTTAAGCAACATAAGATCTTTGTAACCGACCTGCAGGCAGAGACCTCCCGTCAAAGAAGGTGATGGTTTTGGTGATTTTTCTGGCCATCCCTGGCACAGGGGGGTAGAGACGCAGGGACTCCTTTATGCACATCGTGGTGTATGGAATTTTGCTGAGATCCTCCCTTAATGAGACAGACATAAGGTTTTAGATGTTGATGTTCTCAATATTACGCATTTATACTTTGGCCACTTTCAGCTCTCTTGAATGTGACTTGATGTTTTTCAACACACAAACTTACCACTCCATGGTGTCTTTGCCATCCAGGACTTGATTAATCTCCTCTCTGCAGAGCTTCTGGTGCTCTGGATGGCAGGCCAGACAGTAGAGGATGAAAGAGAGGCCACTGGCTGTGGTGTCATGGCCCTCAAACATGAAGGTGTCCACCTCTGCTCGAATATTTTCATTGGACAAACCCTGCTTGTTTTCATCCTACAGGTGAAAAGGGGGACAAAGATTTAGAAATATGCCAGACTCAATGATACTTTGGGCTAAAATGACCCATCTTCCATTGTAACAAACACTAGATGGATTTAAAGTAAAAGGAGTACATTATTCGAAACCATCTTGAAAGATACTACTGACCTTTACTAAAAAATCCAAATAAATGAGCATTTAATACACATAAAAGAGAAAGATAAAGGTGGTCTGTGTTGAACTTTGTATTAGAAGTAACCCAATAACCTATATTTGTCTTTACCTTTTACTTTCTTAGAGGTGAATTAAGCACAGGTAAGAGAGCGGGGTTTCTCAACATAAAAAACAGGCTTAACCGGAAAGCAAACATGATACACTGTGCTATACATGAGACACAAAGGTGAGAATTTTTCTATAATTAGTGTGTTATACTGAGAACATTTAGTTTAACAGCAGTGAAGGGTAGTTTTGTTTCTTTGGGATTTTTTTGAGTTACACAACATGTAAATGACCTCAGATAAGATTCACCACTGAAAATTCAGGAGCAATTTGCATCTTTACCAGAACAGAGTTGCTATCACTAATGGCAGACAAACATGTGATTTTTGTCTCTGTAGTGAGACTCTGATGTTAGATTTGATAACACACTAACCACTCAGACTGGTAACAAACTATAAACCTGAACAGGTAACCTCTGGTACAATTACAGCAAACAGAAGTCCTCAAAAGTCTTCACCAGCTCTGTACAAAAAACTCAGTTTTTGTTTTTAGGCCACTGACGAAGGGGGCCTCAGGGGGGGGACAAAAAGCCTGACTGATTTCTTTGTGTCATTGGCCATTGATATTCAGGAACATTTGTGCCTTAACAGCAGCCTTTTGTTTCCCTGGGGTTTTGCTACCAACATTTTTGCAAAAATAACATATATATATATATATACATATATATATATATATATATATATATATATATATATATATATATATATATATATATATATATATATAACCATAAAAATTAGAGTGTGTTAATTTCTATGGAAGTAGGCAAACTTACAAATTCAGCAGAGGATCAAATACTTACTTCCCCCGCTGTATATATGTGTGTATATATATATATGTGTGTGTATATGTATATATATATGTGTGTGTGTATATATATATGTGTGTGTGTGTATATATAACACTTTCTCTGTATAGGTTATTTTTACTTATTGTTATGACATTCAAGATGTTGAATTTCATAAACCCACAGACTTGCTAACAAACATACTCTTGCTTCAAGAAGGATATCCAGGAAATCAAGGTGTCTTTTGTTCTTTCTGCTCTCCAAGTCCTTCTCTTCCTTCATTGCTTCTTTCCTCTTTTCTATGACTTTATCTACAAAAGACAGAATAATGGATGCAGGATTCATACATATCCATAAAAAGTTATACCTCTGTACATGAGTTTAAAATATTTTCAATTTGGCCATGTAATGTTTTACCTGTGTGATCGTGAGCCACCTTGCATGCTTTTCTGTATCTGTAGCCATGTGGACTCAAGTAGAAAATCAGGTTGTTGTGTAATGGGAAAGTTCGTGCACGCTTGTTTATAAGAAAGCTGAGCTCATACACTGATTTGATGTACGCATTTCTCTCACTGGAATGAGAACAAATGCATCACTGCATGCACACTGAGGCTACATTTGCCTTTTTCTGTATGGTTCAGACTGCTGAAGCAGTGAAAAAACATGAATACAAACTGATATTATGAATGGCAGGAAAAGATTTGCAGTTACCTCTCAAGCTGACAGTTGCTGTTGTAACTGAAGGCACACTTCAAAATGCTGTCCAGTGTCATAAGGCTCACATGTTCATATAATTCAAACGACTTGTTGCTGGTTTCATAACATTTCCACTTGTCCTGTGAGAGAACAGATGTGAGATCTCTGCAGGTCTCCACCCTGACACTCCTTAAGTCATTTTTGCCAAGAAATGTCTTCAAATATGCCTGGGTGCTACTTTTCATCATGACAAGGTTATGCATTGTGATTGACACGACAAAACTGACATTTACATACCAGCATAATGTTGGTACAATCTGACATCAGTTTGACATAAGGTTTGAGGACATCATAATGGAAACCTGGGGTTAAGAGTCTCCTGTGCTTAAACCATTTCTGGCCCCCTGACACCAAAAGTCCGTCCCCTTAAAAAGAAAAACAGACAGCAAGTATGTGGCTGAACAATTCAGCTGAACAAACTCTGCACTCTGTTAAAACTTTATGGAAGAGCCAGGCGTAGCAGTCTTACCAATCCAAGATTCAAGAAATTTATATGCAAAATCATCCTTTGGCTCTGAAATAGAACAGATTAAAAGGTAATGACATTGGCCGAATCAATCATCAAATAGTATAAATTAATGTAATGTAGCTAACAGAGTGTTATTCAACATTAAAAGTTAAAAGCTCACTCACCTGATGATGCCAGAATGGTTTTAACGTAATCTGGATGGTTAATGCTGAAGTTACAGATAAAAGGACCAAACCACAGTGGAAACATGTAAGGGTATTCCTTGGACCATTTCAAGATATTATCAAACTCATTCCCTTCTTTAAACTGAAAGAAAATATAAAAAAAATGAAATAAAAGTCACTACATTTGAAAAACGGCATTCAATCTTGAAATATGGATCTTTTTATGAATAATTTATGATTGCCTAAATTGTGATGTTTCTGTGATAACACAAGTCATGTGTACATAAAGAAGAAAAAGAAGAAAGGTGAAACCCTGTAATATAAGAAAGAGACCCAGCAATAACTGAAGATCTTTAAGTTTTGAATCAATTTAAACAAACCTGTTCTCGTGCATATTAGTACTTCATGAACAAAGTTTAACAGTCAGATTCTTTCAGTGTACAATTTCAAAGACGTAACTCCTGTTCACATTGGAGTCACGCAAGTACACTTTGACGTTGAGGTTCATTTGCTTTGCTTAAGTCGACTGTGTTGACAATATATGTGACTTTAAATGACCTTTAAAGTCATTCGCCTTTAAAAAGTACGACACTTTTTGGAATTTATATTTTCCCTTAATTAATCTGTAGTTTACAAACTGTCGGATAATAACAGTTTTTTAAAGTCACGTTAAGTCAACAGTAATCCTCAGTAATTGAGGTACGTAAACTTCGAAATGGTCCCGAATAATGTCATCATTGCTAACGTGTTCATAATTCATGCTGTTGACTCGTGACATGAAGAACCCACGTTACACAGACCTGCAGCCGTTGCAACGTAAGTTTTTTCTTGGGCGCGCGCGACTGTCTTACCGCCAGCAAGTTTCCAAAGAGCCAGTGTGGCGGAGGGCCGGGGAAAACCTCAGCTGCTCGCAACGACTTCGCCCTCTTTCCAAACGCCGCGCTCAACTTCAAGACGACGAAAATAATGCAAACAAGAGCAAACAAGTAGTGTAGGTGAGCGAGCTGAAACTTGACGAAAGCTGCAGTCAGCTCCATCCCGCCGGCCATGTTCGTGATGCGCTGGAGAGAGACTCTAACCACAGAAAGAAAGTGACCTTCTTCAAGACCACTGTCCTCATGGGACTCTGAACAGGCAAACAGACGTGTTGATAGGTTTGACGTGGTTGCTGATGGATACGCGGTAGGTGGAGCATCTGCCGAGCCCTCTGTTGACGGAAGTACTACATAGAAACTGCTAATGCATACAGTCTATGATTCATGTGAAATTTTATAAAAATGCAAAGCAGAGCCCATGGGAATGCCATTTGAATGCCTTTCATTGATTTAACCTGTGGTAATCTTACCAACTTTAACTTTCCCATTCTGAAATGGAGCGGAGTTTAATTTAAAAAATCAAGAAAAGAAATCTCAGCTTTTGTTTAACCTGTTTAACAGGAATGACCACAAAATCTGGATTAATAAAACTAACTCCAAGTTTGGTCCTTTCGTTTTTCAATCAGCCTGTCATAGAAAAAAAAAAAAGATACCAACAGCCTGACTCCTTGAATAGCTTCTTCAGTGATTGTATGACAGATAAAGCATTTCAGTAGCTTGTGATACAACTACAACTTGTGGTCCACTGCATTGCCTTATCGTGATGGAGGGCTACACCCCTTTTTGGTTGCATAGAAGTTTAAATACAGTATTCAGTAAATACTTTGCCCTTTCTGCTGATCAGGTTAAAGGCTTTTTTGCAGTTTCTTACTTTCCTTGATGAAATATCAGTCAACAGGTTCCAAAAGAGAGGGTCAGGACTCTGTAACCCCATGAGGATGACACTTATAGAAAGGCATTCAAGCTGCTTTAAAATAAATAAAATAAAATAGCTAAATTTATCCATTATTTAAGATAAATAATTAAGGGTAGTTAAGTTTTAAATTAAACCTTTCAAATATAGAAACGTTTGTGATTTCCTTCTTTTCTTTGTTGTCCTTGAGGTGATAACGATCAAACAAAAGCATCAGTTGCGGCATGTTAATGCACAGCAGCACAGGAAACACAGAGACATGTGAATAGGCTACCTTTCTGCACACCAGCTAAACTTTAGACTTGAGCTAGACTGAAGCTTACCTGTACATCTGAATATTAAACAGCTCCTATGGCCAAAATATGAGGATACATGAGGTCTGCTCCTTGGCTTTTTCACATAAGTCTGCTTTAAGTAGTGAAAAGTTCTGGAACCCCTGCCATACAAGGCTGTAATATTGGTTATATGGAAACTTTTAACTGTTGGAAAAGGTTTTTTAACCACTTTAAGTAAAAACCACACTCGTTAAATTACACAACACGTTATCAAAGCAGACTATCATGTTAAGATTTGTAAAAGTGAAAGGTCAACATCACAAACTTCAGAAAAATTATAATGAATCAAATTATGACAAAGTCACAAACTCTAAAGCAGCCGTGAGCTTGTGTTGCTTCTGTGATTCATTCCTGTCATTTTCCGTTGATAAACTTTCCACACAATGTCCTTTTAAGCGTTGTATGATCTTGTGAACTACACTGATCTCTGATCCTTCAGAATACTCATGAGAAAGTACTCAAAAGAAAGTACAAAGTGTTTGACATCTTTACATGAGACGTTAACCTTGTTGCTAATACTGTATGTCTGTGACACCACCAAAAAACAATGCGGGGGAAAACCACAATAAACTTCCTCTGCATGGGCTGACAGACCATTTTCAATATGTCAACTTGAATTTTGATGTTACTCTCAATCTGTGAAGCGTGTGATGTACAGGAGAGTCTGTTTACTGTTATCGCAACAGTTTTAGTGTTTCCTCTGTGGAGTGTTTTTATGCTACTGTCTTTTAAAACTTCTGTTTTAAGAAGTGAGAGCATCTAACACATGATGCAGAAAGGTTTTATTTTTCTACAGATTTTCTGGAGCGTTCTTTTTTCCCCAGCAAACAGTAAGTAACTTTCTAAGTTATTGATAATAGTAGTCTTTAAGATTTTATCTTTGGAAGTTTCTGTTTTCTGGCGATAGAGATCAAGAGCTATTTACTAAAGCTTCTTTAAAAAACTTTATTTTAACAGCTTCAAATACCCTGCAGTACCAGCTGGGACAACGAGCAGTGATTCCATGTCATTATGTCAGACGTAACTTGAGGATTTTCAGATGGTTGTACAAGAAACAAGAAGATTATCCTGAGGTGCTAATATTTTCCCAAGATAAAACAGGAGTAAAGAGGTATAATCAGCTGTTACGATCCAGAATACAGCTCCTGAAAAACTATTCCCTGGTCATTGACTGTTTGACAGAGGATGATCAAGGCCTTTACTGGTGTGAAGTTGCTTTTCAAGGTCTTCTGAAGAAAGACAAGACAGTCGTCAGCATAAAGAAAGGTCAGAACTATTCTGGTTTTCATTATTTGTTCTCTTTGACGTTGTAACCATAAGCTGCAGACTGTTTCCTCAAACTTTATCTTTTGTCAATCAGAAATTCTTAACAAAACTCAAAAGACGTTGTACATCGCAGGAGGGAGAAGTTTTTCTCACGCATGTCCAGGTGAATTTCCAAATTTAAGATGGACTTTTAAAGTCAGTTTTATGATGGCGCACCATGCACCAGTACAAGGACAATCATACTGTGTTACCTCCAACAAGTCTTTAAAATTTTTAACGTCAAAGCAGAAAATGCTGGTATTTATATATGCTACCTGTGTGATTACAGGTAGGACAATAACACACATATACTGTACAATGCCTTCTGACAAGATGGAACAGAGTAACTGAGAATTATGCCACCATGTTGCCACTGTGAGTATCAATCTGTTTCCTGTGCATACATAGAATCTGGTAACATCAAAACAAATGGCACATCAAACGTGACCCCAGGTGCAGGGATAACAACAGCGCTTGTAGCTTCAAATGAGTCTTTAAACGGCAGTACAACACAGATTTCTGTTGGACATAGAAAGGTTAACGGCACCAATGGACCAGCAAGTGACAAAACAGGTGGGTGTTTTCCTCTATCTCTCTTTGTGAAACTCATGACCTGAATACAAGATGACCAACTTTTCTGATTTTGTTTTGACAGACACTGAGCATGAGCCGATTGTTATCTATGTAGCGTCAGCAGTCCTTGCATGCTTAATTCTAACAGCCCTTTTGATCTGCTACTTCAGACAACGACAACAGAGAGGTAGGTTTTGATTTATATATATTTTTTAATATTATATATAACATTATTACTTTTTTAGTGGTGCCTGGACAAGAAATCAGTTTTTACCTGATTCTGTTTCTATTTTTTTCAAAGCATTTTCTTTTCATTCTTGCTGCTGTGGCTGGAATCACGGGGTAAGAGTTAAATCCTGGTGAATACCATCTATAATACAACATTAAACTTCTATATGTGTAATTTTGTTGAATAAATTAATGTATTCTCACCTCAGGTGGAAGAGGAGACAACTGTGGTTTATTCATCTATTGTCATACGGAAACATGATGCCATGAGACACAATGCCACGGCTTATGATGACTGTGTGTACAGTGAAGTAAGAAGATAGAGGAGAAAACACACTAACGTGTTTTACTGACATAGTAGTCGCCACTCTCAACATATAGATGATGATTTTCTGAAAAAGTATTCATCACTTCTTCTTATGGAAATTCTGAGGCATGTTCTCTTTTATGTGTTGAGAAATTTTCCACAGAGTGCAGTGTCTAAAGCGTCTTAAAAGAAAAGAGCAGACTGAACATGACAACTATTCTTTAGCAGCCTCATGCTGTCTCCACTTTAACAGTTTGCTTCATCATAACTTCGAGAAACATGCCACAGTATGTGTTCTTCTAAAATATTTAAGTGTAAAACTTTCTTATGTTTTTTATTATAAATAACTAAGTTATGTTTACTGTCTTGTTTCTGTAACTACCGTGTATGAGGAGATGGGGACACACAATTCTTGCACCTTACCCAGGGGCTTGCACTTCCCTCGAGTGTTTACATTGCAGGTACAAATAGCATTGACAAAGATTCAACAATCATCTTGTTACTTTGCATGATTGACAAATTTAAAATACTCATTTACTCAATGAAGGTTTAAACAACTCAGTTATTAGACGCTGTAATGACTTTTTGGGTTTGCTCTCGAGCTGCACTCAAATAAATATCTGAAGAACTTTGAACTGGTTTTGTTCTAAACTTTATGCTTGCAATAAACACATTTTATAGAGAGCAAGTTGTTCTGTGAGTCATCGCTTTTATTTATTCAAATTTAAGGACTTTCAGTTTGTGTGAATTTTGGTGACTCCATTAACAAGGCAGTGCCTCCAATGTCTGCAGATCTGACAAAAAAAAACAACAAAATCTTCCAGCTTTCTTTTACAGTGAGACATATTACTTGTTGTGAATCTTTAACTTAGAAAAAATCATCAGGGTTGCATTTGCCTCCTCTTACTCCTATCCACTTCCTTAACATAAAACAACTATGAATAACATAAATAAATAAGTAAATAAAAATAAAAGCATTTTCGTAATATCTTAATTTCTGTTTCATAACCAGCTGAGATCTGTTGTGATAGTGCCCACTCTCACCCCACTAAGGACTATTTTTTTGAAAAAAATATTTGTCACTTCCCCATATGGAAATTTTTGATGTCACACCTTCAATGAGATCTATGTTATCTTACACAGCTCCTTTACTTTCTTTCTCACCCGATCAAACATCACCATAACTTGTTTATATTTATACTGGTTTTAAGTATTAAATTTTGCGGTTGACAGTGATAATATTCCTCTTACTTTTGTATTAAAAGAAAAAAAGTTATTTTAACTGACTTTTGATGCTGTAACCACAGTGTACATCTTACTCATTGGAAATATTTGTCATGGAAAAAAATGAGGTTGTTTTGACATTTTCCTTGTCTAACGGCAATCCTGTGGCTTCACTTTTCGGCATTAAAAGCATCTAGAAACTAAACTGATGTCATAAAGGGACATCAGTATTAGTTTCATTCTATTTCAAGAGTACTTTAAGTCCCATCCGACGAGTTTTAACATCAGATTTACAACAAAGAACAAACAAAACACAAGGTGAGCTTAAATGTGAAGCAGGGCAAAGTGACCTCTAACTCAACACATTACTGAAGTGACGTGTTGAAGTTTGAAAGTTTAAGGAGTAAAACTGTCTACTTTTGATACCAACTCATTACATTTAATATACTTATATATCATTTCATTTTAATCCATTTAGTCTGTTTATAATCTATTTTAATCTTTTTATTTTATTTTAAATCCTTTTATATTTGAATTGATTTTATTATATTCTAAATCAATTTAAATAATTTTATTTTAATTCATTTCAACCGATTTCAACCCATTTTATTTTATTCTAATTCAATTGATTTACTTTTATCATTTTAATGAATTTAATTTCTTTTTACCTCATATATATTTATAACATTTTTTTCTAAATCCTGATTTTAGCATTAGTGTTAGTTTTATTTGTACTTTTAAGTATTTTATAGTATAAGACTCTTTTCTCATATTGCTGTTATCCATTGTCTCTGTTAAAGCACTTTGGGCCATATGTTTAAATAGATGACAGGTGCTATAAATGAGTTTGAGTTGATAATTAACTGTTTTAAAGGATTAGACAGGAGTTCAGTCGGTGTAATGTTGTCATTGATTCCATGAACGGATTGGTCGTCCACAGAGAACTAACCGATTTTGGCGCTGATAATCTCAACTTAAATTACGCATTATGATCAGACAAACTAATAAAAGTGGGACTATTTCGTTATTACTTATATATATAGTCCTCATGGGGTGTTTAAATCATTTTAAAGCCTATGCCTTCACCTACATTTTCAGGGATAATGTCCTTCCAGTAGGTGGCAGTTGTTCGCGCTCACTGTTGGGAAAGCAGAAGAAGAAGACGATGTTGTTCACGCGGTGTTGATGAACTGCTGAA